>NW_020769333.1:7319001-7393331 GCF_900518735.1 Pseudonaja textilis
TCTATCTATCTATCTATCTATCTATCTATCTATCTATCTATCTATCTTTATGGCTAGATCTCTAAATGGTGAATATTCATAGAGGGAATGTTTTTGATATTCCATATGTTCTACTTTAATAGAGAGTTATGATTTGATATGATTGAGGTGGGTTAAATGAGGACCCAGATTGTTGGGGGCAATATGCTGACTCTGTAAAACCACTTAGAGAGTGCTGTAAAGCATTATAAAGCGGTATATAAGTCTAAGTACTTTTGCTATTGGTATAATATGTGATAAAAATAATAACTTTTCTGAAATTATAACAAATAGGAAATATGTAGGTATGTATGTAAGTATGTAAGTATGTATGGTTTAATAAATATTTTCTTCATTCTATACTCAATCCTCACAAATCATAACCTCCACAAAATGTGCAACATTTAACCAGTACATTTACTTCTTTCTTTTAATGGTATAAATTATATTAGTAGTTACTGTATATCAATGACTACAATTTTATTACAGAGTTCTTTAATAATTTAATATAGTAATACATAGCAATAGCTTAAAGGCAATAATTTTTATTTGTAGCATTAAATTAAAATGTGTAGGGTCTGTGATTTCCTTCAATAGATCTTCTTTAATGGTTATATTTTCTTGTCGTGTAATGTAAAAATTATAATCAACTGTGTGTATGAAGTGAAAACATCCTGAATGTAAGCCTAGGACTGAAGAAACTGATTGTTATTTTTAAACATAAAAATTACAGTCTGCTTTGATTCTAAATTATAAAGCTACATAATTTCTTTTCCTAAATAATTAAAACACTTAACATATTATCCATAATTTTAGCAGTCTCATTTCCCATGCATTATTAATCTGATATAATATAAATGAAACAGATGTAATTTCTGTCTAATTTTAATATTTGTGTGAAGATTAATTACATGTGAGTTTAATCTTCTGTGCTATTCCTGAAGCTTAAATTAAAAATACTTTTTTCAAATATCTCTTGAACCTAAGCATAATGGAAAAGGAAATTTTCAATTTCTATATGAGCATATATCAAAAGAAAGCAGAGTCTATAATATCTACTTAATTAAAAAGCTGGAATAATTAAGAGAACATTAGACGTATACACATTTTATTAATAATTTATATTCTTTATGACCAACAGAAGTTTCGATCACTAGCCTTTCTCTGGGAGGAATCATTCACCAAGATCACATGTCCAATATTTCCCCAGAAAACTAGAACCTAGAAAGTTTTGAATGTAAAGCTCTTTCTTTGACACTACAGGTAGTTCACATTTAGTGGTAGTCTTGTGCAGTGACTGTTTGTTGTTATAATATTAATGAAAAATTAAGTTGGTATCAATCTTTGAATTTATGACTTTTACAGGTCTTTTACTTTTACAGTAATTAGAATGCTGTAGTTAAACTAAAACACTTAAGTAGAGGATACTTTGTTGAATTTATAAATGCTTAGCTTATTATACAAATGCTAAATGTAAAAGGACTGAACCACAGTATATTCAGTGATATATGAGAGTTGACTTGAGGGGCAAGACTCAATATTAGGGTTATGGGTGATGTTTCACATACTGCATTAATGCTTAATAGTGGTATGTTCCAGGTTAAAGAAAATGGTTTAGGGATATTTTTGAAATGTATTTCTTCATAGCAGTGATTCTTAACCTTTATACTAGATCTTGTTTGACAATCTGATGAAAAATGCCCACAATACAAACAAAAGTTAGCAATATTTTATTGCATTGGAAATTAATAATAATCTCTCAATGAAGGACTATCCAGAAGTGGTAGTAGATTTTGTGTACTCTGATGAAGAAGACAGCTACTCCTATGATTTCAACAATAATAATTAAGGCTCATCAGCGAATCCAGAAAACTCTCTTTCCTGTAAACAGTACGTGAGATGTAATTTACAGAAATCACTATTGGATCGATTGTCACCTGCATCAACAGAGAACGTGCTAGGTGTTGGTGTCCTATCCCATCTGGTGTTCAAGCCAGTAGCTGTAGGACTATGACTATTGGAAGAAAAGTTGTTTACAAGTTACAAATATACAAATATAGAAAACAAAGAAATAATGATATGCTATTGTTGAAAACAAACTCTTTCCACCTGACCAAAATGAAACTCCTCAAATAGCAAAGTAAAACAATATAAACTAACTGACATCATTTTGAAAAACGTCAAGAAAAGGAAGACCAACTTTAATGTAGTTTGGTTTGATTACAAGAAGACATTTGACTCCTTGCCATGGTTAGATAAACAAGTGCCTACAAATAACAAGTCAGTAGAAACATATGAAGCTTTTGTGCAAAGAGAAATGACACAATGGACACAGTTATTGACCAGGTCAATTGTGATGGTTTGAGAGAAACTAATGTCAGGAGAGAGGAATCTTTCAAGGAGATTCACCATCATCATTATTGTATGTCATTATATTGATTCATCTCACAACAATATTGAACAAGTCAAATCACACATCAAATATCAAATACATCTGCCAAGCTATCACAGCTTCTTTACATGAAAGATCTGAAAGTATATCTTTAAACAGGTTCAATAGCAAAAAAAAACCCATCATTCATTCAGTTAGCAAAACTAAACATTTCTTTTGGGAGTGCTTAACACACTATTCTGAAATATCAATGTTATGCCTGCAATTTAAATATGTTGCTTGTTGGAGACCTAATTTCATTTTTTACTGAGAAAGGTAATTAAAATAATATTTTTTCTTCAATTTATTTGAATAGAGTCAAAGATTCCATATATTATCTCAAATTTTAGTATTTTATTTAGTTGTTTTTTTATTATGTCATTTGAAACCATAAATGCTTCCCTTATCTGAATAAGGCTGGCTGGTTGCAATGAAACAAATGTTTTTGTTGTTTTTGTTCTTATTTTCAGTGAAATTTAGCTCTTGAAATGTATGTTCATGGTGTTTCAGTCTAATACAATTTCTGTATAAATAGCATTTAGGATTATGTGTATTTGTGAACAGTTGGGTATCTCTGAAGTCACTTTGATCAATGATGCTAGAGCCAAACTTACCAACCCTTTTATATCTCAAATGCTTTTGTTATGATATATTTAATTATAAATGTCTGTCTTTGGTATAATTTATGTGTCTCCACTGTTTACTCCAAGCAAGGACAAAGTAAAACTGTTAAGTATGGTATACATTATCCTTTGAGATAGTTATATTTCATAATGAATGAATATATATTTCATTTAAAAAATCTATTTTAGGCATTTTGAAAAACTAGCAAAATGTCTTTTTAGCTCAGAAGTTTGTTCGGTGTTTAGCCATTACTGAGAAGACTAAAGAAGATAAGAAAGCCTATTTGTAACATGATTCTTTTTCTTTCTATAGTGTATTGAAAAGACCTGCCAGTTTGACAAATAACACGGGCAAAAAAGAAGTTATATCTACAGGCTGCAAGGGTTCCTTATCTTAAACTTAGCTTTTAATAATGATTTTTCTTCAGAACTAAAGCCCACTTTCCCAGGGGTAAAAGAACAAAGACCCAGATTTGCTCTATCCTTGACCAAATTACAATAAATGGCATGCATGTCTTTTAGCTACAGGCTTCTCTTCTTGTACATTTAGATGTTCAAATACTTTTAGTAAGCAGCCTGAGACAAGTGAATTATAAGAAATTGAATTGAATTTATCAAATAATTGAGAAGCTGCTGAGATATTTATTCCTTATATTGTTCCCATGAGAAATGTATATCTGAAATATACTCCATAATTATTTAGTCATTTTATATTTACCAGTCTATAGTGTTATTTTATCAAGTGCCTTGTAAACCAAATATGAAAAATATGCATTATTGTTAGCATCATTCTTCCCTTGTTCCACTTTGATTGGTATACTTTCACAATTTTATTATAATACTCTTCTTTTGTGATTTTTTAAAAAAGGCGTTTCCTTCAAGTACCTTTCTGCCAAACATTTTTGAAATTCCTCATTGATGATTAACCACTAGCAGCAAAATAATGCATTATCAAGATCATAGTAGTCATGGCTGTTTTTTGGCACCTATGAAGATTCTATGTTATATTTTTGAACCTGAAAGATTAATACATGATTCTGGTGAAGTTTACTTTCTATATGTAATCAGTTAATATATTTAGGAGAGCTGTTAATAATGCAGCTTCTATTTTCAAGATATTTCTTTTGATAAAGTATTAGTAAGAATGAAAACATTAAGCTGAGAATGTAACACAAATAGATTTCCATGCATGCTGAAAAATAGAACTATGAAAAAGATTAGGGACAGAACTACATTTTCAACAATGCTGTGGATGAAGTATTATTTTTGAAATGTCAAGGTGGCCATGTCCTCTTGATGCAACTCTAATGATATTAAGCAGCAGCCCCCCACCTTTCTGGCTTGCGGACTGGCAGCAACAGGGTGGGGGAGACGGGACAAGATGGAATGATTTTGTGTGTGCTGCTTGCACAAATGCAGCTTTTTATCATGATAGCCTGCTACTTGCACAGCTGAGTTCCCAATGGACCATAGATCTGAGGTTAGGACCCCTGATGTAAAGAAATGTAGAGATTAAATTGGTGAAGGAATGAATGAACTGTTAAGGGAGTAAAGATTCTGAGAAATGAAAAATCCATTCTTGACTTTGTCTAATATACAATAGGGAAGATGAAACAACTGTTGAAGGACTAACACTTCTCTGCTTCAAAGAGTTAGACTAAAAAACAAATTCTCCAGAGATTTCACATATTCAGGTAGTCCTTGACTTACAGTCATTTGTTTAGTGACTGTTCAAAGTTACAGTGACACTGAAACAAGTGACATGATAGTTTTTCACACTTATGACTGTTGCAATATTCCCAAGGTTGCATGATCAAAATTCAGATAATTGACAGCTGGCATGTATTTATGATGATTGCATTGTCCCAGGATCATGGGATTACTTTTGCAACCTACTGACAAGTAAAGTCAATGGGGAAGACAGATTCATGGTTAAATTTTAACCAACCTTATTACTAACTTAACAATTACAGTGATTCACTTAATAGGTGTGAGAAGACAGGTCGTATAATGGAGCAAAAATTACTTAACTGTTGTGCTTAGCAATGCAAATTTTGGATTCATCTGTGGTCATAAGTCAAGGACAATCACTATTTCTTTATGTTATGGGCTACAGTGACAAAATTTTGAAAACCTGTCAGAATTTCTCTCTATCTCATTTTATACTTGTGGAAATCAAATTAAGTTATTGATGGGTTTGTTTCTTAGGACTCAGTTTTGTTTCTCCCCCTTCTTTTCCAGCATTCTATTTTACGTTTTATTTCAAGTGAAAATGTGGATATTCCAGTAAAATGTAAAGTAACCTGACCAAATATGCAAACAATCTCAGAGAAATGCTAAATCTGTTGGAATTGTGCTATAAGTATTGGTATTTCATTCATGGAAATCATTAGAACAAATAATTCTTTCAAGAGATTTTTACAGCTTTATTTGGAATTTCTTATTTACTTAGGATAATGGAAGATATGAAATTCCAGTTCCAATTACTGCTAATAGAATCATCAGAAAATATATATTAATGGTTCAGGGAAAGTTTAAACTGGATGGTGTCAAAAGGATTCTAAACACCAATAATACCAGAAAGATTCAGCTATACTGGATCATTTACTTGATACTGGAAATATGACAGAAAACTGGTCACAGTGATATTTTTGGTCGCTGACATATTATGGATAAATGAAATACAGTATTATTTGCAAAGTTTGAAGCACATTGAAGCACATGAAAGCAAGGAATGACAAGCTAAATCCATAAATAAGCTACTATTTCAGGAAGCAAAGTTTTTATTCTGTGGTGTAGATGATATGATGAAGAATGGAATTCTAAAAATATAGTGATGAAACAATTGCAAAAAGGCAATTTGACTTTGCGTACTGTAAAGTTTAGAATTGCTTGTGCAATGGCAAAATCGCTAATGCAAATCTTAAAGGGCAAAGTAGAAATGTTATTGCAGCTTAAAAACAGCATTTCTGCAGCAACCAACTAGAGTATCAATACAGTGTCAGCATGCATAAAGTTATGTATAGAAAACATTTCAGAAGAAAGCAGTTCTATTCTCACATTCTTGAAATGAAAAAAGTAAATAGATTAAAACTGAATAGGAATGCTTAAAGAGACAAATAAAAGTGCAATGCTTTTCATATGTCTATACAGGAGTGGGATATATATAAAAATTATGTCACATCCAAAGTAGATGCTACATTATTAATGTGCTCTGAAAGGAGTTGCAGTATAACAAACATAGTGATAATGAAGTCTATACTGCATTGCATAATGAGAAATTGGTTTCAGATCAGATTATTATATAGTTTTATAGAGTTCAGTAGAATATGGAACATCTTTATGAATGTCAATTTAAACATTAACATCAGGTAATGCTGTCTAGAAATATATATTTATACATTGATATTGATTCAAGAAAAATATGCTTAGAAAATGATAACAATATCGTTGCATAAACTATAGAACATATTAAACACATCATCATGATTGAAAGCAAATTACAATTGCCAATGACACTACTGCTTAATATTACCATTACTATGATAATAGAATCCCAAGAAAAACATCCTAATAAACTGGAAGATCCAGTAGCCAGAGAACAAAAAACAAGAGTCATCTACAACAAACAGTTTAAGGTTTGTAACAGCCCCTTTATATGACAGATAGGCAAAAGATTTGACAGAGCAGACCCATGAAGACCAGCACACTATGAAAACTTAATTAAACAACACATGTACAGACTCAATCATAATTTCAACTGGAAACCAATAAGCATCCTAGACCAAGCTAATTAAAAAATATTAGGATATTCCTGTAAGCTTGGAATTTAGACAAATTATCCATCCATATGGAGATAAACCACATTTACAGACCATTCAAAAGACATAATAAAGCTAAAGAAGAAACAACCCCACCCATTTCCCCCCTCCTAAAATCCAGATAAGCATGAATTAACACAAGACAAACAAGTAGAAAACAATACCTTAATCAATGCCTTGGCAACACTGATAGAGTAAGTTCTGTATATAACCGTGATGGTGAACCTATGGTGTGCATTCCAGAAGTGGCACGCAAAGCCGCTTCTGCTGGCATGCGAGAGGTCACCTGGAAGAAACCCACTGCGCATGCGTGCGCCCCCCGCCAGACAGCTAATTGTGTGCTGTGCATGCATGGGGAGAGACACACGTGGAGATGTGTGCGCATGCACAGAGGCATGCGGCATGCAGAGGGGTTTCATGTGCATGCACAGAGGTATGCAGTGCACGCGCAGGGGGTTGTGTGTGCATGTGCAGAGGGAGGGGGAGTCACGTGTGCATTGCATCATGAGCATGTGCACATGAGCACATTTTTGGCAAGCAACATGAAAAGGTTCATCATCAGGGGTATAAAAACATTGAGCAAACCCCATCGTAGCACTAATGACCTTATCTAGTTGGATAATGAAATGTTTGAAAACAACCAAGCTCAGAGAGCTCCCAAAGACTTCATACATTTTATTGCAGATCATATGTCTGCTGTAAAATGATAATATTTTTTTACCTTAGAGGAGAGACTAGATTGCAATGAGTTTAATACAGTGTTGAATATGTAATATTTAAAATAATCAAGGTTGTATAGAAATATATTCAATTGTTATATTTTGACATATTTTCTTAAAGCTTATGAACAGGAAATTATATTTTTACATTATTTCTAATAATCAGAAAATTATTTGAGAACTTAATTTCATTGTGATGTAAGAGATTTGGATTGTTTTATAATAATTGCAATTTCTGCTTAAAATTTCTGAAGTCCAGTAACAGCAAATTACATTCTCTTCTCTTATTAGCTTGTGATGAATGGAAAGTTCTTCAAAAACCAAGTCTTCATAGGGATGTGAACAGATTTGGTCATTCTGCAATTGTCAGCAATGGGTAATGTATTTCTCAATATTGGCTAAAAGAAAGTACACATATCAATTGTTTAGAAATGCAGAATTCATGAATAATATGAATTATTGTCTGGTTACCATGTAAGCCAATACTAAGTTTCTATTTAAATCAAAACTTGTAAAATATGAATACTTTTAGTATTAGTAATTAATTTATTTAAATTTAAAAAGTACCTCATTTGATCACATGTTTGTTACAAATAAAGAATAATGATTGAAAGGCCCTGCAAAAAGAAATGTATAAGTAAGACTGAAATTAAACTTGAAGATTAAAATTTATTTGGCAATTAGTTGCTCAGTTTCATAAAATGGTCTTAATGGGTTCAAGTGGCTAAAAAATAAATTAATTAGCTACAGCCTACCTATCTCTGATTAGGACAAGTAATTGTAAAAATATACAGGTATATCCAAATACACCTTTAAAAGGGAATGTAAACAAGGCAGATTCATGGCTTTGATATCTATTCTTGTAGAAACATAATATTTTATTTTATTTGATAGATCCATGTATATATTTGGAGGCTTTTCAAGCATTTTGTTGAATGACATCCTTGTATACAAACCTCCCAATTGTGAAGCATTCAGAGATGAAGATCTTTGTAAAACTGCTGGACCAGGATTAAGGTGCTTATGGAACAAAAATCACTGTGTGTCATGGGAACTTGGACATGATACTAACATCCTTAGGGCAAAGTGTCCCAGAAGAATAGGTAAGTAAATTTCCTGTAATATTGAGAATAGACATTAAACTAAATGCATGAATGCAATGAGTGCATTGTTTGGCCAGTTCTGCAATGAGAATGCATTTGGATTAAAAAATATATTGCTGTCAGGCACGGCAACTACAAAGAGGGGCGGACTTGGCTGAGAGGGATCCTGGATATTGGACATGTGGTCAAAGCCCCTCTTCCTCTGCCTCACCTAGGTGATCCATGGGTGCCATTGACTGTTGCACCAGAGCCATGCAAGGGGCTCAATGGAGTGAGCCTGCAGAGCCAGTGCCTCGAATGCCCCCCTGCAGCCTCTTAATGCCCCCTTGCTGGCCCCTGGTTATATATAATTTCATGTGTAGGCCAATATAGTGGTTTTTTTTGTAGAACACATATTTATAAGAATCTTTCCAGTCTAATTGCATTCGCTTGGGACCTGGCAGGTAAAGGCTTCAAGATTATGACTTTTGCTGCTTCTTCCCATGGAGCAGCTCCAAACTAGACCTCTTTACCTCGCCCTCTATTCTAGCCCTTCTATTCTAACTCCAGTAGAAAAGAGAAATAGTAAATTTGTTATTAAGCATATTGCATGACGTAACAGGTTTTGGAAACCTTAAAAGAAAAAGTAATGATGACCATTATTTAGAACTGATTGCAAAATCTAAGTATAAAGAATATATGTAGTTCATCTCTTTTGACAATTGATACATATGCATGTGGCAATCTACATTGCTTTTGCTTTTATTTCAAAAGCTAATGGTGTAACTTTAAATTATTAAAACATGCCAATTATTAATTTGTTTTCTGAAAATAACAGATAATAAAGAGATGAAAAGATGAGAGAAACTGTGTAAGATGTTGAGATGACATATTGCCAATGCCTTATCAGGGTAGGATAAGATAGACTGTTGAGAAAAAGTCTCTTTAGTTTTAGAAGATTTACAAATCAAAGAAAAAAGTACTGAGTTAAATTGAATGCTAGACTAAAAGGTGAAATGATGTGAATAACCTTTGAAAAGTAGGCAAGCACAGAAGGAATATAAAAACCACTTTAAAAGGCCAATACAGCTTTTGTGGTAAGAGGTTGAAAAGGATGTGCAAATAAATCAAGATGTATTAAATGAATTTTAAATACAGCAATCTTAGAATGTCAGGAATTGAATAGAAGTTACAGATACATTACTATGCTCTCATTCCTGGTGCAGAGCTAGAACAAATAGTTCTGCCCTGTTTTCTACAAAACAAGCCTTCAGATTTTGCAAGACATCTATAGCACCCCCCCATTTTCTTTTCAAGCTAAACATACCCAATACCTTCAACCATTTTTTTTTAAATTCAGGACTATGTATCATCTTGCTTACCTTCTGCTTCAATGTCTTACTGAATGCAGTAATGCAGGGACATGAACAGAATATAATATTGAGGTACATTATCTGACGAACACAGAATTAAGAAGTGTGACTTCTTTTAGTCTTGATGCTATAGTTCTGTTGATACAGCCTGGGAAAACACTTTTTTTTTGCACCGCCTACAGCATGGTCCTTCCATTCTGTACCCTCATCTTACATTAGATTTCTCAAATGTAGGACTTTTCTTTTGTTTCTGTTGAAATTCATTTTACCATTATACTAGCTTGTTATTGTTCTCCTGAATCTTGTTATTCGCATCTAAGCAGTGTACTATTTTTCTATCTTTGTGAAGACTAAATTTTCTTTATATCTATTTTGAACAGAATAAAGGCAGTGTTATTTTGGATTTCTTTCACCTTTCCTAGAACTACATTGTCATTTCCTCTCCTTAATGGCTTCTCCATGCCTTCATCAAAACTGTTTCTATATTCTAGTACAACAGATTATCAACACCGTAAAAAACATGCACAGTAGAAAGAAACACTTCTCATTTATTTCCTTAATTAGCAACACTGAAACAGGTAGTTGCTAATTAAGGAAATAAATGAGAATGTTTCTAAAAGATAGTGGTATTACTAGTCTATATATTGTTAAGTTTGATAAGGAGCAACATTTCATGATCCCAGCTCTGATTGTAACATGTTCTTGAGTGCTCTTGGATCAAAGGTAAAGAGTTCCTCTGCTTCTGGGGAAAGTCATAATTTTCAAAAGCTTTTTCAGTGCTTTGAATACAATTCATTTCTGATTTCAAGATATAATGAGTTGGCCTTCCTGACCAAGGCTTGCAGAGTGAAAGATATTCAAAGAGGTTCTCAGTGAATGAATTATCAATTGCGGAATTGTGGCACAAGGAACTATTTCCTGGGTTCCTTTTATCAACTACAATAAAAAAAGTTCAGATTAAGATAAGTTTTCTTTATAATACTTTTTACCATTTTCAAGGTTCTATTTGGCTGGATTCTTTGTACCCCATCCTTTCTCAGTACAAAGGATATTTATTAGTGGATTTAAAGAATCTTTCCCCCCACATCACATCCTGGATTTTTGCCACAGGAAGGCACTAGTCTGTTGATAGTCTGGAAAACCATTTACTGCTTTGGTCTTCTCAGTAGGAAACCTTGTGTTACTACCACCTGTCATTTCTTTCCCATCTCTTTGCAGATCCCAGTAGACTTCTCTATGTTATTAATGAAGTCCAGAAACTTTACCCACAATGAAAACTTGAAATCTGTTCTGAAGTTCCAGATAGTAAAACATCTTGATAAGCTTAGATATGTAACTTTTTTGATCTTTCCATCTCTATTTCTCTTTCTTCCATTTTCTAAAATACTTCTTGGTATTAATCTCTCATCAAGTGTTTTCTGTGCCTATTCAAGAAATTCCCATCTTCCCTATAACTGCAGAGTAGATAACTATATTTGTACAATATGCAGCATTTTTATGTTCAGGAAACAAAAACAATAACAATTTCCTCTGTTTCTCTCATCTCTGATGAATAACAAGTGTATCTCTTTTTTCCAGAACTTCTGTTAGTCCCCTTCATTGCTTCTTCAGTGAGCTGTGTCTTCCTTATTCTGTGGTTGCGCAGTGGTTAAAATGCAGTATTGCAGGCTAACTCTGCCCACAGCCAGGAATTCAGTCCTGACCAGTTCACTCAGATTCCATCCTTCCGAGGTCGGTAAAATGAGGATCCAGATTATTGTGGGCAATATGCTTGACACTGTATACCTTTCAGAGAGTATGTTAAGTACTATGGTGCTCTGTATAAGTTTAAGTGATATTGCTATTATATGTTCCCTGAAGCTGACTCAACTAGATCAGTAATAAATAATGCTTCAGCCACATATAATAGGCAAACAACAACATCATTTGCAATCGGCATTATGGAAATCATCAGCAGATAAGAATCAAGTAATAGCAGTTAGGAGTAAATAAGATACACGGAGATAAAGGCAGTTGATTTTAAAATATATTTAGATCAATGAAGATGCAACAACTTTTTCTTAGTTTGTGACTTGCAGTATCATTTTCTTTGGGAAACAATTGAAATGATTGCTTCCATTTCAGCTTGAACAGTGCTAGAGATAAATTGTCATGTTTTGATGAACGCTTTAGGACTCATTTAAACATTTATTTTATATTGAGGATTCTTTTGATAAGTTAAAGAGATGTTTTTTTAAATATTTGTAGTCCTTGCAACTAGTTATTCTATTATGATTGAATCTTGAGGATGTGGTTAGCATGTGTGAAGACTTTTAAGGCCTACATGGCTTGTTTCTGTGATGGATGAAATTACTAGAACAGAACAGGATGGAAGTTTAAAGGAGTTAATCATTTTCTTGTGGTATAGATTTGTTTTTCCTTGCTAAATGGGAGCAAAATTACATTCCATCTGAAGAAACCTGCACTTGACACTTGATATTTTACAGTTATGGAACAGTGTCAATTTTTTTGTTTCTGAAAAAGAAGATTAGGAAAAGATTGACTCCTGTGCAAATGATATTAAGTATTGGGTCAGGATGTTAACTCAAATACTCTGATAGCTTTTGTGGATAATTTACAAATGGATGGCAGGAATTATTTTGGGCTTTTTGGTAGCTTTATCATAAAATTTGTTAATAAATTATTACCATTGCCCTTCTTGATGTTGATGATATTGTGCTTTGAATGTGCTATTTCTTAATAGTTAAAAAGACACAGTCAGAAATGATAGTGAAAGACTGATGTTCAACATACAGGTCACGGTTTTATGTGACTTTCCGTAGGATTCCATCTCTGCATAAAGTATTTGGGAAAAGTCATCCATAGGTTTCCTTTGTTACCATCAATTCTAAATAATCTGTGCTGTAATACTGGGCTAGATAACAATAAAGAAACTGAATATCTAGATAGATAGAAAGTTTTCTTTTTAAATAGGAATAGGAATGTGTGATTGAGAAGCAGTCTATTGGTTTTCCTCTCTTTTAAAAGGAAGATCCATGATCTGTAAATGATCCAAAGCTTGGCTGTAAATGATCCAAATGTGGCTTCTTCATCTAAAGAGAGCTCACCTCACAAGGCTGTTATTATAGAGAAAATAAGAGGATGAAGTGTATTAGATACTGAACATTCACTGACTTGAATTATTTATACATAAATATTTTTTGGAATTTGCACTGATTAGTATAATGAAAATATGATTCATTTACTTCATGTAAAGCTCGCATTATAAAATCATTCTTAAAATATCATTTAACCTCTGTATTGGTATATAAATTGGATCCCTTAAAATATTATTACTTTGTATCAGCATTATTCTATAGAAGCTGCTTATACATTTTTTTCAGAATTAAAACTTGAGTTTTATTTACCTCAGAGTGCTTTTTTGAAGCATTTGCCATTTATTTGGTCAATTTGATTTGTTGAACTACAACAATATGGTAATATTGCTGAATAGTATTTTATATCACAATTCACAATCCTAAAAGTTAAGTTTATGAAAAATGAATAAAGCTCCTTATCTTTATGCATAGTTGAAATTTATGTTGCAATTCTTTAATATGTATGGTTAAAATTGCATATTGCATACTATAGTGTAGTTAAAACTCTTGAGATGATTATCTTCTAAAATTGAATGCCTTAATTATATATATTTTTTAGTTTTTACCCATAAATATATAACTAGTGAAATGAATGGTAGTGGTCTACATTTTGAAATAATTAATACTATTTTATGTTCCAAATATTGCCTAAGTTCATACCAGATGCATAGCCTTTATGTCGTCAGTTTGGTTTAAGTATACATCGGTGAAAGAAATATATTTTAGAGTTATCTATAATCCTGGAATACAATGACCTATGATATTGTTTTGGGGCTGTTTTGCATCAACTACTTACTTCAAATACCACAACATTTCAGTTGGATTAAGGTCAGAATGGTGACTTGGCCAATCCAAAATGCAAAATATTTTTTTCTTTAGCCCTTCTGATGCAGATCCTTTTTAGAATGGTTGATGCGCTTTGTGAGCACATATACTTATTATGTATATCCTAACAGTCTCATGGCTACTGTTTTTCTACTGTGTTCTGAATTTTCTTCAGGCACAGGATACACATGCCTACACTCCACACAGACAATAAAACCCCTGAACATCCTGGTTACCCTTAAATTCTGAAAAACAGAATTTCTTCAGGCATTAAACAGCATATATTAAGAATATCCAGGGCAATTAAAATGGATTAGTATTTTGGGATGAACCATTAATAAACTTTGTGAGCAAAGAGAATAAAATCCATCTGGAATTTATAACTTGCTAAGCAGTTCTCAGCTACTCTTTGGCACAAATGCAGGGAGAAAATAAGACGCTCTTAGCTTCATTATTTAGTAACACAAAAGCTTATTGTTTATTCCATCCTCTGCAAGGAGTCCGAGATAATAGCTAAGCAAACAAAATAAAGTTGGATCTAACCCAAGTTTCCTGGGGTTCAATATTTATAATAATTTCCCCTCATTACCCTTCATTACCCCTGATTACCCTTATTACCCATGATTACTGTTTTTAATTATAATTATTCGTATGAACTCAATCACATGAATCGTGGTTAATGTGTAGAGCTTCACGTCACAGCGTTTTGCATAGACCGCACATATTATTATGATACAGAGTTTATTTTGATGAAGAGGAATGCCATCCTTCAGGTTGCTGTGGCTTCGATTCAAACACGTGTTGTGTAGTCATGACATGCGTCCCCCTCTACCAGGAACCAGTGTATAAAACAATATACATTATATCACTAATTATGTCTCTACTTGTGGTCCAGGTTTATCGGGATATTTGGAATGGAATTGCCTTATCAGTCTACTTGCACACACATCTGCTACTTTCACCCAGGTTGCCTCTGTTTCAGGATATCCTTTCCATCTCACTAAGTATTGTAACACTTTTCTACATATCAGCAAATCTAGAATTTTGTCAATTTCAGCATGGGTTAGCTAATTTCAGCATGGTTTCAGCTATTACAGATTCCTTAAGTTGAGGTACATCAATGTGTTCTACAGGCTTCAGTAAACTAGCATGAAACACAGGATGTATTCAATGTAACTGTGGTGGCAATTTAAGTTTTACAGTTACGGGGTTTATCACTTTCATAATTTGGAAAGGTCCAATATATTTTGGTCCCAATTTTCGTCTATGTAGGTGTAATTTTATATATTTAGTTCATAGGTAAACATAGTCTCCAGGTTTGAATGCTTTATACTCTTTTCTTTTCTTGTCTGCTTGTTGTTTATATTCTAGTGCTGTTTTATTGAGAGTCTCTTTTACTTTATCCCAACTATCTGAACTTTTTTCGACCACATTTGGACACTTATGGGTTGTTTTTCATCACATTGTAAATCAGGGATTGGCACAAATTCTATCCCATTTACTACCTGGAATGGGCTATATCCTGTGCTTTCATGTATAGCATTATTATATGCTACTTCAGCAAATGGAAGTAAATCAGCCCATTCTTGCTGTTGATAAGATGTATATGATCTCAAATATCTTTCAATCATTGCATTAGCTCTTTCAGTATTTAGTAACACAAAAGTTTATTGTTTATTCTATCCTCTGCAAGGAGTCCGAGATAATAGCTAAGCAAACAAAATAAAGTTGGATCTAACCCGAGTTTCCTGGGATTCGATATTTATAATAATTTCCCCTCACTACCCTTCATTACCCCTTGTTACCCTTATTACCCATGATTACCATTTTTAATGATAATTATTCGTATGAACTCAATCACATGAAATATGGTTAATGCCTAGAGCTTCACCTCACAGCATTTTACACAGACCGTATATACATATGATACAGAGTTTATTCTGATGAAGAGGAATGCCATCCTTCAGGTCACCGTGGCTTCGATTCAAACACATGTGTTGTGTAGTCATGACATGAGTCCCCCTCTACCAGTTCAGCCATGATTGTTATGTGTCATACTATCTTCACTGTCTAAATGCTTTCTTCAGTTTTGGTCTTGTTATCACTTTGTGATAGAGGTCTGTGATATGATCATATGCCAATAGAAATATTTTTAAAATATGTCTCTTTTCCTATGTTGTAGAACATAGTTGTGTGAATTCATGTGTCTGCTTAATCATCAAGGTGGCATCCTATGCTTGCTGAAAATTAATAAAGAAAAATAAAATTGTACTGATCAGCTATGGTACATATGTGTCTTAAGTCCTTTGGAGTTGGACTTCTCTGGCATTTATTTATTTATATGGTGATGTTACATTTTTCCAGGACATTACAATCCAAATACAGAGTAGTAGTTTAGCTATATAAGACTGGTAGCCCTGTTCGGTTCATGCTCATGTACTTTCCATGGTGTACCACTGGGGACGAGTTAGCTCTGCACTAGAAATAAAGATGAGTGGCCTTCCTGAAGCATCATCTGCTCTCTTCCTATACTGAAGCCACCTTGCCAATGGGCATTATAGCTGGGAAGGTCCAGCACAAGCAGGATTCTTAATTGACCGCATGAAGCACCAACTTATCTCCCACTGAAGTGGTACCTATTTACTTGCAAATAACATGCTTTTGAACTGCTAGATAGCAGAAGCTGAGGCAAGTGATAGGAGCTCACCCAACACACAGTGCTGGAGCAGAGAGCATCTCCAGCATGTTAAGTCATTGACCAACTATGCCTCTTTTTCTTCTGGGGTAAACATGTGAGGGAATCAAGGAAGATGGAACATGATGTTTAAAAGATTTCAGCCAATAATCCACAATGGGAGAATCCATTTAATTTACATTAATGTAAAACATGTACGTTTTGTACTGCATGCCATGTTTATGTACAAGCAAGTCATCTT
This sequence comes from Pseudonaja textilis, assembly GCF_900518735.1. Next base: position 7,335,967 of record NW_020769333.1, read on the forward strand.
GTAATGGATTCATTCTAAGTGGCATCATAAATGGTGAATTTGTTGCACAATTTTTCAGCTTAATAATATTCAACTTCTGTAACTATCTTAGATATATACCCCTCAATAGATGAATATTTTTATTCTTTTGATTAGAAAGAATAAATATTTATATACTATGAATATTTTTCAGTTCATTGGTTACAAACTGGTACAGTTGTAGGCAGTACAGAAAAAGATGAAAACATTAAAATTTCAGTACTGTTGCTCTTGTTTTAATTGTACAAGTCTTTAGAAATTAAGTTCAAGTTCCACTAAGAAATGTAAATAATATGACACCTTTATCAACTTTCATTTTATCAGGACTGTCAATATAATAAATTAAATTGATATGTTAAACATGAGCAATAATAACAATAATAGCAATAATATGATTCCAGAAAAATTACAAGGACACCTGGAAACAAATATTCCAATCTGAAAGACAAAAGCCCCAAGTGTTTCAAATTCCATAAAAAAAAATTGTACACCAACAAAAGTGTCTTTAAAACTTGCTATCTAGTGATTTATCATATAGCAAAAGCAGGTGAAGCTTATACTCCTGCAGAAAACTTGGCTAAATCATGAAGGAAAGATCTAGTAGAATTCATAATTGGTTATTTTGAAAAACAATTAATATGTACCACTATTTGATAATGATATTTAAAGGTTATGTCAATTTTTGTGTGTGACAAGGAACTAATAAAAGAAGTAAAACAGAGCAAGTTTCCCTTTCAGGTAGATGAATCCATTGATACTTCAAGTTTAGCGAGTTCAGGTAATCTGTCTCTTGCCGATCACATCCACCCAACCCACTAGAATCGGAGGCAAGGAATGTTGTGGGTCCCTTTTATTTATTTTATTAATTTTTATTTTATTTTATTTGTCAATTGTTTACAAGATAATAAGTATAAGTGTATACATAGTTATGAATACATGAAATGGGTACATATAAGAAAAATAAAAGAAAAATAAAAGAAACAATAGGACAGGGACGGTAGGCACGTTGGTGCGCTAATGCACGCCCCCTACAGACCTCTTAGGAAAGGGGTGAGGTCAATAGTAGACAGTCTAAGGTTAAAGTTTTTGGGGTTTGGGGAAGAAACTACAGAGTCAAGTAGAGTATTCCAGACATTGATCACTCTGTTGCCCTTCCCCTGAGATGGTACATCTGGCAGAACCCAGAAGAAGGACCTTCTCCATAGTGGCTCCCCTCCTCTGGAACATAATCTCTCCAGAAATTAGACTGGCCCTCACTCTTGGCACTCTTTCATAAGGCCCTGATAAAGTGGTTATTTTATTTTTTTATTTTATTACTTTTTACTGTTTTTTTTTTACATTGTGTTTTTATTATCTTTAAGCTGCCTAGAGTTGCTGTGAGTGAGTAGGTGACTATATAAATTATCTTAAATAAATAAAATAAAGACCCAAGGAATACCTTGCTTATGTATTGTTTATTTAACCAGAATTTCTTTCTCTAAGACTTACTGAAGCTATGATGATAATGTAGGTCACAGTAAATAAATAATTTTTATTTAAAAAATTAAAACTTGTTTCTTGGCAAGATTTTGGAAGTGATTTGCCATTGCCGCTTTCTTAGGACAGAAAAGGAATGACTGATTCAAAGTTATCCATGTGGTTTTTTATTAACACACATTAAGAACTTACGGTCTTAGAGTTTCTAGCTTGGTGCCTTAACTGCTACATCAAACTAGCTTTCTTATAAGTCACAATACTGCAGGATTATAGATAATTCTAAAAGTTCATAAATTTTCTCTCACTTCAATGCCATGTTGTGCAAAACTCCAACCATAATATCTAAACTATGTTTTTTAGTTACTCCATATTTATGGATCCATCTATTACACCATGTTTATGGACCCATCTAATATGATGAAACTCATCTGAACAATGATAGATAAATCTATCATATATTAAATTAAGGCCTAATACAGTTTAATTGAACCCTATGGCAAATAAATAAATAAACTGATAAGATGCTTGAGACCTCTACAATCAAATCACCAACTAGGAACTTCATTGGCTGCTAAATCTGCATTTGGTAGTATAAGTTTAACATACTAATACATTTATTGCAAAGATATGATGAGATAAAAAGATCCAGCGAGATGATGATAGGCTTCTTGTCTAGTTTGTATATGCTGCATGTAAGAACATACAGATAGTCTAATATAAAATAAAACAGACAAGATCTTAATTTTTCAGATTTAAAAATGTATTTTGTGAATAGTAGCTAAAATTTTCTATGATACTTTGATAAATTAATGAGCAAAGAATGAAAACTTCACAAGGGTCAAGCAATGAAAACTTAAACATTGTACAGAAATTATTTTTTTTAAAAAAGGTTTTTTCGGAAATAATTGTTTGGTAAGCCTAAAACTAGAAAAGTTTCCAGTAAAATATATGCATGACTGAATTTAAATGAAATATAACATATATTACTTGCTTTTTATTAAAGATTGTTAATCTTAGACTAAAAGTTGCACTTACAATTAATAGTACAATAAATATTGTTTATAGCAACAGTTAAAGATGTGCAAATTAAAAAGGAAGGCATTCTCAATCTCTCATTTTGATGTTTTGTGACACTTTCCATTTGTCTGATAGCTGCAGCAGATGACAGATGTTACAAATATGCAGACTGTGCCAGTTGTACTGCTAATACAAATGGCTGTCAATGGTGTGATGATAAGAAGTGCATTTCTGCAAACAGTAACTGCAGCATGGTGAGTGTTGATTACTATGTTGTGGTTTTGTTAATGGTTCTGCTTTGTAATCATTAGCTTCCTCTTTGGTGCCATCAAATGTAAATGTCATATTAAAATCAGAGTTTGATGCTGATGCTTAATTAACATCATACATTAATTACAAATGTATTTACTTTAATTGAATAGAGAAATAATGAAACTTGTACAACAGTTATTTTTCCATTTTCCTTGCCAATAAAACTTGAAGTAACTAATTTAATAACTTAACGTACTCTGAAGCATTCTTCATATCTAGCCATTTGGGAAGTATGAATCATAATCACGTAAAGACCTTTTGCCTGTTTCCCCCTTCTTCATAAACTATGTTCAAATTTGCAAGATTAGTGCAGGTAACAAAATTATGCATGTCAAATAATCAAAATATATTTATTAGAATAAAATAGAAGTTCAAAACCACTTTGGTTTATCAGGAAAAATGTTCACAGTTAATATTCAAAATGTTTCTCAAATTAATGCATATTTACCGCTAAAGAGTACCATTGAAATAATAGAATCATAGGGTTGAAAGTGAACTTGCAAGTCTTTCAATCCAACCAATTTTGTATTGTGGGAACCAAAAAGAGACACAATTTCACAAAAATAGTCTGACAAAGTATTGCATAGAGTAAAACTATTGCTTCCTCTGTTTTTGACATGATATCTCTGCTGGTGCAATCCAAGATTTCATTGGCTCTTTTTGCCAACACAACGCTAGTTGACACCTAATATGTGGTCTATCAAGACGCCCATATTTTTCACAAAACTACTCTTGCTGAGCCAAGTATCTTCCATCCGAAGATGGAAAATACTTGGAACAGCTTGTCCTTGGAAGTTGCGGGAGCGTCATCACTTGAGACTTTTTTTTAAAATAAATTTTATTGATTTTACAATTAAAACAAACCAACAACACATACATAAATGAAAGAGAGAAAAAGAAAGGGAGAAGAAAATAGAAAGAAAAAAATAGAAAATAATTAAAAACATTCTCATCTTCAACAGTTTGTAAGGCCTCTTTTTTATCCTTATTTTATGCCATATACACATACCTAATCCTTACATATATTTGTGTATCACTACTATGGATTTATCCTATCCTCTTTTGCCTTTTAGTGTGAAGTCTATCTTTGGTCTATCGATTTATACCAGCAGTTCCAGCTGTTGTAGTATATTGAAGTGTCTTTTTTTTTTTTTAATGCCAAAGTTAATTTGTCCATTTCTGCACAACTTGAAATTTTTTCAATGATCATCTCCTCTGATGGAACATGAGGCTGCTTCCAACATTGTGCAAAAGCCAATCTGGCCACTGTCAAAATGTGTATTATTATATATTTCACTTTTTTTGATATTTGTTTATCAAAGATCTCTAACAGAAAGGACTCTGGTTTGAATTCGATCTGTTCTTTTGTCATTTCTTCCAGCCAATTTCTAATTTTCTGCCAGTATTTTTGAGCTTCTGAACAGGACCATCATATATCATATATAGAAAAAAGTTCCCTCTTTTTTTTTTTTTGCATTTCAAGCAATTCGGACATTTGTGGTGCATCTTCGCTAATCTCGAAGGAGGAAGGTGCCATCTATAAAACATTTTATAGGCATTTTCTTTGTATGCTACCAATTTTGTAACTTTATAATTTCTAACCCCAGACCTTTTCCCATTCTGTTATGGTGATGCTACATCCTATATTCCTACTCCAGGCTATCATGTTCCCTTTTACAATTTCTTCTTCTAATTCTACTTCTAATAAATAATTATAAAATTGTTATTTTTTTTTGCCTGATCCTAATAAAATTTTATATAATTACTAGAGTTTATTGTTAATTCCAAATTCTTTCTTGTCCTGTTTATATCTACTTTGAATTTGAAGATATGCCCACTGATCAATTTTTAGTCCCCACTTGAAGTTCTTGCCATGATTTCAAATTTCCTTGTGTATCCAGTAGGTCCTTATATTTAATCATTTTAGTGATATCCAGATTATTTGGGTGAATCATCGTCTCCTTTGTTGAAATCCAGATTGGTATTTTTAAATAGTGTTTTTTCCATATTTTCTTCCAATTAGTTAATAATGAGTCTCTGATTAGGTGTCTGTGAAAATATTTCTGGCTAGTTTTTCCTACATCCCATAAAAAAGCATGCCACCCCCTCTGCAAGTCATGACCTTCTAAGAATAATATTCTTATTGGTTAAATTCACCCATTCCTTCAACCATATTAAAGAGGCTGCACTATAATACAGCTCCCAATTTGGAAGTGCCAGCACTCCCCTGCTCTTCATATCCTGCATTGCCTTTAAATTGAGCAGTTTGATAACGGAACTATCTAGTTTAAGAAATAGTGATTTTGCCCTTGAGGAAAATGTTCATGCAGAGGCCAGACTTCCATCTTTGATGATGTTTTAAACTGAATATCTGAATTATATTAGATATTGAATTTGAAGGGCAAAGTAGCATAGTTTAACTCCAGAGTTAAATTATGCTAAGAGTCTGTATATTTAATTTTGAATCTTAATTGATACATTGTGGAAATGCATATTTTATTCAGGTTAATAGCATGATTACTAAATACAGTTGTCAGGACTAAGTTTACAATAATTGTGTATATTCTCATAATAGTGCTTACTCTATTAATATTATTGTATTTTGTTTTGATATGACATATTCCATATTTTAGAGGCATATAACATTGTTTTTAAGAAGATTTTCATTTTGCTGAATTTAATAAGAGAGCATACTTAAACCTTTCTCCCTTAGACACTTCTTACCACCCTGATATATGTTCCCTTGGTGGCGGGGGGAACCTGAAGATTATTATCAACAGTGATGGACTTTACTTTTGTGTTATCAGTGGCATACAGTAGTGCTTTTGACAGAAAAATAAAATTACTTGTGATAAGGCAAAATCTCAGAAATATATAAGAATATTATGGATATTTCTCTGAGTCGATAAAACCATTTATGTGTATGATAACTATTTATCTTAAAAAACACACAAATATTGGAAAAACTGCATTTTCACAAATACTTCTTTTTTTTAAAAAAAAGCTTCCAAATAGCAGGTTATGTGATTTTTCATGTATGATGTCTAGAATAGAGAAGATAAACAATCTAGGTAAGAAATGAAGAAAGGGAAAGACTAAGAATATTATATTATATATAATTTAAGGCCTGTTAGGCAAGGACAGCTGGATAACAAACAGAAATTATAGTTTAGAATTTTCCCATATCATATATTATCTTTATTGAGAAGGCAATGAAGCTGAAATTTCAAACTGCTCATGAATGCTAAAATACAGAAAACAGCTGAAATGTAAATGTATTAGAGCTTACCATCTATCACATTCACACAGAATATGGTACAACCAGATTTTTTGTAAATTTAGTTTGCCCCTGCACCAATTTTACATATTTTCTTTTATTCCTACCCTTATAATTCTAAACATAGAAATTCCAACCAGTTAAATGGACAACTTCTATGTTTTTACTGACATTGATTGATTTGTCTTGGACAAAGTATTTTTATGGATCCAGAGGTTAAAGAAGGTTATCAAAAGAGTTATAGTTACTGCTAATTAGTAGATACAGTACATATATCCTTCTTTCCTTCCTTCCTTCCATCCTTCCTTCCTTCCGTCCTTCCGCTAAGAAGATGAAACTGAAGTTTATAATATGTCAAGATGTATTAATGATTTGCCAAAGAAAATATTCTTGAAATGTAAGTGGAAAATAAATATAAGCACTTATAAGTTCTTCATAAGCAGTCGTAATTCACAGTAAACCTTATCAGTAATAATAAAAATATTTACATTATGAAACTAGTTGAAATTGGTGCTTTTTAGCAAAAGGCTATTACCAATTATTTGGGTTCATATCTTATTTGTAAAGTGAAAAACCGTTACTAAAGATATACAATATTTGAATTTGAAAAAGTAAAGGTCCTTTGGATCCTGCATGGGCATCTTCTCTGCTATTGGTTACTACTTAAATATATGTTGCTATCTCCTTAACTCAAACACGTATTTTCCTGAATCCATACAGGTACCATGTGGACACATGAAAAGGCAAGCTTCTTTAAGGAGCAGATGACAGAAGGTGCCCATGTCAGATCTGACGTACCTTTGCCTGGTTGAGATCTGAATACTGCACACATTTATAAAAGTCAGTTTCTCACTCACATGTGTAATGTTAAAATAAATTATAGTTGTGATGGCTTGATTTACAGTGTATGCTAAAATAAATGTAAGGATTCCTCATACACACTGCATTACAAGATAACAAATGTCATTTCAGCTTAAAAAAACCTTCTTGTCTATACTTTGTCATTTTTCAATAGAACTATTTCTTTTCCCTGAGTCATTCTACAGGATCATAATTGGTAACTTCAAGGGACAGTATATCTTGGTATGGGACTGCAGGATTCCTCTGCCGTATTGAGTTATCTCTGGATATAATGATCAAATACCTAAATACGATCTTTGCAAAGTTACTCTTTTATTGCTTCTGTTGGAGCATTAATTATTATCTAATTCTTAATCCTACACCATGTATATCTTTAAAGTTTGCTTCACTAAACTTCTGAGAACAGAACAGCTGTGACTAAATGTTGATGAAAATAACCTCACCAATTAAAGGCCTTATCTGGAAACGATTTCACAAGTTCAAATATATAGAGATACTTTTCAACTATACATAGAGGAAGATTTTCATTGGTCTAATCATGCATGAGATCCATAAGCCTCTCTTTATCTGTTGTAGTACAACTGGAAAACTGGTATAACAATGAGATGTCCCCTTCATCATTTATTGGTACCATATGTAATAAGTGAAATTACTCATTCTCTTATAAGAAATATATAGTAATGAACTTTTTCTGCAGGTAATTTCCTATGAAATTGCAATTTCCATTTTGCTTTTGTAGAAAGCAGAACTTTAGCTAGTAGCCAGGAGCACTGTGTGAAGCGATTCAATAGCATCACATTTTGCTAATGCAAAAAATGAAGTTGGGATGGCAGTCTACTCCTTTTAGTGAACCCAGAACTGAAAAAAGAAGAGTAATAAAAGATGCTCACTGTTTTCAGATTAACCCATATGCTTCCTTTTCTTTTGAAATGCTACAGTTAAATATTGAATAACTTTCAATATTTAAATATTGAATCAGCTCTGCCTTATCAGCTGTCCACAGACAGAATGAAAAGGCAAAGATAAAACTATGTTACTACATTATCATATAAATATGACAATGTATATTTGTATCAGTGTTGGGATTAAGTATATAAGGGCATATCTTTGATGATGCTTCCATAGTTTTCTGAAAGACCTTTCGTCTTATCTTATATAAAAAAGTTTCAAAATTATTTAAGCCCCACTTATATGGAGCTTGAGAGAGAAAAAGAGAAATGTTAATTGTTAAAATTACCTGCAATTATTTTTTTTTAAAAATAAATGTATTAAAGGTTATAATTTCATGGTAAAAATTAATACAAACTAAAAATAGAAAAAGTAAAAAGGGCAAAACAAAAAAAACCAATAGAAAGAAAAAATAATTTAGTAAAGAAAAAGGAACAAAAATAAAGTTGTTATCTCCAACCCTTATCACAAATATATACAAATTTAGTAACTTTTCACCTCATTTTACTTTACAACCAATAATTTCTTCAGCCCATATTCCATCTCTTATTTATAAACACATCCATAAAACATTGTCATTTCACTACATGTTTCAGCAAAAGTCGATTAAGGGCTGCCAGTAATAACAATATGTCTATTTTAACCCTGATTAACTAAACCAACTTAGAATTAGTGGCCACCTAGGCAGTAACAGATGTTTATCAGAGTGCAAAGAGAAAGTATCTTCTGTGAACTCCATATAGACATCAGGAAGGGCATCTGACCAATAAACACTCTGCTCCATTCAGTCATCTGGCCTCAACCTCAATAAAAGATTACAGGGTAGTAGAAAGAAGAAGAAAAAGATACGATGAAGAAACAAGTAATGCACAAAAGTATATCATGATAATTTGAAGAAGAGCCATGGCTTTTCTAAATAGAAACCTTGCCCAAGATCCAGGAAATCATGGCTTGATGGAAGGGGAAATGTAAGAAAAAAGTACTACTCCTTTTGTTAGGAGAATGGTTATATGAGTACTTAGAATTCTTACAATCTAATTGTTAATAAATATCCAGACATTCTTAGAAACCCAGGAAGGAAGAAATGTCATTTGTAGGATTAATAAGGAGCAAGGCAATGCTTAAAATATCTAGAAAACTGGAACGGATAAAAGAAACCACGAAGCATTATAATCAAGTTGAGCCATTGTACATATATCTAGAGCTTAAGGGAATTAACTAATGAATGCAATAAACCACCAACAATTACTTTTGATAACTCATAGAAAACAATAGAGAAGGCAATAGAGAATATGAAGGAATGGAAAAACAAATATTGTTTCAAACTTTATCAATTACTACTACATAATACAAACTTCAGTAAAGTAATTCTAGAGTCACACAGCGGCTTCAGCTATGACTGACTCACTTTGTCTTCAGTGCCATTCCAGAAATGAACAATACTGTTGGGAATGAAACACAGAAGCTGGTGTCAATGATAATCCTTAGACAGCTACAATGATAATCCTTGATAATCCTTAGACAGCTATTTTAGTTCCCTATCTTCAATATAGAATAAGGTGATTAGCAGCTAAATACAAATATAAAATAAAGCATGTCTCAGAAGAAAATGCAATTCATCCTCACTATTTTGTCTTACTTTGCATGAATTAATATACGCATCCTAAACCTATCAATCTGATATATCAATTTTGAATTTATTATTTTAATTCTATTGCAATCTCAGTATACACAAGAATTACTTACTGGATTTGCATTTATACTAGTCTACCAAGACATATCCAGAAAGTAATTCATACCTTAAATATAAAAGCAATATTTTTATATACAGATTTGGAGCAAGGCTTTTCCGTGTTTTTTTTAAATCTTTTTTTTAAAAAGCTTTGAATTTTCTACAATCAGAAAAGTTTATCTACAAAAAATAGAAAAATTGTGGGCTCCCTTCTCCTATTACTTTTACCAAACACTGATTGCTACCATATGGATTCATTCTCAGGAACAGCTAAAAACTGTTCAGAAATTTGACATTGTGATAATGATGTGTTAACAGAGATTAGGTAGAACTGTTATTAAATGAGAAGATGGTGCTTACTTGCAATTTAAAATTCATTATAATGTACATATAAGGAATGTACATATAAGACATATAATGTCTTAACCAACTTAAATACAAAAAGGTATACAAAAGTTATTAGAATTTATCTGTGCATATTTGGCAGATGAATTTTGTGTTGCTTTGCAACTTTTCGTTCCAGATAATTTGTTTATATATACTTAAGTACTGTTGTGTTTTCATGTTTGTAATTACCTTGTTAGCCAACTTCGTACGCTATTTCTAGGTTGATCTTAATAACAGAGACTTTCTTTTTATAATCTACAGCAAAATACTACTTGGTTTAGTAATTGCTTAGAATAGCATAAATACTATTTCTTAAATTTGAAAATTATCAGGACTGCAACGATGATATATTTTTCTTTACAGGTACTCCACATCCCACTCCTTCTTTTTGTACTGATGTTATAGCCAGTAAATTTTTTTTTTGTTGCTACCTTATTTCTTTTCTGTGTTATAATCATTTTTTTTTGCCCTAAGCTTACTCATTTCTTTTTAACTCTTCCCCAGATCCTATGCATCTTAATTTTTCTGTTCCTGCAATTCTCAGTTTTGTTTCCCTTCTAATATAGAGGCTTTAACATGAAACACATTTATCTTTCATTATTTTATAAAGGGAAATGCATTATCCAGTATATTAGCTAAAATTGGAAATTACAACTGCCTTAATCAACAATTCCAATTAATTTTAAGAGATAGCATATTTGCTGTATGTGTGAATCTTGACAGCCAAAGGTGCTTTTTCAAAAGGCAACTGGACTTTGTGTTTTTTACTTGAAGACCTTTAACTTCTCATCCAATTCACTTCTTTAGGAATAAAAACCTTTCCCTTTGTTCTATTTTTACCCAGATTTGCTCATGAATATTTTTAATCTCATACTTTAAACCATTAGGTTTTACTTCCTTATTTCTTAGTCTTTCCCTTTCTTCTTTTTCCATGGCTCCGGGCTAATTTCCACTTTTTCTATCTTCCAACCTCTCTCTTTTGTATAAAGATCCATAATTTTTATGCCTTCCATAATTGATCTGAAATTCATATATATTTCTCCTGCCTTGAGATATCTCCTTCTCTTGTCCAGAGTTTTTAATTTATTTCTTTACTGAGTCCAAGATGTCTGTCAGAAGACAATTCCTTGCTCTTCTAGTTGCTTTTTATGAAAATTTTTATTCTTCCAAATTTGGAGTTAAAACCTTGATCATTTTTCTCTTTCTGACAATGTTGGGAAAAGTTCATTTCATTACCCAGAACTCCTGGTAGCCCAAAAAGAAGTCTTGTGATACCATTTGGCCAGCAGAAGTCAAGACTGGGTCAATTCTGGGAAAGTGAGTTTTCTGAACCTACAAGGAAGTTTTGCATACAACCTCACAAGCTTCACTATTAATAACTTCTATGAACAGACATTTAACACTTATTTAAAGCAGGGGTCCCCAACCACTGGGCCCCAGACTGGTACCAGTCTGTGGATCATTTTGTACTGGGCCACAAAGAATGAAAGTAGGGCGGGCACCACCATCTTGTTTCAATGGCGCTTGAGGAAGTGCTTCCAGGTGAGCTTGTCGGTCGTCGGTTGGAAAGCGGCGTTTGGATGCTGAAGGAATCCTCGCGCCTTAGTTTCGTCAAAGGGGGGGCGGCTTCGAACGAAGAGCCATCCCGATGGCGGTGGAGTCTCACATTACTCAGGAGGAGATTAAGAAAGAGCCCGAAAAGCCCATCGACCGCGAGAAGGTACAAAGGAGGAGTTGAAGGTGGCGGGGAGAAGCAGGGGATGGCTGGCTGGCCGGTCACTTGGCTCGCCTTGCCTTGGTCATGCGTGCTGATGCCGGTCCCAGTCCGTGGATTGTATTGGTCCGTGGTACAAAAAAGGTTGGGGACCACTGATTTAAAGGACTAACTTGAGTTCATAGAAGTTAATATTAATGAAGCTTGTAAATTATAACATTAGGTCCACTTAATATGAATTCCTTTTTGATAGAGAACCTACAATTTGAATTTTATGTATGTGACAGAAAGGGCTGTGATTTAAGTTGCTCTGAGTTTGCTGTTATTTCCCACATTGTCCAGCATATATGGGAAAGTAAAGAAATACACCATTTTTAACCTTGTTCAGGCTATCTGTGGTTGTTTTAAAATTTGATGAATAAATAAATAAAATCCCCTTTTTATTTTGATTCCTTTCCTCAAAATAACTACAACAGGTCTCCTTGATTACAAGAAGAAAAACTTCCTTTCATCAACTTCCTGGCTATTTTATGATAATATGTTGAACCAATGTTCTTCTAGTGAATTATGGCTGTGTGGGTGCAACCTTTGCTTTAGATGTTTTGCTGAACTTTGGAAGAACACACATATGGATACAGATAAAGATCAGAACCTAAATGATAATTCCTACTTTACTTGGCAGTAGCTGCTTATTATTGTTGTTGTTGATGATGATGTTGATGTTATCATTAATTTTTTGCTCAGTTTGCATGTATCTGCATGTGTGGGCATAGACATGCCTCAAGTCAGTTTTTGATATCTGGTAACTGTCTGAACAAGTCTCTGCAGTTTTCTTGGCAACTTTTTCAGAAGTGGTTTTACTACTGCCTGCTTGCTAGGGCTGAGGGAGAGTGGACAGCCCAAAGTTAACCACAAAGTTCCCTTGTGACTTTTTGTTATTTTTCCTTCAGTCTGAAAATTAAAAAAAAATGTATATGTGCTTATATTTTAGTCAGTGAAGAACTACACCAAATGTCATGTAAGAAATGAACAGATATGTAATAAGTTGACTAGTTGCAAAAGCTGTTCACTAAACCTCAATTGCCAGTGGGATCAGCGACAGCAAGAATGTCAAGCTTTACCAGGTAAAAAGGAAAAAAAGTTTTTCAAAATAATATTTTAATAATGAATATTTAATAACACATACTCTTAAAGAAATTATCCAATTAAAGCTATTAAAGAAAGAGTGGGCCACTCAGAACAGGAATTCAGGTTATTTTCAATTTGACAAAGACAACTGTAATATTAAGTATTCAGTGTAATCAGTACAATAATAACAACAATGTGTGTGTGTGTTTTGTGTGTGGTGTGTGTGTGATTTATATTGCTTTAGTCATAGCATAAATTATGCCATTTGTTTATCAATGTAAATGATGTAAATTTCTCCAAGTAAGGTCATCATAACTTTTTTGGGGGGGTTACTTTTTTATTTACTGCTTTGAATGCAATGAACATAGCTCCTGCTTTTGGATGTTTAGACAAATATTTTGTCTCTTGCATCCAAAGTCAGATAAATGGGATTCCATTAAATCAAAGTTTCATTATATTTGATTCAAATGTAGCTATATATTTCTGGATAACACTTCAGTAAGTTCCAAAACACCCATTTCTAATTGAAAATCCTTATTAATCACCTGACATTCTGGCAACCCTAATCCATTTTATTGTTATTATTATAGTTTTACTCTAGTCACTATTTTACTACACTTACTAAGAACCTCAAAAAGGACTTTATTTTTTGTTTAAAATAAAAAAGTGAGAAAAACATAATAGACTTTAAAGTGTAACACAAATGTGATGCAGAAATACTAAGTTTTGTGCTCTCTAAGGTAACTGAAACCCAGGAAAAAAGAGTAGGACTGAAGGTTGAGACTAATAGAAAAATGGTTATGTAATGTTACAATTTAGTTTAATTTTGTAGGCCATATGAACTTTATCCTAGCTTATTGGAAGAAGAAACTGAAATGTTTGAGAAATTATAAACATTGATTTAGTACAACTTTATTGGAAATGAGCAGGCGTTTTTGTTTTCAAAGAGAAGTATACTGAAGAGCTATGGATATTCTGATATCAACGTTAGACTAGATCATAAAAAGCTTGATCTCTAAGCACGTTGAACATATTGCAGTAATTAGCAAGTGTGGACCCTCATATATATCTCTATTTATCTATCTATCTATCTATCTATCTATCTATCTATCTATCTATCATCTATCTATAGTATTCAGCTTTGTTTGGGTATTTTCCCACGTCATTATAGTTGTGCTTTTAAAGTTGTAGCGATGTTTCGGCAGAATCTCATCTGCCATTATCAGGCTTGAGTATTGTGTTTGTCTGTGAGTCAGGCTTTCATAGCCATTTCTGTTTTAAATTTGGTGCTAGCCTACTGCTGTGCCAGAATGTTTTTTTCTTCATCCTGATTGGTTGGGAGTCTTGGTCTGTGTTTATTGGTCTTGGAGTTTGCTGTGTTCTGCTTGATTGGTGTTTCTAATATCTTCTGTCTGTTTTGTGGTGTTTTTTTGTCTTGATTGGCTGTCAACATTGTGTTTCCTGTATTGTGGCTTGGCTTCGGCATGGGAAAATACCCGAACAAAGCTGAATACCATACATATAAATACCTCCTTAAAACATATATAAAGCATATGTATATGTATATGAGATATGTTTCATAAGTATTTTGAAAGGTGGTTACTTCTGCTGTTCAAAGTGGATTTTTTTTTAAATACAATTTTAATCTTGTGTAATTTTTTACTAGCTCACTTATGTGGAGAAGGATGGAATCATGTTGGAGATGCTTGCCTTCGTATAAACTCTAGTCGTGAAAACTACGACAATGCCAGACTTTATTGTTATGGCTTAAATGGGATTCTTGCTTCACTAACAACTTCCAAAGAGGTAGAGTTTGTTTTGGATGAAATACAGAAGTACACTGTCCAGGTAACTTGAATAATTCATAAGGTCAAATAAAGTTGATTTTGGATTTCTTTTTAGAAAATGGTGATGACAAATCATTGAAACAAAAATACATTTTACTCAACCAGATACCAAGTACATAGAATCTGTTGATGTATTATAGTAATTGAAGTTGCTGCTAAGGATTTCTTATTTTTATTATTCCATACTAAAGTGATATAGATCTGAATTCTAGTTTTTAAAATTTAGCAAAAGTATTGTTCATAGAGTTGAATCCAATTTTTTTAAAAATAAATTTAATATCACTACTATATTTGCAAATAATGTCAGTTGGTATCATTAGTGGCATATTGTCACTGATTTTATCATTTCTGAAAACATTTTGATTGCATTTCCTTCAGTTAGGTTGGATTGCCCAGGTTTATTTATGGAAAGAAAGAAAATTATAACTAAAGGTCACTTTACATTGATCCTTATAATTTTTATTTTTAGCTGTTCCACTATTGGATAAATTACCAATGAATTTAGTATTAATAAAAGAAAAAAAAAAGAAAATATAAATCTTGTGAGTAACTCAGTATAGTAGATGCATGCCAATTTTTCAATTCCTTTCTCAGACTCCAATCAGTAACAATTGTATAGGGAATGGAGACAAGAAATGGAGGATGTATATACGCCTCCTTTAAATAATGTAGTGTCTTCCTTTTGGAACTGTGCATTTATATTTAAGAGAACTGTTTCTTATAATTGGCTAGGGATATGTGGCCAACAATTTATCTGGTTTTATCCTTTCAATTAGTACACTAGGTACTGATTTATTTTTCTTTTATATTAATAGAGACATGATTTCATAAAACATAAATGTTATTCATAGATGCCACAGCATGTCTTATTGCCAGTAGATACCATTTTCTTTATGCTAAATAAAGTTATTAATCTTTCTAGTGTAGCATAGAATATTCTCATATGTAGTAGTACTTATACAATCTGACTTTTAAGACAAGCAGAAAAACAATACATAAATATAATAATAATGAACAAATAAACAATAGCTAAAATAAACAAAGGAGAGCCAGGTTGATGCATCAGTTAAGGCACCAGGCTAGAAAATAGGATGCTGAAAGTTCTATTTCACCCATGGCCACAAAAGCTGGAAGAGTGACCAGCTGGACCGGTTATTTTCTTTCAGCCGCTGATTGGTTAATTTCTATTACAATCAATGGATTAAAATGACTAACTATTTATAGTCTAATTTTACATGAATAAGCTTTTTCCCTTTCAAAACATTTATATTAGCCTTGACTCATAAACAGCATACTTACGTGCCAAAATTAGGAGTTATGACTTTGCAATGATTGTATAGATTTATTAGAAAAAAATAATTCTTGCACTAATAAAGAAATTGTATTGTGTTTAGTAATGCATTACCAAACACATGGATAATAGGTACATATTTACATTTAGGCTTGCCTTCACAAATTACATGATATTCAATACCTGATATTTAAAAATAAGGTTTTAATCAGAAGATGAATAAATTTGTTTAGAACTTTGTTACTTTTCCTCCTCCTCAAATAATAAATTACTCCAGATACACTACATAAAATTCATCAGAGTTTTGTCTCAAATCATGTGTGTTGTGCTGTAATTTCCTTTTTTAATTATATAGAACCGCTGAAAATCAAAGAATATAGTTTCTTGTGTCTTGTCATTATAATATTGATTGATGAAAGTGCTGTTCCATTTGTTGCTGTTTTTTAAATTTCTGAAATAAAATATAATATTAAACATGGCCTTATTCAAATAAATTACATCTTGAACTACTGAAATTTTCTGAAGTAATCCACATGCGCTATTCAATCAATAGCAAAAAATGAATGCATTTGCAGTAATCATTTACTTATCAAAATTTTTAATGAAATATTATTGTGAATAATATCTTACTTCTGATTTTATCTACACCCAAAAGTAATTTCTTTTTCATTCTTTTTCATATCTATAGCTCCGATTCTGTTTATTCTGTATATCATTTTGAATGTGTTATCAGATGTCAGAGATACTTGTTGAGAGTTCCTTGAATTTCTTTCATATGCCAGCTGGAACCTTCAGACTACAGTCATGATGATTTAGAGCATTTAAGTTCATTTTAGATTACCTCCTTGTTACAGACATAGTTTAATATAATGTTTCCTAACCATAGCAACTTCCAATGTGAGCTTCTATTCCCATAGCTTAGCAATCACTATATTGGTTGGGAATTCTGGGTGCTGAGGATAACATATCTAGAGGTTGCCAAAAAATACTGATTTATACAATATAGTAAAGCCTCCCAGCTATCCTCTCAAGTTCTCATAACATTTTCTAACCTATTACTGTAATTATAATTCTTTTTTTTTCTAGGCAATACACTTCCAAGTATTTATTACTGGCTGGACCAACCCAACATTTATATTTGGTGGGAAGGCATATAATGGCATGTGATCAGGTTTAATCAATATGTAGATATTATTTATGTAGCTCAATTTCTGGCTAATGAAGAGATACTTCTGAGATTCTGCTTGGTGTCTACATACTTTTAGAGTATGGTTGAGAAAGTACTGGCTCAAATTTAACCTTTGTAAGATTGAATGGCTGTAGATGAAGACTTTTCCATTTTAAAACTGAATGGATTCATGGCCCTCAATTTCTACGAATTGGTCCAGAGTTATAAGCTGGCTTTCAAGCCTAATAGGTTACTAGAACTCACATTCTTCCAATATATAAGCCACCATCTTAAGTACTACATTTAATTGACTCTCAGATATAAATATGTTTGGGGTTCTTCCTAGTTGTTTTGTTGTGTTCATGTCTCCATATATCACCTAGAGTTCTTTGGATAATCGAAATGACTTATAAATTTAATAAACAAGTAAGCAATTATCAGTGCAAAGATGTATACAATGTAACCAAATTTTGCATGCATGCTTTAAAGCAGACGTGAGAATTTTAGAGCCCACAGCCATATTCGGCTTATGGATGGTCCCATTCTGGCCTGCAGCATCAGTGGCATTAGCAACAGGGAGAGCATTAGGAATGAAGATAGGGCATCAGCATGCCAAGAGTGGGCAAGGCATTGGTGCAGCGTTGGATGCAAAACATCATTAGCAGTGGGGAGTGGTAAGATTCAAATAATTTAACAACTGGTTCTCTGCCCTAATGACCAGTTGGGTAGGTATGGTTGAGTGGTCATGTGACCGGGTGGGCATGGCCAATTCAATCACTCACATCTAGGGGTGCTTCACCTCACCCACCCTCTCATAAATGTGGGGATGTTGCAACAGTCATAAGTGAAAAACGGTCATAAGTCACTTTTTTCAGTGCCATTGTTACTTTGAATGGTCACTAAATGAACTGTTCTAAGTCAAGGATTACCTGTACAAAAATACGGAATGCTTCTTTGCTTGCAAAAAGCTGCCATAAATACCTTTCATTAGATTAGAAATGGGGGAATACACACTGACAGTCACAGCTATCATGGAAACCTAAACCATTCTATTGAATGCCTTCTTTTTTATCAGCAATACCTGCAAGCTGGAGTTACAAATCAGGAGGGTGCCAGAGCACCTTGAGAAATTAAAATAGTTAAAATGCAATGATAATTATCATCTGCCAACTCTTGCTCATAAAGGGAAACCCCGTAGGAGAGAGATCATTTAAGCTCCCCAGAAAGTGGGTAGGCATATTTGGGCTACAAAATGTCAAGCTAAAGAGACAAATTAACAACATATATAGGGGACCCAGGTTCAACCCTCCCAAGCTTGTCAGGATCATGATAAAATTAGTATATGCCACAGATATCTAAATAAGCTTCAAGCCTGGTGCCATGTTACTAAACCTTATTATCATGAGAGAAAACTAAAACTAATTGGGGGATCCACACCCTACCTCCTATTTTTTTAAAATCTTACTTTCAGTGAGCAATCATGCACCTTGGCCACTCCAAAATAATGCAAGAAACTTCTGTCCAAAAGGTGCTTTTTCAAAAGGCAACTGGATTTTCTGGAAAACAAGAAAGTCCAGTTGCCTCTTGAAAAAAGCACCTTTGGGACAACCATGACCTGGATGAGTGAAGAATCCCCATAGACAAGAGACTTCTGTGCTCGGTGAACTGACAAAGCACCCTTTTCCACCCAGAGGAAGCAATGCTTAGATCCATTTGCATCACTTAAAGATATCAGCTAGTCTCACTCATCTTACAATATAGCCTAAGGAAATCATCCAGATTTAAGGGAAGATCACAGAAAGGCATTTAAAAAATCTGACAGAGTGCCAAGATTGTATCTTGCCTCTTTGGAAGTACACCCCAAAATGACAGTGTCAGGAAGCAGTGTAAAAAGCTTAAAACAACCCTTCCCTTTAAGAAATTCAAGCCACTCCAGAGAATCAGCTAAGGCAACAGAAAGTCTGGGCGAACTGCCAAGAATCATCAGCTCTTAGTTACAATGTAACAAGGCTTAATTGGAGAGGCAGTTTCTGTAAACAGGACAATAAAGATAAGGATTAGGCTAGAAACAACACAGAGGGACACATGAATTTTTCCTTCTTACCTTCCTGACAGGATTATCCCTGTAAAGTAGAAAAAAAACTGTTGGAAGGAGATTTCTTCCAACAACCAGTGTCCAAACTGCTTAGAAAGTTAACAAACAGTTCTCTTGAATAGGCACGAACTGGCTGAACACCACCACTAGGGGTGGAGCATTATCAGTGGGCAGTACAGTAGCCTCCACAACAATCAGTTTCTCATACAGGCCCTTGGGAAAATTAAGTCTCCTGCTTTAAAGTCTATGTAGAAAAAGAACATTTGTTTTTCTTCCCAAATGAATGACTTTTACAAATAAAAGTGTAAAATTTACCTATGTTTGTCAGGATTTGTGGCTATTTTGCTTTTTATTTATTCATTTAAATGTTTTATATCTGTCAGTATCACAAACTGTCAAGTGGAAAATTGTCCTATGTGTACTTGGCTTGAAATTAGAAAAAAAAAATACTCCAGAATTAATCTTAAGACCCAACATTAAATAATTATAGTTACTGTATTTTATATGACCATGATTTCTGTGGGTATAATGTATTTTAATAATATGAAATTATATTTCACATAATTTAAGCTGGTTGTGTAAAGTATCATTAACATAGCTGTAATATGTAACACGTAATGTGTAATAAAAGTATCCATCTTTGATTATTCATATGGACTTTTACATTCTCCTTCACAGAAAATATCTCCTTGGGTGGGTCTACGCAAGATTAACATATCCTACTGGGGATGGGATGATATGTCTCCCTTTACGAATACAACATTGCAGTGGCTTCCTGGAGAACCAAATGATTCTGGATTTTGTGCCTATCTTGAAAGGGCTGAAGTAGCAGGTTTAAAAGCAAATCCTTGTACAGCTAAGGCAGATGGCCTTGTCTGTGAGAAACCTGTTGGTAAGAAAATCTACTATATGATAAATATACTTGTGGGATACTTTACATGTCTTTAGTATTGCATTATGAATAGATTGAGCATTTATTAATTTCTAGGAGATAGTTGCTGAATTGCATTTGTTTAAATTACAAAGTATATCAGGGATTACAAAGCATGCCAGCAGATATAGTTTCTTTAAACTACATCTTATTGCATTGAAAGGTTTTAACTGGAATCTTAAACTAAATTCACAGATCATTCACCTTGTACAACAGAGTAATAGAATTTTGTGAAAATTTATTCTCTTTTGTCCACATCTGCTACAAGCAAAATAATTGTAATTCTATACCAGGACACTGGCAAACATTTGAAGTAATGTAGTATAGATATAGCTTTATATGAAACAAAGCTGCATAGTGCAATCTAGTCAGACAGAATTTCCAGGTGCTAAGTGCGAGTATAAACATTGTGCACTGTATAGGTTAGTCTTAGAAAACTAGAGAATCACAGAACCACAAATGTAAAACAAATGTATGACACAGATGAGGTGCATTTGTGACAGAAACTGAAGCAAAAACAAACAAAGAAAAATAGAGGGAAAATCTTTTCCTTTTAGAAAAGTGGCCTTAAGATAGCCAGAGAAAGATGGACAATAAAAGCCTTGGGCAACAAGAAGGATGCATAAAAATGAATGCAAACTTGAAACATTCATCAAGAAGGACAAGGACAGTTATATAAGTTAAGAATGTTAACAGACAAAACACGGGTAGAGGAAAATGGAAGACACTTAAGAAGATCAGAGAAGTCAGGAAAATTGATTTAATCAATATAAAGACTTTCTCATTGCAATTGCATTTGACAAACTGCTATAAGATTATGAAAGATAAGAAGTACCAATACAAGAAAAGTAAAAAAAAAAAAAAGACCTTCCCAGCGATGACAGATGACTGTGACACTAAGACAAAGTGAGAGATGGATAATAGGTGTCTTAGAAGTTTATAGTACCATGTTTCATGATAAGTTTTAACCAATTGGTTGTATGAAGAGACACAATAATTTGAATTGATCAATGGAAGAACCTCACATACTTTACATTTTATGGAGTGATTGCATATGTACTAGAGGGAGAAAAATCTTGACAAAGTGCAGTCATAAATAAGGTGAATGGACAAGATACACACACACACACACACACACACACACACACACACACACACACATCTAAATATGATAATTCAGGAAAAATAGTGAAATTTCATTTTTTATTATTTTCTTTTTCCTTCAGTTAGTCCAAATCAAAATGCTCGGCCCTGCAAAAAGCCATGCTCTTTAAGGACCACATGTTCCAACTGTACCAGCAGTGGCATGGAATGCATGTGGTGTAGCAGCACAAAACGATGCGTTGACTCAAATGCTTACATTATCTCCTTTCCATATGGCCAGTGTTTAGAGTGGCAAACTACCACTTGCTCTCGTAAGTATTTATGGTGATATGAATGAAAACAGTTATGGTACTTAGTAGAAATGAAAAAGCTAAAAAGGAATAGCACAGTTTATAATGTTTCTGTTGAAGTTTCTGCCAGCTAGAAACCAGAAGTTAAAAAAAAAAGAAGCTAAAGCAAATGTTCTTAATTCCTGACTAAAATTAAACCAGTTATCCTCCCCTGTATATGTTTAGATAATCATGCACAGCTCAATAATGGGTTTTATTGAATGTCTCAAAATCAATAGGATTTTAGTTCTCTTCTTAAAGATATGACAGCTGGTAGAAATACTACAAGTAATATTATGACACAATATAAAACTCCCAAGGATAATAGTGAATAAAACAGTCACCTTGAAAAGACAAGCCTCTGAATTTAGAACTGAACTGGAAACTTGCACTCCATAGCAATTTTATCTGCTACTTAAGTAATTTATTTTTTTTTTTTGAAAGAAAGTTATACATGCAGATATTCTTCGACTTATGACCATAACTGAACTCAAATTTTTTGTTGCTAAGTGAGACATTTGTTAAGTGAACTTTGCTCATATTATGACCTTTCTTGCCATTTGTCAAGTGGATCACTGCAATTATTAAGTTAGTAGCACAGTTGTAAAATTGGCTTCTCTATTGATTTTGCTTGTCAAAAAGTTGCGAAAGTTGGAACACTGCAATTGTCATAAATATGAATCAGTTGCCAAGTGTCTGAGTTTTGATCACGTGATCTTGGGGAGGCTGAAAAATGGACATAACTCACTTTTTTCCGTGCAACTTTGAATAGTCGCTGAACAAACTGTTGTAAGTTGAAGGCTACCTGTACTTAACAGCTTGCTTGCTGACTGGCAAAGGTTTGTTTGCTTATTTATTTAATAAAATTTATATGGTAACCCACCTTACTTTCAACAATGTTATAAAAATACCAAAATCATTAAGGCATATTATACTATTCTGCTCTCAGAAACTCAGATTTTAATTAAGAAAGTTCCTATTCCTTTTCTGATTTCAAATGATACATGAGCCGCTATCATATTTCACATTTGTTTTGTTGATCTCAAAAGTAGGATTCAATGCAACAATATACTAATTTAGTTCACTGTTCACTAGCTTCTCTCATTCATTTGTTTCTCTAATGTTGTCCATTATTTTCAAGCAAGGCCAGGTGGAATTGTGGAGTTTTATATCATTAATATACATGTTCTGACCCAAACCTTGTTCCAAGGAAACAAACACCAAACAGAGGTAAAAGCAAAATCTTTTAATGCTTCTCTGCAAATTCCATTCATTCACAGTTAAAAGGCTATGAAAACTAATTGACTCTGATAAGAACAAGTCTTGCCAAGGTTGTGCAAGGCTGCCAAGAACACTAGATTAAGTTGCCAAAAACTATTCAAAACAAAAACTCTTCAAACACAAACCAGGATAGTCCGAATGTCCACAAGGCTTGAAGTGCAAGAACTTCTTTGTTTCCTGCAAAGAATCCTGGTCTCTCAGACTGGCTTTTATCTCTTAAGGGAGAGGTCATTACCTTGCCGCCTTACGCCTGAGTCGCCCGTGCTGCTGCAGCTGCTCTTTCCTTCCAGCAGACCTGCATGCACATGCACTAGGAACAGGCTCCTTGGGATCCTCTGCATCACTTCTGCCAGCCTCCATAATCTCCGAAGGCAGCATTCCACTCTCTGATAGTCCTGATCCCTGCATCCCATCCCTGCATCACACATAGGCTCCTCATCCGAGTCCTTGATCTCCAAATCCTCAGCCGTCCTCACCTGCTGCAGGGAAACCACAACAATGCATTATTTTTTCTGACGTATTAACAGCCCTATGCTTCTAAAGAAATGTGACATAATCCATAAAAATCTTTATTCAATGTTGATTGGGAAACAACAACAACAAGGGATTAGAATTAAAGATGTTAGTTTAATTTAGGGTGCAATAATGATAAAAATTCTTCAACAGATAACTTTATGAAATGTATCTGTCTTCCACTTTGGTTGCTAGGCAACATTCAGCTCTGATCTGGAGAACCCAGTGTTGTTAACCTTTATAATGCTGAACATAACCTAGAAATTATTAGCTTCTTGCTTTCTTCCAATATGTCTCAGATGCTGTAGTCAAATATTCCTAATAGGATGGACAAATTGGCAGAAGTCCAGAAAACCATTAAACAAATTTGCTCCCATCCCACTCTCTAAATTTATATGGAAAGGGGGTTCTTTAACCTTTTTTTTTTACTATTAGCCATTTCAATTGTAGAAAAATTGAAACTGATAATGGAAATTGACAAATGATGTGAAGCTTCTGGAATTGCTAAATAGCTTGTATATTTGCTATTTGCTATGGTCTAATCAGTCCTGAGCAGCTGATGTCACTAAGTGTGATAGACATATTGTTTGTGCATGTTTTGAAAAATACCTCTTTTCTGGTTTATGTAATGAGTTAAATTTGGATGCTTAAGTCTACTGTATTTCCCCAGTAGAAAGCAGCTTTGAATTCAGTTTTTTCAAATTTAAATATTTAATATTTGTTTCTAGAGAGCTATCCTACCCAGGCTACTCTTTTTGTGTGTGTGTTTAAATAACAGACAGTTGAAGAACTCTTTAATTTAGTTGTCATTTCAGACAGGGATATAAAGATATGTATAAAATAAACCTAGTATGGCTTATTAATTCATAACATACATCAAGAATTATATTTAAATTGTATTTCTATATAGCCAATAAAAAAATAAATTTCCACATTCCAGCCTTGCCCACTTAATGAAGATAATACTTTAGAACAAAGACCAGCAGACATTAGAGATATTTCCATTGCTATAAATCTTTGAAATTGTTACGCCTTACCTAGAACACTGCACATGAGTTTGGCAGCTATTATGCAAAAAGTTAGTCATTTTTTTCATGAGATCTTGCAGAGTTTTGCTTCATGCCCACTGCATTTGATGAGATTTTAACAATTTCTTCAATCCCTTTTATCATTTTAGTTAAGATTTAACTGTGGGAAGCAATTAATGGCCTTGTATTTATTGGAGACTGAGTTGCCAGCTTCTAAGCTATAGTCTGTTTCCATTCAATTTGAACAATCTGATAGCAAAATGTTTATACATTTGAACCCAGCCAATGATTGCAATTTGGATACTTTGCAACTATTGTGCATTTACGATGGTTGTAGCATTTTGAGGTTTTTTTTTTTTTGTGCCAAGCAAATTCATTGGGGAAGCTGGCATGAAATCGCAAGTCATGGTCATAAGATGTCATGCTTAATGATTGGGTGATTTGCATCATGATTGCACCCATAACTGGCGTTGGTCTCATATTTCACATTTTGACTGTATACTTTGCAATTGAGTTGTTGATTTCAGTTGTGGTTGCTAAGTATGACTACGTACATTCTTTACATAGCTTAAGTATGATAAAAGAAAAAAGAGATTACTACAAAATTATATTTTTAGCTCTTTAGTTCTATTTTTTCCAAGAGCAAATATTGGTTTATCAGTTATTTTTTAAATGCATTTAATTAATAGTAAGATGTTACCATTCTATTCTATATTAGTTTGCGCTATAATTTGTGCCTGCTGTTCTGGAAGGTATTTTGTTTTCTTAATGTCACTAGTGGCATTGCAAGAACAATTTTGGGTCAACCACCATAATTTTAATTTAGAAATGTACTTAAATAACATTTTAAGGGAGACGGCCTCTCTATTACATATTATTAAATTGTTTGTGCAATGTTTCAAGACATCAGAGAACAAATTAAACTATGTAGAAACAAAATCCTGTGTAAATGTTGTCATTTAGCTCTTGCCACTGAATGTGTAGTATTTTCTGCTGTTCATAGTGATCAAAGCAGTTCACAGAAAATAAAATGACAAACAGCATAACATACAATATCATAATATGACCCATAACTATTTGCTGATAATGATTTTTTTCATTTTTCATTTATATAGATAAAGAACTAGAATGCTTATGATTCTCTGAGATAAAATCTAATGTAATGATATTTCCTTTCTCATTAGGTTAAAATAATAATATTCATATATTTGCATATAAACTATCATATTCAAATATAAAATTTCTTATTCTCTACTGTATATGATTGGAGCTGCAGTATAATTAGGCTTCTATTTGTATATTTCCTTTCATAGGTGACTACAAAGGAAGAGAGGGAAAGTAAATGACAAATGATGTCATTTTGATTAGATATGCTGTCATTGCCTGATGACATAACATATGTGACATTTTAACATTGTAGCTTAATCTGGATGCTACTTATAGCCTTTTTAAATAACTAAATGAACTATTGCTGAACCAGGCTGTGTGCATTTGTTTTGCATTTTCACGTTACCTTAATAATGACATTTATAAACTATTATTTAATACGTAGTTTATGCATTCCATTTCAATTCAAGTCAAAGTTGAATTCAGTCGAGAAGTACATCACTTTTTTAATTCATGTTGGAATAAGTAGTAAATTGATTCTTTACATGTAGCTTTACAGGGAAATTTTATGTTATAATTTTCTGTAATAGTGTTTTGGAATGTGAACAGTTTTCTTTTAAGGATATAATTCTACCAGTTTCCAGTAGTTTTGTATTGATTATCTGATCCTCTATGAGGCCTGTCAGAATATTAGGCTTTTATTTGACTTTTGTGTTATTATGTTATAAGCATCAGATGCATTTATTTGAAGAAAAAAAAAACCTGAAGTAATAAAAATCAAAGCAAGTTGTTTAATTCGTAAGTCTAAAGTCCGACACCAAAATTCATATGATCATCAATGAATTAACCCAAAAACTCTATCATCTTAGAACTGATGATGTATAACAGTCAACCAGTATTATCTATGCAAATATTTTGAAACTTTAAGTGTTCTTTGATTTTCATTTGAAATTTGGTTTGACTGTGCGCTAACAGTAGGTTGGAGTTCAGGGGTGGGATTCAAATTTTTTAACCGGTTCTATGAGCATGGTTAAGATGGTGGGCAAGGCTTGGAGGTCAGGTTATTGGCTGGGCGTGGCCAACTCAATATCCCTCACATCGAGGCACACATCTCCTCGCCTGGCCTCTCATGACTGTGGGGATACTATAACAATCGTAAGTGTGAAAAATGGTCATAAGTCATTTTTTTCAGTGCCATTGTAACTTTGAATGGTCACTCCATACAAGCAAAGTACCAGCAAAGGAGGAAAAAAAACTCCAGAGAAGTTCCTCAGATAGGAAGTCTAGTCCTGCCAAGAACGTAATAAGAGAGAGAGGGAGAGGCAGTTTCTATAAGCAGCACCAGAATGTTTCCTTCCTGCCTTCCTTACAGGATTAGGCCAGTAATTTCTTCTAACAACCGGTTCTCTGAACTGCTTAGAATGTTAACAACCGGTTCTAGCGAACAGGTGTGAACTAGTAGAATCCCACCCCTGGTGGAGTTTGATAGGACATTTAAATCAGAAATCTTATCAGACCATGATAGGCAATAAGTTTCAATTCTCTGTAACTGAACTCTATATCTATGAAATTATTTTATAGCATAAGTTTCAAAAACTCAATGAACTTCTATAACATGCTTGTTATAGTCAAGAAGGACATTATATACACATTCTCAATAGTTTTCCATGTTTTGGAGGTATGAGTACACTGAGTGTTGTGACACAGTATAAATAGTTCTCATTTAGAAATCACAGTTGGGACTGGCAACTTAGTCATTAACTGAAGCAGTCACTAAGTGAAATAGTGAAATGCTTATTGCTTTACAGACCTGCAAAGGTCATAAATGTGAACATTAGTTGTAAAACTTTTTATCATTTGTAAATGCGAACAGTCTAAACAAATTCTATTTGTAATTGTCCTTCTTCATGAAGAGTTGGTTTTACTTGGTGGTGATGGACAGAGAGATTGAGCCCTAAGCTCTTCAGGGGGTTATTAAACAGCTTCATGGTTAATTATCTATTTACACCAGGGTTGTTAAACTTGCGACATCATGTTATCATTATGTGGCATATCACGACTTTTCCCCTTTGCTAAACTGGGGGTTGGCGTAGCCAGCTCATGACACATCCAGCTTGCAGGGCACGAGTTTGACACCCATGATTTAAACTGATGATACTCAACTTCACATCAAATGTCATATCAAAGCAGTGCTTAGGTATCTTGAGGGTGTTATGGTTGATCAGTTGTTACAATCTGGATAAGAGGAGCATGCTTAGATTTAAGCCCAAAAGACAGAACAGCTTTCAGTTTGGAAACGATTCTATTCTAGAAAAATATTGCATCTATTCCTGGATGGTTAACAGCTAAACTTGAGCAAAGATCTGGACTCCAGAAAGACTTTTATATTGCAAACCTACTGTATGTCTGCTCATCTAAATGCAACATTGTCATTGGCAGAGAACCTCAATGTATAAATAGTGATTCCATCTTATTTGGGTGAAAGTCTCTTCTCTTTCGTATAGACTCTTACAGCCTTTGATCACTAAGAGATTAATAGCATCTCCCATGCAGTCCAGAGCAATGAGTAAAACCGAGTATCAACAGCATTGATTATATTGTATCCTGATTGGCCTGAGTTTTTTTTTTAATTCTTTTGCTGTATATTTCATTATCAGCTAAGTTTTGCCAGATGTTCACCAATCTGGCAATTTTACCTCCTTGCAGTATGTTTTTAAACTGCTTGGAAATCAATGACTGTAGACCAGTCAACCAAAATATGCAGTTTATTTTCATCTATACTGACCAGTTCTTCTTTGTGTTTTTCTCCACAATTTCTGTTCTATTACAAGTTCTTTAATTTTTTTATTTTAATCTGCCTCCTTTATCTAAGTGGTGTTTTTATTGTATTTCTTTGGATTGTTCCATAGCGCCACTGTTTCTTCTTTGTCGGAAGAAACAAAGGCTTGCTGCAGTCTCTCCATTGATGGATTGGAAAAAGTATTTCTGATTAATCTGAAAAGGGAGATTTTGCCTACAGTGTTCAATTTAAGATGTTAATCTAATGATCTTGGCTAGAGCTGCTATTTGCTGCTTTGTGTAATAAATTGTTTTTTTGGGGGGAGGGTATGTCAAACAACCACATGAAACTTATTGAAGGGGTTGAAAAACTAAAGAGTTTGGTTATTTGTGGGTTAAGGCAGGGGTGAGATTCTACCTGGTCAGTCCAGTTTTATAAAACTGTGTTGTTATGATTCTGCCCAGTTTGGAGAACTGGCAAATCGTGCCACCAGCTGGCCCCTCCCCTCCCTGCCCACTCACTCCTTACCTGGCATGCGCGCCATCAAATTTGCCTGTATTTGATATGTTGCTATTTTTTCTTTTTCTTTTCCTGACCATCAGCTTTTCTGCTGTGCTGGAAGATTTAGATTAGCTAGAAAGCAGGAAATGGTTGGATTTCTTGCTTTCTAGATAATCTAAAAGCAGAGCTGAACCTTCCTAAGGACTGAAGCTTCTATTTTTCAGTGCAGATTCAGCTAACAGATTGCAAAATGGTAGATCTCTGAGTGAATCTGTCATTTGTGTGAGCAACTCAATCTCAATCAGGACTGCTTTGCCTGATTTTGGGTAAAAGTTGTTCTTTTTTATAAAAAAATCAATATTTACATCAATATTTATAATATTTACATACAAGCCATGCCCAGCCAGCCACACCCAGTCATACTCAAGCCACACCCAGTCAGCAAGCCATGCCCAGCCAATCACATGACCACCAAGCCACACCCACAAATTAGGCCATGCCCATAGAACCAATTGTTGAGAAATTTGAATCCCACCCCTGGGTTAAGGCAGCACACCAAAAACCAGGAGCCTGAATTCTAGTCCTGCTTTAGGCATAAAATCAGTTGGATGACTTTGTCCCAATCATTATTTCTCTTTTAGCCCTAGGGAAAAGACTGTGGCAAACCATTTTAAAAAATCTTGCCAAGAAAATTTCAGGAGCTTATTCAGGCCAGAAGTTGACACAGACTTGAAGGCAGCAAATATATGTATATTTGTTGAAATATTTTATATAGGTTTATTGAGTTTGCCATTGGTTTTGTTTGTTGTTATATCCTATACTTCTATAGCCATAGACGCATACAGTAGCTAGACATGATAGTGGTAATAAAGTTAATTCTATCAATCTGATTTCTCAAACTTAAAAGTTTAGACTTAAAGTTATAAATCCTCTTATGCAAACTCAGCTTTTACTGATTTTTCTTTATCCTGTGTATTTACAGCTCAAAACTGTTCGGGGTTGAGGACTTGCAGTCAGTGTCTGGAACATCCAGGATGTGGATGGTGCAATGATCCCAGTAATACAGGCAAAGGCCATTGTGTGGAAGGCTCAGCAAGAGGGCCAGTGAAATTCAGTGGGACACATTCTACTGAAATAGTTATTGACAACAATCTTTGTGCTAAAGAAAAAAATTACGAATGGTCTTTTATCCAATGCCCAGGTATGATGAATTTGTTACTGTTGCTGTTAGTCTTGTTGTTAGTGCTTTTATCAGTGAAATTATGGCTGGTTAATTGTTTGCTTCCAAAAATGGGATTTTGGACTGGGATATGAGAAACATAAATATTTTGTTGGTTAGTATGTTTTAAAATTTTTTCAAATATAGATCTTGATCCATAAAGTGTCCCTCAGTTATTCTTGTTTCTACTTTTAAAAACGATGTCAAATTTCAAGTTTGTTAAATCATACTGTAGTCAAAAAATATCATTTTTGATACTTCTCTTCAAGTGTTGTTTTGATTAGACAGAAATAGTGTAAATGTTTTAAAAATGATTTTAAAACCTGATAATTTTTTTATGACTAAAGATAGGACATATCCTGTCTGGAGTTTTCTTTGAATACTAGAGTAGTAATACATTGCATAGAGATTTTAGAGCTTTATATCTTGACAAATTTATAGTAGGAACAAAGCTTATATAAATCAGACCATCTTTAGAGGCTAAACATTCTGGGGAACTTCAAAATGTCCTACTATGCTAATCCAGTCATTCTAGAGATCATCTGGCAGTTTTCCAAAATGAAGAGGAATAGATTTTTGCTATTCTGGTATGTAACAAATACCACATTTAGCTGAGCTCTTAAGTAAGTAAGCATTTGGTTGCAATTCAATTTCACTGTAGCATCTGGGACAGTATATACAGTGAATATTTAATTCAATTATTTATTTACTTTTAAGGTAACATGTAGTCTTTATTAAAAAAAACATGTCGTTTGTTATCAAAGCAACCACATATAAATTTTCTTAATATGAATCGTTCAACTGGATCAAAACTAATTTATTGATTTGTTAGTATAATGCCTTAGGTTTTATTTATTGTCATGCTCTGTAAAAAGGATTTTGTGGTTCATATATAGTTATCTCTAAGATAGATCATTGGATATAAGCAATATACAAAATTGCAGTACTTACTAAAGCTCATCAGTGCATCTGTTTTACCCAGTGGCTAAATGTCAAAATATACTTGGGAACTCAATTTTGTATGAAGACTCAAAGTATTTTACTAACAACACACATTATAAATATGTTTTCTTCTATCAGCATAATAATTGGAATTTATATAATAGTTCATGTTGTGTGGATGCATTAATAATTTAAAAACTGTCCTGACTACATATTCCTGTGGATTGCAGAGAACCTTTTTCCTATAGTTTGCACAGTGTTAGTACGTGTAGTGTACTAGTCTTAGTCAGTAGTTATTGGGTTATTGCCCAATAACACATCCCTCAAAATCTATGACTATCAGTAATATAGGCATAATAAGAAACTCAGAAAATTGGTAACTTGATATCACAAGCAAAGCATAGGATGACAGCCTTCCATCCTTCCAAAGTCAGTAAAATGAGGACCCAGATTGTTGGGGCAATATGCTGACATTGTAAACAGCTTCGAGAGGGTTGTAAAGCACTTTGAAGTGGTATATGTGTCTTAACTGCTGTTGGTATTGCTATATGTATGTGGCTATGTATGTATTGATTTATTTTTGAGCCTCAATAGAAACTCTTTTCTTGAGTTTCCCTCACAGTATGAGGAATTAAAAATGATCTGTTAAAATAGCAGAGAAATAAAAAGACAGTGATTGAGAAGTGAGATTGAATGAACTGCCATGATTTGCAAGTGCAAACATTCTTTAGGTTTGTTCATCAGCAGAACCTTGGTATCATAAGACTTTGCTTTATTCTGGCCACAGAGTGAAAAAGAGACAGAAACATGTTCATAACCATCAAAATAGAAGCATGCACAAAGCAGAGATGCTATATTAGTTCAGGGCATTGTGGATAGCAAGGAATAATGATCCATGTAAGTCAGCAACAGGGTAATTTAGTAAAAAGGGCACTCAAGAATCATCAGGCCGGAGAGGCTAACCATATAATGGTTTTCCCTAGGATAAGAAACATTGATATTGTTTGTTTTTGAACAAATATAGCAGAACCAGGAAGCTGGTTAATAAGTATTTGTTGATGAGATTTGCATGTTTAATCTACTACATATTTCACCAGGCAATGTACCATCATAGGCAAAGAGTTAGACTGGTGAATGTTTTAGTTGTTTCTATAAATGGCCAATTATATTAGTTTTCTTACTGTTCTCATAAGGGAACCTGGGTTACTGGACACGGCTACTACTGTAGGAAGAAATTGATTGATTTTCCATGGTTTGTTTGGCAATTGCCTCTTTCTATTGGCCTCCTTCACTCTCTTCCTTAATATGTTCTGCTAGTTCCTGCAGAAATTTGGAGTACAAAGGCCATCCCTTGATCTGAAGGTGTTGCATGGCCAAGAGCAATACTCTTTTATAGCATACCTGTCTCATTATATCTTCTCTCTGTAACTGAATTGCAATATGTATTTTTCTCTGTTTTGCCATCTCTGCAGCAAAGGAACATAATCTAAGGTTCCTAATAAAATAAATTTAGATTGCACATAGGCAAGTAATATACACAAGGTATATTCTTTACATTCATATATTCTTCTCCATCAACTACTCTAAATTTAATATTTATTTAGCTTACTAAACACATTTGTTGATGCTAATCACAGTGTTCTGTACTTTTTAAGAATGACTATTCCTTTTCTTTGTCTTTTCATGTGTGTGTGTGTGTGTGTGTGTGTGTGTATGTATGTATTTATTTATTTGTTTTGTTTTGTTTTGTTTTAATTGCAGCTTGCCAATGTAATGGACATAGCACCTGCATTAATGGCAATGTATGTGACCAATGCAAAAATCTAACTACTGGAAAACAGTGTGAAACATGCATGCCCGGTTATTATGGAGATCCAACAAATGGAGGACAGTGCACAGGTAATGTTGAAAAGTTTTTCAAGTTCACAAAGTTCTAGTGTTATGGATGTACCCGATATATAAATGGGCACAGTTGAGTTAAATAAATGAATATTTGAAAATTGGGTGATACTTTGATGCTGTGATGAAAACTATAGGCATAAAGAAAGTTCTGTTGGACATTGATTTTATAACATTAGATGGTAGTACACCATTTATGTAATTTTACCTATTTTAATATTTCTCTCATTTTCAGATATGTTTTGAATCTTGTGACATTCTGCTATCTTCATTTTAGCTTGAAGAGGAACATTGACAGAAATACTTTCCCTTAATATGACATTTTTATTTTGAGTTCTATACTGAACCTTATGCTTTATAAAACTGGCTGATAGACAAGTATTCATCCTTCAAATAGAAAGAAGATGCATTACCAATCCTGAGGATATCCTAAAGAACATGATTATGTCACTGAAAACTCAATGGTTTAAATTGTGTTTAATGTAATGTACAAAAACTGTCTGTGAACTGTCTATAGAAACAGATTCACTAGTAAATATGACAGTTTATTTTCATATCATTTTATTATAATATAAATTATTGATAACTAACCTTGGGAAAAATATAGGTTAATTTTTCTTGCTTAAAGTATAACAGAGACCAGGGCTTTTTAAAAAAAGACTGAAAATGACAATAGTTCATCAGCTGATGCAATTATTTTTAGAAAAATTGGAGAAGGGGACATATGTTACTCTATCCCCCAATAATATACTCTATTGTTTGAGCAGGGATAGAAAAGATATAGATGATATAGCTGATTAAATTATCCAAGGTGTCCTTTTATTCAACTGTTTTTATTAAATTAACTAAAAATAAAATAAAATGTCTTCAATATCTTTAATGAATACTTCAGAGGATGTTATTGAAATGTCCATGTAGTCAAGCTGCCAGAAAGGGAAATAAAGCATATTGAACCAGGAGGCTAGGAAATTAGAAGGTAATTTTGATTTAAATGAAAACCAAAGACTATCATGATCCTATTTTGTGTAGAAAAGTGGTTTCTTGAACTGACTTAATTTCTGCTTTGGAGGAAATTCTAATAATGTAGGTTACAAATTCATGCAAAAATATGCATGAATGCATGAAGGTTTTGTATATAATTAATTTAACAGACAAGAGCACGGTGATCTTATTCCTAGATTTATTTCTTTTTATGTTATTAGATCTGTCTACCAAATCCAAACTGCCTCATGACAGTTTACTAAATAACAGTTATCCAGTATAACATAAAAAATAAGTAGATATGATACATTGCTTTAAAATATAAAAAATAATGATGAATGAATTCAATCAACGCATCACATAGCTGCTGTTTTATTTTGAATTCATTTACTGAATGAATAATTGTTGATGTTGAAATATTTAAGAAAAAATAGAGGCCTATTTACCCTATAAGATTTTGTATATTTGCAGTTCTGTATTTACATCTGAGAATAAACTTTATTTAAATGAATGGAATTTATTTTTGAGTACAATCTATATGATTGCTTGATTATATTGGTAAACTGATAAATTTTAAATCAGCAAAAAGGAATTGCATAATTGAAAGATAATATAACAGAAAAAGCAGAGGATTTTAAATTCTTAGGGTATTTACTCTTCAGCTAATCTTAACTTGGAAAATTTAAATCAGAGCGCACAGATACAGAAACCTATAGCTCTTTCTCAGTGATAGTTTTGCCAGCAGCAGTAAAAGTATTTAAGGTATTAAAGAAAATGCTTTGCATGCATCATTTTGGGGGTTGAAGAACTTGAGAGTATTAAACATGGTCCAAAATAAATTGATCAATGTAATGCTTTGCATTGACTTGATGTTGTCCAAAGGCACTTTTACATTTACAAACTGCTTTCAGTTCCTTAGAGATATCATATGTGTGAGAACTTGCCAGCTAAAATATTGATTAAAAGTAAACTGTATGAAAGACTCTCACAAACATTAATTCTCAAGGACATTCATTTTTTCTTCAGAAAAATCAAAGCATAATTACAGATTTAAATTTTTATCTCACCTCTGTTTCAACAAAGTTATATCTCTAGAGATAAAAAAATTATATGAGATCTATGGTGGGACTAAATAGTATCTCTTACAGTTCTATAGAAACTCTATGCAGAGACCTTCACTTTTATGCCAGTTAAATTCCTTTACTAATATTTGGTGTGCCCTAGAGAATAGTTTCTTGCATGCTGCCTTCTTTGCAATGCTATCTATAGTTTTGGAGGACAGATTTAAGAACATCTCTTTTCTTTAGTTTCTGTTGAGGAGATTCAAGAAAACCAGTTTTCTGTATTTTGTCACATTTCTCCATATACTATACCTCTCTTAGCATTCAACATTAACACTCATCTGGCAACATGCTGACTGGACCAGCCAGATGAGGAAAGGATATAACTATTGATAGTAGACTGCTGCGATGAAAGGTCTAAGAAAATAGCTTATTTTTGCTCAGTGGCAGTTTTTATAACGAGAATTTGGACCTATTTTAGGAATTGTTGTTGAATTCATTGTAATTCATAGGCATTGACTTGTCTATAAACATAATTAGGAATGTTTTATTTATGTTTATGTACTTTTGTATGATATATCAGTTTTGATCTCTGTTCTGAAATAACTAAACCAATAATATAGTTTGCTGTAAAAGCTACTGTTTATAATAATTAATTGTTGATATTTAAAACATTAATTTTACTTTGGCCACCTAATGAGAAGGAAGGACTCACTGGAGAAGAGACTAATGCTGGGAAAGATTGAGGGCAATAGAGTAAGGGATGACAGAGAATGAGGTGGCTGAAAGAAATCACTGAAGCAGTAAGTGTGAGCTTAAATGGACTCCAGAAGATGATAGAGGACAGAAAGGCCTGGAGGAATGTTGTCCATGGGGTCGCGATGGATCAGACACAACTTCACAACTAAGAACGACAACAACAAAAACCCGTTTATTTATCATCTTTGAGAAAATAAATAGTAAATCATTTTTTTTTAGTTCAGTTTGCTTCATAGTTATTCAGAACAATATTTTTCAGAACAATTTCAACAAAGAAGAAATATATTTAATTATATAATCCTCCCTTAGCATTTTGTATTGTTTATTTATCAATTGTGTTTCAGAATTTTATTGCTTCTCAGTGAATTGATGGTAATGTTCTCTTGATTAGATAGGCAATAAAATAACAGTAATCCCAATTTAAGACTACAAATGAAAGATGATATCAAGTGCATTATTCTTTTCAATTACCTTGCTCTGATTAAGTGATGTTGTTGATTATGATACAAGTCAGACTTTTAGGAAAAAAAATCCTAGCATTATTATTAAATTTCTATGTCATGGGTTTTTCTTTAAAGCACGTCTACTATTGCAGTGTGAATGAGATTGTACTGTTGGTTATTACACTTATTATACATCTGTCCAAGTCTACTGAATACTTTCTTCACACAATGGGTTTTCCATTATTTTTCTGTATTCTCTCCCCAGCATACCCCATCAGCCTTGAGAATAATAAGAGGTTATGGTACAACAGGCAGTCAGTAGAGAGAAGAGTTGAAAAGTGCATTATTTGTGCTAAAGAGGCATGACTTTTCTGCTCACAAATGACAGCAGAACATTAATTCTAGTATAAGCAACAGGGGCTTTTTAGCTAAAAGAAGTCAAATTCTCAGTTAAATCCTTGATGCTTTGCCTCTTTCACAGTTATTGCAGTGATTTATATCTTGTCCTATCCTAGCTCCTTGTTTTTAAAAAGGGCTAATTAATGTCTACGCCACTTAATTCATTTAGTATATATTAATTGAAGTTAAAAATGGCAAATATTAAGCTATAAGTTTACATTACAATTTTTTGTACTATATATCTTGTTACCAATGTTGAATGAAAATTTGAAATACATTTTACAGAAAATACTTCAAAGTTTTATGGGGGTAGCTGCAGCTAATGTTACTTTAGAGAAAATGCATCCTTATAATTTATACTTATAGTTTATTCCTGTTGAACATTTTCTTTAATAACATTGATAAAGATAAATAACATTGTCAATTTTAAAATGTAGATGCATGAAGAATTAGGATTGGTGGATAGCATACATCTGTTGCTCTGATTTAAGTCATAAAATACCTTAAGCTATCCTGGCCTTTTCCTAACTGCAACCTTTATTTTCTAAGCTTGGCACTGTAAAGAGGAGGTGGCTTGAAGTTGCTATGCAACATTACTGCTGTGGGCAGTTCTCTTGGGTGTGCTTGGCCTGGTGATGAAGTAGCAAATGATCAGGATATTGTTAGTTGACATTTTCCGGTTTCAAATCTGTTCAGGAAAAAGGTTATTTTCTCTCTTTCAAAGGAAATCAGAGATACAAGAATTGGAATGGGAAGAAAATAACATGCTAAAAATTGTAAAGTGGCATTTAAATTATAATGTCCTTGCTTAATGATTCGACAACAATCAGTAACTTTTGGGAGCGCTGTCCCTAAATGGTGCTGTCATATGACAGAATACATTATAGCTGCAATGTTTGGTGATGGAAATTCCAGCCCAGTTACTGTCATTATACAAGGACTTTTGATATTCCATCACAAACAGTCAAACACGACTTAGTGACTGGAAAACAAATATCATCATATAATTACAGTATTTGGATTGGCTTTCAGCTAGACTCAACAATACATCTCATTATCAGAATATAATGATAAACTATTTTCATATAGAACTATATACGTAAGAACTTTAAAGTCTTAAGCTAGCTCACCTGTGGCTTAAATGAATGCATTTTCTTGTTCTGAGATAGTGTGTTTTATATGATTCTCAATTGATTAGTTGAATAACTCTTTTTTGCTTTATTTATCTATCCAGCCCATTCTGGAATATCATTAAGTATTTTGCCAAACATTTGGTTGAATGTTTTATTTATTTTTAAGTGCTTACAAAGATATGGAAAGTGATAATTTCTTGGGCTTAATGTTGATTTCTGCAAATGTTATTGCTTATATATTTATTATTTATATTTATTATTTATAGTTATTATATTTGGTAAAAGAACAAATATGAGATAACTCCCCCCAAAATATAGAACTATATACGTAAGAACTTTAAAGTCTTAAGCTAGCTTCTGTGCTAAACACTGTGGCTCCATTTACACTTTTTACCCTCCCTCCCTCTTTTTCTTTGCAAGAAGGAAATTGCATTGGAAAATAAAAAGTTTTTTTTTTTAAATCAGTACAGTATATCCTCTTTTCTATTAGTTAAAACCCAATGAGACTGAACGATCCCTTGGTTTTTTTTTTTTTTTTGAGGGGCGGCTGTTTAATGTTCAGGTCATAATCATTGTTCTATCAAATATATAGTCTTGATATACAAAGTATTGTATTAAAAATAATTGTAATGTAATTGTTAAACCCTTTCTGATTTTATAGCCTGCACATGCAGTGGTCATGCAAATATATGTCACATGCAAACAGGAAAATGCTTCTGTACAACAAAAGGAATCAAAGGAGACCAGTGTCAACTGTAAGTGAAAATGTTAAAATCTTAATTTAAATCTAATGTTTATGCATAGCTCATACATTGAATTTAATTTTGTCAATATTTGTGACGTGATAAATTCTCATTGCAAAATCAGTTCCTCTATAGATTTTCTTTATATAAACCCTATTTTGTTGTTGTGATGTAAAAGAATGTTTCATATATTAATGTTCAGCTTCAAGAATTATTTATCTTAAATATCTAGAAAAAGTTCCATACATTCAACTATTATATTTTCAAAACTATGCTTCAAAATACATAATATAAAAGTCTGATTTCTTTTTGACATGCAATAATACATCATGCCAGAACATATTAAAGCCTGGATCAATTCTGTTGCCAGTCTTTGTTTGTAATTAAGGGAATCTAGAATTATCAAATGTATACGTCAATACTTCTGTGACTGCCTTAATTTCTGTTTGCCTCCTACTCAAAGTTCTTGGAAGTACTCTTGATTTCTGAGATATAAGATATGTTTAAGAAGCACAGCCTTCTTTATGGCTTTATTACAACATTTTACTGGTGCTTTGGAAGAAGGCTAAGTTCTCCCATGTATAGTGTGATTCAATTTAAGTTAATAGGATAGGACCTGTAGTTCTCAGACTTAGGGCAGATTTTCTCAGGCACTTCTTGAAGGAAATGGGTAACTTTTCTTAACTTCACTTCTCTATTTAATATTCATTAATACAATATCAAATCAATTTCTTTAGCTCATACACCATGTGAAAAAACTTACTACTAATAAATCAAAACAGAAAACTAATGGAGCAAACCTGTACTAATAGCATATAAAGCTTAATCTTTATGCTTAAATTTAAGTAACTTAACTCTTTCTGAACATTCCTTGAGATATTCAATATAAATGATAACACATTGTGGGAACTGATATCACCCTAATATCATAATAAAAATATATTTAATATTTTATGATTCTTTATCATTGAATGGTTAATGTGATAAATCATAACAAATAATTTTGCTGGATTACAGATAATTTCAAATAGTTTCACTGGATTACAATAACAATGTATGCGGCACAGTTATTGCTGAAAGTTTTTTACATGTACCAATATATCTATCTCATAAAAACTTAAGTTGGTCATTTACTAACATTTAGAGAAGTTCCATTATGATGAAACTGTTATATTAATATAGTGTTAATATGATAAACTATCTAGGTGATTTTCAGAGGGTTTTCGTTGATAACCTAAATTTTTTGCTGATAATTTACAGTATCATTTTAAAAATGGGAGTAGTGCCAATGGTATGAATCTGATGATGGCTTTGCAAGTATGCAGGCATAAGTTATCAATTTCTAACATTCTGGAAATTCTTTTTCAGTATCACTTTAGAATTAATTTGTAAAATGAAATATTCTTATGCTTCTGCTTTAATTAGTGCCATTTTATTTTTAAAACAGGAACACACTGGCTTCAACATTGAATGCATGTATTACATTGATTTCACACCAAGGGGAATTAATTGTCCATCCATAATTATCTTTTAGAGACACAGATTCTTGTAAATTTGTGTAAACATTTTATCTTTCAAAATGTGGCTAAGTGTTGCACAGTTAATTAATTATTCTCATTTGGACAATAAAAGTGCCTTCATGTACTTCAAATACTTCATATTTAGATTAATTCACCTTATTCCATTGCCTTTATTTACAAATTTAAGAAGGACCCGAGAGGACATAATAGAAGAATGAATAGCTAGCACTATAACTCAGTGTCATCCATTATGTTCATTTCCTAGCAGATTGGTAGCTAAATCCATATGTAATATGACTTGAGCTGAACTGTCTTAGTTATAGTTATGTTTGATACTGCATCTGTCTCTTCTTTAAGCAACCATTTTCTTTTATTGTGAATAAAATTATTCTGAAATTAACCTTTGATTATTTTCTTTAAAAATATACAAATCTTTAATTTTTATTAATGGTGAAGTTAAATATAAAACCTTTAAATGAGAAGCCATGGGACTGTCATATATTTATAATTTGATAATTTATCAAGTAAATTATCAGATGGATAGAGAATTTTCAATATTGAACAATCAGTTGCCTAGTAACCAAATTACCGTACTTTATCTAATCTGTCTTTTGTGAAAATGATCAGTTGCAACAGTGTTTACCTGTAGTCAGGTACGGAGAAGCCCGTAAACAGCTGGAAGTCACAAATAAGGAGATTATAATAAAAGGATTAAAAGAAATAAGCAATAAATTGGCATTCAGAATCTAGTTATGTAATTTCTTCAAGGTTCTAAAGGCCATTTTCAGCAGTTAGAAGAATTCTAGCAATAAGACTCAGTTCTTAAATTGTATTTATAATTGGCATTTCTTTTATACATTCTATTCCTGTTTATTTGAATAATGTCTAAAAGTGAAACTGACATTAGGCTGTAGAGAGAGCTGATAGAGAGTTTTAGATTGAAACCTAGAACAATCAATTTGAGAACCTTCATTTCTTAAGTGGTAATTAAGCTCAAAATCTGAAAAATTGTTGCACAGAATGGAATAAAAAACAAATAGCAGTTCAAGTCATCATAATTGGTACTTAAATAATAGCATCTGGCACAACTATTGAAAAGGGAATGGCAGAAGAAAAGGCCATAAAAAATACTAAACCTCATAACTATTAAAAAGACCGTAGTATTTTACAATTGCAATACTCTTACTTTTCTCCCTAAATAAATACATACCTTCCTGATTCCTGCACATATGCAAGTAATGCTGTTTGTTGTAACAGAAAATACATATATTTATAAAACAAAATATGTTTTAACATATTTAATAAATAAAATATTTAATACTTAATGAAATATTAAACAAAATATGTTGTAATAAATAACTTGGAAATTATGTATTGCTTTTGAATGCTTAAATAGCTATTCTAGCAACCTGTATCAAATTGAGTTAATATTGAAGTATGATCATTCTATGAGTCGCCAGATAAATTTTCCATCTCTTAAGTGACCTACCTGTACAGTAAATGAACTATTTTCTCTGAGATATTCTTGAGGCTTATAAATTCTTGTTTGTGTCTCTCTGGAAATGTTGGATCTTAATCTTGATCAATTGATTCATTAAGAAATTATGCAGTTTTCATTATTCTCAGCTAAATATATTGATATTCTCCATCAAGATATATTGTTTAAGTCAACATCTAGTGATGTGAGATTTCTATTTGTATAGAAATCTCCTTGGGTCCTTGGTATTCTCTGAGATTGTTTTCTTGCTGATGTTTCAGTACCCAAACTAGTAACATGATCATTTCAATATACCTCATTTCAAACCGGAGCTACAAATATTCTCCTCCACTGATTTCTATGTATGATATGTATTTGAGGTGATCATCAGTGGAAGTAAGAATTGCATACAAGCTTATACAAACCATTATTCCTTATGTCAGAACAGCTTTTTGATAATTTTTTCTCTATTTTATGAAATCAGAAATATTAGTAGATGTGTCAGAAAAAAAAAATATTTCTGACTCATGTATACAATGTGGTAAAGATAGTTTTATAATTCTTAATCATCCGTGATGTACAAAAGGTGCCCTTAGGATAATTTTAAAAATACTTGGTATACTGCTTTGAGGAACAAAGAAGCAAAATGTAGCCCTATCTTGTTATCTGTTTGCAAACTTTAAATAAACATAAAATAAATAATCATGCATTTATTAGCTTTGATAAAGAACATTTTGAAAACGGTTAATAACAGAAAATATAAGCAATGTACTTCTGTATGAAATTGTTTCTCTTACTACCTAAACAAATCAAACATAGCTTTGCCTTGTCAGGAGGAAGAAAATACAAATGCTTTTACTGGATGTTTAACTTGAAAATGCATTCAATGATATGGATCAATAAGATTTGATGGATGGTAATAAAGCCTACTGGAAAATTTCCATTAGTTGTAATGCTCCTGTGTATAATTAATTACATGTCATATTTTTTGTTTGGCTTCCAGTAAAAACAAGTCTGAAATATTAGCTTAATTTAAATAGGAATAGAAAACATGAAAGGGTGGGAAATGGTTTGTTCTTTAATCTGTCCTCATTTTAATCTATTCTGTCCTCATTTTAATCTATTATGTTTCATGTGATAATATATTCAGTGAACTATGAGTTGGATTTAAAACTTTATTATCACTATAATTATTCTGGTATTTCACATCTAATCATTGTATAGAGCACATAAAAATGCAAGTTTAAAAACATACGTTTCTTCTAATCCAAGTTGGAAATAGAGGGTTATGAATATAAAGTTTGAATAAAGTAATCTTTCATAGTGATATGGAAAGGAAAACCAAATCTAGGAATTAGTACATTATCTCAGTTTTCTCTGTGATTCTTCTTAAGAAAATGCTTATAAAAATATCTTGATATTTTCAGTGGGATAATATAGGTTATGGAAAAACAATACGTAGATTTTAATATTGCAAGTACACTTTTGGATTCTGTCAAATTTTTTAATTCCACAAAACACCATGAAAATAGATTTCTCTGTCATCAGACTTCCCCAAATTTGTCTTATGCAACCATTATTAAATACAATCTTGATAATACGGATGTTTGTGGCCAAGGTAAAAGTGCTCTAAATGTGTCAGAGCACAAAGGTTTTGAACACTATTATAAAAATGTTTTACATTAAAATTAATACGGAACTAAAATAATGACTTTATTATTTTCTAAAAATTGAAAAGTTATGTGTGCTGTAGCTAGATAAGAAAGGAAACTGTCCTATTTTATTTATGGAAACTGCTTCTTTGTTAATTGGGCATACAAGTATAATGACACACAGGTTGGAGATAGGAAAGTTCCTCTTAATGGTTTTGATAGATAGTTCCAAACTACATCATGCATGTTTAGAACAGGAAAGAAAATAAACTTGCTTTCATGAAGAAAGAGAAAAAGTTGAATTGGTATTCGGGATAGTACGTGTTTATTAGCAAGTTCCTAGTGTAGCAAAGATTGCTTTTTTCTTTTTATGGCTCTTAATGGATATAATACGCACCACCTACTGCTAGATTCATTTCCATTTTTCCCATCATTTAGGCAGCAGAGTGAAATGTGAATAAAGAAGAAAAATTTTAGTGACAGTGTTTATTTTTGAAAACAGAAAGTAGCTTTTCATGTTACATTTCCATCTTGTTGTAAGTTATCATTAACACCAGCTGCCCTAGCAATCATCAAATGTAAAAAGAAAAATCTCAAATAAATGGCCTTGAAGAAATTAGCTGCCAACAAAGCTTTCTTCAAGTTTCTTTGTACATTTTGGGTTTTTTATTTTGTTAACAATTCCTGTTCATTTGCATTAATTGCTCTTATATTCTGCTTTTTTCATATGTTTATAACTTAACCTTCTTAATATGTTCTTCACATCATATCAACAACAAAATGTTGGTTTCAGAAATTTATTTCCACATGTCTCAAAAATCATATCAGTAATTACCACTGTAAAGTGAAATAAAAAGAAAAATGCTTAATCGGGATCATTTATCAAAGATGGATGGTCAAAAGTCCAAATTCATTTCTATAAGCTAATTAATAACGGTATATTATGTAATAATTATGGATCTTGTAAAAATGACTGAAAAGCACATAAGAATAGCAAATGATTGAGTATGCTCATATCACTCTTATAATTACATTTTAGCCAACTTGATCTTGTGGTTAAGGCACCAGGCTAGAAACCAGGAGCTTGTGAATTCTAGTTCTGCTTTAAGGCATGTAAGCTAACTGAGTGACTCTGAATCAGTTACACTCTCAGTCCAACCAATCCCATTGTTACTGTGGGGAAAATAGGAGAA
The DNA here is from genome assembly GCF_900518735.1 of Pseudonaja textilis. The sequence continues at coordinate 7,380,232 of NW_020769333.1, forward strand.
GAAAGGAGTGTTGGGTGTTTTCACTGACTTGAGCTATTTACAAAAAAAAAAAAAAAAAGAAGGATACAACTGACTGACTGACTGACTGAAAGTAGATCAATTGTACTACAGGGATGAAATGTGAGGAATGTAACTTAATGCTACATGAAACAAAGAGAGGTACATTTATATTTAATTTATATATATCCTATTGTAATGTTGTGGTTGATAGCCATAATATCTGGATCTTGTCAGAAAAATAATTCATGTGCATACTGACATGCATATGGAACTAGAATTTGGGAGATATTTACATCTCACACTGATGACTTTAGTTTTTTTCTGAGGTTCTGTGAACATGGCTGTAATATATTATTTGGCTAGTGAATGGATTAATGTTGGCTAAAGACAATGTTGTCTGATATTGCAAATAACTTCATTTGTTATTTTAATTAAAATTATAGTGCATCAAAATTAATTATAGCGGGGATAGGGAGATTGTGGCACTCAACTGGTTATTAGTAAAGTTTGTTATGTCATAAATTGACTATGCCTGCTCTAATTTGAACTTATTGCCTTTATTGTGAAAGGAAGTACAAGGGCTGACACTGTGGTATAAAGAAAATAATCTTACACTTAACACCCCAAAAACTTATAATTGACTTCAGGACAAAGAGTACATTTACCATTGTACATAAATGTTGAGGAAGTGGACAGGGTTGGTAGTTTTAAATTTCTGGACACTTACATCTCAAAGGACCTCTCATGGACTATGAATACTAACATGCTTGTAAAGAAGGTGCAGAAGAGGCTGTACTTCCTGAGAATGCTCAGTATCTACTTCTGTCCTACTACTGCAGCACCATTGAGCACTGACATACTGCATTCTTGTATGGTTTGGGAGCAGCTCTGTAGTGGACAAAAAATCTCTACAGAGAATCATTAAAACTGCCCAGAACATCATTGGGCTCCAGCTACCAGCCCTGGATGACATCTTTGCATTTTGCTGTTTGAGGAAGTTGCACAACATTTTCAGACTCTTCTCATCCTGCTTACAATCTTTATGAACTGTTGCAGTCTGGCAGGAGATACAGAACAATTAAAACTCAGACCACATGTTTTCTGAATAGTTTTTATCCCAGAGCTATAATTGCACTTAACAATGAACTTAAGGACCACCATCAGTGAGCTGTTGGACAGTATTACTTGGTCTGTTGTGTGGATGCTTATGTGTTTTTTAGAAGGCAGGGAATTTTGGTGGTGGGGAGATATTTGGGGATTGTCGTGTGTGTGCATGTTGAGTCTGGTCTCTGGGTGTTATGTGAATTTTGTTGTATGTATACTATATATATATATATATATATATATGTACAATGACAATAAATAATTCAGTTCAATTCAATTATTGGATAATATTGTGTAAAATATTTTCATTATATTCATGTTGCTATATATCCCTATGTTGCTAGGGATATATGTTGCTATGAAGGGAGGCTCGGCCAATTATACATATGTTGTACTTTAACAATAAGGGTAATAATAATAATAATATTAAGTCACATAAATATTTAGCAGCTGTAAGTATAACAGATAAAATTGGCTAGAGGCTGAGGCCTAATATAAAAATAAAGCATTTTTAAAAGCATTCAAAAATGAGGTAAGGTTTGCACATATCTATATGTGAATGAACACAGAAAGTGCGAAGCCTGAAATTGACATGCATAGCCATTTTATTTAGCCTTATTATATATTTTGTTTCTTTCTCTTTGCTGGTTATGGGGGAAGGGTTTTGGGCTTGCCACATTCCTAAGGTGGGAGAAGTGGAGATAGTCAGTTGTTTAGGCTAGGTGGGAACAAAAGCTGATCCTGCTGAGACCTGGAGATGGAGATTGATGACATCAGGCAATATTGATTTACCTCTATTAGGGAATGTAACTTTTGGGAGTTGTTTATAATTTCGAATATTACGTGGTATAATTCCGGGTTGTGTCACATCCAGAATTACAACAGACTTTGCCAATTTGATGCTTTCCTAAATAAAAGAAATTGTTTTGAAAGATGGACTTTGCTCTTTCTTTTTAAATGTATTTCATCACTTAGAAACCTGACAAAGTTTCAGGGTGCAAGCAGTTCTAGAATTGGCTCACATGATTTTTTATAAAGCCATTCTTAGCAATCTTAAAAAATCTTACAAATATGCTGCTTTCTTATCTGCATTGACACCTTTACTAGGCTCCATAATTACTAATTTTCTTTTCTTTCTTTAAGAGGCAGACCATTCTCCACTCTTTACTGTCTTCTAATCTCTTGGACAACCTTGGTTTTATAGAACTTATCTGAAGGTAATAGGCCCCAACAGATCTTCAGTCACTTCCTTCAAAATTCTAGGATATATTTCATCAAGGCTGTAGGACGTTGAAAGCATTCAGAATAATACAAAAAAAAATGTCTTCTTTGTTTTCTTCTTGCTTTTGACATATTTGAAATAACTCCACTTGATTGGATTCCTCTCTCTTGTTAACTTTTGTCACTTCCCCTTTTGTTTTTTTCTGACTTTATGCTATATTTCTGAGTTGAAATCTTATAGATGCCTTTGATTTAGTCCTTCCTTACATTTGTAGTTAGCATCTTCATTGATATTACTTTTTTGGTGAACCATATTGGCTCCTTTAGACGTCCTAATGTTTATCTTCATTGAGACAGCAGTGTTTTAAGTTTTTGTTTCAAGAAGTCTCAGATGACTACAATACCTTTGCTTTTAAGATTTATTTTCCTATTATATCTGACCTATCTAAAATTCATGATTTAAGTTAAAGAATATATCATAGTTACAATTTTATACAGAAGCTGGGTATCATTGCACTGTTCTATATCCTGCCTTTCTAAAAACTATACTAAATTTAAACAGATGGGCAATTTGTTTTCTACATTTACATGTAATCCTTGTTCTAATTTAACCCCCAGTCTAATTTCAAACATTGTAATTGTCCTGTGAAAGATACCAGTTCATAAGAGCTATTTATTCCTTTGTAAGTTTTGTGCTTTCAGGTTAAAAGAAGTAAGTTTTATTTGCAAATATTGGTTGTAAATAAGTCTTAGACTTTACTATTAGATCCATATTCTTATAGTCTTTGGATATATACATAGATTCTTTTAGTTCTATGTTTCAAGTACAAAAGGCAGGAGAAAGGAAATGCCATGTTGGGAGTGGTTTTCTAGACATTATGTTATTTAATATCTCTATAAAATTCCTATAGCTTTGCAGATCTATTTGGATCAGTACTACTGTATATTTTCAGGCTTATGAAATGAGCTTGAAGTCTTAGAATAATGTGAATTGCTATTTGGGGGTTACTTAAATGAGGACCTGACAATTTAGATTTACTGTTTCCTTTCGAACTTTTGTTCCTGTAATATGGTCTGCTTTTCATGATGTCAGATAAACCAGTAACAGAGAAAGTATGTAAAGATGCAACTTTTATGCAACTAAGAAGATTGCTTACTTCAGTTGGTTAAATAAAAAAATATTACAAGAAGTAAGCAAGAATTTGACAAATTTGCTGCCTGAAAGACTGCCTTTCAGGAACAAGTACCTGAATAGATCCATTGTTTTAGAATACCAATGATACAGAAGCAGGATAATAACATAGTAAGGAATGAAAAATAATTTGCTCACGGCTTGTAAGCTTTTCATTGTGAGAAAACTATATTTTTCCTAGGTCTTTGTGTTTGTGTATGTAAATTTATTTCCTATTTATAGTGTCTGTCTGTCTGTCTGTCTGTCTGTCTATCTATCTATCTATCTATCTATCTATCTATCTATCTATCTATCTATCTATCTATCTATCTATCTATCTATCTATTGTATTTTACCAGTGGTGACAATGTATTTTTCTCAATTGTCCTTCTATCTTTAGTAATCAGAGTTGCCTTTGTGTTTGATACTGTAAAACTGCATCTCATGTTCTGCCTTTTCTCTTTGCCTATTCAGTGACATAAGTCAATTTTCCACCTTTCTCTCCAGTATAATTACACTAACAAAGCTGAGATTTGTACATGTTTGGCTTTCAGCTGTTTGGCACATTTCAATTTAAATTTCTGTTATTCTTACTTTGACATTATACTTTCATATTCTTAATGTCAAAATTCCTTGTACTGCTCTTGTACTGCTTCAGATATCATAGTAAACTGTTGCTATCATCATGAGATCAAATGGTTAAGCTTTCACATTTCATATTCCTCTCTTTTGGGAGAACATGGGAAGGTAATTGAAAGTTTTTGTTCCTAGCTTATAATTACCTGCATCTTTTTCAGTCAAACTCCACTCCCCATCCAACTTCTGATATGCATTTTCCCCCTTTTGGGAGTAGTGAGGAAAAAGATGAGAAAGAAATCTATTTGTATGTTAATTTACTGTATAACTGAAACCAGTTATATTACATTTTAAACATGGAGAGATCATTTCCAAAGTGGAGAAAAATGGCTTCTCATATAGTTACATAATATTCTCAAAGAAGGAAGGAAAATTGTTTGTCCATCTGTATCGGGGTAGTCAACCTTTTTATACCTGTCACCCACTTTTGTATCTTTGTTAGTAGTAAAATTTTCTTTAACCGCCCACCGGTCCCACAGTAATGGTGATTTATAAAGTAGGGGACAAAACCCCTACCACCCACCATGAAAGCTGGAACTCCCACTAGTGGGCGGTAGGGACCAGGTTGATTACCACTGGTCTAAATTGATCTTTAGAAATCTATTAATATGGCAGGCTTTAAGCTTTATTTAAAGAAGTAAAATCTTCCCTGAACTTACCACAACTGCAGCTATAGTTATATGGGCACATCAGCTCAAGTTTTCTTGACAAATCAAACTGTTTACCACAGCATTCTTCAGAGATCTTTTTCAAGCCAATATGTGTTCCTGTTATTCCATTATGTGCAAATACTAATTTGACTTTTGAGCCCAAAGACATGCTATTCATCTATTTTTTTTGCAAAGCTTGCCAATAGGTATTAGTTTTATTATTTTTTTCAAGGTATAAGACTTTTTTTTTAAAAAAAATGGCAACCTCTTCTCACTAATGGCAATAGTTGTGTAATGGTATTAGGGTGCACTTTTTTGTTACAATCTAAATGTAATTTCCAGGGTGACGTTTGTACATACAATTCAACAGCAAAATTCAATAGCTTTTCTATTGTTACATTTCATTAGAATTCTTCAAATTGACTGTTTTATATTCCCCTGAACATTGGTGGACAACTGCAGGGAAGGAATAAATGCAATGTAAAATGAATTACTGTTAAATGAAAGTAGTTATTTTCATGCAAAATTATTTTGGTATCCAAATTTGGAATGAGAGCAAGGGACAATAACATATGATTTGTAAGATTAAGAGAAGGAAGCTAAATTATTGGTGTATTCTGATAGTATAAGATTTTATCATTTTCTTTCAGTAAAAGGAAATGTGTTTAGCTAATAAAAATAATTGTGAAAATGTGGACTTAACATATATTATTATGGTTCAAGACTGGACATGACGCTGGTTTGCAAACCAACTTGCTTGAATTAATTTCCTATCTGTAAATCTGAGCTTATTATTCTTTAATGTCTTCAAGTGCAATATTTAAATAGAGTTATTCACCACACATTGAATTAGAAAGGAGAAAGAAAAATGACTTAGCAGACACTGGAACAATTCACTAGTCATAACTGAATCGTAGGCGTCCCACTATGAATAAGCTTTTTTTAAAAAAACTTTCTGATTCTTCATATTATACTTGGTTTATTTGCAAATGATAAAATGGCATTCATGACGATGGTATAGCATTCAAGACCACAGCTTATTTTTGTTTTTCTAAAGTTGACTTGGCCATAACATCTCAATTGAGTCAGTATGAGAGTTCTGGTTGATTTGCAGCCATAATATTCCACAGGACCATGACAAGGAAAACCTTATTTGCTGAGTCTTTGGCATTATCATTTATACCTCCTTCTTATCACCATTTATAAGAATGCACAAACTCACCAAAAGCAAATTTAGAAATAATGCAAAGTATATTATTATCATCATCATCATATTGTTGACAAACTACTTTTAAATACCCAGTAATAAAACTATAGTTAAGGGACTATATGCAGATTACATAAGGTGTCCTTAATTTAATCATCAAACTAACTGATAGCCTTGACTAAATGGATAGAAATTATTCGTTAGATATATTTACAGAATTTCTATCTTAGACAGAATTATCTTAAATAATTCAGAGAAATCAGATGGAGTTCCTTACTTGAGTTTAGAATTAGAGTCTTGATCTGAAAAAGACTTCAGAAACAATTCCTGAAAAAGAAGAAACTTTTTAAAATTTCTTTTCACATGTCTTATTTTGTTACCAATAGAAGGAAAGTACTAATTATTTAGTTTATACTCCTGTCCTTCATTTTTTTATTGGAAGAAAAGCCACTTGATTTTTTATTGGATTTTTAGTTCAGACCACTGTTCTTTTTTCTAAAAACAACCTACTATGTAATGACACATTCTGCCTGAGTAACTGAAACATGGTGTTGAAATGAAAGTAGAAAATTAAAATGTCATTCTCTATATTTGTCTTATTAATTATAGAAATTATAGAGTACAATTGATATTTCAGACTCTGTATTTCTTAAATAGTTCAAAATCTGGACTTTGTGTCTACTTGAAGTATGAATGTTCTTTTACATTAAATATGAAAGAAAAACTATTTGAAAAATAAAAGTGGAAACAGAATATATTACCTTATTATGTAAGGTAATTGTAATTATGACTACGAAATGAATGCACAAAACTGATGAACCAACCGACACACTGTTTGTACATAAGTACGGATGAGAGCTGATGTTTTTATGTTTTGTCTGTTTGCTTGTTTGTTAAAAAAACAATAAAATTGTTTTCAAAAAAAAAAAGAATATAGCAGTCTGAAAATATTGGCAGATATCTTGTTTATTGTTAATGTTTGCATAAGGATATTAAATGCCATTTTTTTGAGAAGGCAATTGAGGTTTTCTTGTATTTAAGCTGAACAATTATAGTAAAATAATATTTTAGTTCTTTAAACACAAAAAAGATTCAGTTCATGCATATCACTAAGTTTGTGGTCTCAACATTTGTGATATTGAAGCTCCATTTTTGTTTTAGTTTTAAATGTTCCTTTTATTCCACAATGTTAATGCAATGAATGGGAAAAGCCCGAAACATTAATCCGTGTCACAAATTACTACCCATTACTACTACTCAAGTCCTTCCAGGACTGTACCATAAAACAGAGAAGTTTCAATGATTTCCAGGTGTCAATTATAAAAGAGAGTATTGGAAGATTGGAGTAGAAAAGTATCTCAAAAATATCTAACACATCATTTAGCAAGAGACTAGTATAAATAATTGTAATATGACCCAAAGAAAACCAGAGCTAATAACAGATGAAACCTACTAGGAGCCAAATGAAAAATTCAACTTGGATAATATCTGAAAATTGAGGTGAGTTGTAACTTTGAAAAAAAATTAATAATCAGAAAGCTAACCTTTCCTGTTATCTTTAAGATTATCTGATAAGATGTTTACAAATAGTAAATGTCTGTTTCTTAGACAGAATCTTTTTCTGAGTTAGACTTTTACCAAACACAATAAGTTTGTTATTTTATTCAATACATAAAAATCCTAATTTCATTTGACATTTTGAAGTGAAACAATAAATGCAAGTTACAGTATTATTTGTTTCCTAATTCTGCATCATTTGTTGAACTATTTTATCCATGTTGTAGAACATGGAACTTAGAAAGAATAGACTATTGTATGTTGCATGTTCTACAACATGGGTATAATTTTTCCCAATATCATGTTGTGTTACTCAAACATACATAAAAATTCCAGACCAGGAGAAGATTTGGTTTTGGCAACAGTAGTAGGATCATTTTAATGCACCCCCCTCCCAAATCACCACCACACTTTCCATAATTTGTTCAGCAATATTCAAACAAAGAACTGGTTCTATCCAATGTTCATCTACAGAGGGATAGGAAAGGGGGAAATAATTGTGTTATTAATAATGTTCTAACAGGAATACATTTCCACTGCATAATTCCTCTGAAGAATTTCTTAATGAATTAATAAATAGAATGAATTTTGAGAAGTACACATGGAACATGTGGTAGTTTCTGTCAGTGTTATACAATTACAATACTGTGTGAAATTTTGTGAATTTCATCTGGAGAAATTGTATAAATCTTTATGCAATATCCTGTGCAAACAAAAATATTACTCTTTTTTTATGGAAACCTGGAAAAAGCCCAGTATGCTTTCCACCTACAGAAAATATTTCTAAAAAGAATCCTCAATAGTAAGCCAAAATAAATCCATTATTCCAAAATATATTTGAAAACTGTTATGCCAAAAAATGTATTGCCAAACAAATGGATAAAACATAAAATATTCCAAACCAGCCTAATTTATCACAGCCATAAGTAAGAATGCATAATATTCTAGTAGAAATATATTATCATGAAATCAAACAGAATCTGTTTTAAGACTGACAAGAAGGAGACATATGCAGAAATAATTATTTTAATTGTGACAGCCAACATATTGAATTTTGCTGGATTTTCTTCTACCCAGCTATCTTGTTTTCCACGGCAATGAATCAGAACAAACTGCACTTCAATCATGTTTTGAATATGCCATTTTATTTTCCTTAAAAAAATCATAGTATCTGTTCTAAACAGTGCTACCAAGATTAGCTAGGGCCAGGTAAAGGTTAGAAAAAGGCCACATGCAAGCATTGCTTCCTGAGTTCCACCTATCTTAAGATTGTCTCTCAAGAATCAACTAATATTCTGAGGGAAACTTCAGTTGTGTAAGGTTAGGCATTTGCTACTTTTGCTCAAGTCTATGAGCTGAGAGAGATATAGTTGTCCTTTTTTCTGATTGTCCATTCCTTTCTTCTGTTTCATACCATTTTTATTTTGTTTATAGATTTATTAACAATATTGGATCATTTGCCTGTGTCATATCATTTAAAACAAGGGTGACTTTTGTTTGAAAAACAAAATTATTAACATGTCAGCATGTTAATATTTTGATAGCCTATTAGAATTTGCAACTGTTAGCTTGTTTCTCCAAGCAACTGATTATTTGACTCAGTTTGCCCTCTAGAGAATGGTCATACATTTTGTTTTCATTTCAAACGATGTTGTAAACCATTTTGATAATAAAAATCTTGCTCTAATCTACATATACATAAAGTTAATTTTCCATTTGGATAAATTAGATCTTATCCATATCTTACTCAAATATATTTTAATATGTTATACATTTAAACAAACACTATTGAAATTAAGTATCATAATATCAGTAAGTATCTATATTTTGGATACTCAAAAAAGGAAGAGGAGAAATGTGTAGAAAATAAGATATGAGTATAGTGACCTATTTGTAGTCATGGCACATTGACAAATGTTGAACAGCAGCATGTACTTGACTTTCAAAGAGGTCAGTAGAGAACTTAGAAAATACTATAAATAGCTGGATTAATGTGATAGATTGAATCTTATTGGAACATATTTATAGATTTTATAGTTAATTTTAAAAATGTTCTTGCATTTTGTTCTCAGAAATGTACTTTTGGTGTCATGGCAAGGCACTAATGCATTCTGAAATAAAATAAGCATATGTTTGAACATTTAAATATATTAAATGTTCTTGTATTAGTCACAAACAAATTGAAAAACAATGGGAAAATACTGAGATAAGTTCAGATCCCTTGTATATTGAAATGAGTAAGAAAGTGATGATTAAAAGAGGTCAATTTCTTGTAAAGAAGACGGGAATTTTTAGATTTCCAAGACTGATTTCACTCTTATGTATAGACCAGGCAGGAAAGATGAGCTTATTCTACTGTATTGTAATATTACATTAGCAGAATGTTACTACAAATACTTGTCTCCACTTTTATAGCTCAAGAAACTAGGAAGGCTCTTGTTTGAGTTTCTTGCCACACATTCCTGCTGCAGGCTAAGCTGTTTTTTATCTAATCATTACTTTGGCCATGCCTGGGTATCCTATATCCCAAAGTCATTGTCACCTACCATTATATACATTTAAATTATAAATGAATGTGTTACTGAGGAAAGCAACAAAACTAGTTTTCACATTTCTTGTCCAGTGACTACTATTGATATATTCTGTTCTGTGAAACCATTAGAAGTAGTCATTATGTTGTCTTTCAAGGTATACAAAGAAGTTATTTGAAACATAAAAGGAAAAAAGTTTTACTAAACAACAAACTAAAGTCTAAAATACTACGAAAGAAACTAATTGTGTTAAATATCTTAAAATTATTATGTGCAAGAATGCCATCATTTTAGAATTTTAGGAATGAATGTATATATGTATGTACTGTATGTATGTATATATGTATGTATGTATATATGTAAATGATTACATGGTAGTAATGAGACAGTTAACCTCCCCCATTCTCTTATAAATTAAGTCAATTCCTTATAGAAAGATTGAAATAAGGCCAATGATGGCAGATTATCTGTTCCAGAGTTAGGCATGAAAAGTGACCTTTCAGAGTTTAATTTGGTTTGATTAGCTTTATTCTGGCTGCAGGTAACTGTTCCCTATGTTTGTCTTATGCTTGCAATTAGATCTGAATATATTCTATTGTCTTTTAATAAACATAATTAATTTAATTAACAAAGATGCAATATAATAAATGATAGAGGAACACAGACGGTAGCAGTTAACACTTTTTGTTCCATGTAGTTCCACTAGCTTTTTCTAGCTTGCTAAGAATAAAACTACAGACCAAATGGAAACTAACATCAAACAAGCATAAGTTACCCAAACATCAACAAAAGGCCATTGTATTCCATATCATCTATACATGTTGCAGATTATTGGAGGATTAAAATGGGTTGATGAGAGAATTAAATATTCTAATTTAAAGACATTGTTATAAAGGCATAGAAATACATTATTGGATATGCCGACAAAAATAGTTTTGGTTATGTTTGTTTTCTTCTTGTTTCACTGGCCGTATGAATGTTATATTTAAAATATTCAATATGCTGTATTGTTTATAATGATCAGATGTTTAGCCTTTGTTTTGTCTTTTTTTCCTGGCAGTTGTGACTCTGAAAATAGATATCTTGGTAATCCACTCAGGGGAACATGTTACTGTAAGTATTTGCATATTTCATTTTCCTCTGTTCTTCCTATAACATACACACTAATATATTTTAGACCACTATTGATAGGTTATTATTAGCTGATATTAATTATTAACTAGAAACTATTGATCAGTGGTACGTTTATGACATATATATTTTATTTCTTTCTTCTGTTACTTTTTCTTCCTTCCTTCTGTTCAATCATTCCCAGAGAAGTTCCTACAGTTTTCTTCGCAAAGTTTTTCAGAACTGTTTTGCCATTGACTTCCCTCCTAGGGTAAAAGAAACACCCAATTGTGCCTAAGGCAGGCCTAGAACTCATGGTTTCCACATTTTTATCTTGATCCCTTAGCAACAATAACACACTGTCCCTGGATATAGGGTATATATTAAATGGTAACCTTGACATTTGTTGAACTCCTTGGCAAAGAGATGCATGCATGGGAAAAACAAAATACTTATTATTATTTATTTCAAGATAAATTATTAAAATTTAATGTGCAAACATGTATCATTGCTTTGAAAGATAAATCACTATACTTTCTACTAGGAGGATGGTAACTTGCTTCTGGATACTGAAAGAATGGTTGCTGTGCTTTAAAATGTAATTATAGACAATTATAATATGATATGCCAATCATTTTAATTACATTCAAGATTCAATACAAGAGTCAAATAATTAAAAAAGAACATGTAATGAATTATAGTATCCGGATTTAAATAAATTATAACAAAACATGTATAGACTATTTCAAAAATGTTTATGAGATTTAGTGGTAACAACAAAACATATCTGTAGACTTTCTTGTTATCAACTCTTTTTTTGAGCTCAGAAAAATAAATACAGCCAAATGTAAACAGTGAAGAAGATATGACACTTGTGGGCACTGAACAACTTAAAGAAAAATCTTATTGTAATTCCCTAATAGTCCTGCTTCATAAATCTTCTTTGAGAAAATTTTTACCACACCTAGGTACCCTTCACTTTTAAATAGCTGAAGCCATTTGTCTTCTATTAGTAATTTAGAAATTTGTGGGCTTAGTTTTATATCATCTTGTACTACTTACATTAATTGTAAATCTACACTATGAATAAATTTATTATTTTTTCCAAATTCATTTGCATTCTGTGTTGATGCTTCATCATCCAGATATTAAAAATCTTATCTTAAAAATTCAAGTAAGGGAAAGACCCATGGAAAGCGGCACAAATTATCTGGTTGCAGCAACAAAGACAAGTTACCATATATGTTGAATTTGTTACTTCATTTCACTTTATATTTTGGCCATAGTAAAAAGAGGATCCTAATTTTTGTTTGGAATTTGTAGGAGTTTGTAGGAGATGTAGGAGTTTACATTTTATAAGATAGCTAATCCTTAAGAATAAGTTTTGTAAGGAAAGGGTTTTATATAGGTTCATAGGTGGGTAAGTAGATAAAATACAGGTTGATAGCTATTGCATTAATGTATATTTCAGTTGTTATAAATTTACCACATTAGTGTATTATATACAATCAGTGCTCAGTTGTTGAACATGTGAGGATTGTTTTCAATGTATGCAGCATATTTGTTGTTTCAATACTTTTTGTTAGTGGTGCTTAAACTTATTTTCCGGATCCCATTTTGTCATTTATATTTGAATGAAATGATTTCATCCAATATAATAGTAAAACAGAAAGAGACAGAAACACACAGAGAGACAGAGACAACTTGGGTACCTAAATAGAAAATGGGAGATTATGCATTCTAGTCATGAAAGCCAGTTGGGTCACTTTGGGCAATCTGTCTTTCATTCCCACAATGTGGGGGTCAGGTAACAAGCTGACCCATTTCTGTTCTGTGAACCAATGGATCAATATTCCATTGATAGATAGATAGATAGATAGATAGATAGATAGATAGATAGATAGATAGATAGA
>NW_020769333.1:7393341-7412551 GCF_900518735.1 Pseudonaja textilis
AGATAGATAGATAGATAGATAGATAGATAGATAGATAGATAGATAGAAAGAAAGAGAAAGAAAAGTGGACCTTGAACTGAAGTTACAGATACATACTATCATCTATTAAAAGAGTAGAAACAAAGAATTGAAAATTTCTATAGTAAGTGAAAGATGAATGCATTTTCTGGCACTAATTTTTATATGAAGATTGCTACATATATAACATTAAATGTATGTATCAAGATTTATAAGATAAAGAGCTTTCGTGAAACTTTTAAAATTATAGTTCTACATACATTTTCATGAAAGCAAATTGTGTTTTTCATTGAACAGTTTCTCTCCATTTATACATGGCTTGTTTCTGTATGCATTTCACTATTCATATTCTCTGAAAAAGCTATCAGAATATGTTATGCCAGAGATACATCTTTGCCAGTAGTATTGACTTTGACAACAGAAATTTATAATCATATAAAGCAATTATAACTTTATGATGGCTCTTGGTTATGTAGCAGAGGGTGTTGGAATTTTGGTATCCTTTCCATCTGTTTCTTCTGTCCTGTCTACTTGGCAATTCAAAACTTATTTTTACAAAATACGTTTTTTTTTCATTCAACTTTGAATTTTATAATATTACAAAAATTGTAAGCAATTGTGACTTATGGAAATATGTTTAGACAATTGATGAACCATCAACTTATATATATTTGTAATAAATACTTACACATTTAATAATTTTCAAAGTGCCATTTAGGCACTTGGAAATCCAAAAAGCTTTTAAACCTTTGATAATGGCTTCATATTGGAATCTAGCATTTCAAAATGTATGGAGGTACAACGCTCTAGCCATTCTATCATGGTGTATATTATATGAGATGGAAAATTGCCCTCAAGATTTCCCATATGACTGAACATGTAAAACATCAAGAAAGCAAACACATAGAATTTGTTTTATTTTGTCCAGCTTTCTAACTATTCAACTTACAAATATAGGTGGGAATGGAAAGACAGAAGCTGTTGGGTTTGGCTGAAACAGAAATATTTTGGATACATTTATTGTATTTTTTTCTTAAGTGCTTTAACAAGTTTGATTTCATAGAACAAAGTATTTTGGATGGGAGCACAGGTTGAATGCAAATATTTTTACTACCGGTTTTGTGGGCATGGCCATGTGACTGGGTCAGTGTGGCTTCTTCTTTCTTTTTTTTTTTTTTGCAGCACCCAGGTGCCTCTTTTTGCCTCCTGGGCCTCAGGAAACCTTCTGGGTGAAGCAATAAGATAGTGAGGGGGATTCCAGTACAGCTGATCATTGGAACAGATGATCATCAGAAGGAAAAAAAAAAAAAGAAATACTGGTTCTGTCATGCTCTTGTTGGAGTCCGATTCTGAGGTGGAGATTGAGTAGCTGACAGGGAGTGTGAGTGTGGATCCAGTAACTGTGGAAGAAATGGGGAAGGGCACAGTCTGGCTGGGCATTCTGAGGAAAGGGCCTTGATCCACTTCATGTGCTGCAGCTGGGAAGACTGTTTAAAAGGGCAAACTACGCATGGCAAAGTTACTGAAAACAAAGCGTGCATTATCTTTGTCGAGGCTTATCTGGGTTTTGGTGTCCTCCCAACTGTGGAAGTTATCTTTTGGAAGTTGCAATTTATTCTGGTATTAATTACTTCAGCATGGTTTGTGTTGGTTTTTTTATTATATTTACTTTGGGTTCAAACTGCATTTCTTCCCTTTGTAGACTGTTTTTGGAAGAGTTTGATTTCCAGCCAAGGATAACTGGACATTGGGGGCCAAGTTGGAGGCATTAAAGGGAATTTATCTACTTTAGTGATTTTGTTATTTTTATGCCATGCCCCGGGTCATCACAGGTTTGGCCAAACCGGTAGCTGTTTTTTTTACTACCGGTTCAGCCAAATGGTAACAATTTTTTACTACTGGTTTACCTGAACTGGGCCAAACCAGTAGAACACCATCACTGAATTGGGGAATGAATGAAGGAATTTGATTAATATTGATACCTGGATTTGGTTTATAAGTCTGGAAATTGAAGCTGCAAAATCCTGAATGATTTTCCTTCTCAGTGAAGAACTAATACTGTTCTTAATATCAGCTAGAAAGATTAGATAAAAGATTTCAGTGGTAGAATAGATGGAACATCAAATTTTAATATGATTAGTTATTTTACAGTAAAGAAAATCACGGGGACCACCTTTAGAAAATTCTCATCATCTGCATATTTAGCGCTGCTTAATTTTTACAAAAGAAAACAAAATCTGTGCAAACTAAGCATGTATAGATAATAATACTTAAATACAACTTCAAATAGTCTTCAATTTAGATAATTAATTAAAATATAATTTAATTTTCATAAATAATGTAAATGGATTGTTACTTCAATATTACTACATTTCTGAAAATCTATATGAGTGGTTTTTAAACTCTAAATTGTGTCAGCTGGAGTTTTCAAGATACTTGTGAGTAGGTTACATTTAGGAAGAAAAGATTTCACAAATAGTAGGAGCACTGTCATGAGCCAGGAGGCTATAAAATGCAGAACATGTATATTGACTTCATTCTAGCTTTGCTGCTAAAATCTAATGTAGCATTAACTATAATGAAATTAGTTTATTCTTAGGGGACACATAAATTGATCAATAGCTTGAAAATTGTAAACTGGAAATTAAATTTTCTTTGGCAATGTAATAACATGATCAGCTTTATCACAGATGACTAGAGTAAGTGTCTTAAAAAATAAATTTCGAAACAAATTATGTATTACAAATTATTTAGCATATTTTCACTATAATTGTTACAACGTCATTTTGAATATAAGTAATGGAAATAAAGTGTATATCAAATTCAATTTAGTAGTTCTCTGGAAAAAAGGAAAGCAAGCCCAGTTTAAAAATGTTGCTGAAAAGCAAAATTTTGGTTCAGCATCCTTTGAGTTTTATGCTTACAGGATGATTTTGTATGTTAAATCCATTTTGTTTTAAGTCAACATGAATTCAGTGAGTCATAAAGTTATTTGGCACATGTTCATGCATATAGAATGGACACAATTTTGTAAGACGCACAAGCTGCAGATGCAATATTTTATCCCACTGTATTTTTTTCTATTTGTTTTATATGATGGATGTTGATGAATTCTAGATGGAAGCATCCAATTTATGGATTAGCTTTTCATATATTATCAGTCGAAATACATCTGGTTTTAGAATCTATGCTTTTGTATATTAATCACAGAAACAGATGATTTTGAAATGATGAATGCCAATTGGTTGGTATTGATGCCACCTTTATTGTTTTAATAAACTACACTTCAACTAAAAGATTTTATTGATAATCATTTTCAGAAAATTATATTATAATGTACAATTGATTACAGTTACAAATTTCTCTTGAGCATCACAGTCAGATGTGCTGGTTTTAGGATTATTAACAATGTTTGAAATTTGTCCCCTTGATTTATTGTTATTGGTTTGTTGGATGCATATGTGTGTTGGAGTTTGTGTTTTACAGCTCACATATAGTCAATAATCAAAACAAAATCCTTTTTGATTTGTTTACAAAAGAGTAAGATAATCATAGCTTCTATAAAAAATACAGGTAAAACATTTTTTTCTGTAAAAAGACCGTTTTTTTTCTGTGACGTTTTTTCTGTAACTTGGAGACATGCTGTCAAATGACTGGCTGGTGATTTTCGAGCAATGTCTGTTATAATTCTCTATATATTTCTTTGTTTCCTTGAATGCCCAGATGTTGTTTATACAATTCTTGATAAATTATTGGCAATTTTAATTTTTAAAATTATTCCTGATGAAAAGTGCAATCTGATGTACACTCTATATGCACTATGCACTTTATATTCATTTTACATGCACTATTTATGAGAGTTTCTTTCTGCCCTGGTTGTCAGCCTTGGAAAATCTGAACTACTATGTTCTGTCTCCCATTGCTCCCCCACAAGTTAGGATAATTGCTCAGCTTTGATGCGATCATCATTTGATGGGAAGGGGGATATTTGTAGATCGAAGTAATGGTAGCAGTGAGAATTTGGCCTAGGGGGTTAATTGATATTTTGGGGTGTACAGCTTCATTTTAGTAGACTCTGGTATCTATGTCCTGCAATAATAACAAATCTGTATTTCTTCTGAATCTATGCTTTGATTATTATCGTACTGGTATAGCATTAATAATCCATATGCAAGTATGTAAAAGGCTGGAAAGGGATAGGGCAAATACTATAAGAAGAGACTTAGATGCTCTACTATAGGAAGAGACTTTAGATGCTCTATCTTGACAATTTTGATCCATCTACATATGACAATTTTGATCCATCTACATGTGACAATAGTACATAAGCTGTATTTGACTGAATTTAAAATAAGCTTGTTCTAAAAGTGAGTCACTGTATTGTTGATTTAATATTTTGTATTTGTGTGGAACGAATTTATATAAAAAGAGGATATTGAATTAAAAGTTTTCCACCATTCATGCTGACTTAGCAGAACACAGAAGTAAAGAAGAATGAGTCCTTGTATCAGCAAAAAACCCATGATGCTATATTTCTTTATTTCTGTTCGAAAGATTTGTATGTTTTGCTCAAGGAAGAAGATAAATTTGAAACTAGTGAATGTCTTTTAAATTTTCAGAATTCCAGGTAGGGATAGGAGTACAGGTGGTCAGCTATTATTCTTTATGTTTGAGTGCTCCACATAATTTGCTATTCATTCATCTGCAGTTTTCATTTTAAGACAGACTTTCAAGAAAATCACTTAAACGAAAAACACCTGGTCTAGGGTTTGAGCTTTTCTATTACCTGACTTCTTTTTGTACTAGTACCTTCAAGAATTGTGAAGAACTCAAATGTTTAGACAACTTTTGTGTTATTTTTCTTTGTTGTAACTATTAATGTATTTTTAATTGTATTTTTATTGTTACTGGTGTTGTTCCCATTGACTAACAAAACATATTTTTCTGCATCTATTTTGAACAGTATTTCATTAAATATTCCACGACAAGCATATTATACACTAGGCTTGTAATAGAATAACTGTATCCTTCTCCTTTCAAATCTGAACCTGCACATAATCAATGTCACAATAATAAAATACATTTTTATAAGTTCAATTTTGAAATTAACTTTTACCTTTTACTAAAAAAAAAGGTCCTTGAGCACTAGATGGCAGTCTTACAATAGTTCAATAGTTAAAACTCAATATCTTATGAGCATTGTTTTAAAATATAAATGGGAGCAATACTAGAATAAGTTAGAAGAAATTAGTTTTAATAAATGACATTGGAATTTCAGTTCAAGAACTAAAACAACACTAGGTTCTTAATGCAAGACAAGCAATACATACAGTCCAGGTGAACTGAGAGGCATGGCCTAGCAATCTGATTATCTGCTATTGCCTTTCCATAGCAAATTTCCTTCTGGGATCCCATTTGTTTAAACTAAGTACCTCCTATAATTGTAAAGCTGTCATGCTTGACTTAGAGTAATGAGTTCCAGCAATTATGTTTGACACTAATTGACTTTGCAGATTGAGGCTATTTTTATTACTGTTAAATGTAGTAGTAATGATCACCACAAACTGTCATTGTACTCTCAATGTTTGGTAATTTAAGAATAAAAGCTGTCTAGAAAAAACTCTTCCTAATATCTAAGAATAGTTAGTGGAACAAATTGCTTCCCAGATTAGAATATTATACATACTGTAGAAGAAACAATAGTTTTCAGCAGATGGTTTAATGTTATTGGAAAATACATCCTGTTTGTAAATGTAAAACGTAGGATTGTGAAATAACTATAATGGCACATAACTGAGTATTGTCGTACTGAAAAGGTACAGCATTTCCAGTTTTAAAAACCTTTTCATGGATATTAAAACCTTAATCATGTGTGAATGTTTTTAGATTTGTTTTGTATTTGGTCTTTTAAGTTTTCAGAAAAGGGGTATAATATATAGCTTGCCTTTCTTATGATAGATGTTCCACAGCAATCTCTTTAGTGGGAATAAAGATGAAGAGTAATAGCAGTGGCAGGGACCATTATGCAAAGGAATGAAGCAGTCTGAAAGTTACCGCTTCTTTCAGGATAAGTGTCAAAATACAGTATTTGTATATTCCAAGAGAAAAATACACCATAAACTAGAAATAATAGAAACAAACACGTAAAGGATATCTCTGTATGTCCCACTACTTGTCAAATATCTAGGAGGAAGCTGACTTAGCAAAAGCCATTTGCTATCTTTATCCTAGTCATTATTTCTTTTTTTAGCTATCATTTTTCACATACTAAAAATATAAATTAGACTTTTCATCCAGATTTTTTCCACTTCCTTGCATCATTACTATATTTTGAGCGTATATGCAGCAAATATCTATACTTTCAAACATAATCCATTTTTTGAATAATATTCTGGAAAGGCCCCTGTTTGGAATCAAATTACATTAAAGAATGTTTACAAGGGTTTCTACAAATAAAAATTGTAGCTTAATTTTTTTTAATCCAGTTATTTGGATTGTATCTGCTTGGGAAGGACTATTATACTGTATATATTGTTTTGGATTCTGATAGTAAAATATTAGTGATCTTTAAATTAAAAAACTGTTATTCTAGTTTCTTAAGATAACCTAATAACACTGAAGTTTAATACTTGCCCTTTCCAGAGAAATATATTAGAGAAAGGAAAAAAAATACTTTTATTTTAATGAAAGTGTATCAAGTATTGTAGGTTTGTTTGCACTTAGTGGTGGGATTCATATAACTTAACAACCAGATCTCTGCCCTAATGACCAGCTGGATAGGTGTGGCTGGATGGTCATGTGACTCTGTGGGCATGGCCAACTCAACATCACTCACGTTGAGGGGTGATTCATCTCAGCCAGCCTCTTGTGACCGTAGGGATGTTGCAACAGTCATTAGTGTGAAATACTGTCATAAGTCACTTTTTTCAGTGCCACTGTAACTTTGAATGGTCACTAAATGAACTGTTGTAAGTCAAGGATTACCTGTACAAAAATACAAAAAGCTTCTTTGCTTGCAAAAAGCTACCCTAAATACCAATCATTAGATTAGAAATGGGGGAATACACACTGACGTTCAATGACAGTCACAGCCATCATGGAAACCTAAACCTATCTGAATGCTTTCTTTTTCATCAGTAATACCTGCAAGCTGGAGTTACAAATCAGGAGGGTGCCAGAGCACCTTGAGAAATTAAAATAGTTAAAATGCAATGATAACTATCAGCGGCCAACTCTTGCTCAAAAAGTGAAGCCCCTTTAGCAGAGAGGTCATTTAAGCTCTCCAGAAAGTGGGTGGGCATATTTGGGATGCAAAATGCCGAGCTAAAGAGACAAATTAACTAATTATATAGGGGAACCAGGTTCAAGCCTCCCAAGCTTTTCAGAATCACAATAAAATTAGTACATGCCTATCTCCTTTTTTTAAATCTTACTATCAGTGAGCAATCATGTGCCTTAGCCACTCCAAAGCAATACAAAAGGCAATTGGACTTTCTGGAAACCAAGAACTGCATAGAAAGTTAATAAACAGTTCTACTGAGTAGGTGCAAACAGGTTGAATCCTACCACTGTTTGTACTGCTGCAGAAAAAGATTTTTTTAAATCACCTGGAAATAGCATCAGATGCAAGGCCAGTGTTGAATTACGGTCTATTGTCTTCTAATTTTATTTTTAATGTCAATTGCTGTAACAGTTAATTACTATACATTTAATAAATTAATTCTTAATCAATGGAAGCAATTGGGAAGAATCCACATATTTGAATTATGACTTTCATAGTTATTTCCCTTGAGTATCCTTGATGGTATACTAATATAAGAATTATTTGATCTTATATCTGTGATAAAACAGTTGTGAAATAAAAACAATGGAAAGAAAAAAAATTACCTTGAAAATTATATAATGATAATTTTTTAAAAAAATACTGAATTGGAAACTGAATACCAGAACTAATGGATGGCACCTGCCCTAATAATTACTTCAATAATTGAATCAGATAAAATTAAGATGGTCATATCCCCATGTTATTCATTAGTATCCAAGTAGACAGATCTCTTGCTCTCCTATAGGGTTTAGAAAGATAGCGAGTTGTATAGTTAAATACAGAACAGAATGGTCTGGTATTTGAATAAATACAAAATCCAACGTCATAGTGTTTGCCAAAAAATGCCGGCATGACAACTATCCCCATGTGTTTTTTTTTTCCTTTGCACTTTGTATAAACAAACACATTATTTCACACTTGAAATACATTATATTACATTTTGCAGTCTTTAAAAATTATAGATCAAGACTAGTCTCAAGCTCTTTTGTTTATAAAAAATATTATTATTGGAGGCATCAAAGAACTGAATAATTACTTCTTTTAAATGTTGCACACATAATATAGTCAGTTTTGTACGTTAGATATCAAAACCTATTTAAACAAAAATGTAACTGTCTAAGCAATTGTTTAATTTCAATATCTTTGCTGAGTTTTTAAGGAGCAATTCCTTTTCTGATGAGCACACAAGATTCTGTGGAAGGTTAATGGGAGTTTTGTGATTGTATACTGTAGGGAATAACCACATTGCTCTAGTCAAAATACTTATAAAATATGCCTTAACACATAGCCTTTAAAATGCTTTGCTGCAGCCTCTTAATGCTCAGAAACAAATTGAAAGCAAATCTAACCTTCTAGAGCAGCCACATTATTACTCTATGACTATTCCAACTTTGGACAGTTTTCAAAAATAAAACCTGTCAAAAATTAAAAAAAACAGTATGATACACAGCTTGTGAAGTCAAGTCCAGTTAACTAGACTTGCATAGTCCTATTCAGTTGCTGGTATTTATTAGTAATATTTGTAAGTTACTTATCCTATCTTTTAAAATCTCTTATTTATTATAAAAATAATATAGACTGGGTTTTGCAATGAAGTTAATAACCCTGCCAAAGGCTATTCCGCTGTCTAGTTGCATATAATTGTGTTCTCAACCAACATAATTTACATAAGTGGTGGATAAAATAAAATCTTCTCCTCTGTAAATCCCATGCACATCCCAAAGGTCCGGAGGCCTAGATTCCCCTGGAGCAGATCCAATGGGCATGTATGGGACTGTAGGGAGAAGGAGAAACTCCTATAACATGAGTGTTCAGTACCTTGAACAGCGGCGCACACAGACTGGAAGTGAGGCTTGTATTTTAAAAGCTAACCATTTAATCAGCTAACAGAGATAACAAGAAGGCTGCTTGGCTAATGACCACAGCCACTGATAACCTTTCTGACAGCCCTTTTATACTCGGCTGTCAGGAGTCTTAACCAATCAGAATACAATAAAGTTTCCACTGGAAGCGGACCAGAGGGAGAACAGTATACAACAATGAGTGAAATATGCTATGGCAATTTTCAATTTAGCACCACAGCTGCAATGTAAAACTTGCTGTTCAAACACATAAGGAATAATTAAAATGTTTAAATGTTTGAAATTTAAATGATTCCATATGAAAAATATTAAAATAAGATCTTTAGAAAATTATTTTAAAATTGCAAAAGAAAATAGAAAAGGTTTGACTAAAAATCTAAGAAGGTAGCAAAGCTCATTCCCTAATAACTGGAATGGTCTGAAGAATGCAAAAGGACAGTGTAAAGGGATGAAATCATATAACAGATTTACAGTTTTTTCCCTCATTGTTCAATAAGATCTATTACATCTTTTAAATGCCTCTGTTTGTTTAACTGATTTGCATCTGTTAAACAAACAACCAAAAATGTACAAATAAACATTTCACAAAAAAGCCACCCTTCTTTTCAGTAACAGCCATAACATTCACAGAGTCTGTCAGTTTCTTGATCTGTTGACAGTCAACTTTTTGTGCAGCAAATAACCACAGCTTCACAGACACTATTCAGAGAGTTGTACTGTTTTCCTTCATTGTAAATCTTCCATTTAAGAAGGACTCACAAGTTCTCAATACAGTGTAGGTCAGGTGAGGGAGGGAGCCATGTCCTTATTATTTCATCTTTACTGGCTAGCTACATAATGGAGTACTTTGATGGATGCAATGAAGCATTGTCCTGCATAAAAATGGTCTTGAAAGATGCAGAGTTTTTCCTGTACCCCTACTTTCCTATATTCATCATCATCTTTTAATGACCCCATAATCCCTTGTGAGGTGAAGTCTGGGCAACTGAATGGAGCTGTGTGATTACTGGCTGCGTGCCCTTCTTGTTGCCAATGCGGAGTTATATTCAGCAGATATATTCTTATTATGCCCAGAAAGAGAAACATCTGCCTTTACCTAGAATCAAATTCATAGCCTCCTGATTTTGAGACAAGAGCTCCACTACTACTTTCCTATATTGGTGAATAGACTAGATTGTTAAAGTCTTGAAAGTCTTGAAATGATGATAGATGATCCTACAGTGTTTTTCAAAAATAGAAAAAATAATAGTAAGGATGGATATATAGCCGAAAGCCAAAACAATTGTTAAGAATTATTGCTATCATAAGACAAAAAAACCTGGAAAGAGTGATAGTATAGTAGGAATAAATACTACAACAATATAGGGGGAAAAGTGATTTGGAACACAAGTGAGCATCTATGTTTTACTGCCTAGAAATGTCTTATATCAAATGCATGAATTACATTATCATGCCCACCAAGTACAGTGTATCTTTAAGAAGTTGATGCTGTGTTAGGATCTAAAAATACTTTCCTTTCCTCTTCAAATATTTCTCACTGCTAAGCCTAGTATCATAAATAGTTAAATGGTTTCTCACTGTAAAAATCTTGTGCTGATAACTTCAAGGTCCTATTTTGAATACCCTGAAATGTATAAGAATTAATCACTGTTTCAAACAAACTGCATCAACAAGCATCTCCTAAATGGCCTAAGAAGTTTCATTGGAATTGGATAAACCTTCCATAGAATGGTAGGCTATAGAGAGGAAAGGAAATCATTTCTGTCCTCTATTATTTATTTGATTTAATATTTGAAATGACTAATTAAAATTATTGACAGATAATAAAGTAATGAAAATATGTGACGGGCAACATACTTGTTGAGCAAGATGGGTGGTTCAAAAATGTGAAATATAAATAAATATGTATACATTGCATTTTAATATTGTATGTTATTTTTCTTAATTCTTGTGGGTTAAGCACAAGAAAGCAGAAATGCACTAAAGAATGACAAAATTTGTAGATAAAGCTTACTATTTCTCTAGCTGAAATGTATACATTCTAAACGATATTGAAGTTTTCATGAATCTGAAACCTTCTGAATTCAACATGAACTTATCTGTTCATTTTAATATTTTGTTCACAGATAGTTTACTGATTGACTACCAGTTTACCTTCAGTCTGTTACAAGAAGATGATCGTCATCACACCGCCATAAACTTCATTGCAAATCCTGAACAGGTAAGTTGATATAAATGAGAACCTGTGTTATAATTTTCTATTTTAGTTTTATATGTAGCTCTAAACAAATCTCTTAGAAAAACAGAATGGAACCAAATAGAAATGTGATAGGTAACTTCAAGACAACCAGGAACTGGTGATGTAACTGTTAGCTTTGCAAAGCTTATTACTGAAGCTGAGGAAAATAATGGCTGTTCTTCTCATATTAATACTCTTGTTCTTACAATTCTAAATAATAAGCTAGTTTGTTATCCCTCATTCCATTTCTTCATTATTCAGTGTCACTAATTTGGTCTATGGAGCATATGGTTAGTATTAACTAATCAAACTGCTTCTGTGAGGTATAATGGTCCTGCTCTGGAAGCAGTCATATAAACATATAAGGATAAATGATGTAGGTTATGAAAAAAGAACTCCATATAAATCTGTAATATTGTTAAATTTTAGATTTAAAAAAAAACCTTTTGTAGACTTGATATTGGTGGCTGAGTCTTTATTTCTTAGACTTTTGTAGGATTAAGGAGTATTCTACTTTATTATTTTTGAAATTAAACTCATTTACTTAACAATACTTTAATACTACCTCCTGTTGAGGAAGCAAAAATCTGTTGTAATTATTGGACATCATTTCTTGAAGTTTAAGGAGATGCAGTATTAAACACTTCTAAAAAAAATTCAAACATAAGCTATACTTCTTCAAAGGTATACATAAAGCATATCTGAAGCAAATTAAGTATATAATTCATCTTACAAAATAACAAAATGACTGCATAATGCTAAACATTGATTAAAATATTACCTTTAATCCAATTTTTTTTAAAAAAAATTTCTCCTTTTTTTCTACTAATCTTTTGGATTTTGGAAAATTTTAGTTCTCTACTAGTAGCTGTATTTAATAGTTCTCTTTACCTAGAGATCCTTTCTGTTGATAGCTATAGGAATGGGAAGGGTGCCTTGCATTTCCTGAATCAAATCCAGGGTGTTTAGGGTTAATATCTATGTTTTATTACTTATGAACTATAAGCTCTTTATAATGTAATGTTTATGTTTTATTTTTAGTCAAACAAAAATTTGGACATATCAATTAATGCATCAAATAACTTTAACCTGAATATCACATGGTCTATTGGCTCTACCGGTAAGAAAGACATTATGAGTAGTTTCCCTTTTTAATATTATCACACGTAGTAATGTGCTCATTATATTTACATGATTGCTTTTTGTTTCTTATTAGTAAATGTTAATAAAATACATTCTTTTCCCATTCCTATTATGACATTATTAATGACATTACTTAAAATAGATAATTTGCAAATTAAATTAAGGTTCATTAACATGTTAACTTTCTTATTCAATTAAAATTACTTGAGTAACAAAACCTTGTATGCTCTTTAAAATTTTATAGTGGCAGTGTTATGAACAGAGTGATTTTAATTAAGATAAATTACTTCCTTGACTACAGCAGAGACTGAGTTTTTAATTTCTTTGTTTCAGTGTTGAAACTTGGAATTTAATTATAAACCTTAACATTGATATCAAACAAGAAAATTTTTCTGTGTATTCTCATAAAAGAATCTGCCTATTATCTGTTCTTTCTCCCGCACTCAAACTTTTGGATCCAGTTTTTTCATTGTTTTTTAATAAAAAGCTTTGTTTAGAAAGTTTCCTTGTATTTGTTCTGTTGACTTCAGAAAATATATTCAAGCAGAGCATCCTTGATTGAATTTTAATGAATTATGCAGAATGAAAATGGAAGCTTTGCAATTATATATTTCCATGTATGTTTTCAATATTTGTAGATATATTTGAGGAAGAGCACAATATCAGGAAAGGAATCATGACTACACATATTCCATAGTGCCAATCTTCCCAGAATAAATTCCATGTCTATGTTATTTATAGATCAGGTCTTAATCTTTTAAATGCTGGACTTTACAAGAATATCTGAAGACTTTGAAATGGTTAAATATCATTACAATCATACTGTAATTAATGTCTGATATTCCATCAATCCCATGTATTGAATGGAGGTTGAATACACCTCTGTTATGTTGAAGACATCAGTGTTGTGCTGGATATTCATAATGCAGAATCCAGTAAAATCAAAGCTGATAAAAATAATTCAAAAAAGGGCAAAGAGACTATTCTTCAGTAAGTTTACCAAAGTATACCTTTTCGATAAGCTCATTACAATGCTTTTTTTCCCCAATAAAAAACAATACAAAAATTTCATTTCTGCATAGTGCTGGGACCGAATTATGATTTCTAAAGAACCAAGTTATGCCTGTTTTGCAAATATTAATACCCAAAAAGCATATGCTACTCTTATCTCAAATTTTAAAGAAAGATCCTTCATTGAACATTACACTTAACTGCATTCAATATGAAACTAGGAATTTGATAAATATTGAATGTTTCCCAATCTCATGTCTGGCTGACACCAAAGGATGGATAAGCCCTTCTACAAAAAACTTTCCTTCAGTAGGTCACTAATTGAAACCCATTTCTATTCAATCACCTACATTGCCTTTCCTGTTTCAGACAGACAGACAGACAGACAAACAGACAGAGTGTGTGTGTGTACGTATGTATCTATGTATGCATATATATATGTATGTTTGTGTGTGTATGTATACACACACACACACACACACACACACATGCTGAATAATCTCATTTCTTGTAAATGAAAAAAGTTTATCTGCTTTGATATTAACTTTGTTAGCAATAGTTGAAAAACTACAGCAATATTTCACAGTCAAGACAATTCTATACTTGAATAACTTTGCAGTTTTAGTATAAATTACTACATATAAATTACTTTTGGAAACTGTATTAACCATGAAGTTAAATGAAACAAAGTTGCTATAAATACAATTCTATTATATATGGTTGAAACAAACTTTTAATAGGATGTATGCATACATTCACATACTGACAGATATTTTTTATTTGTGTAATTGCTTCATTTTTATAATTTAGCTATGTTTCTCTATTATGCTCCATTAACACATTTAATATGAATCAAATTATACTTTTTGGATTTTTCTTTCACACTTATATAATATGCACCCTTTGGATTATGTAAATTAACAATTGTTTAAATGGTAAAAACTATTTCATTGACTATATTTTTTAATAGCTGGAACAATATCTGGAGAAGAGATTTCTGTAGTTTCGAAGACTAATATCAAGGAATACAGGGACAGTTTTTCCTGTGAAAAATTCAATTTCAGAAGCAACCCAAATATCACTTTCTACGTATATGTCAGCAACTTTTCATGGCCAATCAAAATACAGGTTAGTATAAACAAGTTATAGTTTTTTTTCCAGACCATAAAATATGCATATCTGAATGCAGAATATGGAGTGATATCTTGGATTATGAATTATTGGACATATTCTTCTTACTGGGTGTGTGTATTACTATCCTTTTAAAAAAAGCATTCCCAGCTTTTCTGAAATTGTACCATTAATTAATTTATTTATTTTATATTGCCGCCTATTCGCCCATGGTGACACAAGCTGCTTACATCATGCAAAACTATATTTAAAACACAAAAATACCCCAATAAAAACTAACAAAAAGAATCAAGTAAATTAGTAAAGTACAATAGAACACAATTTGGAAAAGAATTAAAATATATAAATATTTTTATTTTCAAATATAAAATAAAGATCTAGCTTTATTATTTTATGAAGATGCAAATCTACAAGCTAGGATACTTTTGAGGACCACCGCCGATGAGCTATGTGATAACACAGTGATTTGATTCTATAGAAAAAAGAAAAAAAATGCAGCATTTGATAAGCACATATTAATTGCTTGACCTGTCACAAAAAGCCCTAGTTTATACCTTGCTTCTTAAAGGCATCTCTGGAAAGCATCTAATATTTCAGGGTTTCTTTTAATATTAGATTGGTATCCTACCTTTTCTACAGGACATCAGGGTCGTATATGTAATCCTCCCTCATCCATTTTCCTTCATTTAAACAAGTTTTGAGATTAATTTATTAAGTATGCATGGAAGGCTTAAAGTCACCCCAAACTTCTTTGACTTGGAATAAAGTTGAACCTGAGTCTCTTCTGTCCTAGTCTATATATAATTTCAAATATTTCAGAAAAAAGAATACTATGGATTTCATCTATGAATGCATGGATCAATGTTTATTTATTTATGGTTCTGTCATATATATATATATATATATATATATATATATATATATATATATATACACAACTTTTCATTCTATAAAGTTGCATTTATCTTCCAGTTTTAAAAGTACTGCTTCGTTTTATATAAATATTTCTCTAATATGCTATTCCTAGATAAACTTTTCAATATGTCCATGTTTGCATATTTTTGTAAATAACTTAAGGATGTGAAGTTTTTGACTGAGAACTATTTTAACAGCCATAGTAATAGATTTCATTATTATATACACATAGTTTCTGTGAAAAAAAAAGTATACTTAAACACAGCCCAGAAAATAAATTTGGGATAAACGGCTTTCATGGCTCTAATTTCATCTAAAATTATGCAATCAGAAACCTTCATTTCACAGAGATAACCAAATTTTTGGAATACTCTGATAAACAAATAGGCAGCAATTTTCTTTATACCTTTCTTTATCACATAATTTTGGAGGGCTCTTTTACTTTCTGGACAAAGATTTTAGAAGAGAAAGTATGGATAAAAAGCAGAATTTTAGAATGTTCCCGACAATTTATTTAAGAAATGAGCGGCCCTCTGCCACCTCCCAAAGCATATTCTTGTTCCTAGCTGATTCACATGTATTTGGCTTTTCTACTTCTGTCTGCAGAACAATATTGATTCTTGAATCAAGATGGCAAAATAATATCATTGAAAAAGTATAAAAAACAGCAACATAAATTAATCAGTCTGAGAATTTTTAAAACATTTTTAATAGAAAAGCTTTCTTACTCTCTTCTACAATTTACACTACATCATGTATGATTAACAGAATGATCTTAGCATTTAAATAATAATAATAATAATAATAATAATAACACTTAATAACACCCTTAAGAATAAATGCATACACAGCCAGAATTGAGAAGACAACAAATAGTTAGCTTCTTCAAGAAGATCACACAGAATGACTACAAACAATAGCATGACAAAGTACCAACAATTTACAATGGAATATCTGAAAGAAATCCATTTGCCTGCAAGCAAGAATGGATGAGATCACAAATAGACAAAGGTCTAGATAACCGATGTACAACTACCTGGAAACATTAGAACTGAAAGGAAAGATCTGGAAAAAGTAAAAATTATAAAGATTTGCAATTATAAGTAGAACAGCTCTGGCAAAATAAGAAAAGATAGTACCAATCACAAAGATAGTACCAACCAATAGACATCATGGGTACAATCCCAAAACAACTGGACTGGAACAATACATTTAAAACCATCAAACAATAACGTCTGCCTATGCTAGGTTCTTGGGAAGCTTGATAGATGGTTGAAAATGCCAAATCCAGTCTAAACATCTGGCATACAACCAACCATAATGTATTAAACTTTTATGTTGCCTGAGCTGTTCACAACAATCAAATGCAGACATTACAATAAAATTAATAAAACAAAAAAACAAAGACAAAAGATAACGAGTATAAAGAAGTGAGGGATCTCAAGCTGATAAATGCTATCAGCTTATATGTTCTGATAAATTTAGGAAGTTCATAGTTACATTTTTCTTCAAGGATATACAGTGTCAGTAGGTAGAATTATCTGATAATTCAATCTTATTTATGTTTTGAATGAATTAGATGTCATCTTTGTTTATGCTATGCTTTGCAAGGCTTTTGATTGAAAGGAATGTGTTACAATGTACAGAAGTGTGTACAAAACATTTCTTTCAAAATTGTTCAAGCAACACTTTCATTTGCAAAGCTTCCACAATTACATGTGCAGCCACTTTGCTAGAATGATATTGAAGTGAAGTTCCTGTGTATTGCATACATGCAGCCACAGCGGAGAACAATTTTTGCAGCAACTATGCAAGAACAGGGTCTCAGGTATGCATGCACAAGAGACTGTACATAAATCATGTTTCTCACAGCAATTTAAATGATGTGAAACAATATTGATTTACTGCTCAATCTTCTAAAGGTTCTATACCCCATAACGATTTTGGTGGCAGTTTGTCAATGAATAAAGACTACATTTTTAAAATATATTGATCATACACTAGAATGTTAAGGCAGGTTACTTTCATTTTCTAAAACTACTTTGAATATATTATTCTGATAACTGAAACATCTATTTTTCTTCAAAGAAATATCAAACATAGTTATAAGAGCAACATTCTAAAGCAGGCACCATCAAACATGGGCTGGGGCGTGCCAGGCACTGTAATGAAAATTAAGATTAAATCTACTTTTTTTAAAAAGCAGCTGAAAAGTCATCAGATTGCCAATCAACATTCTTGATGAAAATCATTGAAGTACGTTTTCAGGCAAGAAAGAAGCAATGAAATCTCATGACATTTGGCAATATCATGAGATTTCTGTCATTTTTAAAAAAGTAATATTTAGTTTACAATTGCACATATATCATCTGTGAGTAACATGTCTCACAGGAATTACACAAAACTTTTGCACTGAGTCAACATGATTACTTTAGCTAGTACTTGAGAACATACCATCGAAGTAGAGGATAATTTTAAATGAATCAAATTAAATTCAATACAATTCTAAATATAGTAGAATACATTTCAAATTATTGAAATGTAAAGTTGGAATTACTAATTTTTTACAAGCAAGAAAGATGACATCACATAATCTATAATATATTCCCATCTGAAGCTTCCATCTAATGTATCATATTTTATAGTAATATTTACAATGTAAACTCATAAGGGGCCTGGTGATGCAGAGGTTATAATGCAGTATTGTAGGCTAACTCTGCCAATAGGCTGAAATTAGATTCTAGCAGGCTCATGGTTGACACAGACTTCCATCATTATTTGGTTGGTAAAATGATTGGACCCAGATTGTTGGGGGCAATATGCTGACATTGTAAACCACCCAGAGAGTGCTGTAAAGCACTATGGGATGGTGTATAAGTCTAAGTGCTACTACTACTGCTATTACTAGAGAGTCTGACTTTGCATCTCCACCCTTAAATTATATTGAACTTGATAATGTCACTTAACAAATGTTGGTATTTGCATTTGTAAATTTTGTTTTCTGGTTGATTGGTTTGTTGCTATGTTTAATATAGTGAAGTTACAAGATATTAGAATGCGGTAGAAATGTATATTGTGGACCTTTTGATTTTTTTTAACCTTTTACTTTCCTGATTTTAATTCAGAAAAATAAAATTGCCTGTTAAGGGCACATCTGCAACATATTTCATAATACAATATAAACTGCTAAAACTATCCTGAACTTTGAATAAAAAAATGATAAAAATACAGCATTGTAAAACATCTTAGAATGCTATTGGATTATTCCCATAGTAAAATTAGGCACATTTATGAAATATAGGATCCAGGGTAATATATTATAGTACAAACATGCTAGAAATTATATCTTAATTCTAGTTTTCCTGATGATGATCCTTAAGGATAATTTTATAAAATTATTCATTTTTCAGCTTATTGAAAATACAGCCCTATTATTACAGACCTAGTGAAAGATTTGCTATGGTATTAGACTGAAAATAGTTATGAACAGCGCTTGATTTTTTTTCTTGACCTTAATGAGTTATATATTAAGCAGTGTAGAAGTAGTTAATTTTTTGTCCATCAATG
>NW_020769333.1:7412561-7426989 GCF_900518735.1 Pseudonaja textilis
TTATATATTAAGCAGTGTAGAAGTAGTTAATTTTTTGTCCATCAATGGAAATAGAATTTTCCCTCAGCTCTTACTTTTAGTATATCTATTAGGAAAGAGGGGAAAATACTACTTAAGGCACACTGTGCCTGGAATAACTTTCCTAAGCTGATTAAGCACTTTTTGTAAAATGATTACACTGAATTTTGTAACCTAATAAAAGTTCATTTATATTCGTAGGCATTCGCTTAAAGAAACTCTTACCCTTGTATGGAAAATGTATCTTTAGAATTGTGTTTGGCTTTTCCAGGGAGCTAGTGGGGAAGAATAAAAAATCAATTGAAGTAGTACTGCTTGCAAAGCAATCAATTTGCTTCTATTATGAGTTGAAGAGGTATCCTGAAGGTTTGAAGGAGATATCTGCTGTGTCTGCAGTTATTTTTTTATGTAATTTGGAGAACAAGATGCATTTTCATTCTTTCTTTAACTTTTTGTGATGGTCTATATGAGTTTTTTAAAGACTTCTTGTTTTCTAATAAGAAGAAATTTCTTGTAACCCTTTGAGTCATTCCTGGTGGCTACTGGACTAGTTCCTGCAGTTTTCTTATCAAAGATTTTTGGAAGTAGTTTACCAACTTTCTAGGACTGAGTGAAAGTGACCAGCCCTTGGTCACCCAGCTGGCTTTATGCCTAAGACATGACTTGAACTCCTGTTCTCCATTAGAAGCATTAGAACTTCTAAATTCCATTAGAACTTAGTTGTTTGCGTCAGCATAGCTTATCTCTTTGTTTTATGCTGCTTTACATATCTGCTGTAGTAGATAATTCAACTGTAGTCTTGTATCTTTTTACTTGATTGGAAGTTATAATAAAAGTGTAATAAGATCTATTTTGGGTTCTTTCTAACAGTCCATCGTAAATTCATGATTCTGTTTTTACTTGTGTATCATCAGTACCAGTTTTAACCATTTTTAACTTTAAACATTTCAACATTATACTGTTTCTTTTGTTAGCTATTAAATCCTAAACTCATGGCAAAGATGTTTTCACAATTAAGAATTTGGATTTTTTAATCAGGCTTTTTGATGCATTACATCAGTTTACGGCTTATTTCATATTACAGAATTTCATATTACAGAAATAATAACATTCTTTGTGCCATTCTTTGTGCAATTTTAATCAAATCTAAATAGTACTGTTGAGCTGATAATTCTTCTTCCCTCTAGGTTCTGTGCATAGGTGATAAAAATGGTGGCATTATAATTGGAGAGAAATAAGATGTTTGTGAACCTTATCAGGATAAATATATTGTAACAATGCCTTTTAATGCTTTCTTCTATATCTCTTTTAGCTGCCACTAGAGCAGTAATAATCCTGCTATTGTTGGCTACCATTTTTTTCTAGAGACAAGATGATATCTTGTTTCCCAAATGCTTTTAGGGTTATAGTTATTAGCACCAATAAGAATTCTATGATGTATCAGAAGCCACACACATACACACACATCTGTGTTCCCAAAATAATGAACTTTAAAATTTTGTTGCAACTAAGCTGCTTAATATATTTTTATTGTACTTGCTTATAAATTAGACTCTTCACATCCATTTTTTTCTCTGGTGTTCACATTGATTTTACTGAAGTGTTTACATATACTTTGCTTGAAGTAAGTTCCACTAAGCTTTATATGACATACTTTGAGTTAACTTTATAGGATAGAATTGTAAATTAGTTTGGGGAATAAATGTTTTTTTGCAGAGTTCATGTCTTGATCAGGAATTAAACTTATGAGCCACGCAAGAGGTATTTCTGATGTTGGAACTTGTCTTCTTATCCCATTTGCTATAAATCCCAAACTTGGCATTGTGCAATTTCAATACTTTTGTGGGTACCTATTTATTCAGAGGAAGAACTGAAAAAAAATATCAAGATGTAGTCAAAGAGACTGATTGTGGAGTTCTTTACTCTAAAGGCTCTAAGAAACTGTTCCATGGTTGATAGCAAATTGTGATTACATCAAAAAGTAAATAAGATAATTAAAATTATTTTACCAGTTTCATTTATTAAAATATTGAAATTTTAAAGTTATATAGATTTAGGCAAGTTTCTTTTTCATTATAATCTATGTTCTATATCAGGGGTGTCAAACTCTTGGCCTGTGGGCCAGATGCATCATGTACTGGCCACCCCCACATCCGGTTTAGCTAAGGGAAAAGCTGTGGTATGTGACATGATGACAATATGATGCTGCAAGTTTGTCATCCCTGTTCTATATGATAGTAATGTGGAAGAGTGAATATATAGAGTGAATTGATTGTCTAGAGTAAGTAGGCACTTTTCTGTCTTGGGATTCAGAATTTTGGTGCTGCCTGAGAAGTAGGTTAAAACAATTCCACCCTCTCTTTCTTTGGAGAATTTGCTTCATAAAAGGGAACAAAAAGCAAGCATGCATGTAGAAAAAATGGTAAACCTGTTTGCAAGCTGAGAAATAGCATAAAGTTTAGAAATAAAAAAATAAGAATTTATGTTGTGCAATAAAACAATGTCATGAGAAAAACAAATGCAGTTTTTAGGTTTGTATTCTGCACTGTATTAAGAAAAAAACCTAGCAAGCGTTATCTACAAGCATCATTTAAAAAAATAAATTTGTTGCAGGAATTAGCATATCCAAATGAAAACACACACACAATTCAATAAACACAGAATTAGTTTAATAGTATAAATGGTAAGCAGTTATTATGGAGCATTACAAAAACACTGCAATAAAAATAAACATGCCTGATAATATAATCTTGCTGTTCTTTAAATAGTAGTAACAGCTGCAAATTAATTAGAGTTTGAGGCGATAGAGCCTTAAACAAGGCTAGTTGGTTTTAAGTTGGATACTTTAATATGCCAGTATAAGTTGCAACAGTAAAAAGGAAGTGGGACTCTTGTTTGCTAGTTAGAGATTTCAATTCTTAATATTGATTTGATTGTAATGCCACCATCTGGTCAATTTTTCTTTTTTCCTTTCACTAATTTTATATTTCTATAGACAGCTTATATTATTCGTTGTTAACTTAGATTTAAGTGCTCACCTATCAACCATTCATTTTATGACCATTCAAAATGATAATGCAGAAAAAATATTTATGACCCATTTATGACCTTTACCATGTCCCTCATTGTATGGTACCATTACAGTCAGGACATCCGGTGTCTAACCTGTTTTTATTTTATTTTCCCCTCCCCCCCACCCACTTTGCATACCAAAAAGTTTGGAGAGAAAGGAATAATAAGAGAGTAGGCTATTTGCCCTTCCATGTATTGAAAGCATGTGCCAGCAACCTAGGACTGGCAGTTATGGGCAGGGGTGGGATCTGACCGGTGTAACTACCGGTTCGGTGGCTATGTGTCACGTATGCATGCGCACTTTGTGCACATGTGCGCCTGATGTGTGCTGTGCGCATGTGCAATTAACAAACTGCTGAGCTACCCCAGACAGCTGAGCAGCACTGCGCGTGGGTGCACAGCATTTGATAAAGCACCCTTTTCCTGCTTTTTCAATCGCAGCTATGCCACGCAAAGCAGCTGAGGGTGAAAAAGCAGGAAATAAAGGAAAGGTAAGAGTCTGGGTGACCAGGCGGGCCAAAACAGCTTCAGAGCTACCGGTTCTGCAGAGCTGGACAGAACCGGTAGAATCCCACCCCTGGTCAATGGCATAGTACATATATAGCTTACAATACTCCCCTGAAATTCCTTTTGCAAGGGAGGGACAAGGAAAAGAAACAAGCAATTTCTGTAGGCAATATCCTGTTTGCCTAACTCTTGCCCCATCAGGATTTCAAGAAAGTAAAACCTTTCTTTTCTATGCATTTTAAGTACTGCGAATGTGCTGGCATCCTAGCTTATTCACTTGAAATTTCTTTCTTTCCAGTCTGTCTGGGAAGAATCAGGCAGATCCAGCCCACAGAAATTGTCTGCTTGCCCCCCCGCCCTGCTCCCCTCCCAAAGGCAGAATAGTGAGATTGGAGAAAAAGGTATTGCAAAAAAACTGCACTGGTATAAACTGCATGTTTATACAGTGCAGCCCTGCCAGCAGCCTGGGGCTGGGAGATGCAACACACTATGCTTGATTTCAACATTCTTGAAATCCCTTCTTCTGCAATCTCTCTGCTTTGCAGGTGGAGTGCACAGTTTTGGTTACTAACCACTTTGCTTAGTGATGAAGTTGTTGGTACCAATTGGGGTTGTTGTGCAACGACTACCTGTACAATTGTTTATATAATTCTGAAAGAAGAATTTGAAACAGTCTTTTGTTAGCTTGCTGTGCTGTTATCAAATCAAAGGAGAATTCAAGAATTAAAAAATACTTTTTAAAAAGTTTATTTTTCAGCATATTAGCACTATTAGTTACTGAGCAACTTCGTACATTTAAAAAGTTCACATTAGAAATATCCACACAAAGATGATAAAATATGTATTTAAATTCAGAAAAAAAAGTTTTATTGAAACTTAATTAAAATTAATGGGATATATATTACTTGCAATTAAATAAGGCTACAGTAGAATTTTTCCTATTACCCATGTATTCTGTCTCATCTTTCTTCTTTTCCAAAAGATGAAAGAGTACAAACTCACACAAACACAAGCAGGCAGGCTGGCTCGGACTTCACAGAGTTAATTCTTTGGAACTGATAATGTCCTTGGCATTCCAACATGCTCTGCCTGCCAGTCCAAACTGATAACAAGTAAAAAGCTACTTACAGAAAATTACAAGGCAGACCACAAAAATCATTCACAAAGAAAACCTGAAGTAAGATCAAACTTTGTCCCGTACAAAGTTCCAGCCGACAACACACCCACTTTTATCCCCTGTGGGGTGTGGCTCAATGACTCAGCTCACTCTCTGACCCTCCCACGCCTCCTACGTTGCTGCTCACGTTTCTCCCTACAACGCTGCTTAGGATCGAGCCAACATTCTTCCTCTTGACTCCCTGTCTGGGGCTGCTCTGATATGCCTTCGTCCTGATTAATCAAAGGCTGTTCGTCTTGGTTGTCTGATGAACCCGAGGCATTATCAGGGAGGAAGGCATTGCCAGAGAGAAAGGTCTTGGGGAGGAAGGCATTCCCAGTTCCTCCTCCTCATCTTCCAAGTCCTCTTCCTCTAACAGCACAGGCTCAGGAATCGGAGTCACAACTCCCATGTATACCAATATATCCTTCCTTGGTTATACATAGTATATAAAGAAAGTCTTGATCTATTTGAAAAGAATATCTGCTGCCTGTGAACTGCTAAGATAATTTTTTAAAATAATATTTTTGAACATGTTAAGCTTTGGCAAAACTTTCAGATGTTTTAATATTGTTAAGTCCTTAAAGATTAGTACAGTTTGCTTTAAAGGGAAACGTAGTGATCTAAATTAAATGCTGATAGAGGGTTTTTTTGGAAATATGTATTTTCTATTTAACATTGATTACAAGAGAAGGGAGGAAATCAAGCAATTAAAAACTAGTGCAGTATAAAAAAATATGTGAGCATTGTTCACCAATGCTAATTTCAATAGATATCTAAATGACTTTCATATAACTTTGCTTCAGTTTGTTACATACTGTTCTGATGTGACCTGAATTCTGATGGTATTACACAATTGTATTACATACCTAGTGTATAGGGATTAAACTAGAAGTCTTAGGTGAATAAGATTTAGTAGCTATTAGAGGGCACCTGGTGTGATAAAACTAATAAGTAGAATGCAACAAATTAAAAGGTATATTTTATTTGAAAGAATTAGACCAGGTGCAGGGGTGGTGGTAGAAAGAAGAGTAGTATATGTGAAGCAATACATACAGTAAGTGTATTGAGATTGAGAAAATTGTGCATAAGTGTCTTGTTGACAACAAGGTAAGATTGTCAAACAAGGTGATATTTAGGTAAGAATAGATGGAACACGAAATAACAATGATTTATTGTAAGAATGTAATAGAATACCATACCTGTTAGGAGAGAGAGACATAGTAATATGTCTCCATCTAACTAGAAATCTATTGAAAAAAACCAATTTGTCTAGGGCTGCAAATTCTTGTGGAATGTTTCATTTTTAAAGAAAGTTAGGAAGAATAACAGAATGGTTTTACTGCATCTGGTCCTTCTCAATAGAGAACTGGTTGACAAGTTAAAAGCAATAAGAATTTTGGGAGGAAGTGAGTATGTCATCCCAGGGTGCAAGGTACAATAAAAAGAAAAATTATAGCACAGTTATACATGTAGAATTGTACATTTCATTTCAGGTGAGCCAATTTTAATAACCTATCTAATATATAATGCCTTTTCCTGTCCAGATGTCAGCAAGCCAAAAAAGAACCCCCATTTTAAACCTGATCAAATAAGCCAACTTTATGTTCCTTCCTTTTATATAAAACAATCTTGCTGTTTAATCCATTGAAAGATAATTATCTCATGTCTCAAATTTCTTCTAAACTTTGACAAACCACTTTTTTAAGTCTAGGAAGAGGACTTTGTTTGAACTACTTAGTTGAATTGTTATTTTAAATTTGTCAAAGGTTAAAAGCAGTTGGCAATGATCAAAAGCATATCTGGGCAGAAAAGCTAAATAATGTTGGATTAATAGGTTGTACTTGGGAAATATACCAAGAGTTGATCCAGAGCAACTTTATAAATAATGTTATTTTATATTTTTAGTTATTAATATAGCTACAGTATGTTATCATAATTAGTTTTTCTTCTATAAGTCAAGAAGTACTATTTTTTACAGCAGAGAAGGAGCAAGGCTCTTTCTTAGATGTATGTTTACACAAAATCCTGTTAACATACTTTGGTTAAGAAGAACTGTTTTTCCCTTTTTTAGATTTAAGACTGCTTAAGAGCAAATGAATATGGGATTTTTTTTTCCTGAGTCTTCACTCAAAAAGTTGTTCTTTGATAAGGAAAAGTGTGACCTTTGTATTTCTTGTAACTGTTCCTTATATTATTAAATTGTTTTCTTTTTATTCAGCAGAGTGGATTTTGAAAAATGCAAGCTTTTTATTATCTGATTTTTTTAGAAGGGATTTGAATACACATTTTATTGGAGCAACCTTTTTTAAATGTTGCACAGTCCTTTAGGTGTTTAAAGTAAAATATGAATTTTTTAGCATGTTTCCATGCCTTTTGTAATAGAAAACAGGCAGTTAAGTTTTGACAGCATTTAGTTCAACTAGAAGGAAGGAAAATAATACTGTACTTTAGGATACCAACTTAGACAGAAATAAAAACATTAAAAAGCCTCTTAAAATATTAAATTTATCATCATTATTATTTGATATTTTAAGAGACTTATTTTAATGTTTGAATTCATGTTGCCCAACTGTCAATGACTCTGGATTTCTCACAATAAACAAATCACAATAAAATCAATAAAAGATCAAAGATGGCAGGTGTGATGAAGTAAGAGGTCTCTTTTTTTTTTCTTCATTGAAAGTCTGGATGAAGGCCAGATCTTCATGGGTTTTTAAACAAAAGCATAGTGGCAGCCATTTAGGTCTTGTGGGAATTCTGGGGGTATGTGACATTGCAGAGAAGGTTCATTTCCAGGCTTCCATTAGATGACGTTTTTAATCAAAGGAACCAGAACATGCCAATCCTGCAGATTGAATCGGCTGGACAGATGCTATGGGAGACAAGCATTCCCTCAAGTAACCATATGCTTTTTACAGTTTTATAACTAAGAACTACTATCTTGAATTACACCTGGAAGTAAACTGACACCTATTGCAGTTTGTGAAGCAGAAGTGTAATACGGGCATACTAAGGCATGCTCATTGGTCATGCTACTGCATTATGGACCAGTTGAAGTTTCTGGTTGACTTAATGGCAGCCCCATGTTTATTGTATTACAAAGTGACCAGACAATGAGTGACTGTCTCTTAATAGAGCCAATTTGATCTAATGGTTGCAAGATGACTGATGTACACCACAGCAGTTTAATGAATGGTAGTGTACTATGACATTTTCCTCATACTCACCCAAACTAAAGATGTTGTATTATGCCACCATTATCTAGTGGTAAGTTATCAGGATGTCTTGCTATTCAGAGATGTTTAGTCAACTTTAGATATCAGGATAGAGACTGGTTAAATTCATCACACAACTTGTAAAATTCAGAATGCCTTGCATCAAGAAATACTTTGATTCTTATGAACTGTGACCTTTTAGGCAAACTAGCATATTTTCATTAGGATTTATGATACCTTAACTGAAATGTTAGTTTTCTTGAATAACTGAAGACAAAAATGAAGGCATGGGGATTGTTAGATGGTACCTGTGAGACTTTTTATTTTTTATTTTGTTAGATATGTTTATACCCAAGCAGTCATGTTAGGTTTTATATGCGTGCTGCTGTCTAATTTTCTTAATTCTATGGCATTTCTATTTGTTGTAATACTATAGATGGCTGGCCATATACAGTATATCTAAATA
Organism: Pseudonaja textilis; assembly: GCF_900518735.1. The sequence goes on from NW_020769333.1 coordinate 7,420,999, forward strand.
ACCAAATATTTCTTGTTGCTTTTTTTCTGTTTTACTGGATACTGAAATTGACATTTATTAAAACTATAGATAGTTGTAATACTGAACCATATAATTTAAATATGCAATCATAATAACATTCAAAAATATCAAAATCATGCTTGTTGAAGCAGGAAAGGCAGGCAATTTAAATGAAACATAATTTGTATATTACTGTTTGCCATTGGACGAAGAAAGTACTTAATGATTATATTTTATAAATGCTGATCAGCAGGTTGTGCAGTATTGTTATAAACTTCACTGACATTCACAATATATTGCACACTATCTGAAGTATATTCAATTTTTAAAATTGCTGTTTAATTTGAATATATCTATAGTCAGATAGCAGGATAAGTGAATTTACTTTCAGGTTTTTTTGCTGCTACTACAAATAGTAATTGATTTACTACTATTGTAGATAATTAAGCAAGTTATTTTTTTCTGTTTCTTTTTAAAAGGCTTTAAAGACTTGAAGCAGTGTTAGTCTGACAAACTTAATGCAATTCTTTTTAATAAAATAAAAACATAAGGCAAACTGGAAGACCAAGCTAATTATTATTATAAAAACAATAATACTAAGTGTATGCATATTACAACTAAAACTACTTCAAATGCTTAATGTCCAAATGGTTTTGGTAAAAAATATTTTCTTTCATTTTTTTAAAGCTTCTTATATTTGATATAATATTAGTTTATGTTTTCTTTTATAAATCATGCTTACCTACAATGAACTAGGCACCCATTTCTAAATTCTTTGCTTTCTTAATACAGATAAGAAATAATTTTGTTGAGCTATAAATTAATTAGAAGAAATCACATTTGTTATCATTTCTTCTATTCACTGATGTATGTATGAAGCACTGACATATTTTTTGAAAAAAATACAGAAAAGGTTCCATGCTCTATTAAAATTCATAGCTCTTCCACCCATCTTTTCAAAAATGTATAATTACTTATAAAATGTAACAAATGCTTCATAAACAAATGTCTCACTGCCCCAAAGCAAAACATTTAGCCAAACAGTAGAGTAATAACAAAAACAAATAAAAATTTATCCCTTAAGGAAAAATGCTTGCTTTTGATAGAAATAATCAAAGAAATATAGAATTACATGTTGCAGTGACAGACATTGAGATCTTCCCCAAAGGCAATCTTGTCATCAAATGATATAATGCTTCCGATAGCACTTTGAAATGTTTAATGAATGCTATAAAATATAAACAAAACTTCAGTTTTGGATCGTAGAATCAAGCATGCCTATAGCCAATGGATCTGAAGTAATTTTCCATATGGAAAACATGGTGGCATCCAATAAAATTAACAATTTAACATTTAAGTTTCTTCACACTATTTGAATTAAAACCGGAGGTAGTCCACCATTAAAAAATATGAATGTTTCTGTAAAATTTCAGAATGGTTTGTTGCCATCACACTTAGAGAAAAATCACTTTAATTATTTTTATACCTCCTACAGAAACCTATTAAGCTGAGTAATATTGTTCCTTTATTCCACTTACAAACAGATTGAAGAGAGAAATACTTAATTTGGATGTTGTACCCTTTCATCTAATGATACTCTCAGCAATGTCTAATGCTCTTCCACAATGTACATTGTCAAGATAGATGAAGCTGGCTCAGAAGGATATAGTGGTGGATAATATGGAAAGCCACTAAGGGATCAAGGAGCACAAGATGGGCACCACTGCCAACTCTGCCACAGGTCATGAACAAATGTAACCAAGGCTGTTTTAGTACTAGATCCCAGCCAAAACCCAATTGAAAAGAAAAGGCAGGAATTTATTCCAAATTCAGAAGAAGATTGCAACTGTTCTGACCCAGGCAAAGGACACAGAAATAAATAGTTCGTTTTATTCTCTTTACTAAACAAGACTTGCACGTGCGCGCGCGCGCGCGCACACACACACACACACACACACACACACACACTTGCAGTATAGAAACAAGTTTTCCCTTGGCAAGTTTGGCTTACAAGGGTTCAAAATCAAAGCAGCATGCAGGATAGTAGTCAGATGGAGTCTTAGGATCAGAGCTCATAGCCAGGTTCATCAGTCAGTCCAAATTCAAAGCCAGGGTTGCCAGGTTTACGAATCAAAACACAGAGAGTCGGAGGTGATGAATGACTGTTGTCCTTGAAGAGCTTGTGCTTACTGCTCCATTTTAATAGAACCAGCCATGGTATAGTTCATTTAGCAAGGCAAAACTCCTGCTTGAGCAGTCTCATAAGTGCCTTTATTCTAATCTCTTTGCAGCTCTTACATTGGGGTGATAATACAACAGCTGCATCTACTGGGTAGTGGTTTACCTCATCAACTTTGCCTATTTGGACAGCAGTCCATCTGGTGGTACTGGAGCTGAAGGTTCATCTCTTGGCATTTCTGGGGCTGGCTCTGAAGCCAGCTGCTGGTGATTGGTCTTGTTCTCTGATTCTAAAGGGGCATGCATAAGTGCACAATCCCTGTCCTATTGTCCCCATTTATTCATACTTATTTCCTGTATTCTTACTCATGTTTATACTTATACCTATTATCTTGTAAGTGATTGACAAATCAAATAAATCAAATCAAATAAATCTGAACCCACCACGGCACCAACTTTAGGTATGCTAAAGAATCAAGGTAGACAGACAATAACTGAATCAAATAATTTCCAGAGATGTTAGAAAGGACAAGAAACAATACCTCACTCTGAATGTGATTAGGACCTTTAATGTGAAGACAAACACAATGTAGTGTTCTACGAAGTCTTCAAGGAACATACGCTATACTTCTTTATAATCCTCTTATTTAGGGTACATCCTGATTTAGTATCATTAGACGCTGTTTAAAGCCAGGATCATCAAGATTTATAAAATTCTAGAAAAATATATACTGGCCAGCTTCCTTCCTGATTTTAGATTTTCATTTCGAATGAAAAGGCATTGATAATCTATGGCATGCTACTTTGAGATTGAGAAATGTTTGATGTCAGAATTTGATGAGAAAGAGATTTTTTTTTTTAATGGATCTTAATATCTTACAGGATCATCTTCTTCTTCCTGCTAGAAATACAAAACCACAGATGTAAATTTTAGTCAGTAGCTTCCTTGATTAGGAATGGAGGAGGGAACTGGCTTGAATTGTGACATTCAATCTACCATAACAACCCCCTTACCCCCACATACTGCTGCTTCTAGTGCTCAGTTGAATTGTTTTGATTCTTTTACTTTTAAGATAACATAAAAAGATCCAGGCCTATCTTTAGCTATTCTCAGTTATAGCTTCCACTTGTCTGATCTTGCAAATTGGGAAAAAATAATTGAGAGATGAACTGATTTTGCATTAGAACACTTATGCAAACTATCCTCTGAGTGAAAATGTGAATGTTTCCTATTGTATATAATTTATGTGAACTAGAGAAAGATATCTCCCAACTGGAGCTGATGCAGCACAAGACTTATTTTATCAACAGTGTTTACATTTACCCAACATGAAACTTTACTAACAAAATAATACAGATTTCTCTCCCTCTCCCATTGCTTTCTCTCTTTCTATCTCTCTTTGTTTTAAGACAAGACATCCCACAGAATCAAATTTCTATAATAAAGTATTATTTTATAAATAGCACATCAATTCAATGAGTACAAAACCAGCCGATATGAAGACTGAGGCAGCAAATCAGCACTTTTAAAGCTGTAGAATTTTAATTTTATAATTTTAAATCAGGAACTACTGCCAAAGATTTAATGAGTACTAAATCTAGTAACTGGAATCTCTGAAGACAAAAATTAATGTCTAGCTGAAGTATCTAGCCTTAGTATATGTTTATTTTTACATTTGAAGTAGATAGGCATATGCAAAAAAAAAAAGTCTATTACATTTTATTTGGGAACGAAAAAAAGGAAGAATGTTGGGATATCACTAAAACTTTCCTGCTGCTTGACTGTTCTATGCAGTCTAGTGGTGTACCTTTTGTCCTTTCCTATGCAGTATTTCAGATCACATTCCATGGAGGTTTTGGCTGTCCCACAGGCACAGATCCTGAAAATTTTCTGAAATGTGTTTGTTGTATTTCATTAGAGACTCTGTGCGAGTGAGATGGAAAATCTGACAGCTCCAATATCTAGGCACATCAAGTTGGATGCTATAGTTGTTTGCATTGTTTCCTTTTAAGCCTACTTTTTTGGCTTTTTGTAAATTTCTGAGAGTCTCCAAATTACTGTGGCATATGAACTGGAATAAATATGTAAATGAACAAATAAATAATTTTTCCATCTTTTCCACCCTAGAGTATAGTTTCTCCTATAACACATTTTTACAGAAATTATTTCTTTTTTTAAAAAATAAAGGTTTTTTGGGTTTTCACACATACAAAATACAAGTAAAACATCTTTTTTGAAAATAGCATAGTCCCAGGTTGAACTTCTTTATAGAGACACAAAACTCAATTTCATGCTCCTTTTTGTATTCTATTCCATATCTTATACTATTTTACATTTTCTATATAGTTTTTCCCCTCTTTTAATTTCCTCTATTTTATTTTGATTATCTCATCTCAATTCAAATCATTATATTTATACTTTTGTCTGTTCTGTTTCAATTTCATATTATCTTTTCTCATTAAACAAATTTTCTCCTGTAGTTATTCATTGGAGTATGACACCTTTATATCCTTTAATTACATCCATTCAACTCTTATTTAAACTTCAATATATACCTTAAGTTTATGGCCTTCAATATAATACATAATACATAACTTCCAATCAAATTCTGCTTGGTACATTCTTATGATACATACTATATTCTTTAAAAAAGAAAGAAAGATTGTAAATATATGTAATTATAAACCCTCATTCCATTCCAGTTCAGTTCTATCATTAATAATAATTAAAATCTTAACATCTTTAACACTTCCTTTCAATTAAATATCATATTTCTTTAAAAACACATATAATCTCCATAATTAATTTTTCCCTTAGTTCTCTTCACATATGTTTTATAAATCATTAAATATACCTTTTGTTACATTTATTTATTGACAAGCATTCCACTGAATTATGATAGCTATTTTATCAGACATTTTAATCATACATTGTTTCATATTTTCTAAAATTATTTCTGCTTCTAATATAACCATACTATCTTATGTACCTTTGCAGAATCCCTTTTTCCATTAAGTTTTCACCCATTATCTCTAAATAGGCCCTGTTTCTCTATATTTTGCTTCTGTCCTTTATAACTTCTTTTCCTTTCTTTCTTCCCTCTCATCTTCTCCTTCCCCTTGTCTCTCTAGTTCTAATTCTCTCTTCTGCATTTCCCTCTTCTGTTGCTTTCTGAATTTATACTTATTTTTCACTATTTTTTTTTTTGGAGTTGTTTTTCCCAATCTTAAACTTTTCATTCTCTTTCCCCCCTTTCCTCCCCCCCACCTAAGATTACTTGTTCATTAAAGATGGCTTCTTCTTTGTCTCAATCTTCTTGTTCTGCACACATTTCTTGTTGTTTCTCATAATTCCAAATCTCCATTTCTAAAAACTGAAATATGAAGCCAAAAGAATCTTTCCCTTTTGTGCATCTTCTTTGTACTTTTAAAGTTCCATTTTCAGTTCTTCTAAAAGTGGAGCCATTTTAAACAGTTTTAAACAACCACCCGATTAATTTTAGTCATTCAAAACAATAACCAAGAATCCAGAAATCATCAAGTAATCCAGATAGTTCCGAGTTATATCTTCTTATTTCTTTTTTGACTTTCTCTTCCTGGGGTTTTTGTTGCGATATTTCAGTTAGAATGTATCTTTTGGAAGTCTTGTTGAGATTTTGCTTTAAGTTCTTTTTTAATTCCAGGCAGTCTCCTTCCTTCCAGATCCTACCCTTTTATTCTTTCTCTCTCCTTTCCTGTTTTCAAAAGCTTTTAATTATCCAGAAATCTTTATTATCCCTTTGACTTTTTTATTTTCAGCATTAAATGCCTATT
>NW_020769333.1:7428141-7440962 GCF_900518735.1 Pseudonaja textilis
TCTATCTATCTATCTATCTATCTATCTATCTATCTATCTATCTATCTTTGTTCGGGTATTTTCCCACGTCATTGTAGTTGTGCTTTTAAAGTTGTAGCAACATTTTGGCAGAATCTCAGAATCTAAGTACCCGCGAAAATCTCAGAATCTAAGTACCCGCGAAAACTAGAGAGAGAGAAAGAGAGAGAGAGAGAGAGAAATATAGAAATATATATATATAGAGAGAGAGAGAGAACACAGACAGACGAACACAATACAGAAGCCTGATGATGGCAGATGAGATTCTGCCGAAACGTTGCCACAACTTTAAAAGCACAACTATAATGATGTGGGAAAATACCCGAACAAAGCTGAATACCATACATGTAAGTACCCGCGAAAACTTAAGAAAACAAATAGAGAGAGAAATATATATAGAGAGAAATATGTATAGAAACACAAGAATACTATGGAGGAAAGAACCCAAGCGGTCCAATAAAGGATCAAATAAAGGATGATAAACACCAATATGGTCAGTATTGATAAATAATTAGTATATGGAGATAAAGATTCATCAATCTTATTTCTGCTTATGAATTTTCCATTGTTCATTGCAGAAGTTAATCTATGATATCTTTCTATGTTGTTATTTGTGATGACTAATGTCAAACCCATTATCAGTCTTCTGATTTTTTGCCACCATAGACTTTTCCCTTACAATCACTGTTTGAAGATAAGTGTACAGATTTGAAAAAGAAATAATGCTATTAGAATATATTTATTTTCAGCGTATGCTGCAATTAAACTGGGTATTTAATTAGATTGTATTTGTTTCTTATTTCTTATTTATGTACTTTGGCTTACATTCAAATTTATTGCCACCCATATAGTAGTTCTTAAAATGTTTATATAGACTTCAAGGTTTCATGTAAAATAAATTATTGCCAATTTATTAGTGAGAGTTGAAGATTACTGTATATTGTTCATAGCTTCTAGAGACATATACTATTCATCATGTAAATTAAAATCATGGAAATATATTTATTGTCTATTTCAGTAAAACCACTAATAGGAATAAAAAATAACTACCATAATAAAGTACATACTAGAAGGCATACCATTTCAACAGACAGCATTTTAATCTTAAAATTGTATTAATTTCTGAATATTCTGAGGGCAGGAAAGAAAATATGGTGACATAGCAAAAAAAAAAAAGCAATGTGAGTATACATGACATATGGCTGTAATGTTAATTAACAAGAGCTAAGCTTTTGTTAAGTCCACAGAGGCCATCAGATTTAAGGGAAAATATGCTTCCCTTATAAAATACTTGTGGGCATGGTATTTGGAAGTATAATTACTGAAAATTCTTCATATGTACTATAAAACCCTAAACAAGGTTGACCTTGGGGACAGAATATGCTGATATACAACAACAATAATAAAAATCCTAAATATTTTTTGAAATAGATAATATTAAAAGTGGAGTTAATTATTCTATGATTTAGTGAAGATCCAAGCCTCACTTTAGTTAGATGGCAATATGGCATGATATTTCACAATGTTGGTATTGCTATTCTTCTGCTTAATGTATTTCCTTACCACCATAATATATCCATTTACCAATCAGCATCAATAGACCCAGAGTTAAACCACATTTACACACTATTCACAACAGACAATAAAAAGCTTAGGACATAAAAAGACCAGAACACATTCTCTCCAATAGCCAACCTACAGATAAGCAGATATTAACATCAGACAGCCAATCAAGCAAAAAACAATACCCTAATCAAGGCACTACCAAGGAGAAAATATTCCCATGAAAATTGGCAAGGTAAATTACTAAATAGGAAACAAATGCCTTTCTTACTCATTCTGTTGATGTTACTAGTTGGATAATAAATTATCTTCAAGCAAGCTGTTACACTATCAAAGACTTAATTCAACCTTGAACTACCTATGTTGTCTTCTATTTTTACAAGTTTTACTTGATCAACCAGAAAGTTCTTTTTTCTCTTGTTATGAAAATACTGAGTTCATCTCCTTGTATTCAAGAGCTGTGATTAATTCTGTACCTACCACCTTCCACATGGTCAGATTCATGAAATATTGTTGGACACATCATCTTTTGGAAGAGCAACTAGAAGAAAGGTATCACAGTTTCCTTTTGGGAAAAGTAAATATCATTAACAATGTGCCATCTCTTCTGATACTTCAGGAATTTGATGCACTGGTGTCTAGAAATCATTACTGACTTCATATTTCCAAATATATCTATCTGTTAATCTAGTGTTTCAGACTTTATACAAGGCAGATGAATGGGCTGAGCATCTAACTAAAATGTTATATATTATAGATGTGTCAGGCTAATGAATATTAAGGACAATAATTTGATTTTATAAGAAGATTTGTATCATAGGTTACACAGAATATTTCTGTTTATAACGTTCTTAGTGGAATTGGCCTTAACATTATTTCACATTTCTTTCTCTGTCTCTTCAGATTGCGTTTTCACAGCACAACACCATCATGGATCTGGTGCAATTTTTTGTTACTTTCTTCAGGTAGTGTTTCAACTTTTAATCATTTATAATATAATCTGCTAAATCACATCATATCAGTGTTTTGATATTGTAACCCGTGGTTGCTCTTTTTAATGCTGAGACACTTTGTGATAGCATAGAAATATGTTATCACGATAATAGTAAATACTTTTATAATTATTCTACAATATATAATGTACATATTGTATGCACTTATGCAAAGGTCGTAGTTCATATTTTATGTTAGCTATTTACTTGGCAAACAGTAATCTTTGCATACTGAATATTCTTCCATACTTAAGGTTAAGGTTATATTACATAGTATGTTTCTGATCCCCCCCCCCCAGCTTTTATTTATTTTTCAGTAGGTTTTTATTTACAGGATAAGATGTTAAGCTCCCTTTCATTCTATAGAGTTATTAGGGAAGATAACCTGTGGCTTAATTTGTAGACTAGATTCATTCAACATGGTATCTTGGTTCAACTGTGTTTGATGAATAAATCACAACTGTTCAATACATTTACTTGTTAACAAACTATAAGGGCTGTTTCCATATAGCAGATTAATCATATTTTGGTGTAGTGTGCATGGTCAACTAGGCTATAATGTTATAGGAATATAGCAAAGAATGTATTATTTTAGTGAAACCATTGTTAAAATTGGTTCTAGCGCAACATTAATCATGGTGAAGCCTGAGAATGAAAAATGTCATTGAAGACTTGGAAACACAGAATATAATATCTATGAATGTTTTAATGTCCTTTATTGTTTTGTGGATAAATATACATTCAGTGTTATTTTTGCATTTATTTTGAAAAATTCCAGTAAATCAACTGCAATATGAAAGTTGGATTCTTAACCTTAATTGTTAATATTGCTGATGGTTTGCCATGTGAACTCGACTTAAAATGGGATAGTTCCAATAATACGTTAAATGACACCTTGATTCTATATTAACAAGGAGACTTTCTTGTCTTTTTTTAAAAAAAGCAGGTGGTGTTAAATTCACAAGTTTATTACTTGTCTGCTGCTTAGTGGCATATATTGCAGAAATATAACACAAAAGTTACCTTTTGTATCTCCAGTTTCATTATATTATTTGATGCTTTCAGGAGTCCTTCCATTTATGTTGTAGATAAGTCTGAGTGATATTCATACAGCAGCAGCCTCTGCAGTCCACTCATATGTCATTTCATTCAGGGATTAGGTAGAATTAATTAAGAATGCCAAATATATATATCAAAATAGAAGCCCATTTTATGAGTGGAATTTGGATAATGCTATAGGAAACTACAACTTGTTTTAAATTTTATTTTATATTTTCATTAAACAATTTTATTTTTTTTGCTTTGTTTTTACTTTTGTGTTTCTTGAGTGTGTACATATAAAGAAAATGTGATGAGCTCAACATTAAACCTTACAATGTTTGTTTGAATGGATAGGTCTGCTGCAGTCAAAATAATAAAATGTATTGTTTCTTTATAGTTTATAGTTTATATTGTTTATATGTGTACAATAGATATTTTCTTTATATTATTTTAGAAATCATGTTATCAAATCCATTAGTATTTGTGGTTTATTATATCTCCGCTTTCACAAAAAAAATAATCCTCAATATTTTAATCCACATGGAAACTGTCCTAGCAAATGTTGAATTGCCTGTGACTCCTTCTTTTCCTCTAGTTCATGGGTGCCAAACCTGCAGCGTCACAATACTGTCATGTGACATTTTGCGACATTTTTCCCTTTGCAGACCTAAAGTGAGCCTGGCCTGCATGTAATGCATCCAGCCCATGTGTTACCAGTTAGACGCTCCTGCTCTAGTTCATACAATGGTACAATGCACATGATAATTTAAATTAATATATCTCCAATTCTAACTCTTAACTCGATCTGAGAACCAGTGTCCTGTAAGGGACAAGATGCCTTATAAATATATCCATGTACCAACCCACACTGCACCAGCATGGTAGATTAAGTCCATAACTTTCAATAATGAAACTATAATGGTTTGATTTGGGCAGATTTGACTTCGTTATCTTAATCAAATATACACCTCCTTGACTGTATGTATATTGGGGATAAAGATATTAATATATACAATATGTACAATATAAGTCCTCAGGGAAATGCTAACTCAGGTATCACAGACTAACCCAGTATCTTCCAGGTTTTTGAGATCCATTCATTTTATAACTGTAGTTGTGCACTATGGGATCATTTATAATTGTTCTACATATTGTATAACTATATTAATGCATAGTATCAATGTGGGATCCAGCATTCAAAGTTGCTTTTCCTTGCATATTTTAAAAATAACAGTTATTGAGTATTTCTGAAGATACACTAAAGTAACACTAAAGAAAGCTACTTTGGTGTGTTGCATCAGGCGAAAGATCAGGAAACTGTAAGTTCTAGTCCCACCTTGAGCACAAACTCAGCTGGTGTAAGAAAGAATATTCTTCCCCATCTTACTAAGTTATAGGGGCATAGAGAGTAAGAACAGACTTTGACTCAATTCTAGTTAAGTAGATATTTGAATGGATATATAAATGGATAAGTGCTGGATATTTGGGATCCTCACATCCATGAATTGAGAGATACTCTGCTTCTGTCATATTTAGAATTTGGTGAGGATGGTGAGCAGTTTGGGAATGTCATTAATGCTCAACTCCTGCTTGAGAAGTATTAGCCAGGAAGGGCTTGGCATTATTCTAGTTTATGTGCCAATTACGTTTATTCCTGAATTGAGAGCTGATTTAGGCATATTTGGTTCAACTATTAAAATACATTAGAGGGGTTACCCTTGAATCAGGAAGCTGTGATTGGTTAAGAATGCAGTGGAATGACTAAGCTCTCAGGTATATTTCCTACATGGCATTTTCTGTTACTTTCCCAGTCCAACCCTTTAACAAGGTAGGCATGCTGGAGTTCCCTTCCTAAAGAAATGTCATCTGGTTGGACTGGAAGTAGTGTCAACTCTATTGCAGTGTCTACCCTTTGTAACATTTCTTCTCTGATGTGGTGGTCTCTCATGAAAAGAAGACACTTTGCAAAGTTGTCTTGGGAAGAGAGCGCAGAGAGAACTCCAAAACCCTCTTTTATTAGAAGCAATCTTGTTAACGTAGCAATTTTGTTAATGTCCTATCACAAATGCATTACATCACACAACATGCACTGATCATTCGCATAAAGCATACAAGGCTGCAGAGTTTAAGTTTGCTACAGTTCTGGTTAAGAAATGGCAACAATTTGTCTTTGCTCCTTGCTTCGTGTTCCAACCAACTACCAGAAGGCTCCGTTGTCCTAGCACGTACACAAAGAACAAAGAATCATAGTTCCCACATCTCCCCTGTTTTTCCTTTTTAAGAGACAGGGAGTGTTTTAGTCCCAACATCAGTCTTTGTCAGGCCCGTAGGCAAGAGTGCTATGCATGCTGATGTTATCCACGGCGTTCGTGACTTTTTCAACCATCACAAACATCTTGTCCGCCTATCTCATTTTCGGATGGCAGTGGTTCATATGTGTTAGTTATTTGTTGATTCCAGAGAGCCATTACCTGCGCAGTGGCTTTTTTCTCAGCCAAGAGGGATAAACTGTTAGAAATAGTGCGTACAAAGATGGGTAATACACAAGGCAATACAACACATCCCGCAGCAATCATACCAATGAGCGCCACAATAGCTTGCAAACCAGGCAATTTTGGGAACCAGGATCCAAACATGTCTCTAAAATCAAGACCTAAAAAACGATATTGTACCCCCTTAGATTCAGGTAAGTGAGTGTACAAGCAAATGGGATTACATTTGTCAGTGGTACATGAAGTAGAGCTTGATTTAACAGTGATATTAATATTTTGAGGGCCTCTTACTTGAGCAGAGTCAATAGGTGGGGTGTACCAGTAGTTGTAAACAGTGGTGGCCCCCACGTTAGTCCCGGACACCTTTTGAAAGAGATATTTCTTTTCCTGTAGATAAGATCTCTGCCAGCTGTGTGAGCCGCAGGTAACTCCTGCAGCGTTGTTAGGACCTTGACCTTTGCTGATGGCAAGGCAAGCATCAAAGCATACTGAGGTGTTGGTACCCCCCCCCCGAGTGACATTATGGGTTATGTACCCATTTTTTGTTTGACTGGTAGAGAACATTCCTGCAAGATCAGAACTGGAGCCACCTTTGTATGCATAAACATATAGGGATGCTGTAATGGGTCCCACTGCCTTGGGCTCATAGCACTGAATGCCTTCAGCAGTGTAACATCGCGCATATTGAGTGTTGTTATGCAGACAAGGGGAGACCGTTGTGGAGTTGCACTCAGGCTTCAAGGTATGATAGATCAGGGTGGATTGGGTTTTCGTTCCGCTGCAAGTAGTTTTGATGCAGGCGTCGCAGGAGGATGGGGTGGCTGTCGTATCAGCAGGAACGATGTGGAAACCCAGGACGCAAATGATGAATGCAGTGGGCAGCTTCATGATGCTGATGTAGGCAAGGCTGGTTTGGGTAGAAAACTCACTTGTCGTCCAGGGACCCAGGTGGTGGCGTTGTTGTAGGAAACAGCTGCGTACCCTTGTCTCCAGGTTATAAGTTCAGCTGGCTCATGCCATGTGGGATCTGGCAACTGTCGAAAGTAGACTGGAGGTCTAGGAGCATCCTTGGATGGAGAGCAAAAGTGTCGAGAGGCAGCAGAAGAAGCAGGTGTGCCAGATTCATTCAGGAAATTCAGTGTAAATAAGCACAAGTTAAGCTTGTTTTGCAGCGTGGGTAGCCCTGGGGTAAGTTTCCCCATCGAGTTTTGAACTTTGTCAACAGCATTCTTTAGGGTCAGATTGGCTCTTTCTACTATGGCCTGCCCTTGAGAATTGTATGGAATGCCAAATTTGTGCAAAATGCCCCATTGTTTACAAAAGGTAGCAAAGTTGGTATTAGTATAGGCGGGGCCATTATCAGTTTTTAATTCCAAGGGCTTTCCCAGGCATGCAAATGACCGGATGCAGTGGTTAATGACATGTTTTGTGGTCTCTCCTCTTTGCGGGGAGGCCATGATGAACCCTGAGTATGTGTCCACTGAAACATGGATATATTTCCATGGTGCAAAAGGCACATACTGGGTTACATCCATTTGCCAAATTTGGCAGGCTTTTAAGCCTCTGGGATTTACTCCCATTGGTAGGGCAGGGGCTTGCTTGCTGCAAGTAGGGCATTGTTGAATAATTGCAGCAGCCTCTTGGGTGGTGATTTGGAATTCCTTCATAAGAGCCCTTTTATTTTGATAAAAATAGTTATGATTGTCCCAAGGGGTTAAGGGAGAAAGAGAGAAAGCGGATAGAATAGTAGCAGCAGATGCGGCTTTAATTGCTGCAATGCAAGCAATTTATTTGCTGGCAATGGCCATTGATCAACCCAAACAGGAATGTCCGTGCTTAAGGTCAAGCGAAGGGGAAAAGGGTGAGTCACTCTAGCTGCAATTTAGCACCAAATTGAGAGAGCAAGTCCCTCCCCCACAAATTCGTGTGAAGGGGGAGGATGACGGGCTTTATTTGTGCAGTCCCTGTGAGGTTTTCAGAAGTCACAGGGAACCAAAACTTACTGATGCGAGCCATTTAAATCCCTCCTACACCTCTTACCGATGGGGAGGTCTCTGTTTCCCAGTCTGTAGGCCACTCGTCAGAGCGTATCACCGAGACGTCAGCACCAGAGTCCAGAAGACCGGTGAACCGGCGACCCTTGATTAAAGCCAAGAGTGTGGGCTTAGTTTCGGTGATAGATCTAGTGAGGGCAAGCACATCAGAGGGAAGTTGCGGTACCATGATCATTTTTGCTACCACATCACCCTTTTGTAACTTTGTTGGAAGAGTGGATAGCACAGAAATGTTAATGGCTGAGAGTTTTGAGGAAGGATAAAGCAGATCGGGAACCACAGAGATTCCTTTGAGGAGGGCATGAGGATGAGATTGTATAAGAGCAGTTTTATCGGAGGAGAAGGAGACAGAAGGAGGAAGCTGTGCGCCGACAGAGAGTGGTAGATGGGGAAAGGATATGAGCACATCTTCTTCCACTGATAATTCATACACAGTGGATGGTATATGGGCAGCCTTGGGGGAGGGGCTAGCTGCCGGCCCCTCTACTCGTTTCCCGAGGGTTCAGTTTTTGATTGACATTGATTAGCCCAATGATAGCCTTTCTTACATTTCGGGCAGACTGTTTTGGTCGAACATCTCTACTGGCGGAGGGCTTTGCTGCCACCCCGCTGGGGGCTCGACATTGTGATTTAAAATGGCCAGGCTCCCCACAATTGTAACAATTACCAGATGGCTTATTACCTCTGGTGATAGCTGCAGCCATCATTTCGGAAGTGTATTGGTGTGTTCCCACCACCCTGCAGGCTTGTAGGAATTGGGCTAGAGTGGCATCTGGAGAATTAATCAAGGGAGTAAGCAAGGTTTTACAGTCTGCATTAGCGTTCTCATATGCCAATTTAAGAAGAATTTCCTGCCGAGCCGCCTCATTTGTAATTTGCCTTTGTAGGGCCATTTGGAGGCGTTCAATAAAATTGGCATAGGGTTCATTAGAATTTTGTAGAATTTTTGCAAAAGATTGTGCGGAGGTATGAGGGTCATCCAAGCGAGAGAGAGCAAGCAGAGCGGCTTGTGCAGAAAGGTTAAGAGCATTAATAGGGCTATTATATTGAGCTGCGGGAGCAGCAAAGGCACTCTCTCCTGCCAGTTCATTTGCAGTAAGATTCGGATTTTGAGCTGCCAATAGGCGACAATGATGGAGAAACTCCGATTGCCATACAACAAATTGAGTCCCTGTTAGAGTCATATGAAAAAGGCTATGCCAATCAGCTGGGATCATTATATGGGCGTTAGCCATCATTCTAAATAATCCCATCGTAAATGGAGCCTGAATACCATACATTTGTACAGCTTGTTTGATATCCTTGATTGATTGAACAGGGATGGGTTCCCAGTGTGGGACGTTTTGTCCCTGCGCGTTCTGTGCATAAACTAACGGGAACGCCGATGGGCAGTCAGAGTGATCTAACTCACCAGTTCTAACTCCTGCAGCGATGGCAGCATGAACTGCGCCCATAGGAGGGGGTAAGGCAGGAGAGGAAGGCACAGAAGGGAGAACAAGAGAAGAAGAGGGATTGGGTGAGGGGGGGTCAGGAGAAGGGGGAGGAGGTTTACCAACCTCATTTGCCTCCAGGCGGGCAGTCGTTTAAGAGACACAGGTGCCACAGCAGGGGGCAAGAGTTGTACAGCAGGATTCACATAGGGAGGGGGTCCAGAAAGGGGGCCCAGTAGGGGTTGCTCTAGAGAGGAGAGAGCCTCAAAAACCACCCTCCAAGCAATTAATATAGAAGAAGGGGCCCTAGGACTTGCATGAAGGTATTTTCCAATCTCCTTCCATACTGTAGTTTTGATACTGCCTTTAACCGGATAAAAAGGGCAGTGTTGCCAAATGTATTCTAGGAGTTCCTCAATAGAGGTTTTTGGGAGGGGGGCATGAAGGGAGCCCCCCTTTTTAAAGGTAAAAAAATTTCGTTTGGTCAATTCTCTGATTTCCTGAATGTGAGCTGCCTGCTCCTTAGAGAATCTACCACCCATACTCACGAGGGATCCGTTGTCGCCAGCGATTCAAGCGGATGAGGTGCACCAAGTCTATTCCAGACGATGAGAATGGGTGTGCCAAAGACGTATCTCTTTTGAGTAGATCACATCGGGGTCACCAGTTGTGGTGGTCTCTCATGAAAAGAAGACACTTCGCAAAGTTGTCTTGGGATGAGAGCGCAGAGAGAACTCCAAAACCCTCTTTTATTAGAAGCAATCTTGTTAACGTAGCAATTTTGTTAATGTCCTATCACAAATGCATTACATCACACAACATGCACTGATCATTCGCATAAAGCATACAAGGCTGCAGAGTTTAAGTTTGCTACAGTTCTGGTTAAGAAATGGCAACAATTTGTCTTTGCTCCTTGCTTCGTGTTCCAGCCAACTACCAGAAGGCTCCGTTGTCCTAGCACGTACACAAAGAACAAAGAATCATAGTTCCCACACTCTGACATTCAGAAAGCTTTAAAAAGCTTTGGGTATGCATTGGGTATGTATGATAGATAAAACCATCTTTGGGAGATTGCATATCTATTGATAGGTCCAATTCTATATGATTGATATTTCATTTTGTTTGCTAGTTTTTGTCAATGTTATTGACTTACATTTTAATTTGAATATTATTGTACTTTGGCTTTTATTCATGGATGCTGTTTAAAGTTGGACAGCCAATCAATCTTAAAAAAATCCCAAGTGACTAATTATCTAATTAACTAATTAATTAATTTACTTATTTAATGTACAGTAATAAAAATAAATTAGTAATAAGTCCTATATTAAATAATAAAGGGTTGAAAATTTTAAAACTTTTTAAACTATATAAATTGAAGACATTTGAATATTGAATAAGTAATCACATTTCTTGGTCTTGAAAAATGAAAATAACTTGCAGCTAGCAAACCTATATGAGTTTTTTGTTTTTGTTTTTTAATATTTTTAATATATGTTTTTAGTAAACATAGTAAATAATACACATTAAACTACAAAAAGTAAATTTGAAGTTCAGAAGACACAGGCGATAAAAGGAAAATAAGAGGAGAAAATAAAAAAGAAACAAAGACAATAATAAAGAAGTGGCTTCCAACTGTCACTACACTGAGCATAAACTAACATAGTAACTTTTTACTCTTTTTTACAATTACAAATTAAAAAAAAAAACTTCTTTCCATAAGCCTAACTTTTACCTAAGCAAAATCCACAAATCATCATCTTTTCCATTCTGGTTCAGCAAAAAAGGCCTTTAGAAGTATCAGAGAAATAATTTATTCCTGATGCAATTGTCCAACTTTATATTCCTTCTTTTTGTACATCACAATCTTGACTTTTAAATCATTACAGTGGCATCACAGATTTAATCTGTCATTGGTCTTTTTCCATTCAAACTTGCCTTCGCCAGCCTATTTTGCGAATCCCATAAAGAGGCATCATCCAGAATTTCTTGTAACAGCTGTTTCATGTCCAGATCCTTTTCTCAGTTTGTCTTTTGTATTTTGGTAATCTCACTTTTGTTGTCTTCCATGCCTTCAAATTCTATAATGTCAGGTAAGAGATGCATCTTTAATGGTTTTTCATAATCTTCTAAAAGTGTCATACTGGCAATCCCTATCATTCTATATTAGGGATCTTTGTCCATTTTCAAAGTACGTTTAAGACAAGTAAAATATACGACTGGCTTAGTCAGTTTAACTCCTTTCTGCCAGATGCCTTCTTGTGTTCATTTCCAATCTTCATCATGCTTCAGTTCCTAATATTAGTTCTTTTTCAGTTACTTAAAAATTGTTAATTGTTAATATAAAAAAAGAAAATCCTGGAATAATTACTCAAATAAATACATAAACATCATAAACATTCTTGTTATTTTTTATGTACTGGGAGATGCAAAAAGTACCATGAAAAAAAGTTTGCAATTCTTTATTCTGAAATATTTACATATAATGAAATGACACATGTGCATCCATTCACATGTTATATTGCTAAGCAAATCTCCTTCCTATAAGAAATGTAATTTTTTAGCCATGAAGTTTAGTATTACGTTTCTTTCTGAACAGATGCTTAATTTTAAATGAAACAAATATGTCTTTCTGTGCATAGCAAAATCTTACTTAACAGATCAGATGTTTTATTTGGTCTAGATTATATTCCTTTTTAAAAAAATATTTCATAAGCATAAATCTTCTTTAAAAAAAAAGATGATATGAGAATGATTATTGAATCAAATGTTATACTTTATTACATTATATACAATTAGATTTACTAAATACTATTTGTAATTTGGAAGGAATCTGATTGACCTCATTTAGGATTAAGTATCAATATATATTTAGACCATGTACAATTTTTCAGAATATTGTCCATTTTGTATTCAACTTTAAGGCTTGTAGAAGATAGGGAAGACAGTGAGTACATCAAGATCTAGGGAATTATAGAATTATCCCTGGAAGATATACACAGTAATATTAAGGATCAAAATGAAAAACATCTATCACCAGGAAACAAGAAATGATTCAGTGGCTCTTAATTAGCTTTTTACTTTTTAGCTGACTGGGAAATGAGGGATTTACAGTTTCAAACATATTCAAACACCAGTCTTCATGATAAACCAACCTTCCTTCCTTCCTTCCTTCCTTCCTTCCTTCCTTCCTTCCTTCCTTCCTTCCTTCCTTCCTTCCTTCCTTCCTTCCTT
>NW_020769333.1:7449295-7485011 GCF_900518735.1 Pseudonaja textilis
TATTCTATTCTATTCTATTCTATTCTATTCTATTCTATTCTATTCTATTCTATTCTATTCTAAACCCCACAGTATCTCAGTACCTTTTTATTTTAGTGTAAAATATTAAGAGTTAAGTTGGTTGTTTTCTCTGGGAAAAAAAACAAGTTCTTCGTGTTCAAAGCACTGAACAAAGTGTTGTAAAATATGTAATGCAGAAATATCTCAGGTCATAAATATTTAGCTTTCCCTCAGTCAAATTTAAGCAACACAAGTAAAACATTCATAATCTAAATGGAATAGCTTTCAGATAACCTAAAATGCTATAAAATGGCATAAGTAGAGTTTCTGGATGTATAATGTGGCAAAGTACAAATAGCAAGTGGACCACTCTAGGTCTGAAAATGTAGATGCAGTTCCAGAATAGGATTGCTGACATATATCACAGTCACAGTCACTTTCTAAGAAGATCTGTGAGAGGGTAGAAAACAGTGAGAGGGTTTTGCCAGGCAGCAGCTTGGTGTTAAATAAACATTTTGATACTTCATATTAGAAGAATGAATAGAAGCAATCATTATGTCCTGACTTACTAGATTGAATGGGCTAGTTGATTCTAGATGGAAAGCAAGCTTCTATTGCAGGGCTGTCAAACTCCTGGCCCATAGGCTAGATGAGCAACATGTTGGCCATGCCAATTCCCAGTTTAACGAATGGGGGAAAAGTCCTGATACATTATGTGACGATGCTATGATGATGCAAGTTTGACACCCCTGTTTTATTGGGTTAACGGATAAATCTTTGGGAAATAAACATGAAGAAGTTGTAGAGTTCTTCCTGGACTTGATTTTGTAACTCTCCCTCCCTTATTTTTAGATGTAGCATGCACTAAAGAGAGTCTTAAAATAGGTCTGCTTCCATATGCAAATAGAGTATTTTACTCTTTAGAGAATTACGGTAGGTTCTGCATGATCATGCCGAGGAGGCCTGTTTTGCAAGTTTGCCTGCTTGTATACATTTCCAACTAAAATCAATCCTAGATCCAGCATTAAACAAATCAATATATAGCTTTAACAGAAACTCCATGAGTATTCTAGAATTCATCTGAATCCATAATCCTAATAAATAACCCATGCCACAAAGAAAATAATGAAAAAATAAAAAAGTAAAATAATAGAATTAATTTTGTTGTTATATGTTTATTAGCCAGATCACCATTATTCATATTGGATCCAATATGAAATTAGACATATCCTATTTGTCTAATATGTCAGAGATATGCTAGGAATGTTCATATTTATTGTGTTTGTCAACATTCAGTCTAAACCTGACAAATTGTCTAGAACTACCACATCTGGGCTACAAAAATTTGAATAATCACTGGACTGAAGATACTTCTCTTCATTAATCTACCAGTTGTGCAGATTTTGTAGTTCAGATCTGGTACTGTTAAAATTAACTACAACAGAAACTGTCATTTACAGGGGACGGGGGTTAACTGTACTGTAGATAATATTCATTTGTTTGGAAAATGGCAATATAATATCAAAAAGGGGGACATTAACATTACATTAATAAACTTAAATAATGAATGGATGCTGATTAGTATGCAACAAATTTTATTTCTAAAGCTGTTAAACATTAAAAATGTTTCTATGTCAATATTTTAACAGTAGGCAGAAACTATGTTGAGCCAAATGCAGCAAGTTTCAAATTAGTCCCCATATTTGATGTGTGACATGTGCACTTTACTTTCAAACTTCATGGCAACATGATTGTAAGTGTAAAGTGGCCAGTTCTGTTTATGAAGCTATTTTCTCTGTTTCTGATATTTTCTTTTAACTGTACAAGCATTTTATTATTTTTAATCAAATATTCATGAGGTACAAACATTTCTAACAGTCATTTGTGCATATTTTCAAAATGATACTTTGAATAGCAATCTTGTAAATATCAAAGAGAAATACCAATTTAAAGTGACAATTTAAGCAATTTTAAGCAATCCAAAGATATTCAATACTCACGCATCACACAAGAAGCTATTTGAGAAGTATCACTTTTTCCAGATTTGGGATTGTTTCATGCTTTCAAAAACAAAATAGGGGAACATTACTTATGATTTGAACATCATTTTTGTGCTCTAAAATGAGTATTACTTATGTCTATCATATCTTGGCTGGGAAAATACATCAATCATATGTGCAGCAGAGATTTTTATTTACATTTTTTTGCTGACACATAGTGGTCATCTGGATGTTTGCAGAATATGTTAAATAGAAAATGGAGGTACTGGCCAGCTGCTTTTAGTTATCAAGAGCTCTATGCTAATCAGAAATAGGATCTTAAAAATTAATACATTAATTTATTTTGCTATCATGGTGACAGCATATTTTCTCTGCCAATAATAGATATTTGATTCTTGGGAATTTGCTTTTGAGTATTTCATATATGATCCATGACATAATGCAATTTATTACTAATTGTGATTCAGTCACAGATAGTAAAAGCATAAAATGAATAAAACCAACCAAACATTATTTTCAAGTCACTTAGCATTTCTTTCCAAATGAAAAGTTTAGAATTTGGCTGGTCTTTGAAGCAAAGATAAACCAATATACAGTATATAATTATTTATATAGTGCTCTTTATCTTCTAAATATTCTATTCATGTATTACATTTGTTAAATACTACTGTCAAATGAGTCAATTTATTATTATGCAAAATTGTTTATGAAGATGTATTATATTAATCAGATGGATGTTAATTGTTATCAAGAACCATATTTGCATTCACTATTACATAATTTCTTTTCAAGACCAAATATCAAGAATAACCAAATGTAGGAGATTACCCAGATGAGTCTGAGGGAGGGGTCAAATGCATAATCAGTCTTGAGTCCCTTCCAGTCCACCTTGAATACAGTTGACTCTTATCTGCCACCAATTTTCTTTGACTGTTAGTAGTATGTAGAGAGCATTAGCATATAATAAACTTATATTCATTTGAACTACCTGGACTCCTAATTTCCTGCACTTGACATTAACATTCCAATGGACATTACTGATGTGTATTATACTTAGTTTGATTGAAAACTTGTTACTAGTATTTCTAATCAAGTGGGGTAGAACAACAAAATTAATATAGAATCAAAGACAAATAGTAAGGGGAGCGTAGTTTGAAGTCTACCATACATATTTTTACAAAATGAATATAATAAGCAGCAGTGGCACAGTGGTTAGAATGCAGTACTGCAGGCTACTTCTGCTGATTGCGGGCTGCCTGCAATTTGGCAGATCAAATATCACATTTGACTCAGCCTTCCATCCTTCTGAGATCAGTAAAATGAGGACCCAGATTGTTGGGAGCTATATGCTGACTCTGTAAACCTCTTAGAGAGGGCTGTAAAGCAATGTGAAGCGGTCTATAAGTCGAAGTGCTATTGCTATTAATTTTTCTCTAGAATTAACCATTTATAAATAAGAGAAAACATATAACTCCTTACAAAGACATTTGGATTTTGTTTAGCATTTTGTCTCATCTGATCTTTACAAATTCATAATAACCATTCCTAAAATACATTCCTGTATCTTGGAATATACAAAGCATAACTAGGAAAATCTTTTGTTTCTATGAATATGGTTTTTATGCTATCATGGTGGAAGTCATTGGTGGATTACAGTAGCCTTGAAGCAACTATGCCAAGCCTTTAAAGCCTGGAGAAGATCCAGAGATTTGTTTCACATTCAAGCAAACTGTCTACTAGGATAAAGTAATATTTAAAATAGCTACATTAATTCAGTTACAGTGGTAATTTATAGAAGATATAATCCATTATAACCTTGAGCAATAATCTTCAACCTCAGTTATCTGCCAATACAACATAGTAATAATAGAAAGGTTTCTATCATATATCTTGGTTGTTTCTATTAGCACTGCTGAATAAAATTTGTTGTCATGCAGTAAGCTAGGGAATGCTTTGAATGCATATAGAAAAAAGGGAAAAAAGAGAAAAAGAAAAGAGACCTGTATTCGAGCATTGTCCCATTTTATATGGAAATGAAAATTGTTAAAAAAAAAAGTTAATATGGTTATAATTAGGATAGCCAGATGGTTTGTTGTTGTTTTGTAAAACTGAAGCATAAATATCCTATTCTCGGTATTTCTCATGCTGAGAAACACACTATGCACTTCGTCTCTGTAATCAATTGGTATTTCATCACTTACTTCAATGGAAGTTAGATTATAAACATCTTCAGATATACAGCTTGCAAATAAAATATATTACTTCATTAAAGTGATCTGGCTTGCATTCCACATATACATATTTTTATTCTTCATCTAGCACAATATATCAAACTCTTCATCATAATCATTATACTAATATTCCCACTGGCGTTGCTTATGCTCATTTAACTTTATAAATTGTTGCATATCAGAAATATATATAAAAAAAACAAATTTGAAGTTGCAGCATCACACCTGATTAGGAAGTCAAACTATTTTTTATTTATTTCAAAAAGGGTCATTGAAAGCTATTGAAAATTATGGTGAGAGTACATTGAAAGCTATAGTACTAAAATGATGAATCTAAAGCCTTTTTGCAGGAATGGACAATTTCTCAAAAAGGCCATCAAAAAAGATAATTAAAAATGTATGTGACTTTTGAACAACACATTTGCATCCCTGTTACAGATATTAAAAAGAACAAAATCTCATAATATGCTTATTTACCAAAAGGTAAATATGCTTATTTATTTGCTGTGTTTAAGGCTTACTAAATGAAGAGACAGTAATTCTCAAAGTACGGATTACTAACCCACATGATACCTGCTAGACAGTGCCAGAGTGCACTTACTAACAGATAACCAGGCTTACCAGTTTAAAGCCAATATAGACAAATGGAAAACAGTGCAATGGTTCCATGATCCTATATGAAGTGTCTGTGCTTTTGCTTTTTATACAAATTATATTTACTTTTCAAAATAAACATAAGATGAGGGGTCTGATTTCATTCTCACTCTACAGAGAAAATTACAATGAAAGAAAAAGAGAGACATTTACTGAGAAGAGGAAATTGCAGATAGCTTGGGCTGGTTATCTCAGTGCAGATGTCCTGGAAAAGAGAGTCTCAGATGGCTCATAGGCTGATGTTGTTTTGGAAATTGCAGCAACTTAAGAGCTGTTTAAGAGCAGTTGATTTAAAAACATGTTCTTGTATGAGAAGAACCCTTTCTTTTTCTCTCTCTCTTGATTTTGATGTTAGATTAGTGTTCTTCAAAATGAAATCCACGTTTCAAAAGTTATGCAAAAGCAAGGAAGCTCATTCTTTTGGTATAATATTTTACTGGAATTCCCATGCTTAAGTATGATGTACTGATTTTATTTTACAAAATTGTAAGAGACTTATTTATCTGACTCCCCACCCCCTCCATTCAGTTATGTCTAGTTCTTAGCGACAAGTGCCTGTAAATTTTTTGGCAAAGTTTTTCAGAAGTGGTGTGTCATTGCTTCCTTCCTAGGGCTGAGAGAAAGTGAGTGGTCCAAGGTCAGCCAGCTGGCTTCATAACCCACAGTCTTCTGGTTTCTACCCTAATGCTGTAATACACCAAACATTTAATTATTAAAATTTGAAACCATTAGACTTATTAATAGAATGGAAGAGAAACCATTCAAAATAGTGTTATCATGTTTTAGAGCAGGGTTGTCAAACTCGCAGACCATGGACTGGATGTGTCATGCACTGGCCATTCCCTGGTTTAATGAAGGGAGGAAAAGTTTGCAGTACATCACATGATGACAATGTGACACAGAAAGCTTGACACCCCTGTTTTAGAGAGTCACATTATTGCATTAAAAATGGCAAAATCTGATCTTTTGGTATCTCAGCAGAAGTTCTGAGAAATTATACTTTTTCTAATGCTAGTTCAACCAGTTATTTATTTCTGATCTACTCAATGTAAATAAAATTATAAAATTATCACTCTTGTGAGCATACTGATACTTATTATTTAAACCAGAATTATTTTAATACAGATTAGATATGACTAATTTATGTTTTTAATAGTTAAAAATATAATTTATACAGTGTTGTACTTTGTAGATACAGATTGGCTGCTAAAATAAGAAGAGAATACATTATTTAGCGAGTAATATTAATTTGAATTTGTTAAGCACCTTGGGTAAACAATTTATGGAGTAATGAAAAGATCCTTAGTGTGAAATCTCATTTTTCTGGTGTACGCCTTGACCAACCCATGTTTATGTAACAAGATTTCAGAATTGCATTTTTTTCTCTTCCATTAATATAATATTGGAAACAAAAACGGAAAAAAAAATACTTAAGTCACATTTGCAATTTTTACTTAAAAGACAATGTAGGGTCTATTTAATATGAATTTAACAGTTAACTTGCCTACAGGATAGAGGTGACATAAATTCTATCTAAATAATACAGAAGACCTCATAAAGTATGACTAAAAGATTCTATAGCTGACATTTTATTTACTCTATTCAGTCTTTTAGCCTATTCTTTAAAACGATACTCACTTTTGCTAGAAAATTTGTAGAAAGCAGATCAGAATATTTCGTGTTTAATTTATGGGTGTTACATAAAGCAGTAAAGAAGTGGTCCCGGGCTAATCTTTAATCTGAGAAACATCTAAGTAGACCAAAACCAAAGATTGCATTATTTAAAAAAAAGATTTTATAAAAACCATGATTATGGCTATTCCAGAAATATGGGTTTTTAAAGTTGCAGCATTATAACACTAACCTATTTAATAGGGTTCACCATTCGCAACATCTTGATATAAATTTGGAAAACTGCCCTAAATAATACAATTTAATTAAGTTTAAATTAATACCCTTAAGGAATGAAATAGTTTGGGTATTTAAGAGAAAAAATATACCAAAAAAGTTCAACATAAAGAATTCCCTTTGAGCTGGATGATACTTCTTGATAATAAAAGGTTAGAAAATTTGCTCCTGGCTGCATTACTCAGAGAACTGACAATATAAAGAGAAATAGCTTGATAGTTATCCCCTTGAGTGAAAATATGAGTTAGAGATTATTGTTTTTTTTCATTCTTTATAATATTGCTAATATGGTATATAGTTAATTAAAACTATATTAAAGAACAGTATGCCTTAGCTAATTATAAGGTATCAGTTGGAATCCTAAATTTACTAAGCAGACTTGTATTAGAATTGGGCTAATTTGTTCACAATGTTTCATCTAAATGGGCATACATTTAAAAATAGGGAATAATCCATAAATCAAAATAGGAATAATGAATCAATAGCATTACATGCTTAAGTCTCAGGAAGACACTAATAGCTTTGTGCAAAGCATTAAAATATGTTTTTCTCCCTCCTGCTCCACAACATTGAAGCAGGAAATTGTGAACCTATTTTTTGAAGGCTGTAGATATATGGATATGTCTGTTACTTGAGGCAAGTTCTGTTTGGATTTTTTGTTGATGTTTTTATTGCTGATTTTAATTTGTTTTTTCCTCCTAGAGTCCTATACTAAAGATGTGTATACAGAAATAGATATAAAGCTAAGATATAATCTCATTTTTTTCATACTCTGACTGGACAATCTGTACAACCCAGCATGTGAACCTGTCAGGGATCCATGGATACCTAATCCCAGCTAAATAAACTCTGTGGATTCTTTCCTATTGTGCCTAAGGAGTAAAGCTTTTCCAGCTAGAACAGGAAAAAGTTTTGGCTTGGCTCTAATGTAGAGGACAGTTTAACAATTCTGGTCTAATTCTGTCATGTACATTAGCGCTAAGCAAAAACTTTTTCCTGCTCTACCTAGAAAAGCTTAACTTGCTAGATAACAACCCAGGGAAGTTGTGGTTAATTGGAGAAGAACTAAATTAGACATCTAGCTAATTTTATCTACTGGCCAAGCATTGTGTAGGACCAATAGACTTTTCTAAAACAGGTAACACTCTTATTGATGAATGTCTGGTTCCGGTTGTTGCTGTAAGTTGCTGTATTATTTTTTACACCACTTTTTACACCACTAGTCTGAAATTCAGAGCTTTTCATAGAAGATAGTATACTAAGCTCCCCATTGAAATATTTGACTTTTTACAGATCACAAGCTTTACAGAGACAGAAAATAGGGACATCATCACATGAACAGTTACA
The DNA here is from genome assembly GCF_900518735.1 of Pseudonaja textilis. Next base: position 7,457,436 of record NW_020769333.1, read on the forward strand.
CACACAAGTTGCATGAGATTAAATACTTCACATTTCAAACGGTTGAGTAATTTCCAAGATGCAGATAAATCAAACCATTCTTCCTGTAAAGACTGATGCCTTGAAGTGCAATAAAAGGAAGAAAAAATAGTAATTGTGATAAACCTGGGTCAATCTACTTTTCTCTATCATTTATCCCAATAATTTGGGTACTATGAAAGTTTAGTTTACTGAAGTGCTTTGTTGATGTACAACAGAGCAATTTTCTGTTAAATGCTTTCATGCCATTTTACATCCTACCATGCAGAAACCAGTACAGCCCATGGTATGTCGCAATGATATTGGGAGGCGGGCAGAGGTTCTGCCTAGGAAACAACAGATAACAAAGGAAGCAGTTATCTGTTGCACAACGGAAAGAGAAATAAATTCAAAAGGGATCCTCCCTAACTTATCAGGCCATAAAAAAACCCCAGAAGATGTATACTTTCAGACTTGCAAGATTCTATTAATTAGCTTCAGAGTGAAGTAGAATTAGCTCATCTGGTCATGTTTCCTGTCTGGTCTACCTGGGAAGGATGTCTCCATCCACAAAATTAGTACCTTGACAATCTAAAGTACTTGAATATTGTGAAATTGTAGGAATTCTGTTGCTGAAGAAAGAAGAAGCTTATCAAAAAAAAGTAGTCTCTCTGTTCATTACTTCACTGAAGTTAACTTTTTATTTTCTGATACTTATTTAATGTAATTAATAATAGTGGCGGGGATGATTGTGTGCGATATAAAGACAAATTCCTTGTGTGTCCAATCACACCTGGCCAATAAAAATTCTATTCTATTCTATTCTATTCTATTCTATTCTATTCTATTTGGCATCTATATAAATACCAGATTTGCAGTGAATAACAGATTTTTTTTGTTTTTAAAAATAATACAAATATATAAATAAGAAACATGCATGTATTATGTCTCTTCACTGTTGCTTTGTTTCTTATAAATAAAATTACTTTTTCATACTCTTTTGAGACAGCATCTGGCTAGTACCTGGCAAAGGCCTTGTTCACATTTTTCATTTTTTTGTTTCAAAATATAATTTTTATTAAGAATTTTAATTACAATATTGGAAACATAAACTAAATATGGAGAAAAAAAGAATAAAAAGTTCAAGAAAATATAAAGAATCGGTTTATATAATATAAAATGGTAAAAAGAAAAGAAATATAAAAGAAGTGACTTCTAACCTTCATCACAACAGCTGTAAACAAATTTAGTAACTCTTCACCTCCCATAAAGTTAAAAAGGTATTTCTTCATCTTATATCCCATCCCTTACCTATAAGCAAATCCATAAAAATAAGCTTTTTGAGTCCTAATGTCAATAAAAAGACTGTAAAGAAATCATTGGAGGGGGGAGTTTATTTTAATTTTGATCAAATAAACCAACTTCTTCCATTTTACTTTTAACAGTCTTAATCTTTAATTCAATCAAACATTGTTTTAGGAATTGAATTCTCATCTTTATAACTGCACAGATTTTTTTCAAGGCTTTAACAGGCTTCTTTTGTAGATACAATAAAAATAATGCACCTTATATATGAAAATTACATTCCTCTCCCCTTTCTTTGTACTACTCATTATAGTTATGGAATGTTTTAGTTCCATGATTTTTTGTTGCCAAAAAATCCTTTATATAGTTATATGATCTCATCTTCTCTTTGACTTGTTTGAAATGTTGATGACGTTATATTAGGTTTATACAATGTTATGGATTCAAGAAATGAATATGTTGTTAATGATCTGATCAGATAATTGTGAGATTAACCCTAAAGAAGCTTATCTGGCATTCACTTTGTTATAAATTTGGTGTTCTTACCCCATTTTTAATCTTGTGGATTTTTAAAAAAAGAACTATTGAGAGAACAATACAATTTAGACACACAGAAGATTACAGTCTGTTTTTTTAATTTTATTGTAATTTTATTTAGATTTTTATTATTCACTTGTGGCATAGTAAGTGACACGATTAGCAGAAAGCCTTCAAATAAACAGATGCAAATGCTGTCTTATTTTCATTCATGACAATACTTCAGAAAATTCTGGTTATGTAATACTGGATAGCTGACATATGTTTAATATTTTTGTTTGGTGTTCTTAAAATTCTCTTTTCCAAACTGTGAAGTCAAATTTACATGTTGTGTAAAACATTCTCAACTCTAAATCATGTTTTATGTTTTGCAATTGCAGTTGTTTCTTGTCACTGCTACTGGTTGCTGCTGTGGTCTGGAAAATCAAGCAAACCTGTTGGGCATCTCGACGGAGAGAGGTATGAATATTATTTTCACTTTTTTCCCCTCCTTTACTCAGAGAGAATTCTAAACATTCAATCTGCCTGTCATGCTTGTGAAACTTCTTTCTTTTGGATGATTTTTTAAAAATGCCAGAACATCACATTTTCTTTGCATATGGAAATGTAGTTAGTTTGGTATGTGTTAGATTCTTTAAAAATACCATTTCTACTTTTGAATTGTTCCCTTTATATTGAGCCTAATCCTGGCCATTTCTCAGTAGACAAATATCTATTAATTTGAAGGGCTTTTTTTAAAAAAAGAAAATCTTATACACCTTAAGGATATACAACCATCAGTTTCTTACATTTAGTCTGGTTATATTTCAAATGTATAATTAAATACTAAATATGTGGTGATGGAATTTGTGTATCTATAGATTTTTGTATCACTGTATTCTCTTTTCATATAACTAGAATGAGACTGAATTCAATGGACTCACCTCTGTCCCACTATCCCCTTTGAATTTATCCCCATCCTTACCAACATTTTATGAAAACAGAAAACTTGATAGAGATTATTAATTCATACTCCACAAGATTTAAAATCATGCAGGGAGTATATAATTCCTTCCAACTCCCACCAAGGTGGGATGAACCAGGTAATAAAGGTGATCACATCACACAGTTTCAAAGGATTAGCCACTGACATCACCATGCCTGGGTGGGGAAATATCCAGTTAGACCTCCTTCCATGTCTCCTACAAAGAAATGGTACCTATTTATCTTCTCAAGTTTACATGCTTTCAAACTGCTAGGTAGGCAGGAGCTGAGCAAATGATGGGAAAGCAAATCACCCCAACACACAGAAGGCTTGTTCTGATATTCAAGTTATATACATATCTTTTTATAATAGTAATCACATTTTTAATTTTTCTAATTTTTCCACATTTTTCATTATGTCAGTTTTTCCATTCTAGATCTTTATAAATTTTTCATTGTCAAGTTAATTCTCTAAACACACAACTTTTTTTTTCATATAGAGCTACAGATAGTCCTCAATATATGGTTATAATGGAGCCTCTCCATTACAGTTGTATATCCTGATGGTTATAAAACAGGTCAGTAATGTGACCAACCTGATTGTATGACCTTTTTGTAGAGGTTGTTAAGTGACTACAGTGGTCATAAAGTGAACCAGCGGTTTTCTATAGGAATGGTTTTGCCATCAAAACTGTTATAAAATGTTATCATATGAATGTGGGATGCTGAAAATGGCCACATGTTTCTGGGCACTTGAACTTTGGTTATGTGACCATGAATGGGGCTTGATGTTCAGAAATTTGGATTGACATCTTAAGCAAGCAGTCACAAATTGAGGACTGCGTGTATCTTTTTTCTGGGAACTTTCAGAACTTCTAAGAAAAGAATGTTGGTTCTCACAAGGAATGGTTTGTGGTTTTTGTGGAGATGGGTACTAGACTCAGGTCAAGAAGATACAATATATTTATTTCTTCAGCAGGGTGCAGTAGGAAAACACTTTAAGTGTTGATAGATACTCTTAACAGCATTTAGCACCAGTTGCATATAATCAGAATAAAATTGTGCTAATAATTAATTATAAGAGACTACAAAAATATTTTACTTTATGATTTATCTATTTTTATGCCTCTGAAGAGACATGTCTTTAAGTTAATATATTCTATACCCTTTTTGTAATTTTGCCAGATAGATAATAGATAGTAATAGATAATTACTGAAGAAAGGTAATGGTGATAATGTAATTTATCCATTATCTTAATTACTTTAATTAGACCTATTTATAATATTTTTAATATAGAGAAATTAATAGTATTTTGGACTCTTGAAGAAAATATTTAATCTCAAGAAAATTGATTCACAAATGGTATATTGATGTACAATCAAGATCTAGCATGGCTTAATAAACTTTGATCAAATATTATATTGGAAAAGTTAATGCTTTAAAAGCTTACTAATTCAGGAACACAGCCTTTTCAAAGATTCAGGTGGAAGACCACCTTCAAGCTGATTGGTGAACAAGAAAATATGGTTTTCTTCTGATACCTGGAACTCATATGTTCACCTTAAAGTAAACCAGTTATAACTTTATGAACAACTCCTATCCCATCCCAACCTTTGGACAGATTATGTACACATAATTTATAAAATTATTTACTCTTGTGTGATCTTTGGCAACACACCAGCTTCAAGTTGTATCTTTGGTTACTATATGTGTTTACTATCTGTCAGTATATCTAGCAAGAACATACACATACAAACATTTCTATTTAATGGTGCTTCTTTTGGAAAAGGACTTGAAAATAACTGTGTTTACTTAATTTAATACGACCACTTGTATCCTACTACCACTTGCACCATTACTAAGGAACTTCTGAGATTCCCAGAGTTTTTACATGGGTGGCCATACAAATCGTTCAAATAAAAATACTGATGTTATTGTTTTGCTTAAAATTTATATGATTATGATATGATAATAAACTCAATTGAAATTTTAGTTAATCCTAATTGGTGTACAGCTATATTAGATAAAAAGAATCATTCAACATTGTTAGTTATTGTATATAAAAGACTAAGCAATAATTGTGGAGAAAATAATAATCCACGGAGTCTACTTAGTCCATCAGTTCTACACCAGTACAGTATAAAAATTCCAAGACATACTTGTACTAATTTATAATAGAATAAATTAATAGAATTATTAAATGAGAAAAAGTGGGACAAAAATGGGTGCAGACTATTAATTGATGAATACAGACTATCCATTTGAAAAAACAATGTCCCTTACTATAAATCCAGCAAGTTTATCTATTCCAACATGTAATAATGCTTCAAGTATATGTGGAGATGCATACTGTTAAAAGCAAGAGTAATGTAGCTGGGCTTAGGCTGCCTAAACATATATATCAGAAAGGTATAATATAATAGGAAACAGGTGAATAAATGGTTCATTTTAGATTAAAAACAAGTGCTACAGCAGGCAGGCTTCTTGCTTCATAAAAAAATATTTTCTTTCTGAAACTGATTCAGGGAATTTTCAGACCCAAACTCTTCATTTATTGCATGCCCTTTATTGCATGCAGTAAGCAGACAGGTATTCAGAAACTGAATGTTTACTATCAGAAAATAGAAAAATTCTGTATTGTTATGTAATAAAAATTTGGTGTTCACTTCTTATTCATTCAATATTGCAGAGGCACAAGAGTCACATTTTTCATAATGATAAAATTGATAAATTGTAAAAGTAAAAAGTTCAGTTAGGGTCTTTTTTGTTTTTGCTTTCTGTTTGAGTTTTTTTGATAAATCAAGCGTATTTATATACAGGAAAGTATATTTTAATACTGGAAATTGTGAATCGAAGAGTTCGTTCTTCAACAGCATAAACTCTTGGATCTACCCACTATTATTAATAAATTTATATGCCATAATTGTAAATCATATACACTTTACAGATATTTGCTGAAAAATAATTGACACTTGTTTTAAGATACAGTTTTGCAATTTTAATTATTAAAGAAGTTTCACTGTTTGGTAATAAAGATTGAACACCTGTTATTGTACTCTAATGTACATTGTTGCTACATTTGATTTCCTGATTGCCATTTTACCTTTTCAAGGAATTTTTTTGTAATTCTTTGCAGTCTGCTTGCATTTTTAGAATCTTGATTAATTAGACATCATCCATTTGATAAAACTAGTGGAGTAGTATGTGGGCAAACATAGAAGAGGATGTTTTTTCAAAAATTTCAAAAGTGGATAAACCATATGGCCATGCACCATTTAAGACATGTTGCCTGAGAGCTGTGTTAAAGCTAGCAGCCAGTACACCTCTATATCCCTTGCCATGTGCTACTAGATGCAATAAAGTTTTTTTAAGTGGCATTTACCATCTGACCTTTTAGAGAAAATTAAAAAATGAGAAATTGAGAGTTTTTGCATCATGGTTCCTGATAGATTTTTTTCCATTTGATATAATTGGTCAGCTTTCTGTTTTATTATTTCAACTACATTGTTGAACATATTTAATATTCTCCTCTCTTGCAATTAGAGTTATTTTTCTAAGATGGGTTTTTGTTAAATCTCAACTGAAGGTGCCTTTGATTTTGAATGGCTGGTATTATGATAGCCAGAAAATAGCATCTATAAATGTGGGTAGCCATAATTGTAGCTGGCAGCAGTGTATTGTTATATGGAGTCTGTGTCCTGCATATTTAATATATGTTTCTGGCAAGATAATATGACTGTAACTATGTGAGACTAATGGTAATTGGTGTTCTTCATACAACTTTTAGATCTGCAGATACACCCAGTTGACAGATTTTTAAAAAATAGTGATTTCAATTCATTTCATAAGAATGTTGATTCAAAGTTGTCCTGTGAAAGAAAGCAGTAAATATGTTTTTTGTAAAGAATCTTTGATTTTGCATATTGACAAGAACAATATATATATTTTAAATATATAATTTTCTTATTTTATAACAATAATAGATAACAATAATCATAAAACTGCAGCTTAGTTACCAGAGTACAACTGAAATTTAGCTTCTGAAATAACATGCTGGGAAAAAATAGAGACTCATAAAAATATGAGTTTTGAAAATATTTAACTGAGATTTATTACACAAAGATAATGACGACTTTAGTTACATAACTGATACTTTTCCAATCAGAACCACAATAATATTTTTTCCTTTGTTTATTCCCCATACAGTTCAGAGAAAGCTATTTTTTAGAATATGGCATTCCATCTATTGGGCAAAATAATAATATTGATCAAGAAAAATGAAATCCTTGCCTTTTTTTTGTATAAGTATCAGTACTTAAGGTATAATTATGAAGTAATACCTGTAACTAAGGCAGGGGTGTCAAACTCAATGTCCGTGGGCCAGATCTGACCTACAGGGTGCTAATATCTAGCCCATGGGGCCACCCTGGAAACAGAGAAGGATTGGCCCACAGTACCTCTGCCAGTGAAAATGAAGCTCAAGAGGACTGCGTGCAGCCCTATCAATCTCTGTTTTTGCTGGCAGAGGGTTACAAGAGGCAGCCGCAGCCAAAAAGAGCTCAGGAGTCTGTTTTTGCTGGCAGAGTGCTTGGGTCACCACAGGCACCCCCAACATGAGTGATACCGAGTTGTCCATGCCCACCCTGGCCACTCACCCCAGGCCCCTGAGGTCAAACACAACCCTGAGGTGGCCCTCAATTAAATCAAGCTTGACACTCCTGATCTAAAGTATTGGAGCTTAATATTTTCTACTGAAGTATTTTTCAGACGTTCATATAAAGTATTTTCTTCTAATTAAGATTTCATGACATTTAAAAGTCCTGTTAGAAAAGGAAATACTAACTTCTTATTGTAACATGTTTTAGGATGGTTTTCTTTTGAGAGGCTTAACTAAAGGTGAAATGGAATTAAAACACTTTCTATGAAGCATTTAATACATTGCTATGTTATTTAACAGTATATTTACATATTTGAAGGTTCTTCTTGAATATTATACACAGGCAATTTCTATTTAGGAAAGGCTGCTTCTAATACTTTTTTTTTAAAACAAATTTTATTAATTTTCAAAGACAATACACAAACAAACAAAACATAAAACGCAAGAACATAAAACATCTTTTCTAAAAACTGCTTATTAAGTTTTAACAAAACAAATAAAACATCTTGTTTAAGTACAGCATAGTTCCAAATTATCACATTTCCGTACAAACACAATTTAATATGCATCTTGTATATTCAACTTCATATCTTATTACTCTTTTTCCAAGTTCTCACTATTTTTCCCTTTACTTCTATTCAATTTTATTCATTAAACTTGTACTTTCATCTGTCTTACTTACAATTTCATATGTTCTCATCCAACATTCTTAATTCTCAATAAACAAACATAAACAAACAAAACACGTAACATGAAAACATAAAACTTCTTTTTAGAAAGTGGCTTATCCCCGGGTTACATCTTTTTGTACAGACATAAATCAAATTCATGCTCCCCTTATATACTATTCATATCTTATTTAACACTCTATATTTTCTATATGTCTTCTCTCCTCTTTTCACTCTCTTAATTCTATTTTATTTACTTCATCTCAATTTAAATCATTATACTTGTATCTTTTGTCCGTTCTTTTTCAATTATCTATTTATCTTTTCTCTTTAATACAAAATTTTTCCTGTAATCACTGGTTGAAGAATGATGCCGTTCTATCTTTCCCCCAAATTCAACACTTAAAATAATACATAATTTCCATTCTGATTCTGCTTAGTACATTCTACGTAAGATTTTAAAATAAAAAACATAATAAGCTTATAGTATAGTAAAAACAATGTTCCATAACAAATTAATTAATTAAACTCTATTATTAAATCTTAGACATTTTACACATTCCCTACAATATTCTATTAACACATAAAATATTCCAATTTTCTAACTCTATTTCAAATACAAATACAATACAATCTTATGTACTTTTGCAGAATCTCTTTTTAAATTGTATTTTACCCTTTGTCTCTAAAAAAACCCTGTTTTTTAACATCTTGTTTTAAGCCTTTATAACTTCTCTTCCCTTTTCCCCTCGTTTCTTGTTGAATCTAGCCTTTTTACACCCCCATCTCTCAATCTCCACCCTCTTAGTCTCCCCTCTCTGTTGTATTCCTCTTTTCTGTTGCTTTCTGACATTATATCAATTTTTCATCTTATCTTCATCCCAGCTCTCTTGTTGCTGTATTTCCTGATAAGTAGAAATCACCATTTCTAAGAAGTGAAAAACAGATCCAGAAGAGTCCTTGCCTTCTTGTTCCTTTTCTTTTAGCTTTTTAAATTCCATTTTCAATTCTTCCACAGATAATGCCATTGTGAGGTTTTTTTTTTAAACATTCCAAATATTTTTAGTCTTTCAAAAGATAGTTTGCAAAAGTCCCAAAGTCATCAAGCAATCAAAATCAACACAAACTGTTTCATTTAGCACTTTCTTCTTTTAATACTTTCTTTTCCTGGGGCAGAGTTCAATTACACAATTCCAAAATGATTTTTTAGAAGTTTTATTGCAGTTTAGTCTCTGATCTTATAAACTCCAAGAAGTCTCCTCCAGCAAAATCTTAGTATAAATGATTTACCTCTCCCTTCCCACTTATAGCAAAAAGATTTTGATTTTTAAATATCAATGTTCAGAAATCTTTAATGTCCCCTTGGCTTTAATTTTCAAAATTAGTTACCTTCTGTTGCCAAAGCGGGTATTTCCGATTTCCATCTGCTATCTCTGTAGGGAAGGAGAGTGGAAGAAAAAAACTTTCCCTTTCCACTTTCATCCGCAGCTTTTTATGATCTTCTTGGGAAACAATGTATCCTTTAAAGAGCTAAATATCCAGGGTATTCAGATGTTACTTGTTGTCCCAGTTCAGCCAAAAACTTTCACTTTCTCAACTTCCTCCTGCACAAACTTGTCCGGCTGAAAGGTTCTTTGTGGCGGCCATTGCTGACTGCTGCTCCACCACCTTTGGAAAAGGGAATCGAGCTGGCTGAGGAAGGGGGTTGCGATGCTCCCAGACCCCTGCCCGGATCTCCCCTATCTTCAGTTATCTCTACGGGATAACTATAGCCTCCAAATCCAGCTGGATCGGAGGCACTCCAGCGGCGAGCGCAGCAGGAATCGCGCACAATCGCGAATTCCTGCCACCGCTGAAGCCTGACAAACCGGAACTCCTGCTGCTTCTAATACTTTTTTGAAATCTTGTTGTTTGGACTGGTAATTAATTATGAATAATTTCTGATTTTACCATTCTACATTCCCTAAGTTGTCTTAATATCAATACTTTCCCCCCAGAAGACGCACTATTAATCTTACAATTTTAATTTAAATAAGGAACAAAATTATACAATTACATGAACAGAAGGAAATAGACAGCCAAACAATTTAGCAAAGCTATTTATTGGGCAGATTGCTAGATATTCATCACTAATTCCCCAGGCATTGAATATGAAGCACTCCAGTGCACAAAGTAATATTTATAAAATGTTGGAATATTTCAGTGTATTTCTACAGTCTTGCTGTTTCCACTTTTAATGTCTTCCCAACCTTCAGATCTTAGCTTGCAAAAACCTGTTGTTATCACTATAGTCAACCAGAGGCTCCTTGGATAGCCAAGAGAAATGTGCCAGAAATCTATATTCTGCCTGCTTCCAATCTCCCGATTGCTATCCCTTCCTAATCATGTTAAGATAACAAAAAATGACCAATACCGATCAATATACTCCCACCATAGCCAGTATGAGATCACTGATAGTAGCTTGTCAGTTGTAAGGAAGAGGAAGAACCAGGGATCTGGGAGGTGGATATTTTCACCAGTGCAAAACTTGCTGCCTCCTAATATCAAGTAGCTCAGACATAATTTTTTCAATTTAAAATCTGAAGCAGTACATGTAAAAAAAATCAACAATTACGGTAACTAGGGTCATTGGATGGCAAAAGAGGGAAAGAGTTTTGCTGTGGGAAGAGTGCCAAAGATCCATGCAACAGTGACCTAGGTTATTCACTGTATCGACATTATATTGGTTTTCTGATTAAGGGAATAACATAAAAAGGTATAAAACTCTAAAACAATAATATGTGTTGGATAAAATAATAAGCAGTGAGTAGTAATAGCATCACAGGGCATAAAAACAGTATTAATATTTTTTATAAGAACAATTGTTTTGTACTTTTATTAAATTTTGTTTTAAACACAATATATAAAATAAAACAATAAAATGGATGCAAGTAAAATGAAAACATAAGATGAATATCATTAAAATATAGAAAGAGGGAAATCAATATAAGTAGCTGCCGTCATGTCACCATCGGAGCCCTAAATCCACAGTGGAGGATGAGCCGGAGCTGGTACTGAAGGAGACACAGATCAAGGAGGCAGTCTTGTTGACTTCAGAGAAATGTGGGGAGGAGCAGTATGAGCCAGCCCCAGGCCCCTTGAGCTTGGAATGGCTTGCCAGCAAGAGGAACTGGAGCAAGATGGCCGAGACAGGGCAGGCAGTGGAAATGAGAAGCAATGGAGCTCAAGCAATGAGCAAGGACTGCACCTTCCTGATTCTTGAACATGGAAAATGGAGTGGAAGCAGGAACAGTGTAGGCCAATCTGATACTCAAGAGGAGAGCACCCAGCCCCTCTTCACAAGGCTGGGAACTGAAACTTAAGGAGATGCTGTGGAGAAGGGTGTTTGTTGGGAACAGATGTTGAATTTTGTGGTGTTTTGTGTGCCATTGCTGATGTCTGGCATTTGCAGAACTGCTTGTCTTCTTCCTTGCTTTGTGGATTCATTTCCTTGTTCCTCTGCCTCACTGGATCTCTTGCTTTCAAGCCGTTGTGCTGACAGCGTTCTGCTGGACGAATCGCAACCAAAGGCTGCTCTCTCTCTCTCTCTCTCTCTGTGTGTGTGTGTGTGTGTGTGTGTGTGTGTAACCAAAACAACAATGAGATGAACAGAATTGATCCTTTGTTGTTGCATACTTATTTACAAGAATCTTGCCTTGACTGACTACATTCTCTTGGAAATGGCTGCATAAAGGCTTCAGGAATTCCTGGGGGCAGGATCCGGGTTGGGTGTGGCCTCCAACATTTTCTTTGCTGCAAAACCTCCCAATTTCACCAGTCTTTTTCATTCCTGCAACCACTTCAACTGGAGATTCTTGCTTCTTAAACCTTTTCCGCCAAACTAACCACATTTCAACTAAAACTTTTCTTTGAAACAGTGATTCTTGAACAACCTCTTCCTATTCCTCAAACTGATCTATTCCATTAGCTTCTAGATTAATGGATAAAAGATGCCTAAAATGTCAACAACTAAAGCTTAGATGACATGAAACATTGCAATTTGCACATTTGGACTTTCTCTGAACTAATTTTAGATTCAGTTAAAGCTTTATAATAAAAGTGGAAGAACACAGCTCTAGGCTGCATAAACAGAGGGATAGAATCAAGATCACATGAAGTGTTAATACCACTTTATAATGCCTTGGTAAGGCCACACTTGGATTACTACATTCAGTTTTGGTTGCCACGATGTAAAAAAGATGTTGAGACTCTAGAAACAGTGCAGAGAAGAGCAACAATGATGATTTGGGGACTGGAGGCTAAAACATATGAAGAACAATTGCAGGAACTGTGTATGTCTAATCTAATGAATAGAAGGACTAGGGGAGACATGATAGCAGTGTTCCAATATCTCAGGGGCTGCCACAAAGAAGAGGGAGTCAACGTATTCGCCAAAGCACTGAGGTCAGGACAAGAAGCAATGGGTGTAAACTAATAAAGGAGAGAAGCAACTTTGAACTAAGGAGAAATTTCCTGACAGTTAGAGCAATTAATCAGTGGAACAGCTTGCCTCCAGAAGTTATGAATGCTCCAACCTAGAAATTTTTAAAATGATGTTGGATAACCATTTGTCTTAAGTGGTGTAGAGTTTCCTGCCTGAGCAGGGGGTTGGACTAGAAGACCTCCAAGGTCTCTTCCTACTCTGTTATTCTATTCTATTCTATTCTATTCTATTCTATTCTATTCTATTCTATTCTATTCTATTCTATTCTACTGTAACATAAAAATATGATCCCAGAGCTTGCTACTGTTGTTATATATAGCATTAATTTTACAATCACTGCAGCTATGCTTTTATTAATGTTTTTAATTTAAAGTATGCTACTAGCCAATAGTGATCTAATGGTAAAGCAATAGAGAAGTAAAAGACACATTCTCGTACCATCCTGCATAGCTTTTTTTCATTATTGAAAAATATGTACTTGAGAAACAATCTTATATGTACAGTACATGACCTGTGTTTGATTAAAAGTTGTAAGGGCATGCTTCCTTTTGCCCTCCTTTTATTTTTGATGAGAATAAAATTAGAGAAAATCCATTTTAAGCTTTTTATTGTCACCTGGCCATCTGTCTGGCTTAAATGGTGATTATTATCTGAGATGTTGCTCTTTTTCAAACTTCCTATACATTCTTATTCAATTATTCAAAAGAACTTTCCTTGCTCTTGATAACTTGCAGTTCCTTTTCAACTTTGTTTACACCCAAATTAAGGCACTGTTTTTCAGTTGTTATAAGAATAAAAGGGAAATGGATAACTTCTTCATTAAACAACTATTTACAGTTAAAATAACCGTGCTATCTACTAAATCCCCCCCCCCCCCCCCGCACCTTCAATAGCAATATTGCCAGAGCAGGTTTTAAGTGGTTTTGAATCAGCTGGCAGTGATGACAACTTGCTGATATTAAACTCTTCCTCCACTTTATGCCATGATTATTTTGGAAGGAAGGAAGCCTTCAGGGTTTTGCATAAACTCTCATAAAGTTCACCTCAGTTTCATGTTGATTTCCTATTTTGTGTTTTAATTAATGCTACTATAAAAAGAGATTTTGATTTGTTTGTTGTGTACTTCAAGGGACAGTTATTAGAGAGGCATAGTGGTTATCCCTTGAATCTTTTTAGCGGTAAGTTTAGTTTTGCTTGCCAAATTATACAACTCTCAATAGATGATAAAAATACATGTGTAGTAATCATGTAAAACTATTCATCTACTGATTGAGATGTGTGATAATTTATGAAAAACATAAGCATTTCATTTTCTTCCTATGAATATGCATTTTTCTTGAAGTCTGTTTGTCATCAAAATTGGGAATGAGTGACTCCCAATTTTTGCATTCAGTCTGATGTAAAACACATGCAAACCAGAGGTGGTATTCAGCAGGTTCTGACCAGTTCTGGAGAACCAGAAGCAGAAATTTTGAAGAGTTTGGAGAACCAGCAAATACAATGGCCCCACCCGCATCTATTGTCTGCCTCCTGAGTCCCAGCTGTTCAGCTGGGTCTTATTTTGTTGCCCTGCACTGGAGAATGGAGTTGAAAAGCAGGTTAGTGGGATGGGGAAGGAATGGGGATTTTGCAGTATTCTTACCCTGGAGTGGGGTGGGAATTAGGATTTTACAGTATCCTTCTCCTGCCATGCCCACCAAGCTATGTCTACCAAGCCACACCACACGCACCAAGCCACGCCCACAGAACCAGTAGTAAAAAAAATTGGAATCCCACCACTGATGCAAAAACAGGAATAGCATTCTCAATCTTCTAAATTTTGCAGTTGCAAAGAATTATCAAGAACATTATTTTAAACATATAAGCAGATATATAATTCATTTTCAAAAACATCAAATGGACAGAAGAAGAAAATGAATGAAAATGACTAATTCTATTCAATAATCCAGCATGCTTTCGAACATCCTGTTACAGCCTATTGTTTACAGCGTAATAGCAGCAGCCATCAGAGCAATAAATTCCTCCCACCCAGTAAATAACAGCTGCTAGTAAAACAATTAACCCTTGCAGACTCTCAATACTACCTCATTACTTTAATCAAACATTGATTAATTCATTACCTCAAAACTTACAACTTTTATACCTCATTACCTATATCAATGATTATATAATCAATTTCTATAAAATAATTTATTAATGGTTTAAATTGCTTTATTATTTTAATTGATTAGTGTGATTAGAGTGTTTTGTGCAAATAGTGTGATTTCTGATTAGTTTAAAAGATCAAGATTCATGTAATTTAATTGATTAGTAAAATTAGTGATTTAGTGAATTTAATTGAACAGTGTGATTAATGATTAATGTAATTAATTGATTAGCAATTAGTATAATTAGTTGGTAGGCTGATTGTTGCTTAGCAAAATTATTTGACTAGAGAGATTATTGCAATTGATTGATTGGTGTGATATTGGCTATGCTGACTACCCAAAATTATTTCATTAAGTAATTTAATCAACGTACCATCTTAACAAATCTACCATGCCAAGAAAAAAATCCAATGCCAAACCACAACCTAAAGAGAAAGTAATCCACACCAATGAACCACAAGACTCCTGCACATGCCTTAAATGCTATAAAACTCTAAATGATAATGTAAATTCCATCAAATGTTCTTTATGTAACAAATATGCTGATCATGACTGCTTGGGTTTACCCGAGCAAATGCTTCAATACCTAGAATCATCCAATGAGTTTCCATACCTCTGCAAATCATGCAGACCCAAACTAGATCTGTTTGAAAGAGTTGATACCATAGAAACACGAATAACATCCCTTGACACCATAGTAGCATCCCTGGACGCTTTAAAAGAAAGATTATCCAACCTTTAAAAAAAAGACACAACGCAAAAACCTGAACATCCAATAGCTATAAACCACATCTCTACCCAACAACCACAACTCAAGCCACAACCCAATCCACAAAAAAACATAAATCAGACAAATAATGATAACCCAATCCTCATCAGAGAAGCTGTTGAGCGTGAACAGCAATGTCCAAACGCAATCTTATTTGGTCTACAGGACATCAATGACAATGATGACATTACAACTGTCCGAAACATCATCAGTGATTATCAAGCATCAACCATCTCCCCTGATGAAATACTTAACATTTCATGCATTGGCCGAAAGCTCAAAAACAGAGATGGCTCTGTGGCCCCACGCTTCTGCAGGGTCATTTGCAAAAATGAATCAAGCAAACGTAAATTCATTTATACTATAAATTCACTTGCCAAAAGCAACACCAACCATAAGAACCTCCGTTCTCACCCTGACCTAACCATACAGCAACTTGCCCCCCTGTGTACTCCGCACAGAACTCAAAAAAGTCTAGATAAGACTTGTACATTGACTACCGTGCTGACTGTATCAAAAGCAAGTCACACAACCCACAACTCAGCTTTAACCTTCAACCACAACCCTACTTCAACCAATCCACTATCACCCAAGACTAGGCACGCATGCCCCTAACCACCTCAATTCCAACTACAGCTGGCCTTAAATGCAAGTTTCTCAATGCAAGAAGCCTTGTGAATAAAATACCTGAATTTCCCCTCTTACTAAATATGCTTTTATCTTTCTTTGTGATTTCAATCTACCTCATATTAACTGGACCCTAAATGAATGTACAGCTGAACCTCTACAATGCTGTTACAAATCTGAGACTGGAACAACTAGTAACTAACAATACTAGGCTTAACAACTGTCTAGATCTCATCTTCTGCAATAGTTTGAATTCAATTTAAGGAATACAAATTAAAGAACCCTTTTCCAATAGTGACCAAAACATGACTGACTTTTGTCTCAACATACACCCACACAAAAATCACCACAATGATGTAATCCCCAATTATAACCTCAAAAAAGGCAACTATGATCTTATAGACAATGATCTCTCATCCCTTGATTGGCAATCTCTATTCACTGGATGCAATACTGTTGAAGACCATTACAACATATTTTTACTTGAAGTCAAAAGAGTCATCAAACTATATGTACCAATAACAACCCCCCCCCCCAAAAAAAACAGATTACCCACAACAATAAGGAAACTTCAATCTAAAAAGAGATCACTCTGGTGGAAAAACAAATCTGGTAACGTTGCCAACTTCAAAAGCCAATACAAAATTTTATGCCACCAGATAAAGACTGAATGCACCAATTATCACATTAAACAAGAGGAAAACCTTCTACACACTAATTCCACCTGCACTTTTTACAATTTTGTAAACAACAAACTAAAAGACTCAAGGTCCATCCCACCTGAAAGGACCTAATTGTAAAGACTGCAACGATGACACCATTAAAGCCAATATCTTTAACACATTCTTTGGCTCAGTATTTGTAAACAGCAATGGATCATGCCCAGTATTTCCTAGCTGAACCACAGAAAACTACAATGATCTAATACATATTGATTTTACAGAAGACAATGTTGAAAGAGCACTACACAATCTAAAACCATCTCTATCTATTGGACTGGACGGAACATGTGCCTACTTCTTTAAAAAGCTACCCACTGCCATAGCCAAACCTCTAAGCATAATCTTTGAAAAACCTTTCAGGACCAGGTCCTTGCCTAACCTATGGTCACAAGCCACAGTCATCCCCATCTTCAAAAAGGGAGACCCCAGTCTAGTTGAAAATTACAGACCAATCTCCTTATTCTGCGTCACTTGTAAAGTTATTGAATCAATAATTAACCAATCCATTATCCTCCACTTAGAGACAAACAACCTACTCTCTAATAAACAATTTGGTTTCAGAAAAAAACTATCCTGTAATCTGCAGCTCTTACACTGCAAAAACATGGACTACACAACTCGATCAGGGCAAAGCAATAGACACAATTTACATAAACCTGTAAAGCCTTTGATTCAGTGGTACACGACAAACTACTCCTAAATCTAAAATCTTATGGTATCTCTGGACAACTGCATAACTGGATAGAAGCATTCCTGTCAAACAGACAAAAAATTGTCAAAATTGGGAATGTCCTATCAAATTCTCTACCTGTCAATAGTGGTGTCCCCCAAGGCAGTGTTCTAGGACCAACTCTTTTCATACTCTGCATAAATGACCTCTGTGATCACATTACGAGCAACTGCGTTCTCTTCACTGATGATGTAAAGCTGTTCAATACCACAGACAATACTGCTACCCTTCCAAAAGACCTTGATTATGTATCAGAATGGTCAAACAAATGGCAACTTCAAATCTCAACAAATAAATGCTCTGTCTTACATATTGGCAAAAGAAATCAGAAATAAAATACAAGCTGAATAGTCAAGACCTTGTTGATGATCCAAGCTCTGTAAAGGACCTTGGAATACTCATCTCTAATGATCTAAGTGCTAGAGCCAACTGTAACTACATAGCCAAAAAGGCATTAAGAGTTGTTAACCTAATCCTGTGTAGCTTTTTCTCTGGTAATATCACACTACTAACTAGAGCATACAAAACATTTGCTAGACCAATACTTGAATACAGCTCATCAGTCTGGAACCCACATTACATATCTGATATTAACACAGTTGAGAAGGTCCAGAAATATTTCACAAGAAGAGTTCTCCACTCCTCTACTCATAGAATACCTTATGCCACCAGACTTGAAATTCTAGACCTAGAAAACCTTGAATTATACTGTCTTTGATCTGATCTAAGTATGGTATATAAAATCATACATTTCAATGACTTACCTGTCAATGAATACTTCAGCTTCAACCATAACAACACAAGAGCACACAATAGATACAAACTCAAGGTTAACCGCACCAAACTTGATTGCAGGAAATACAACTTCAGCAACAGAGTGGTCAATGTCTGGAATACTCTACCTGACTCTGGGGTTTCTTCCCCAAACCCCAAAAACTTTAACCTTAGACTGTCTACTATTGACCTCACCCTTTCCTAAGAGGTCTGTAGGGGGCATGCATAAGCACACCAATGTGCCTACCGTCCCTGTCCTATTGTTTCTTTTATTTTTCTTATATGTACCCATTTCATGTATTCATAACTGTGTATATACTTATACCTATTATCTTGTAAGGGGTTGACAAATAAAAATAAATAAAAAAATAAAAATAAATATTGTCATCTCATTATAAAGCATAGAAATAGGTTCTTGTGAAATTTTCTAAATAGGATATTTAATTAAGTTATGTGGTTTATTTATTTGCACTGTTCTAAGTGGAACAGTTCTTAGTTTTATACACAGAATGTCGTTTAATATATACTTTGGAATTTTAGCATGTTTCTGTTGTGTCCATTGAACACCTGATTTGGGGTAAGCTCAGTTTCACTATTTATCATACATTAAAGCAGGAAAATAGATTTCAATTAATAGTCATCTCCCCATTTTCCCAAACATTTTATTATTTTAACATTTATTAAGTTGACATGCTAATCCAAACATAGCTGACTCTGAGTGTCTTACAAACTATATAACATTGATATAACATTTTATTATACATAATATCCATGCTATTTCATGTAATCAAATATATTTTACTTTTTTGAAAATTTCATGCTGCTATTATAGTTTTCAATAGACACATGGTGGATAAAAAGAGTCTATGGGATAGTGCCATATATTATCTTGATATTAAGTCCATGTTGCTCATGCACACACACAGACACACAACATTAGCTAGTATATCTTTTAAAGTTGTTTGTTTTCCTGAATAAGAAGTTTGTTTTGTGTATAATAGAATATTTTGGACTGGTATATATTTTAGCACTTCATCGCGTATACACATACACACAGGAATTAACACACACATATAATGCTTATACTTTTGTATATATATTAATATAAGCAATTATCTATCGCATACATGTGTTTCTATTTTTTGCATTTCTAAAATTAGTACCAATCAATTAATAATTGTAATGTAATTAAAAGTAGTTTTTACAACTTTTGTTGTTGAAAACATATTTCTGAGAAACAATTGTATTTAACCCTCTAAATCATGAGTGTCAAACTTGCAGCATCATGTTGTCATCATGTGACGTATCATGACATTTCCCCTGTTTGCAGAACTGAGGTGGGCATGGCCTGTGTATGATGTATCCAACCCATTGGCCACCAGTTTCACACCCCTGTTCTAAATTGTCTAGAATATGCACATGACATAGGTTTATATAGTTTATATAGTATGAGACTGTTATATCTTAATGAAGAGTTCTTATCTGAGCGTTTCCTATATAAAATAGTTGTTGGGCTATTATTTTATTTGAACAAAATCACATATGAATATAGATTTATTTATCAGCATGTTTACATCCACTTCTAACTAAATTTCACATTTCCCTGAATTTCCAAGTTTCTTTTAAGCTATAAAATCTATCATGAGAGTACATGCACTAGCTTCTTATGTGTTCAACATAAAGATTGTGTATTTCTCTTTTAATAAACACATATATAAAATTACTACTTTCAAAGTTATAGTGCAATTCATGGACACTTTTTTAAACTGAGAGAGAGAAATAATGGATCACTTAGTTACAAGTTTAGTGAACAGTCTGAAAAACCCATATATCTAAAAGAAGCTGGTTGACATAAAATCTTTGTTTAGACACTTTGAAGATTATCTTGCTGTTTTATCATGTTTATCCTCTATACCTTCTTGACAACACATCTGTCAATTTTTGTGGAACTGGGATCTTCAGCCCTGATTTCCTCTGCACTTTATTCTCAAATGTAATTTGAAAACTTTAACTATCAACTCAAAAGCTTTTGGCAAATATTCATGTGCAGGAATGTGCTCATGTTGGCAGTGGTCAAAATAATAAATATGGTTATCAAAAGCACAGAATCAAAGCTCTATAAATTTCTGACTGTGTGAAAAACATTGGCTATGTAAAAATGGACTCTTACAGTGATGACTATAATAACCTAGGAAAATATGCAGCTTCTTTGAGGATGTATATTTCAATATGCATTCCCTTCCATTCCCAATCTTCAGTTCCCAAACTCTGTGCTTCCCTAGTGATGAATCAGTGTAGATTGGATAGAGAATGAGTGATCACTATAAAAACACTATTTGGAAGTGGTTTGGACATATGACTGGGAATCACAGAGAAAATATAGGATAAAATGACTGGGTCAAGAAAAAAAGGAAGGGGAAAGAAAATTGGGGCTGGATTGAATTGTTGAGATATTTAAGAAGAGAGAAATTATGGGTTAAGAATCAAAAGCAATGCATGAATTAGTGTGTGAACATTGTAAAAATAAGGATAGATTGCAGAAATATGGAGAATAGAGAAACTCAATTTCTTTCTCTTACATTAATTAATTCATTTATTCATTCATTCAGTCATTCATTCATTCAGTTTAAAAGCCTGTCATCTCATGTAAAAATGACTTTGGCAGTGTACAATAAAACTATAAAACAGTTAACATATAAACAGTTATTATTTAAAAAAAACAAGAGAGAACAGCAGATGTTAACAACAATGGAGTCACTTCAGTAACCCCTGGGGGGCCCAGCCTGATGACATGGCCACGGTTGGAATTATTCTTACTTCAGGGGGATGTTCCACAAGATGGGTGCCACAGCAGAGTTTGTTGCTTTCCACGAAAAAGGAATAGTATAGTGGGTGGTATGTATGTATTTATGGATGGCAAAAAAAATTAGTAACATTGCCATAGAGGCGAAACAACCATACGCTACCTTTGGGGAACTCAGCAAATGAGAGCATTGGAGTAATAATAGAAAGACTTTACTTTTGCTGCAGTGCCCTCATTTCCTAAGGACTAGTCGTTGTTGTTTGGCAGGATTGTCAGGCCTTCTAGGTTCCAACCTCTCTTATCATTATGCTTTTTGGCCATTTGTATCCAAAAAAAGCAAAGAAAATATGGTACCAGAAGCTGCAAAGGGAGCAAATGATTGCAATGCAGGCTGGTAAGTTTTCCTCAAGAGATCCTTATACCATTTGGAGAAGCTTCTGAACGACAATACATTTATGATTTTTCCACCCCTCTTTATTTTTGTAAATAATTGTTTATATATTGTAATTTTTTAACCTTGAAAATATTTATGTCCATTTTATCTAATTGGTAATAAATAAAAAGGAATTTGTAGTGGTGACTAAGTCAAAAGCCGCTTAATAATAATCTAAACTTAATGTTCACATGCAGAGATATTTTAAATCTTTATGGTTGCACTGTTTATTTTATACTCTTGAATAGTGGCTGCAATGTGACCTATTTAATACATTTATTCTTTTCAGTAGCTATTTTAAGCTTTTTTGTATATTTAAGCTATTTTTGCTTACTGCTTTTTTTCTTTTCAATGTTTCCTGTCTTGAAATCTCTTATGGCAAAGCACTTATGAAAGTATAAGAATTGAGCTGGTGCAGGTTAAAAAATATAAGCCATTGATATTTTAAGTTCTTTTGATATGACGTGTTTTTGTTTGTTTTATTCAATATGCATAACTCACAGAAAAGCCTCTTCTAACAGTTTCTTTGATGCCCAGTGTGAGGCAGGGCCTGAAACTAAATAAGGGAGTCAAGGAAATGTGGTTATTGACTGAATGACTATGTTTCCTTTTGTGACAAAGCATTGCCAGTATACGTTTATTGCACATATAAAAGGGAAATTATAGTTGATACATTGGTTATATTGAGATGAATCAGGAAGTTTTAGCCAGAAATCTGCTTCAGAGTATGAAATATGGAAGTCTAAGTCAAATAAAAAGAGTTTTATATTCACCATTGTTAAATTGGAGAAGTATTGGCTGTAGAAGTGTTTCAAAACCAAGTCTAAATGGTAAAGAATCTGATTTTTAAATGATTAGAATCATTTACTGCCATAGGCAGTGGTGGGATTCAAATAATTAAACAACCAGTTCACCTAGGGCCAGGTTGGTTGTCGTAGGAAGCATGGCGCATCCCTGTCCTCCAGCTCTGCTGCACGAGCCTCCCATGATGGCCAACCTGATGCTCAGTGAACCAGTGGCTAAATTACTCCCCACAGTATCAAAATGGATCCTGGTCGCTGTGCTGCGCTGCAATGGAGAAACAGGCAATGAGCAGCCGGCACAAAAGAAGGAAGAGGAGCAGGGAGAAGAAAGATGGAAAGCGTCCTTCTCCTTCCCTCTCACTGGCTTCTCCATTGTCTGTTTCTCCATTGCAGGATCAACTTTGATAATGGGGGCGGGTGAATAATTTAACAAGCGGTTCATGTGAACTGGCACGAACTGGCTGAATCCCACCATTGGCCATAGGCCATTTGTGACAGAGATGGAAAGACTAATTTTACATAAATACATAACCTTACAATATTAGCGACATATTCAGGCCTATGAATTACACTTTTGTTCTTTCTACTGAACAAGCTTATACCATTGAAATCATTTTGTAGTTATGTGGTATTCATTTCTCTCTTGTGGATGCAGTATGTTCTAATTTAGCTTCAATATTTTTTTTCCAACTTGTATTATTCAGCTGGATTTGGATATGGATTTGATTGCCTTTTGTGTCTAATCCCACATGGTCTGAGAGAAACCTCAGTCACAATCCATTGGCACAAATTAGTCTTGGTCACAATGCATGGCTATTTGGAAGCAATAAAAATTCTTAAGCAGATCATTATTCCTACATAACTTTTTCCTGAAATGTTTTCTGTGCATTTTTTTTTTTAATTTTGATATTGGATTGTTTCCATTGAGATTATGTCAAAAATTCTGGACTGAAATCTCTACAAGCAAGTTTGGGATTTAAGAGAATCTGGCTGCAGGAACTCAATGACTTTGACAGTCACCCTTGATTTATCATCCTGCTCCAAGCATGACAGCTTCATGAGAGTTCATAATAGTATGGGTCAATGTGACTCATACTATAACCAAGATCTGGGTGCAACCTTTGTGTGTTTTGTGCTGGTTTTCTAGTTGTTACCACAATGACATAGCAACATGGTTCTTATTTCAGAAAGAGTATTTTGAAATTTAGCCATTTTTATGACATATTTTATATTATGTTCCTATTAGGTTATTACTGGGTATGCTATACACTGACTGATATAATGTAAGAATCAAGACAAAGAGCCGTTCATTTTTCAACAAGGAGCTCTTTATAAAATAGGAATTTAAAGATGGAAATTTACATGATAGCTGCTCCATTGATAATGAATTCAGGAAATGACTGGATTATTTCACAGAGACAATAAAAATTCTGCTGTCCTTCTCTTAGACTTGAGAGAAAAACTTTACTGATCAGAATTAATAACTGGTTATTTTGGTTAATTACAAATATCAAAACTGGCACCAATAGAGTCAGAATTTCCTTCACTAGTTAATATTTAATATATATGGTTTTCTAAAGATAAACTCCTTCTTGATGCAACTAATTGAATAAGTACTATATAGTCATTTCTTCTATATAGCTGGCAACAGGAAAGCTTATAGCTTGGCTAAATTACAACTATGTATAATCAATCTGTGGATTCATGCAGCAGTGGAATACCATTTGTTTTATTCAGTTATGAAATCAGCCATAATGCCTCTTCAACTGCTGACTGAGAAAGCAAAACAGTATGGTGAAGAAAGGAATAAAGATGGTGGACTTGCTCAGTGGTCCTCTACATTGTCACCACCACACTATACTGGGTCTCCATGCTCTTTTATTGTTTTATGTTTTAATAATATATATTTTTAATCCTTGTTACTGACAGAAAGAACTGAGTATTATGGATCAGTGCAGAAGAAGCATGATTTGAAAATCTCTGATGTTAATAATTTGTTCAGAACTGGGAACAAAACAGGTTAAGGACAGGCAGAGAGAACTGTGCTGTGCAATGAAAATTAAATGCAGAACTTAAACTGTAAATATGTTTCATAGTCAAGTATCTAGTTGACACTAGCTGCAATGGCACACTCTGTTATTTCTTTGTTTTTCATGTCACATTGTTGTTCCCCATAGCTGTCAGATGGAAAGCTCTAGGGATCTAAAGAGAAATCAGGTTGCTGAGTCTAGTCAACAGCAAGGGGCATTGCCTGTTTATGTTTCTTTCTCTTTGTTGAGAATTTAATGTTATGGAAATCCTTCATGTACACATGTTTTCTGTGAACTTCACATAACATGGGCCAGTAGAAGGACTTCACAAAAAATGTCTTCTGCTTTTGTAGTGTCAAAAATACCAAGCCGTCCCCCCCCACTTAGCCGGAGGACTTTTCAGTCTTAATAGTATCACAACATTACAAATCACTAGAAAATTACAAAGGAGTTCAGGAGGAAGTGGTAAAGCTCAGGATATTCATAAATTATCACATGTCTGACAGCAGAGTTTAAAGCACTATTTTTAAAATGGTCTTCTATTTATGTTGTAAATGAAAGTGCCTGCTTTAGTGTAGCAGAATTAAATGTCTAAGGTATGGCAATCTATTTTAATACACTTTAACATATCAGAAAAACCTAAAAAAGCATTATTTGGGGCAAAGATTTAGAGTGTAAAGGAAAGATAAAATCATTTGGATATTATATTGATTAGCTTTCTTGTTCCCAGACAGTAGACATTTGGGAACCCTAAAGATGTTTAATTTTCCTTAATCACTGGTAGACTTCTCTTTTCCCAAGAGTCTATGGGTTAACTTAATATTTTATCTGACCCTTTTTCTGAGTTCAGAATAGTATAATGTAGCTCATTGTTTTATCCTAAAATGTTATGTAAAATAAATTACAAAGAGCAATACATTGGCAGATGTACTGGAAAGAGATTGGAAACAAATATCCAAATGTTCTGGAACTCTTGCGCTGGCTGGGAATTCTAAAAGGTGCAGTGCCAGCTGCCTCTGGAAGTCATCATGTTACAGAAGACTGTTATAATTACCATACCACACTACCTTACAATATTCCAAATAACGTACAAAAAGCTCAGCTTCATAAGTATGCATTTACTAGGCAATGGTCAAATGTGAATTTCAAGTTTTTAGTCACATAAACCAAGTGTAGAAATATTGCTTTTTATATGTTAGTGTGGCAGCAATATTTTAAATGTCAAGAATGTCTGGGAGGAACTTCCAGTTCGGGCTATTTTGGTGATAAACTGAAATCCACGATTGTGCATGGTTTTGATCTGTGCTCACTGCTGGAGCACCCCGAGCCACCCAGATTCAGGGCTGAAGCCACCCCTTAGAGGTGGTGAAGAAGAGGGAACTGTCAGCGGGGTTGAGGAGAGCCGCATCTCTCCTCCTCGGATGGCCATTATTCCCTTTCCCAAAGGCGGTTGCAGCGGTGGTCAGAAATGGCCACCTCAAAGAAGAACCCAACCGGACAAGATTGTGCAGGAGGAAGTTTAAAGGAGAAAGTTTGACTGACTGGGTTGAATGGACAACTTCTATTTAAGGTACCTGGAACCTGAATTTTAAAGACTAATACTATTCCTAAAAAAGATCTTAAGTAGCAAAAGAGAAAGGGAAAGGAAACAGAATTGGCTTTTTTTCCCCTCTCACATTGACAGTTTTAATTGACTTGGAATATTAAGAAGAAGAGATTCGAATAAGAAATTGATATTAATCCACTTTGACATTAATAGGCTATTTCGAGCTGAAAATAAAGTGTCAAAGGGATAAAGATTCTTGGATAATTTAAAAATTTTCTTTAAAAAAGAAAGAAAGCAGAGGAGGGAAAGGGGAAACAAGAGGATGGAATCTGGAAAATGGAGGAGACGACCTGGAACTTAAAAAAAATCAATAGTGGAATTTTAACAAGGCTTGCAAAAGATACATTGTAGCTGAAACTTTATTACAAGATAACAAAGCCCCTGGAAAGAGAAAGTGAGAAAAGAAGCAAGAAACCATTTTGGATTATTGGATGATTCCTGGAATTTTGGATGGTGGATTCTAATGAAACAAAATAAAATCAACTGGGGATTGTTTATTTTTTTAAAAAATGGCATCATTTCTTGAAGAGTTAAAATGAGACAAAGAACAAACAGAAGAAGCACAAGAGGGAAGAGGATCTTTTGGCTTCGTATTTCAATTTTTAGAAATGGAGATCTTGAACTATGAAAAACAACAAGAAACGCTGGCAGAACAAGAAGGGCGGGATAAAGAAGAAACCATCTTTAATGACCAAGCAACTTTAAATGGGATAAAAAAGGGAAAGAGGGGTAAGGGAGTTAAAAACTTAAGCATTGAAACAACAACCTCCCAAAAAGAGGAATTTGAAAAGCAATCATAATACCAGGAAGAAGCAGAAGGGAGGATCACAGAAGGGAGAATTAGATAGAAAAGAGAATAAAAAGGGGAGGAAGAAGACGAGAGGGAAGATGGAAAGGAAAAGAAGCTACAAAGGACAGAAACAAGATATAAAGGTACAGGAAAAGTGTACAAGAATTAAAGGTATAAATCTATTTAAAAGACACAGAGAGAATGGTTAAAAATTAACTTATGGAGAGGATTCTGCAAGTGTGCATGGGATAGCATTGTTATATTAGAAATAGAAAAGGGTTAGAAAATATGTTTAGATGATTAAAGTGATAGAAAAAAATTGTATTGATGTGTAATGGAATTGTACTGATGTGTAGTGGAATATTTGTTTGTAAAGAGAATAAGGCTCTCAATGATTTAAAAAGAAAGTTTAAAAAACTGAAAAGAAACATGGAAGATTTTTATCAGTCGACAAGATGAATTTGAATAAGAATAATAATTTTATTAAGTACTGTTAATAACTATTGTTTTTTATTTAAGGACAGTAATAAGTAAAATATGAAATATAGATGGTTAAAGTGAAAGACAACTGATATTATTAGGTAATGTTTGTTAAAAGAAATAGAAATGTAAAAGATTTTTATTAATATTAATGGCAGAGCTGTACTTAAATAGAGTAATTATTCCATTTACTATTGTTATACATATATACACAGATATATATATATATGTGTGTGTGTGTGTGTGTGTGT
>NW_020769333.1:7485411-7497308 GCF_900518735.1 Pseudonaja textilis
CACCTCAAAGCCACAGGACATGAAATTGATTTTAAAAACACCAGAACTATCGCCAAAACCGAACACTTCAACAGCAGAATAATCAGAGAAGCCATAGAGATAGAAAAACGCCCACACAGCATGAACAAACGAGATGACACTTCCCGCCTTCCAGCCATTTGGAAACCCGCCCTCATGAACAGACGAGTACCTAACATGAAGAAGGACACCAGACCCACACCCATGAGAGCCACACAAGATGCCACCACCACACTTCCATGTAGAAAACAGACTCTCACCCACTCAGAAGATGAGACACGACCATGGACCATAAGCTGCACTACAGCTGCATCACTACCCACTTCAAACCCCTCCGAGCCATACATGAAGCAAACCGACACCCACTATGAAGATGCAACAGGACCACGAACTAGAAGCCAAACAGCAAGATCACAACTCACCAGCTCAAATCCCCCAGCAACTAAGACTAACCGGAGCACAGCCAAGCCCCCACCTGAACAGAACACGCCTCCAACCAATCAGAACACGGCTAACCCCCCAACCAATCAGAACACAACCAAACCCCCTACCAATGAGAACACACCCCCACCCAATCAGAACACAGCCAAGCCCCCACCCAATCAAGTCCCACCCCCACTGGCAGTTAAAAGGAGGAAGCAGCTGCAATCTCACATTACTCTGAAAAGCACAGAGCCGGAGACAGAAGCCTGAAGATGATGAATGAGACTTCATCGAAACGTTGCCTAGATACTTCGAATCTTACGCGGGAGAAAACCCGAACAACCAAAGATCCACATATATATATATATATATATATATATGTTTTCTGAGGAAACATATCATCCAGATGTCCCAAGCTTTATGGTCTCCCCAAGATACACAAAGAAGGAACCCCACTCAGACCAATAGTCAGCTCCATAGGCTCACCTCTACAAAACCTGGCCAAATTTCTTGCCAAACAACTACAACCCTATGCAGAATCCATCAACTCACACGTAAGAAACTCATTCCAGTTCATCGAGATCATAAAGAAACAAAACTTACAACCTAACGACCTACTAGTAAGCTTCGATGTCATATCCCTCTTCACCCAAGTGCCAATAAAAGAAGCCTTGACAGCCATCCGAAACAAATACAACCCCCCCCAAGCACATCCTAGATCTGACCAACCACTGCCTATCCAATACATACTTCACCTACAATGAACAAAAATACAAACAAATAGAAGGAGCACCCATGGGATCACCCCTCTCACCTGTCATCGCAAACCTCTACATGGAACACTTTGAAACACAAGCTCTAGAAAAATACGACCACAAACCCAAACTCTGGCTCAGATACGTAGATGACACCTTCATAATCTGGCCACACGGGAAAGAAAAACTGAACAACTTCCTCACACACCTCAACAGCCTACACCCCAAAATACAATTCACCATGGAAACAGAAGCCAACAATCAACTTCCTTTCCTAGATGTCTTGGTATACAAAAGATCCAATGGCTCCCTAGGACACACCATCTACCAGAAGAAAACACATACAAACCGCTATCTACATGCACTCTCACACCACCACCCAGCACAGATCAATTCCGTAGCCAAGACACTCATCTCCAGAACAAAATGCTTAGCTGATGAACAACACCAAAAAACCGAACTACACACTCTCACCAACGTACTTACAGCCAATGGATTCCAAAGAAAGAAGATTACCCACCTAATCCAAAAAGAAACCCCAACCAAAATCCAAGACAGAGAACAAGAAAACGGCAAAGCCCTCCTCCCATATATAAAAGGCACTACAGACAAAATCAGCAAGATCCTCCAAAAACACAACATCAAAACAGCATTCTGCACAAACAGAAAAATATCCACCATCCTAAGAAACCCCAAAGACAAAATCGAATTAGAAAACCAAGGAGTATACGAAATCCCCTGCACTGCCTGCCCTACCACATACATTGGACAAACTAACAGAAGAATAAGTTCACGCATTGAAGAACATAAGAACTCAATCAAAAAAGAAGAAACGACCTCTTCCCTGGTCCAACACCTCAAAGCCACAGGACATGAAATTGATTTTAAAAATACCAGAACCATCGCCAAAACCGAACACTTCAACAGCAGAATAATCAGAGAAGCCATAGAGATAGAAAAACGGCCACACAACATGAACAAACGAGATGACACCTCCCGCCTTCCAGCCATTTGGAAACCCGCCCTCATGAACAGACGAGTACCTAACATAAAGAAGGACACCAGACCCACACCCATGAGAGCCACACAAGATGCCACCACCACGCTTCCATGTAGAAAACAGACTCACACCCACTCAGAAGATGAGACACGACCATGGACCAGAAGCTGCACTGCAGCTGCATCACTACCCACTTCAAACCCCTCCGAGCCATACATGAAGCAAACCGACACCCACTATGAAGATGCAGCACGACCACGAACTCGAAGCCAAACAGCAAGATCACAGCTCACCAGCTCAAATCCCCCAGCAACTAAGACTAACCTGAGCACAACCAAGCCCCCACCTGAACAGAACATGCCTCCAACCAATCAGAACACGGCTAACCCCCCAACCAATCAGAACACAGCCAAACCCCCTACCAATGAGTACACACCCCCACCCAATCAGAACACAGCCAAGCCCCCACCCAATCAAGTCCCACCCCCACTGGCAGTTAAAAGGAGGAAGCAGCTGCAATCTCCATTACTCTGAGAAGCACAGAGCCGGAGACAGAAGCCTGAAGATGATGAATGAGACTTCATCGAAACGTTGCCTAGATACTTCGAATCTTACGCGGGAGAAAACCCGAACAACCAAAGATCCACATACAAATACCCGCGAGAACCTCAGAAAATATATATAAGAAGAATTTAGTATGTATTTTTAAGGGAATGTACCAAGCAGAATTCGATTGAAAATAGTTATGTGTTATAAAATAGAGGTTAAAAAATGAATGTTATAACTGTAAAGGAGTAACTTAATTTTTTTAAACAAGATCTTAAAAAAGATACAAAGGTGTTACACTCCAGTCTAGTAATTACAGGGGAAAATTTGTTTTACGAGAAACGATAATATGAAATTGTAAACAGGACAGACAAAAGTAGAAAAACATTGATTAGAAAGATTTTTAAAAATTAGAAAAAGATATGTAATTGAATTAAGAAACGAATGAGATAATTTAAAATAAGGCTATAGGAAGTAAAGAAAGGGAAAAGCTATTGAAAAAATCTCAAAAATAATTATAAGATATGGATTAGAATGTATAAGATAAATATGTATTGAGCTTATGTCTGTATGGAGAAGTGATAACCCGGGGTCACACTGTTCTTAAAAAAGATTTTTTTATTTGTATTTGTTTGCTTTCTGAAAACTTAAATAAAACTTTTATTTTTAAAAAAGAATGTCTGGGAGAACCACTGCAAGCTTGAAATTTAGCAGCATTATTATAGATCTAAGAATCCCATGATGTTTAGTTATCTCTGAACTGCATTCTCCAGGTAGAATGTGTCCATGCAACTCATGTGTTCAGATAATGCATGCTAAAAAGTTCCTACTCATTGTGAAGTGAGACAGGAGAGTAGTCATAGAAGATTTTTTTTTGTGGCCAGTCATCTGAAACAGATTACCCTTGAGGTGAGTACTATCCATGAAAACATATTGAGCATGTAAAAAAACACAACCCACTTCAGGATAAAGAGGGCAGGAGACTAGTGTATGATTGTCCTGAGAATGAGAAAGGGATGATTTAAAGCAAGGAATGCTGGTTAGGGTATTCTGGGAGTTGAAGTCCACAGTTTTTAAAGTTGGCAAGGTTGAATACTCCTGATTTAAAGTGTCTATTGTTGGATTTATTGTGTGTTTTCTCTGTTTATTGCTTTAGTATTGATTGCTATATTGCACATGTTTTTTGTTCTGTATTATGAGGGTCTGCATACTTTTTAAAATTATTACATTGAAATGGCAAAAAAAAAAACAATAAAAAGAAATCCCAAAGATACTTTTTCAAAAGGCAATTTGAGTTCCTTGTTTTTCTTTGAAGACATTTTGCTTTTTATCCAAGAAGCTTCTTCAGCTCTGACTGGATGGTGGGAAATTGAAAGATTTATATTCCTTGCAGACAACTGGTCATTTGCTTTTTTTTTTAACATCTCTCTCTTGACAGAGGGGAAGGGATATGACATTGTCCATCTCCAGTCTAAAACACAGTTTTTTAACCATTCCAAGAAGGCCCCACACCCATTTGCACTGCTCAGGTGATCCCGAGGACACAGATAAACTTCTAAGTGGCCTCAACGACTCTCTAAAAGAATGCAAATGACTAACTAATGGATGGAATATAAATCCACCCAGTTAGAGCTGAAGAAGCTTCTTGGATGAGAAGTGAAATGTCTTCAAAGAAAAACAAGAAAGTCCAGTTGCCTCTTGAAAAAGCACCTTTGAGAAACTATGACCTGGATGACCAAGAATCTCCATAGAAAATATAAAGATGTATCTATCAAGTATTATTTAGAAAGTTGTGATTTGCTGTAGAAAAAAAGAAAAGGCAAGAAGTAGTATTCAGTTCCAGTTCTCATAAAATTCCTAAAGGATTTGTGAGGAACAATTTAAACGACAGCCTTCTTCTGTTGCATTACATATAGTTATGCATTCTATATCATTTTGAAAGGGATTGTCAGTTAAGTTTTCTAATCTATATCTGCCAATATAGCATATTTTCCCATATAACATGCTATTTCAGGACAACTCTGTATATTCAGTTATATATTTTTCTAGAAGCAGAGATGGTATTCAACAGGTTCTGACCAGTTCTGGAGAACTGGTAGTGGAAATTTTGAGTAGTTTGGAGAACCAGTGGTAACCTTTCCCTAGTAGTGGGGAGGGAATGGAGATTTTTCAGTATCCTTCCCCTGCCATGCCCACCAAGCCATGCCACAATCACTAAGCCATGCCCACAGTACCGCTAGTAAAACATTTTGAATCCCACCCCTGTCTAGAAATAATTCTGAATTATGCATGTATTTAAGATTGCAGTTCCTTCATAATTAATGAAATTGTAAGGCATGTACCCAGAAAGTTTGGATAATCATATTAAAAATTAAGCCAAAGTGTTGGTTGATCTTGATTGATTGCAGAAGCTAAGCATCTATTGGTCTTAGAAGCTAAACAATTTAATTATTAGCATGAGGGACATCTTAAAAGTATAGGTCTCTTGGGTAAAGTTAGAAAGCGTCCCATAAAAGGATGCGTAGAAAATAACTTCTGTAATGTTTTAGAAAACTGCATGGATAAAGTCACCAGAAGGATAATTTTAATTTATTTTTTTATGACACTAGTGTTTATCAGATTAAAACACTTAAACTTTGGTTCCTGACACTTTAAAGGAATTATTTGTAATGGCTCAAGACTGATTGTTTAGGACTGCAGCATGTGTGTGAGGTTATGTGCTATTATGTGCTTTTGTGTGTGTATTTTATTCACAAGCCATTAGATGGCTAGCCTTATTTAAAAGAAATAAAGTGACTTATGGTGCCTTTAGACTTGAGACTTTGAAAATATTTCTACTATTTAATGCTGTAGAACAAGGAAGTCAAACTCTATTTCACTGAGCGCCACATCAGGGTTGTGTTTGACCTCGGGGGTGGTGAGTGGGTGTGGCCACGGTGAGCAGGGACATCTCATCTTCTGCAGCCCTCTGCCAGTGAAAATAGAGCCTGGGAGGCTGTTGCAGCCCAAAATGGAGCCCTGGAGGGTCACATGTGGCCTTCACAAGCTCCGTTTTCCCTGGCAGAGGCACTGCAGGCTGATCCTTTGCTGTTTCCGGTGCCAGATCTAAGCATCCTGCAGGACAGATCTGGACCCCGGGCCTTGAGTTTGACAACCCTGCTGTAGAATATCAATTTACTGATATTATTTCCAAATTTGCAGTTCTATAAAAGAAAAACTGTATGTTTATGTCTGTATATTCCAAAAAATGAATCACAAGATTTCTAGTGTTGAATGGAAACTTGTTTAATAACCATTGCTGTCTGCCAAGAGATAGAGTTGCTCCAGCTGTTTATTATCTTAAGGACATTGCAGGGTAGAACTGTAAAATCACCATTTTATATTAAGCAATGTGATAGTAATTAAATCTATGGTCATTTACTCTACCTAGAGATATCTTTTTAGTACTTTATAATATTAATATGTTAAATTAGGACTTAAGTGTTTGGGAACCTCTGTATTTTAGAAATGTCACTGTAATTTATCTAATTGTTCTAGTAACTTAGTCAATTAATGTCTTTTCTAAATTTCTTTTACTATCTTGTCACTTTATTGGCTATTTAGTTCATTTTATTCTAATAGATCTATAAAATTGTATGCAATTTTTGTTTCTGGCTGTAATAAAGAGAATTGAATTGTATAACATCTTTTTGGAATAGACCTTACAGATGCTTACCAAACAATTTCCCTTCTCAGTCATTCTCCAAATAGCCGTTGAAATGGTGAATCACTTTCAGTGGTGATTGTATCATCTTGTGATACATTCATGATGCTTACAGAATCACTTTTTCCTATGGATTTCATGTATTTATAAACGGCTTTTTATTAAGATAGACAAGGAATAAACTAGGTTATCAGCTTTCATTGATTTAATGTCATGTGCAGCATTTCCTGCCAACAGTAAAGACAATAGTGCTGGTTTTGCTACTTTTAGGCCAGTTTGCCACTATAGCAGTAAAAATTTATTTAACTTGTTCACATACAAGCTAGGATCTCTAATCTAGAGGCTATTCTGAAAATTATCATATTGTTGCCCCTTATTAGCTAGTACAGTTGCAATATGCAGACACACTGACATCAAGTGCAATATATTGCAATATGAAACACTCAGGATACAGAAATAATTAATTAAAATAAGCAAACGTGGGAAAAATAATGTCTGAGTAAGGCAAATATAAAAATGTAGAATTTTGAAAATATGCCTTTAACTTGTATTCCTATTGTAGTGTGGAAAGTTTTTCAAAACAAGATTCTGTTGCATAAAAAGTCTGCCACCATGTCACCATCAAACAGTAAATTGCGGACCACAGAGAACACATAGTCTCCATGTAGAACGTGCCTGAGAACCTTATAAAATTGAAGATGTTCTTTAAGGTTGTCAGATTGGTTGAACTCATGGGGATGTAAAGCTGGACCATGGAATAAATTAACCACGTGTGCCTCTTTTGGATTGGCTGGAATTTTATCTATTTAAGAAAATTTATATGGCTACCCAATTCACTCTCAATGACTCCATTGCTTACAAAGATAAAAACCCAATACAAAAAACAATAACAAAAAAATAATAAACTATCCTCCTTTTACCTAGGTTTACCTTGTTTATTTGAGTGAAAAGGATGCATTAGGGCACGAAAATACCATTGTATAAGCTCTTTCATATTAAAATATGTTCCAATGTTCATTCATACTCTGAATAGTTATTAAATCATCTCAGAAAGTTGCAGGATGCCAACAAAAGTTTGTTCGGTATATTTTTCTCTCCTTTTCATCAAATGAATTTAGAAAATGTATTCGTTAAAGTCTTTTTTCTTTTCAGCTTTTGTCATTTTTAATATCCTTTTAGTTCTGGCTAGCCCAATATTACTTTAGACTGAGTTCTTTTGAAAACCCTGGTATAAGCCTGGCATAATATTTGCAAATGGATTCTGTACCAAGTTAAATGGAAAAAAAGTGTACTGAATGACTTTCTCACCCAACACACACAAATGTATTAGAATTAAGTAGGTAAATAGGCATTGCTGTCTGGCTTAAATTGCATAGTTGTCCAACCTTGAAATTTGAGATAGGAATTTAACTAAATATATCTTTGAAAATATACCCACATTCTATATTGCTTGAGTTCATTAATTCTTTTAATTTGTTATCATTCTAAAGTATAGTTCTAAAGTGTTCTAAACTAACTTATGACTTTTATAGAGATTCAGTGGAAGAATATAATTTATCAGGAAGTCTCTCATAAATTGTGTTGTTGTGATGTTCCAAGTTTCAGTCCTCAAATGTAAATATGATTACCACTGTATAGAAAATGACCTTTCTCATAACTTCTCTTTGAATGGAGGAAAATTACTGAACAAGTCAGGTATTTAAAATTCACCCAGACAGCTTTTTATGACAGCATACTCGTAGAACCAGCAGAAAAACTGACTAAATTTCAAATGATACCAATTATATATGACATTTCTTTTAACATTATATTATGAAGAATTTAGCATTTAACTGGTTGCATTAGATATGTATCATTTTATCCTTTTCTATCAACACCCTGCAGGAATATTATCTCTGAATAAATTCTAGAATTGTGGTTGTGTCCAATATTTCCATTCCAACTGTCATAACAAGAGTGCTTCACAATTTGGAGATGCGTAGTATGCCTGTCAGAGTTTGTTACAGTTCAGTGATGCATGGTGAAGTGTAAGGGACACGAGAGGGATCCTACATAGCTGACAGCATAAATTCAGTGATGATGTTTCACAATTATTTCTTCTCCAAGGTCAGCATAAAGAAGAGTATGTAGAAATCACAGGGCTACAGGCTAGATTGGCAAGATGAAAAACACCCCCCCAAAAAGCAGTGGCAAATCAGATTGGTATTGCTGCCAAGAAATCCATGTGGGCATTTCCATGTAATCACCAGCAGTTGTACTCAACTCAAGGGAGTTTTCACTTATCAGTTCACTGGCTAATGGACAAATCTTCAAACTCTGCTTCAGTTTTTCTTCATATGACTAGAATTAATTATATGAAACTGTATTTCAGCATGGCTGCAAAGATATAATTTCAAAATACTTGACTTGAAACATCTTTTTTTGGGATAAATTAGGTCTCTTTCTTTTTTGCTTGCCTGATTTGTCAGCTACGAATTCTTCTACCACAAGTACAGTACTTTGGGTCTCCTCAAATGTATGAAGCATTATACAAGCAGGTGAAATTAACTGTATGTTAGTTTTAATAGAAATTGAAAATTAAAAGTTTTAAAAAATCACGGAACAAAGAACACAGGAAGAGCTATTTTTTAGGAATTCCAAATGCTAAACATCCCAGAATAGTTCATATTATCACATGATGCTTCATGTGATATGAAGGATCTACTCCTATTTGTAAGGTTAAAGTGACATATTTTAACTTAATTTGGCATACAATTGAAGCATGAGAAGGCTCTTTCAATTTTCTTAAGCCTGCAACAACAAAAGTGTTGTTTGGTCACATGTATTCATGAACATTGTTCATGTTCACGCATTCACCTACAGACAACAGGGATGCAAGCCTTTCATGACTTTTCTGCTTTAAGACTTCAGTGCTTTCTTTAAGCTAACTGATTTTGTAAATGCACAATGCTGCAAATTAAATAAACAATGAAGTTGATATAATTTCAGAACATAAATGCACAAATTCTATGTTGCGATTTAACCTGCATCTATTCAGCATTCTGGACAAAATAAAAAGTACACTAAATGGAAGATTCATTCCCTCTCAGCTGCAAACATTTTAAATATAGGTATAACTCTGGAGATAATGAAGAATTTTCATAAATTTTACAGCAAAGTTTTATTGGCTGAGTTGATCTTTGCAGCATCTGTTAGCATAAGACTTTATTTCAATTTAACTACAGGTCTGCTATAAAAAGACTGCCATGCAGTGAAAATTTAAGAGAATAAACTCATCTTTTAATTTGCATTTATTAGCACACCTGCAGATTGTAGCTGAAGTTCTAATAAAGCTTTTGATCAAAACTTAATCCTGCAAATTCTTCATTGTTCTTTCAGAAGTATCAATTAATATAGCATTTGCAACTGTTCTTTATTGAAACAAAAATAATCTGGCAACCTATATTTCAGTTGAAGCTTTGATCAATATATATTAACTACTGTAAAAGTTTGAGATAAGAATAAACTCCCATGTTAAAATTTTATTTGCATCACAGAACAATGATGATAAAAGCTATTGTGTATAATGCTGTTAAATGAAAGTTTATTACTACTATATATTGAACTACACCAAACATGTCATAGACAATCCCTGAGCATTATTGAAATAATGTATTAATGTTGGCAGTTATTTTGAAAAATGATCTGTGTTTAATAGTTTCATTTACTATCCCTTAATTATACTGTATGGAGACATGATTTGTATAGACTGTTTATTCTGTTACAAAAGATAAAAATTGTGCTGGATGATTTCAGGTCATTCCTCTATAAACATTGTTTTGTCCCAAAAATATTTATTAATAAAGGTGTTCATTCCATCCCCAACATTTTCATAGACTTTAAAAAATATTTAACATACACAATTAAAACAAGCTTTCAACTTAAAGAAAAATAAAGATAAGCAGAAAAGACACAAACACACACTAAAAATACAAATTAAGAAAAAAAAGAGAAAATAGAGAATAATACTACTTTATATGAAGTATAAATGCATACTTTATAGTATATAGTTTACTAATAAATACACAATTAATACAAATTATTATTATAAAATGTCATTTAATCTATGCCATAATACCACATTTTGCTGCATCCTTTGAAGAATAAAAAAAAATGTTACCATTTCAAAAACGGATAGCACTTTTCTGACAAATATATACTATACTATACTGTACTGTACTGTACTGTACTATACTACACTACTCTACTCTACTCTACTCTACTATAATTATACTATTCTAATGTCCTAATATGTATGACCCAACCATAATTCCTGGTAAACAGGTAAATACCAAAGTTTTGATTATAATTCACCTTGACATTAACACTTCTAACTTTTAAACATTTTTCCGTAAATTTTCTTATATACACTCTCTCAAAAGGATATCACATGATTACATAATGATATCATATAGGTCAGTGAATCCTAATTTTATTTTACATCTACAACATAGAAAATCAAAAGTCCATTCTCTCATGGAGGCTAGTTCACTGAATAGAGCTTTTTTTATCAATTTTAATCTCAGATTTTTTGATACCATTCAAACATTTTTAATGACATGAATTTTATTGGTGGGCATTAGCAGAAATTCTGGTTCTTTAGTCCATATTTAAAATATCTAATAAATGTCCATTTAAAAAATATTCTTGAGCTTTTGATAGAGATATCTTATAGGTTTGAATTCTGCCATGGATTCCATCAAGTATGAGATCATCTTTGCCTAGGAAACAGCCAAATTGCTCCATTAAAACTTTCTTAAAGTAGAGGTTTCACCAATGTTGTAGATTGGGAAGACCAAATCCTAACTTCTGCCCAATCTTTCCAATAGGAAGTTTAACCATCAGAATTCAAAGTAGAATTTTTTTCAGTATTAAATATTCATGATTCTCATTATCTAAGCCCAATCTACATCCTAATAAGACCCCAAAATTTCTCATCTTGGAATTAAAATGGAATTTTCTATTTTCTATGTTAGCAATGAAAATTAATGTCACAATTTTACAACTTAACCCATAAAAGGTAATATTCAATTATATTTTTATGCTGGCAGCTAATAAAACACCTTGAATGCTTTTTAAATCATTTTTATTTATTTAGAAAATTTATAGCCACTAACTTGGTCATAGAGACTCTAGGCAGCTTACAAACAATAAAAACACAGTATAGAAAAAAATAAAAATAAAAAAACACAATATCCTACCCACCCACTCCCCGTGACAACACATAGTCAAATCAGCCATTTGAAGGGCTTTATCCCACTCCCCAGGCTCGCTGGTAAAATCAAATCTGCAGGGCTTTATGAAAGAGTGTCAAAGTGGGGACCAGTCTAATTTTGAAAGGGATTATATTATTATTATTATTATTATTATTATTATTATTATTATTATTATTATTATTATTATTATTATTATT
>NW_020769333.1:7497318-7548835 GCF_900518735.1 Pseudonaja textilis
TTATTATTATTATTATTATTATTATTATTATTATTATTATTATTATTGTCATAGCTCAATAATAAATAAGATTATTAATACATAATAACATAGACATTAATAGTAAAATTATTAACTAACTTTTTTGTTCAGCAAACCATGGCCTAGCATGATATCTCAATTAACTCACTGTGCTTTGTATCACCTGTGTAATGTACTGTATTTAACATTAATGTTAAAAGTAGCATTCATGATATTTCTTACTGATTTTGAAAAGAAAGAAATATCTAAATACAAGGGTAGCTGTGTTTTCTAATGCTAGCTAACGTTACATACATTCATTATTTTTTTTTGAAATTGCTTTACTTTGACAATCTGTTTAATTACTCAATACCTTGTATCATGTGGTCCTTGTACTTCTCAACCAGTTTATATCATAATGTCATCAGAAACTGAACCCAACATGTTTTTCATTTTCTTTGACATATAAATCAGGTACCTAAATGCTAATCACCTTGCAGATGAAATAATGGCATTCAAAAAGTATATGTTCATTTACTTAGCTGCTTTAAGCTTACTTATTTAAAACAGCTCACTTAACTGCTTTAAAAAGTTGCACTCAATTGCAATTGCACATGCACTCTTTAGAACCTTTTTCTGAATTATTTTTAAGAAGTACAGTTCAGCCTTTCCACATTCTTGTATAAAATCTGTGAATCTGCAACTTTCTTAGTATTTTGTTATAAGTAGTACTGGATAGAATTGCTGACAACTATAATTTAAAATGTCCGCTGAACGTTTCAGATTGTGTATCACTTCTTTTGGCATTCATAAAGATATATAAATACATTAATGTCTTAAAAATAGCTTGACACTTGAGAGACCCAACTTTAAGTTCTGACTGAATAGTTCCTGATAAACATCTTATATTTTAGTATTTATTTGTTAAATATATATGCCACCCATTTCATTATTTGACGAGCTTATAATAATGTAAATAATGGTATAAAACAATTAAAAAGTTAAAAACATTAAAATATTAGGTTTTGAAAGTTAAAACATTAAAATTAACAACAAAGCAGATAAAAAGAATCAATGTATAGACTGATTTGAGGTTCGATCTTTTGTTAATTTACTAGCCACTTCCAAAATTAAAACACATTTAAATAAGTAATTGTCTCTCAAAACAGTGTTTCTTGTAAAGTTGTTTCTTTTTCCATCTTCTTTATTTAATTGGGATGCTGGCTGATTCCAACCAATCCTGGGTGTCTATCTATATTACTATGACCATTCAAACTAAGGGCAAACATATGGTTTTCTTAGCAGAAAGATGTGATCTAAGAATGTCAATTTTGGGGGCTTATGAACTCTTATAACACTTTAAGACAATGTGATGTTTGTGCATATTTCAATCAGTCAGAATAGAGCTGGAAGTGACCTTGGATGTCTTCTAGTCCAACCCTGCTGAAGCAGGAGAGCCTATACTATTTCAGACAGATAGTTGTCCAGCTTTTCTTAAAACGTCCAGTGATGAAGTACCTACAACTTCTGAAGGCAAGCTGTTCCACTCGTTAATTGTCATCACTGTTAGGAAGTTTCTTCTTAATTCTAGATTGCTTCTCTTCTTGATTGGTGTCTATACATTGTTTCTTGTCTTGCTTTCTGGTGCTTTGGAAAATAAGTTGTTCCCCTTTTCTTTGTGGCAGCCCCTCAAATACCGGAATACTGCTCTCATATCACCCATAGTCCTTCTTTTCTCTAGACTAGCCATAACAGCACAGCACAGCATAGCACAACATAGCAACATAACATAACATAGCAATATAACATAACATAGAAATATAATATACTTTCTTTTCTTTAAAACAATAATGCTAATTCTAAAATAATCACATTAGAACTTTTCATATTTTCCTTCTGATATTTTCAATAAATTCATCAGCTATCATTAAAGTATAGATGCTGACTTTGTCCTATTATGTAATTGTTTTTTTCAGTTTAAGTACTGACAGTCATTTGACTAATTTGGGCAGGTATAGAAATTGAATGAATAAATAGAGCTAGAAAAAATTGTAGATAAATATAATAATCTTACATTATTATTTGTTTCACTGATAAATTTAATATTTAACTTCAATAATCACTTCATTAGACAGATTGATTAATATATCGTTAATCACAGGATCACTTTGTTCTGGATGCTACGAAGCAATGAAACAAGTTTAAGAAGGTACAAATATGGGTTGAATATTTGTTTGCCTCTTTCATATTGTTTAATTGACCATGAGATTGAACCATTAAATAAGCAGATCGAAATAAAGTGAATAACAAAAAAAAGCCAAATAATAACAGGAAATGGTTGTACCATTTTATTCTTAATCACAATGTGCTTTAGAAAGCAATATCTGGAAACTATAAATTCATTTCTATTTTTTTAAGCTAGGTGTTGTTGTATCAGTTTATTGAATGTGTCTCAACTGGCTTAGTTCACAGGACACTCTAGCCATTAACAATGAATTGCAAAACATGGTAGCTGACTTCAGCTGGAAATTGAAGCAGAAGCAAACAAATTGTATTATTGCTTTGCATGTTATTCAAATGAGTTCTTAAGCTATCCTTTGATAGTGCCTTTTGCTCTTGGAATCTTATTCTGTTATAAAAAGTCTGAACGTCTTTATTAATTGATTTAAATTATTTATATGGCCAATATCTCAACATCATGACTCTGGACAGTTGGGCAATACATAAAAACCTGCTGACAACACAACAAAAAATAAAAACAACCTAAAGATCTATAAGGTAGTATTACCCATCAAAGTAGTCCGGACAAGAAACCAAAATTTTGAATGCTAACAGTACTTTTACTTTAATATCACGGTAACTGAAAGTACGTCTCCATCTTATTTTACTTTACAGAGAATTAGGGAGAATTCCTTCTGAGATGTTTTTAGCATCCCATTCCTTCTGTGGGTTAAGGTATCTGTTGTATAATGTTGCTCCAGTTGTAACGTTTCTTTCCAAGGTGTTTCTCATGCCACATTACATATTTTGGAAAGTAATATTTCCCTCCCTCCCTCCATCCCTCTCCTTCTCCCTCTCCCTCCCTCTTTCTCTTTAAAAAAGGAAGTGTTTCTAAACGGCAGGTGCTTATCTTTTTAAATATTTACATAGATGACCTGACTGTATTTTAAGCAAATAAACGAAAGGGCAAGTAAGCTGCGAAATTACATGAATATTGACATAATTATCTCCTCCATTGCAGAAGATAAAGAGAAACTGGGCAAAAAGACAGTAGACCAGAACCAGAATCAATTACAAATAAGATATATTTACTTAGAGATATGCTAAATATGGTCAAAGAAGAAAGGAAAGGAGCCGAAGAAAAGTATCTCTGTAGCATCATCTATTGCCCCTAACATGCTGAGAGGATATCAAAGCAAGGCTTGTTGAAGTGCATTTTCCATCACTCTCTACCTATTGAGGTTCTGGTATTCTGTAAACCACCTATCGAGGCTCTGCTATGCTAGTTTTAAATCTCCTTGGCAGTATGTTATACTTTATATATAAATATAAATAGAATCACAAAAACAGGTATTGAAAGTAAATATCCCTCACCTTCAGAGGGAGCACTCCAAGTAATAAAATATTTCTGTGTTGGAATATACAGTATATAACTTAGTAATGCAAAAATTCAATTGTGTTTGTGTTGGTCTTTTAGAAAAATGTTGAAAGTAATGAAAAATAGAAATACAGAAATTAGAGAATGAGCCCCTTCCCTCTGTGTGTGTGTGTGTCTGTGTGTGTGTGTGTGTGTGTGTGTGTGTTTGAGAGAAAAAGAGTTTTTTAAAAAATAACTGGTTTCTTTTTGTCTCTGCTCAGGCAGGAAAAGAAATTAATTTTTTTGAGGAAAGGGCATCAAATTTGACTTAAATTTCTATGTATCTGATTCATAAATTAGTACAATTTATGAAGTACCAGTTTCTAAAGCAATAAATACTGGTCTGATTTATTTAATATACTGTACTTCCTATATTAATTCTATAAATATTGTTTTGAACAGTATCTGTGTGATTATTTAAATTGTGATTAGCTTCCTCTCATCTGACCTCTACAAAGAATTTGTGATCATACAGTTCTGGAGGACAGCCAATAACTGATACAGAAATGTAAAATATTTATATCATTTTTAATCCTTCATTGAGTTGTGAACTGAGCCTAACAGAAAAAAT
This sequence comes from Pseudonaja textilis, assembly GCF_900518735.1. The sequence continues at coordinate 7,501,527 of NW_020769333.1, forward strand.
AATTATCTTGCAATGAGGTAAAGTATGGGAGTAAAAAGCCTGCCCTCAGGGCCTCTGTCAAATAAATCTTAGAGACTACAAGTTTCCTCATAAGTATGTTGATTAGATTTTTAAAAACGTGAACCCACTTTCTGGCAAATATGCAAGACTTATATTTAAAATCATAATGGAAGATGATACCTGGCATTTCACAGTTTGTTGTCTATAATGGATGGACCTCAACAATGTTGAGGAACTAACAACATAAAATCTAATTCAGATATAAAAATAATAATCAAATCCTAATATGTAAGTCATGGTATACTTATTAATTAAATGTATTTGGTGTTGTATCTACCTTGTAATGCATCAAATGATTTGTAATGGATGATGATGAACTGTTTGCCCTTAATGGGCTGATGGGAGAGAGAGCGTGATATCCAGAATCTGTAAAATTGAGGAAGGCTAAACGTGGCATAGGATAAAATTGTGTATATAAATTTTTATTTTGAGCTTTGCATAAATGCAGCTAGAAATAGAAAACCTACAGTGCATCAGATACTTCTAAAAATATTGCTGAAGTAGAATTCTTATCTCACAGTGAATGGGAATGATAATTGAATAATATCTGAATGCCTATAAATGCTCCACCCTTATGTAGGGAGAACTTCAGTTTGAAAGGTTCCTTCCTCAGAAGTTTTGCTTACTTTGGGATAGGTCCTACCAGGCTCTGTCCAGCTCTCTCTCCTTCCCCCTTCTATATATTTATATCTATATATCATCAATATCTATAAATTTATGATTGATTTTAAGTTCATACCTGTACAATAGTAATGTGCAAAAAATTAGAATTTCCAAACTTGAAGTATTTCAAATTCATTTTTTTAGCTTTAGTGTTTAATCCTAGCTGAAAATAATGTATTTTATCCATACTTATATAGTCTAATTGATTGGAATTTATGGTTAATTTCAGTATAATTTATTTCAATGGACCTTTTAAAAGTTTGAGTAACTAATTTCATTAATACATAATTCTAAGCATAGTCAGTATATTATAATATCAATATCCATTTATACCCTGAACAAACATTGAATTTGTCATAAAAGCTGTAGGCGTTTGCTGTTAATTGTAGTCCATTTGTTATGACCTTTTAATATGGTTGTAACATAACTGATTCTTATATAATTACTTGCCTATTCAAATTCTAAACCAATTCACAATTTTTCATTCATCGTTTTACAAGAAGCCTATGAATTTAAATCATGTATTAGTTGTTATCTAGGAAGTTAACATTTTATTTTGAAATGGAAATACTATTTACAGTTATGAGTACATTGCTTATAAGATAAATTTATAAATCTATTAATAGTAACAAGATTGATTTATCATAAAAATATCGGGACAAGAAACCCAAATTCTTAAAATAATTCTGAGGCATCTTTGTGCAGAGAATGGCCTTTAGTTATCATATATAAAAGATAGCAAGTGTCCTTAGGTGGAATCTTGTAATGTAAAATGACACGTTATTTACACTACAGATCTTCCTATTTTCGATTGTAGATCCTTCTCCAAATCTGTTCCAGAAAATTGTCCATTTGCTAATGTCACCAGAAATGGAACAGCAAATTAATAATTTCCTTTTTCTGTGATAATTCAAATTCTTATTCACCAAGATTTGTTCTCTATATTTGATGATTTTACTAAATAACAAAACAAACACTGAGAGCAAACCAAGTTTATTTTGTCAATGACAAAATTTCTCTATACTTATTTTGGGGGTTAAATAAATGTACTTTGAAAACTCATTTCCATTAATAACCTGAATAACCAAGTTATTGTGATGTGCTTTTAGGTCATTCTTTTTGGATTATGTGTTATATAAATGCATTCAAAGAACTCATTGAATATATGAACAAACAAAACTTAATTTAACAATCCAGGTGTGTTACTGTAGATGGTATAGATACTATAGATAGATACTGTAGATAGCATAGTAGTATATGTTGTTCAAGATCCATCAAAGGCCCTTAATGCTTAATTAGAAAATAATTGTCACAAGTTTTATTTCTTTACTTTCTTTTTTAAAATATATAGTTATAGAATATATCTTTTTCCTTTCCCATAGCTTACTTTGTACAACAATCAAGCAACTTTTCTTTTGGTACCTCCTTCAATTCTTCCAGCTTATGCCTGACTGCCCACCTTATGAAGAAATCTCTTACCTCTTTATGTTCTGTTTTACCAGATTGCAAGAAAACTATCATTTGCAATTTACACTGCTCAAAAAAATAAAGGGAACACAAAAATAAGACATCCTAGATCTGAATGAATGAAATATTCTTATTAACTACTTTGTTCATTACATAGTTGAATGTGCTGACAACAAAATCACACAAAAATTATCAATGGAAATCAAATTTAGCAACCCATGGAGGTCTGGATTTGGAGTTACACTCAAAATTAAAGTGGAAAAAAACACTACAGGCTGATCCAACTTTGATGTAAAGTCCTTAAAACAAGTCAAAATGAGGCTCAGTAGTGTGTGTGGCCTCCACCTGCCTGTATGACCTCCCTACAATACCTAGGCATGCTCCTGATGAGGTGGTGGATGGTCTCCTGAGGGATGTCCTCCCACACCTGGACTAAAGCACCCTCCAACTCTTGGACAGTCTGTGGTGGATGGAGCGAGACATGATGTCCCAGATGTGCTCAATTGGATTCAGGTCTGGGGAACGGGCGGGCCAGTCCATAGCATCAATGCCTTCATCTTGCAAGAACTGCTGACACACTCCAGCCACATGAGGTCTAGCATTGTTGTGCATTAGGAGGAACCCAGGGCCAACCGCACCAGCATATGGTCTCACAAGGGGTCTGAGGATCTCATCTTGGTACCTAATGGCAGTCAGGCTACCTCTCGCGAACACATGAAGGGCTGTCCGGCCCCCTAAAGAAATGCCACCCCACACCATTACTGACCCACTGCCAAACCAATCATGCTGGAGGATGTTGCATGCAGCAGAACATTCTCCACGGCGTCTCCAGACCCTGTCTTGTCTGTCACATGTGCTCAGTGTGAACCTGCTTTCATCTGTGAAGAGCACAGGGCACCAGTGGCGAATTTGCCAATCTTGGTGTTCTCTGGCAAATGTCAAACGTCCTGCACGGTGTTTGGCTGTAAGCACAACCCCCACCAGTGGGCGTCGGGCCTTCATACCATCCTCATGGAGTCTGTTTCTGACCATTTGAGCAGCCACATGCACATTTGTGGTCCGCTGGAGGTCATTTTGCAGGGCTCTAGCAGGGCTTCTCCTGTTCCTCCTTGCACAAAGGCGGAGGTAGAGGTCCTGATGCTGGGTTGTTGCCCTCCTGCGGCCTCCTCCACATCTCCTGATGTACTGGTCTGTCTCCTGGTAGTGCCTCCATGCTCTGGACACTACGCTGACAGTCACAGCAAACCTTCTTGCCACAGCTCGCATTGATGTGCCATCCTGGATGAACTGCACTACCTGAGCCACTTGTGTGGGTTGTAGACTCTGTCTCATGCTACCACTAGAGTGAAAGCACTGCCAGCATTCAAAAGTGACCAAACCATCAGCCAGAAAGCATACGAACTGAGAAGTGGTCTGTGGTCACCACCTGCAGAACCACTCCTTTATTGGGGATGTCTTGCTAATTGCCTATGCTTTCCACCTGTTGTCTATTCCATTTGCACAACAGCATGTGAAATTGATTGTCAATCAGTGTTGCTACCTAAGTGGACTGTTTGATTTCACAGAAGTGTGATTGACTTGGAGTTACATTGTGTTGTTTAAGTGGTTCCTTTATGTTTTTGAGCAGTGTATAATTTTCTGAATTGTTCCTAGATATCTTTTTTAAAGGATGGGGTTACACTGACTATTTTTATATACGCAACAGATCTACAAGTTCTTATATACTTTATTATAAATATGAAATATATTTATATCTTATTTGAATTTCTAATGGTTAAAGTATCAGGCTGGAAGTCAAGAGACTGATTTTAGACCTGCCTTAAGCATGAAAGCTAGTTTAGTGAGCTTGAGCCAATCACTCTCTTACACCCCAATCTACCTCATAGAGTTGTTGTTATGGAAAATAGGACGAGAAGGAGCATTTTGTGTGTTTGCTGCCCATTTATAAGAACAATAAATGCGGGATATAAAAAAATAAATAAAAGCAAAGTCATTTGTGAATGCATAGATATTTATCAATAAGTTCTAACATTTTCTTCCCTTTTTTTCGTCTAGTTGACATTAGCATTTTTCAGAGTGTCATGTTCAAATACAATTCAAACACAAGTATCAAGTATTGTGCCAGGAAATGAAAGCAAGGAGAAAATGCTGCAGAAAGCTTGTATCTGACAATGATCAGTGTTATCCTTCTTACACCATCTCATCTCATTTATTCTACTGTCAGCCCAAACAGACTCGCTACAAGACAACTGACTGCAGAAGTCTGTGGGGTCTCTTCTAAAAACACCCTTTTGGTGTTTCCACTTTATGTGGAGGACACCTTAGGAAAATAATTACCAGTATTTCAAACTATCCAACGAACAGGAAAGCAAGATCCATCTGATAAAGGAGTCGTCTCATCAGGATCTAAACCTGATAAAATAAAATGCAGGATATTTGTTTGTTCAGGAAGATGCATAGGATGGTGTGGAATCCTTGCTGAATGGTGAAAGAAAACTCTGGGAGCAGACATAGGCAAAAAATAAATTGACTAGGGCTGGTGATCATTTTGTGCTTCAGACAACAGTTCACTTTGGCAAATGAGAGTCCCAGAACTGAGTTGCTGTCATGTTTGTGGTGTGTGTGTGTGTGTGTGTGTGGTGATGTGTGTGTGAATTCATATCAGTTGTTGGATCTTGAATGTGACTTGGCTAGGAATTTGTGTTCTTTTTGTTCTCAAATGCTTGAATAGGTTAGCCACTCACAGTTGCTTCAAACTGCAAAATGAGTGGCAATTTTTTTTGATAATAGTAACAATCAATATAGACACTCTGAATTATATATGGTCAGATCACATTCCAAGCATTAAAAAAACATGGAAAAAAATAAGAATTAAATCACACTGGAATATATACATATTTGAATCTGACCAGTGACTTGCTTCATTATAAAATACAGGTTTTTTTTAAAGCCATTCAAAACGTAATAACTAGAGTCTTCATTTTTGCATAGGAGTCAGTGGAAAGTCTAAAATTAGACTTTTCTTCAATTGTTTTAGTCTTTTTTGGGGGGGGCAAGTACAATTTTCCATCATTACTTCAGATCCTCAAAATTAGATCTTTAAAATTTTTTAGTTGGCATTGATTAGAAATAATTAGCATCGATTGTTACTAGCTTCTAATATATGAATTAATATTGATTAAATAGTAGTTAGTAAATTTGTCCTTGTGAAGCAGCAAGCAGAGTGTTAGATTAATTTGCTCCCTAGCTGGCACAATCAGCCTGGATCAGACTTTTTTCCAATATGTTTTTCATAGAAAGGCCAATATTTAAATTCTTTCTCTTGAGTGTATATGTGATTACACCTAATTATACATAAAGTACACACTCAAAATGAGAATATTTGGTTGTTTTACAAAGCTATAATATTTACCATTGTTTGATTCTAAAGTTTGAAGGACACAGTACAGTATGCATAATGTGTATCAGCCAAGTTCATTTGAAACATCAGCTGCCTGTGTAATTAGGATGCTTATCATTTAACTGGGTTTTGGCCCTGTATTATGTTTGGACTCTATATTGTTTAGACATCTGTCCTTGAATTAGATGCCTTAATGTTACAATATGTTCTCTTTGTATTCAGCATAGTTTGTTTCCAGGCAATTTATATGTGAATTTTTTTTCAGCTAGAATTCTTATTTATTGAGTCACAACATTGTATAAAATTGGAATTAAGTTATTTTTACATTAAAAGTATGTGCATATTTCCAATTGAAGAAGGGATATCAAGAGTTTTGTCAATTTTTTTATTTCTATGAAATTATATTAGTAAATTGTGTAATTTGTAAAACTACTTTGAATATTTTAAATTTCCTTTCATTCTTGATCAATAATAAATATTTCACTCCTGCAGAACAGTAACAGTTGAAAATAAATGTTTTCTTTGAATAAGTCAGCAATTCAAGTACTAAAAATTATATCATAGTAACACTATGCAAGATTCTGGATGGACCTGTACCTTAAAATCAATAACAGGATGTTCCAAAATATTTGCAAAGTCTCTGCCAAATAATGCACATTTTGGAGATTAGGTCCGAAATTTGCTCTCTTCAGCATAGTATTTTTAATATCAGAATTTAATACAGATAGTCTTCAACTTACGACCACAATTGAGCCCAAAATTTCTGTTGCTAAGTGAGGCAGTTGGTAAGTGAATTTTGCTCCAATTTATGACCTTTCTTGCCACAGTTGTTAAGTGAATCACTGCAGTTGTTAAGTTAGTAACATGATTGTTAAGTGAATCTGGCTTCCCAATGGACTGTGCTTGTTATAGGGTACAAAAGGTGATCACCTGACCCTGGAACACTGCAACCATCATAAATATAAGTCAGTTGCCAAGCATTTGACCATGGGAATGCTACAATGGCCATAAATGTGAAAAATGGTCAAAAGTCACTTTTTTCAGTGCCATTGTCACTTTGAGCAATCACTAAATGAAGTGTTGTATGTCGAGAACTATCTATGCTACCCAGAACCGGAAACTTCATTATCTTTAAAAAAGGGAAGGCAGGCAGTCCTTTAGCAAGTACTACTGATAGTGAGATGTTGGTGTGCAAATATGACATACTGAGATTGTATTCATTGCTCACTGCCTCAACTTTTATTTAGGACTATAGGAATTTAGCAATTTGTGAAGCAGTTATCCTTCATATAAAAATGTTTGTGAGACATTGTATTGGGGTTTGGAATAATGGGGCCCCTACATACCCTAGAAAATTACTTGGTTTGACCCCTTTCCATGGCCAGACAGCCAGACAGCCAGATATCAAGTATAGATCTGGAAAATATAGGTATAGGTAGGTATATGTATAGGTACCTTATATATCCAATCTGAATCTGTTATCCTTCTCCATAGCTTGTGAAATAATAAAACATGTCCAGCACTACATGTTTTCTGAATTTAAAAAATGGGTTGTTTCTTAATGGAGACTCTTAACTATTTATGTATATTGTCTGTCTTTCTGTGACATAAATGGCAATATACTCAAAAAAACAGAGACTGAAAATTTCAATATCAGTAGGGTAAGTCAAGATCCTAGCGTCCCATACCCATTCAATCTCTTTTTATTTCACTTTAAAAAACAAAGGTGTTGCCTTTCTACTCGTATAGTTGCAATTATCATGGTGAATTGAATAGAATAGAACAGAACAGAACAGAACAGAACAGAACAGAATAGAATAGAATAGAATAGAATACCTTTATTGTCATTGCATTCTACAAATACAATGAAATTTAAAAGCTACTCTAGCAGTGTCCCAAACACCACATCAGAATCACACTACAGAGTATTTAAAAAATTAAATAATTAAAATAATAATTAAAAACCTAGTCTAAAACCTATAGTAAGTTAGATAGTTTAAAAATGCCATTATATACAGAGGGATAAATCACATATGCATTGTTTGATTCAAGACAATTATTGCCTTGGAAAAGAAACTGTTTCTCAGTCTATTAGTCCTCATTTTAAGACACCTATAACGCCTCTCTGATGTTAACAGTTCAAAATATGAATGTCCAGGATGAGAATGATCTGTGGAGATTTTTAGTGCTCTAGAGAGGAGTCTGATCTTCGCAATCTCTTCCAAAGAAGAAAGAGAGCAACCGATGATTTTTTGTGCTGTGTTTATAACTCTCTGGAGCATCTTCTTATCCACTACATAGCATCCAGCATACCACACCATTACACAGAATGCCAAAATGCTCTCAATGGTAGAACGGTAAAAAGTAACCAACAATTTCTCACCCAGACCACTCTTTTTCAGCAGCCTCAGAAAATGCAGGTACTCTTGGGCCTTCTTTGCAGTGGCCATAGTGTGGACCGACCAAGTAAGGTTGTCACAAATATGAGTTTCGAGAAATTTAAATTTATGAACTCTTTCTACACAGTCTCCATTGATATATAGTGGAAGTGGCTCTGCTGTGCATCTTCTGAAGTCTATAATCAATTCTTTGGTCTTTTTGATGTTCAGGGTGAGGTTATGACTCTTGCACCATAAGACCAGTCTGAGAACCTCTGACCTATAGGCCGTCTCGTCTTCTCTTGTTATGAGTCCCACCAATGTGGTGTCGTCTGCAAATTTTATTATAGAGTTAGTGGGACAAGGGGGAGTGCAGTCGTAGGTGTAGAGTGGATACAAAAGGGGGTTCAGCACACAACCCTGTGGAGAGCCAGTGCTGAGAGCAAGAGCGGAGGAAAAATAGCTGCCAATCCTAACAGTTTGGGGTCTGTTAGTAAGAAAGTCCATTATCCAACAGCAGATGTGAGAGGAGAAGCCCATTTCTAGCAACTTCTTAATCAGTATATCTGGAATGATGGTATTAAAAGCCGAGCTGTAATCAATGAAAAGCATCCTTACATAGCTCCCACTATGGTCCAGATGTTTCAGTGCAACGTGGAGAGCCATGGCAATAGCATCCTCTGTGGATCTGTTATTCTGATAGGCAAACTGGTATGGGTCAAGGTTTGATGGGAGGCAATCCTGTATATATTTTAAGACCAGTCTTTCAAAACACTTCATAATTATGGGTGTGAGAGCTACTGATCTGTAGTCATTTAAAGTATCAGGAGAGGGCTTTGGGGGAACTGGAATAATAATGGCAGTTTTGAGACAAGATGGAACAATGGCTTGTGTAAGAAAAAGGTTAAAAATATTTGTAAACACACTTGCGACTGGTCAGCACATGCTTTGAGTACCTTCCCAGGTATTCCATCAGGGTCAGCAGCCTTTTTCACATTCACTGCTCTAATCACCTGCTTCACATCATACTCTTGTACTGTGAACAGTTGAGTACCGGTGGTTTGTAGACGCAGTGTGTTCAAAGAATTTGAATCGGGCAAAGAAGCAGTTCAATTCTTCTGCCAGTGATGCATCCTTATTGATCGATATGGGGTTGCTTCCCCTGTAATTAGTGATGTGTTTAATTCCCTGCCAAGCCTGTCGTGGATCATTATTTGTGAAGTAGTCCTCAATCTTCCTTTTATAGTCCTTTTTTGCCTCCTTGATGCCCCGCCTCAATTCCACTCTTGCCTTGTTATACCAAACCCTGTCCTCAGACCTGAATGCCATATCATGTGTCTTGAGAAGTAATTGCATGTCCTTGTTTATCCAGGGCTTCTGGTTTGGAAAAATCTGGATGCGCTTATTCACAGTAACTGTATCTACCCAGGTCTAGATGTAAAACAGTACAGTTTTTGTATATTCCTCCAAATCATCTTGTTCAAATAAATTCCAATTAGTATTAGAGAAACAATCCTGCAGCTGCTCCCTCCAGCCAGATCTTGATGAGTTTGATTTCCTTCTGAGCTTAGTTTTCCTTCTGAGAGGGATGTATGCTGGTATAAAGAACAGTGATAAATGATCTGAAAGTCCCTGATGTGGAAGGGACACTCCTTTATATGCATGCTTTACATTAGAATACACATGATCAAGGGTGATGTTTCCCCTGGTGGCACATGTCACATACTTAGTAAATTCAGGAAATACCATCTTTAAACATGCCTTATTAAAATCACAATCATTATGTGAGCCCCATCAGGATGAGCCTTAAGTTGTTTATTTATTGTAATATGCAAATATGCAAGTGAGTACTAATATTTTCATCAGGCAGTATGTAAACAGCTGTAAAAATCACCACTGTCAGTTCTCTAGGTATATAGAAGGGTCTGCACATGATTGTCATCACTTCTAAATCAGGAGAGCAGTATCTGTTTATAACACGGCTGTTGGTGTACCAGTTATTATGAACGTATAAACAAAGTCCACCTCCTTTAGTCTTACCAGAGTCCTTATTATGGTCTTGTCGGTGGATGTATAACATGCCAGTTGTAGTGAGGCATTGCGAATAGCTGAGTGAAGCCAGCTCTCTGTAATAACTATCACACAGCAGTTCTTTTATCATGTGATTGCTTGCTGCCATCAGATTAATCTCATCCATTTTACTGAGGAGTGACCAAGCATTTGAGAGAAATGATGGCAATGATGGTTTGTGTGGCTGTCTTTTTAAGAGAGTTAAAACTCCGCCGCCGCCTTGTCTCTCTGCGCCGCCTGAGCCGTTTAAATGATCCCATTACAATCCATGGAGATCCTGGTGGTCTTGCTATCTCCTTGGGAATGCTGTGAGTCCTCTGAAAATCCAACACAGTAGCTCTAGCAGTTAATAGTTATTGTCAACATGTCCCCAATTCATAGGTTGCTCTTAATCAATATATTATGGACTCTAAAGTACACTGTGCACCAGCAGTTAAATCAAAACTGAATAGTGATATTTTCTTACAAATTGATTGCTTTTTTAAATCATTGCTTATCCTAATACCATCTGTGTGAGAAATAATGTTTGATCAGTAGAGCATTATCAGTGTAAATAAATCTGCTTATGGGTAAGAGGAAGGTAATTAAATCATTATTTATATTGGTGCAGTTATACTGAATTAAACAGAACAATATTAACATTAGTAGTCCTTGAATCATTCATCTTTAAAAGGGTATTATTAAAACAGAAGGGATAAAATGTAATCTTTCTTCAGTATCAGTTAACATATTAAGCCTTATTCATTAAATCCATATTTCTGATATGCATTATGTCATAATTATCATGAACTTTTATTATCTTTGCCAAATTATCCTTGCTATTCTTTGACTGATTTAAGCTGGACAGATTTTTCCATTTCATGCTACACAAAAAAAGCAATTCATTAGTGCTTCTAATAACAGTTGAAATCTGTCAACCATAATAAATGGTGACCTATTTACAATATGGTTCAGAGAGTTCTCAGTACCTAAATTTGGGTTGAAATGGTAATGCCATCCAGAAAACTAAGCTCAAAATTTTATTGAAGCTAAAATTTAAACTGGAACAATGAATTTAATTGGGCACTGGTTAGTAAGCAAATAATATGAGGAAAATCTATATAGTTAGAAGTCTATAAAGCCTAATGAAGCTACTTTCCACATATTCAGGAATCGTTAGGCATAACATTTTAAATCTAGCTATAATCAATTGCTGTACTAAGTCATATTACCTTGCAGATTGCATAGAATATCTAATTTAAAATTGCTTATGTTAGCACTTTGCTGAGATGAATTTTTTGTTACTGTTGCAATCTTCTCATATAAAGTGTTTTTGTTTTCCCTTGGATATATTTATTTTTGGTGTTTCAATGGGATTAGGCCACGCTCTCTTACTCAGATGGTATGTCTGCATTTGCATAAAGTTATATATAAAACATTTAATGACACTAGCTTGAATTCATGGAATGTTTTCAAACACTAAAGTAAATCATTAGTCTGCTGTGTATCTGAAACTAAAAGCCTTTCATATTTTGAATTGAGAGCAAAAGAGATGCTTTTCTACATAAAAAAGCATAAAGGTGGGTTGAGCGAATCTCGCAGAAGAGGTATAATTCACAGAGGGGCAAGAACAATTATCAAAATGACCCAGTGTTTTTAAGTGTCACTTTCTCAACCATCAAAGCAAGAATCAAAGCAATTGATCCAAGAAGGTGTAACTAGACTGCATGTTTTTGATGATGATTCTCAGCCATCCTAGTAGAATTGTCTGGCAGTTGAGTCATAGGAACTAGATTATTTTTTTATTGGTTTGAAATGTTGCTTATCCAAAAACACTCTTTCAGTTTCTGAACCAAGTTGGTTAGGGGAATCTGAGTAGGTGGAAAGTCATTGGAACCTCCTAAGAATTTTAAGAGTTGGTACATTCCGACAACTAATCAACTTATACAGACAGAAGAAGCTGCTTGAATAAGCAGAAAAACTTGGGGCTGGAATAAAATGTACAACAGAGATCAAGGGGAACAGTTATTCTGCAAAGGATAAAGTTAAATTGGAAAGCATGGTGAATATTGCCTACTTTTGTCAGATAACAAACAAAAAGGAAGGAATAAGAATGATAACTGCCTTTGACACTGAAACCTGGCAACTTAAAAGAACCATAAGTGCTGAAGATACGCATGCCCAAGAGTAGAACAAGGCTGCAATTCACTTGGATTTAAGGCATCTTAGTATCTAGTGAAAATAATTTTACACCATTTTTCTTCTTTAAATTCTCTTTCAGTTTGACCTTTCTATACAATAGTGGTTTTGGCTTTCTTCCAGTATAATATTCCAATGTGTTTATCCCTTTTGCACTCAAAACAAATATTTTATTGGTGAGTTACTCTGATCTCAAATGATGTTCTTCTCTCTTTATGAAAAGGTCATTGTATGTGGATATGAATTCTATAATTTTGCCTCTGGAAAGATTGATTCATCAACTTCCATTTAATGTTAACAGAAATACTGGTTAATGTGGTATACTCTTGAAATGAAGTTTATAGATTTTGCAGTATTTATCATTTGTTATTCCTTCATTTGACATGTACTACAAAGGCATGCCCATTTCTACTCAAAATTGATGGGGTTTCAGTAGTTTAATTTACATATCTGTCATTGGTAGTTAACTTATCAAGCTATTGTACTAAGAGTAAGCTAAGATATTTTTGTACTGTTCCCTTCCGTATCTTGATAGAATATCGGAAAGATCAGTCCTTCTACATTTGCCTTAGAAAATCCAAAATGTAAAGTCCATTATCTGTCCCTATTAGATATACAACCTTCAGGGGCTGAATTCTAGGTATGATATATCCCTTTCTAATTCTATGGTTATGATTCTCCTTCTTAAGAAGGATTAGAATCTTTCAGTGTTTGCCATGGTTTACTTGGACTAATTCTTTCTTTAATGTATTATTTTGTTATTTAATTGGTGGTTTCAAATTAATACCATTGGGATCTCAGGGACTGGGAAAGTCAAGTCATAGATAGATAGATAGATAGATAGATAGATAGATAGATAGATAGATAGATATACTGTAAATAATAAAATTTGCTTTGTTAGGTTATTTGGATTTAGATGGACCACAGTGAAGAATGTAATTCATGCCATGCATTAGCGACTATTACAAGTGCCTTTATTTGCTGTTACAAGGATTATTTGATTCCTATGAAAAGAATCTGAAGGCCACTCTTCATTTAACCAATAACTGAAATATCAATCTTCTGAAACTTTACTTGCCTGCCCTGATGCTAGACCCACATATGATTGTTCAGGATGTAACTTAGTTTAGCTTGCTTATTGTGCCCCATCCACTTAAAGAAGAATTTATAATTAATGCACATACAACTACCAATCTGTAAATTCAGGTTTAGATTTATTGAACATAATCTATTCTGCTAGCTTTGCATTAAACATTCTTTCTATTCAATTTGCCAATAAACATTCTCGGTATTATTTAAATGTTGCACTGCTGTGGTTTTTGTTTATTTCACATTTGCAAAACTTGTGAATCTACTGCATTACTATAATATCTAAATAACCAAAAATATATGTATACAGAATTGCAAATATGTATAGTATTTGCTTATAATAATCCTCTAAAGGCGATATATAATTACACCAGCACAAATTACCCAAACAAGCTGAATTTCCTTTCAAGCAACATTTCTATTTACTTCAACCTCAATCAGAAAATGACTACAAAATAATGGAATCTCTATATAAAAGAATTGCCTAGTAGAAAATTCCCCAACGATAATTTTGTTTGACTAATGTGTATGGATTTCCAGATGGTATCTAACATGTTCATGATCTTGATCTTGAATAAAGAATTATAACTTAGCCTTATTAAAAAAATATTTTCACAAGTAATTTTACATTGTATAAGCTAAGAATTAAAAGGTAAATTATCAGTTAATGAAGATTCTGGAATAATTGTTTGCATCTAATGTATCAAAGCACAGTAATTAGCATTTTAATCTCTCTCTCGCGCGCACGCGCTCTCTCTCGTGTGTGTGTGTGTGTGGTATTCAGCTTTGTTCGGGTATTTTCCAATGTCATTATAGTTGTGCAACTTTGGAGACACAACTGTGGTGACGTGGGAAAATACCTGAGCAAAGCTGAATACCACACACACACACATACATACAGTATTTGTTTTCTAAAGTTTTCACAGGTATCTATATGTATGGTATTCAGCTTTGTTTGGGTATTTTCCTACGTCATTATAGTTGTGCTTTTAAAGAGATTACTGTTCCTAACTATGCTGAAGTTTTAAAAATTCGCTCTATGTGTTCTTTTTTTTTAAGGCCCTTCAACCTGACATAATAGATTAGTCCATCAGTTTCTCTTCATTTTCCCATCTTGAGTTTCTGGCTGAAAATAGTGAAGGCAATTTTTCCTAGTGACAGATGGCTGGTTTCTCTGTCTACAGGACAAAGGTTGTTCTAGTTATATAATTTTGCTCCTGAGCTTGGAATATTGGGTTCATGTAGATCAAAAATATCATATGATTATGTGAACAGTAAAGAGGTATATGAAGAAATATTTTATTACTGGCAGATGCTTCTGGAAAGATCACTCAAAATTAATGAAATTGAATAGATAACAAAATATTGTAAACAGAAACATGTAGGAGTAGCAATTCTCTCATGTTTACTATCTCAGGTATCCAAGGGAGGATATTTGCAGCTTATTTGCTATCTATTTCTGGTAGGTCTTATCTTACCAAAATAAAACAATTTCGAGGATTGTTTTGTGTCAGTAGCCAATAACATGCAATAGCAGATTCAAAGTGTGAAATTATTTATTCATGCTTAGTTAAATTTAACTACAACATGAAATAAATGATTACCTGTTTTGGATATAATTTCATAATCAAGACTCCGAAGGTAATTTGAAGTACTGTGCTAATTAATCTTTATTTCCAGTCTTCCTTAATTATTCTTGCCAGATGGTGCTTTATTTATATTATTGCTTAGGGCTTCCAGCTGAGGCTGTTTGATTGTTGAAGAAAAATATTTGATGGCACCATAAGATAACTGTAATTGAATTGTTAGGTATGTTAGAACATTTGAGCCTTCTGTCTCTGCTTTAGCCTCAGCTGGGAAATAAGTTTGTTAACAAAGTGCTTTGGCATCTCAGGCAACTTCAATGATATGTAGAAATATGCACTGGAAAAACAGTAATGAACTATAGTGCAAGCCCACATCCTGGGGTTTATTATCTCTTTAAGAGACAAAAGTGCAACTAATCAATTACTTACCAGGACATGATTTTCAGAAAGGATATTTTGAACAACATAGACTATAATATCTTAAATTACTTGTATTACTCTAGACACTGCAGCCAGATACAGTATACAGCTTTTTGTTTTTAGTTCTAGTAAGATGCTGTTAATAAAATAGGTTATAGGCATTTTCCATAAGACTAGCACTTATACATTTTAATCTTTTGGGGTGTACTTCAGTAGTAGGTGCTGGTCAAAAACAGTAATTTTACTGAATGAGGTTCTGAAAACTCTGAACAAATGGTCAGTATTGCATATAATTGGAAAAGGAAATCATGTTAATCCTGTCAACCTCTACTTTTTCAGCTTTCCAAAGAATGCTTTGCTTCCAATTTTGGAAAATTACAATTGAATGTGAACTTTACTTGATATGCTTTATGTAGTCTAATGTAACAGAATATTGATGTCTTAAAAATTAGAATTTGACTTTTTCAAAAAGCAGACTATCTGGTATGAAATACAAAATAATTTTTGGATAAGAACCGGAGATATAAGTGGAGTAGACAAAACAGAATTGGAATAGTGGCCTTTGTCCTTAGTTCCAATGGATTCATTAGATTTGATTGATTAATATGTCTATATATTTGATATGCATGGTTGTGCATACATATCAAAAAAGCAGGTCCATTATTTTGCAACAGTTCCATCTACAGAAATCTATTCAATCTATTCATAATGCGCAATTCATTTGGAGACAGACCTTGGCACCATAGTCTAGTTCATTTCTTAACGTTCATGAATCCTGATACATAATCAGAAAAGAATATGAGTGAAAGAAAGAATATAAGAAAACTATCATTTTGATTTGTGATTGACATACAAAAGGAAGCCAAGACAAAAATGCTATCCATACATTTGTATCTTTTGTATAATGAATCCTTAGCGTATTGCGGACAATGCTGAGGATTCATGATCTTACAAACCTATTGTGCTGTCACAAGTACAAGCCTGATGCTATCACTATCGTCCTTAGTTAGGAAAGCAAACTTATTTTATAAGACTTTAAGGGCTAGCAAAGCAGGGTCAGTGGTAAGTGGAGGCAGGCTACTTATTTCACTTCAGCATTTGTTATGATACATTGCATTTTGGGCCTTGAAAACAGTGGCCAATTGGATGTACTTAAAGCATCTGTTTGGTTTTTCTTTAACATTCTATTATAACTGGGAGAGCTGGGATTACAATAGTTGAGAGAAGCAGTTGTGTGTCATCTTGTTTAATGATTGTTTGACTCAATGGCTCAAAAATTTATTCAAATATTGCAGTTCTAATTTTGATCATATATTAAGGAATATCTGTATCAATTTAGGCTCATTCTCCTGGCATTTTAAGTTTTTCACATAGGAACAACTGCATATCCTCATGGTTTATTGATTTCTTAGTGTCTGTGCAAACAACAAAGCTATTATTGTAGTTACCTTTATTCATTGAATTGTAACTTCTATTTAAAGATGGGATTTGGTTTAGGGAAATCAACTGCTTTTGGTTTTTCCATTACAGACTGTATTAATTTAATTTCAAAAAAAAAAATTAAAATGATGTTATTTAATATTCTATTATAGTGAAAGACTTATTATGATGATGACTGAACAATAATTGGACTGTGTTCAGAGATGGTATTCAGCAGGTTCTTAGCAGTTCGGGAGAACTGGTAGTGGAAATTTTGAGTAGTTTGGAACAGTGGTTCTTAACATTTTTGAAAGAATCACCCCGTTGAGCCATTGAGGAAGATATCATCACCTCCTTCCCCAGCATAACCTCTCAGTCACAACACAGGGAAATAATTCTTCAATTTATGCAAACACGTTTTTTGTTTTCTTTAAAATTGTTGTCAGGACATATCGATGCAAATAATTTTTTCCCTTATCTCAACTGTGTGAAAAATTCTGATGCCACCCATCACTTTATTCCCAAACTTCGTGATACATGTATTTCATTATTATCTTATTTATTCAAGACACTTAAATGCAATGACCACTGAAAACAAAATTCAATTGTAAGAAAATGAAATGCCCCCCCTCAAAACAGTAACATTTAATAATTTAATTACAACTGAATTTTAAGATGCAAAAAGAAATAGAAAAAGGGCATAAAAACAAACTGCCAATGCAGGAACTAAGAATTTCAAGACGAAAACTCTGAAACTAAATTAAGATTCAAGGAAAAAATATATTCATGCACACTGTAAAAAGGGTTAAAAAAGACACAAAGAAAATTTTTACAGAAGGAAAGCAACAAAAATCAGAATGACAAAATTAATGCCTAAAGTGAAGAAAAAAAATATATATCTACACAAAAAGTTTACACAAAGAGCACAAAAAAAATTGAAACCATAAAACCAAGAAACCAAAATATAATATCAAAGTGGAGTGCACGCTAAAAAAGTACTATACAAAGAGACACACAAAATGTTTTACAGAGCACAACAACAATTCGAAAATGAAGCTGAAAACTCAAACTGGAATGTGAAATCCAATGCAAGCAAATACATTGATAAGAGCTGAGACAATTATTAATGAAGAAAATATATGTACACAAAAAGCAAAAAAAGAACATCAATGGCTGCCTTGTGCTTGGTGAGCTGATGCCAATTTCTTGATGTCTGGAATCATTTTTGTTAATCTCATTCTTAAATCGCCGCGCTCAGTGTTCTTCAACATGTTCCTTGATTTAGAAAGGATCTGTTGGATAGCACTGAAGCCCCTCTCCACTAAGTAAGTGGAAGGAAAGGCTAAAAGAAGCAATTTAATTTCCTCCTACAATATTGGGTAAGTGTTCCTCATTTTCACCCAAAAAGCTTCATAGCCATAACTCTGAAAATGTGATTGGGCTTCACAGTCATATTTCAGATCTGTCAGTGGCTCTTGCAGTTTGGGATGAGGTTGTGCAAAGTCTGCTGTGAAAGGATTTAGCACCCAAGTGGGCATTTCCAGATTTATCAGATCATAGAATCTAGTTTCCATATCTTCTTTTAGTTGCTTCAAGTGGCAGCAAAAAACATCCAAATCTTCTGCTTGGAGTTGATGTTCATTACCAAGGCTTGGGAACTGATACAGCTCCTGGCAACTCATATTGCTTTCAAGGAGGTCCAATTTGGAAATAAATGAGCAGATTACTCCTTTGGCCTTAAGAAAATTGATTTTATCTCCTTGCAGCTTTATGTTCACTTCATTCAGCTTGTCAAAAACATCAGTGATGTAAGCTCCATCCAGACATCAAAGTTTAAGAGAACTGCTTAGACTTGGATTAATGGATTCAAGAAATGTGACAACTGTGTCAAAAAGTTCATGGAATCTCCACAAACACTTTCCTTTTGAAAGCCACCTTACTTTGGTGTGCAAAAGGAGACGTTCAAACTCCTCGTCATTTTCTTCACAAAGCTTGTGAAAAAGTCGGTTGTTCAAGGCATTCGATTTAATTTTATTCACAGCGTTAATAATGTAACGTATAGACCTGTGCAAACGGCCACTCAAAATTTTTGAGACAGGGTGCTGTCTATGAACGATGCAATGGACAGTCCAGGTACAACTGATTTTAGATGAGCTTGAAATCCATGATATCGTCCAACCATGGGTGCAGTTCCGTTGGTTGCACATGCCATGATGTTTGTCAAAGGGATGTTTTTCTCATTAAAAAAACTCTTCAACCTTTTTAAATATTGAAGAACCTTTTGTGTCGGTGGCTAAATTTTGAGAAAATAACAGTTCTTCCCTGATCTCTTCATTTCCGTTGATGAAATGGACATAAGCCAATATTAAGGCTTCATTTTCACGAATCGTCGACTCATCAATCTGCATCATGAATTCTGTACTTTTCAAGGTGTCAATAAGCCTTTCTTCCACATCAGCAGCCATTTCATCAATTATTTTTGATTGCTCAAAGGAATCGATTGCGTGACAGTGCTTGCACTGGGCCCCAACATGGTGGCAACACTCTGTTTCACTGCTGGTAAAACCACCGTTTCTCCGATAGTATGAGGTTTGCCACATTTTGCTATCAACAAAGATACTTCATAGGAACAAATGAGCCCCTTGTCGGCATTGAGTGACAATTTTCCAAATAACTTCTCAACAGTGCTGCGACCCTCAAACTTGGCCTTTAAGGATTGGAAAAATGATACCAGTTTGTCCGCTTTATCCGAATGAATTCTTACCAAATGGTCTTTCAATCGGGAAGGCTTCATCGCTTCATTTGAAAATGTTTTCTCACAAAGAAGACAAAATAGAAGCTGTACGTTGGAAGGAGATGGAATGAATTCCAATTTTAGGTATTCCATCGAATATTGGCAACACTTCCTCTTCTTGGACATGTTAAGAGGTCTTTGAAATGAAAGGCACTAACTGCAAATTAAATTTTTGACTGCACTGGAACACTATAAAATACAAGTGGACGTCGATAAACTAGTTTCAACAGTTATGTTGACATCACAGGGACAGCCACTCAGTATGCGACGTTTCAAAAGAAGCGCTCACCCCTCCATCACTGCTCATTCTGGCTAATGGCATGCCACTTTATGGGTAGAGTGATAGAGGCTGCTGCACAACGTGCATGAAGATGAGCGATGTGTATTCACATATGTACGGCATTCTGTACTGAAGCTAGCTGGAGGAATGTTTTAAAACACAGTTCAATCCACTAATAGCAAGCGATCTGATGTTTTTGTACAACAGATATACAGCGGTTCACTGTATGAAAAAAGTCTCAAAAGTGTCCCTAAAACTTCTCGCTCCATCACCCCCATATCGCCCCACTTCCATTCCTTCACCCCCGCATTGCCCCTTTTCATTCCATCGCCCTCCTGAAAAATGAAATCGTCCCTTGAGGGGGCGATATCGCCCAGGTTAAGAACCACTGGTTTGGAAAACCAGCAAATACCACCTCTGACTGGAAATTTTATAGTATCCTTCC
The DNA here is from genome assembly GCF_900518735.1 of Pseudonaja textilis. The sequence goes on from NW_020769333.1 coordinate 7,521,776, forward strand.
CCTGCCATGCCCAACAAGCCACACCCACAGAACCGGTAGTAAGAAAATTGAATCCCACCACTAGCTGTATTTCATAGAGGTTTGTAGATACCAAATATTTTTATGAGTAAAGTACATTATGCTGGTCACTGTGTTTTATTTGGCTGTATTGTATGTTACTTTGTTGAGGTTTTTATGCCAACTTTATTTTGTCTTGGTTTGTTGTGTTTGAGGAATAATTTGACTTTAATTAGATGTTGTATTTTATGTTGCATATGATATACTGTAGTTTGTACAATATATATTGTAATTTCAGTTATAAGCCTGAAATTAAAATTTCACTATTATTACTAACAAACTGAAGTATAAAAACATGGATATTATCTTTACTAAGTAAATATTAATGTATGGTAATATTTTTTTTTTATTTTTCTGTGGTTTAACTAACAAACAAATGTAGCATTAAAAAACTCTAAAATTGCTATCAGAAAAGTAAGGAAGTCTTTGAAGAAAAAGGTAATTGTCATTTTTATCATGGGGGAAAAAGGAGCAGTAAATTTGTTTGAAATTATTTGTTTGTATTACAAATTCATTTTCCTTATGTTATGAGATCTATACAAAAGTACTGAAGTATACCATTGAATAAATATTATTCTTTGGGTCTTATATAAGATTATAGCTGTTTCCATCCTTCTTTCCTTCCTTCATCCCTCCCTCTCTCTCTCCATCCATTCACCCAATCAACTGCCCACTCATTCATTTATCTTGTATACCACCTACTCCTACAGGATATATTTCCTATAACTTTTCAGTTATATATATCCTCTTTTTTTACTTGTGTACTTTGCCTTTTCTTGTTATGAATTTTAAAGGTGCAGATTATTTATCTCCCTCAATTTATTATGTTTAGCATGGACAAAAAAACAAATGCCTGGATAATTCCTAAAATTAAATCCATAATACATTCTATTATTAACACAACAATAACATATTTGCTTCCTATTGAATTATTTGCTGACAATATATATCTAATCAAAGTTAAGCTGGGCAGCTCATTATCAAAATGGAACCCAGTCAGAGAGAAACAAAACAATATAAACATAGGACTTCCAGTATGAGCTTCTTCGGCGACAGACCGAAACCTTGTTTCTCCGAGGTTTCAATCCGTGCTTGCCGCTGGAGCACCCTGAGCCAGCTGGTTTTGGGGATAAGCCACCCCATAGAGGTGGTGAAGACGGGGGAGACTGCCTGCAGGGTTGAGGAGAGCAGCATCTCTCCTCCCCAGCTGGCCATTACTTTCTGTAAGGCCACCACAAAGAAGAACTCGACCGGAAAAGAATGTGCAGGAGGAAGATAAGAAGAGAAACTTTTGGTTGACTGGGTCAAACAGCAAAAGCAACAAATAAGGTACCCTGGAATTTAAACTTAACAACATTGTTCCCAAAGAAGATTTTGAAGCTGCGAAGGAGAGAGAGAAGGGAAAGGATTAGGTTTTTTTTTCTTCCCTTCCTTATACTGACAGCCAAGAGACTTAAGCAAGAAATTGGAAAAAAATCCACTTTGACATTAATAGGCATCTAAGCTGAAAATAAAAGTCAAAGGGATAATCAAGATTACTGGATATTTAAAAGTTTTTAAAAACAGGAAAGGAGAAAAAAAAAAGAATAAAAGGGCAGGATCTGGAAAAATGGAGGAGACTGCCTGGAATTAAGGAATGGAACTGTAACTAAAAGGAACTTACAGTGAAATTTTAACAAGATTTCTCAAAGATACATTTTAACTGAAACTTGGCAACAAAATAATAGAACCCCAGGAAGAGAAAGTGGAAAAAAGAAGCAAGAATAAACAGCCTTGGATTATTTGGATTATTTGATGATTTTTGATTTTTGCATCTATATGACTAAAATTACCTGGGTGGTTGTTTAAAAGTTTTTAAAATGGTATCACTCTTAGAAGAATTGAAAACAGAACTTAAAAAATGGAAAGAAGACGCACAAGAAGGGAGAAGTTATTTTGGCTTCGTGTTTCAATTCTTAGAAATAGAGATCTGGAACTATGAGAAGCAACAAGAAATGCTTGCAGAACAAGAAGATTGGGATAAAGAAGAAGCCATCTTTAATGATCAAATAATTTTAAGTGGGGGGAAACAAAGAAAAGGGGTGAAAGAGAGTGAAAGGTTTAAGATTAGAAAAAACAACCAAAAAGAAGAACAATTTGAAAGATAAGTATAATATTAGAAAGCAACAGAAGAGGGGATTACAGATGAGAGAGTTAGAAGTAGTGAGACGAGGGGGTAAAAAGGGGAGGGAGAAGAAGAGGGGGGGAAAGGCAAGGAAAAGAAGTTGTAAAAGACAGAAACAAGAAATGGAGAAACAGGGAAAAGATATAAGGATTGTAACCATAAGTTTGTTTAGAGATAATGGGTGAAAATTTAATTGTGAAAGGGATTCTGCAAAGGTACATAAGATAGCTTTGTTATATTACAAATAGAAATAACTTTAGAAAATATGATGATGGATAAAATATTTATTGTAATGCAGTGGGATGTTTGTTAATAAATAAATGAATTAAAATGATTGAGAGAATTAAAAGGGAACATTTTTAATTATTATTAATGATTTATAAAAATATAAGTGAGAAATATGGGGAAAAAAGAATTAACTATGGAAAGTTTATAAGTGTTCCCAAGGAAGTATGATATTCAATTGAAAAGAAATGTTAAAGATGTTAAGATTTTAATGCATAGTAATGATAGAATTGAATTGGAATGGAATGTGTTTTATTTACATATATATATAATTTTTTTTTTTTAAGAATATAGTGTCTATTTTAAGAATGTACCAAGCAGAATTCGATTGGAAGTTATGTGTTATATTGAATGCTATCATCTTAAAGCTATACATTGAAGCTTAAATAAGAGCTTGAATGGATAAAATTAAATGATATAAAGGTGTCATACTCTAATTGGTAACTACAGGGAAAAATTTGTTTAATAAGAAAAGATAATGTGAAATTGTAACAGGACAGACAAAAGTATAAATATAATGATTTGAAGTGAGATAATCAAAACAAAGTTGAGAAAATTACAAGGGGGGAAAAACTATGTAGAAAATATAAAATGGTAATAAGATATGGAATAGAATATAAAAATGAGCATGAAATTGAGTTTTGTGTCTGTATGAAGAAGTGATAACCTGGGACCATGCTATTTTCAAAAAAGATGTTTTATTTATATTTTGTTTTTGTGAAAACCCAAATAAAATTTTCAAAAAAACCCACAATATAAATATATCAGGTACTCTTTGTTCAGAAGCTTATAGCTCAGTGATGTTTCAAAAGCAAAAAAAAAACACCTGCTTTATTAAAGGACCAGCATTGTTGAAGCTGACTGTGAAGGGATCAAAAAACAAACAAATAATTTATATCCTGTGCTATAGTTGCATTAGATTTGAAATCTAACTGTTTTGTTGTGTTTTAAGATTTGCCCCTACAATGATTCTAAAAATATAAGTAGCATCACATTTTCTATTGAATGAAAATACATTTGTAGGATAAAAAGTGCTCCTGTTAGATTTCTTTGTTATTTTTGAATCAGATGTTAAAGTCCCAGTTCTGCTCTTCCTGTCTCCTACTAAAGATAGACCTCAACTTGATAGGTTGTGCAAACTTTGATTATCAACTAATTTAAATTCAGCCTCTTTGGTTTTTATAGCCTGATTTACAGAGAAGAGAATTGTGAAGTTTTGCATATAGTATTCCTAGTATTAGATTTGTTAATATCCAAAATTCATTCACAGTCTAAATCTTGAAACACAAAACTTCTTTCTATTGCTTGCATTTTTAAATTGCAGTTTAAATTTAATCATATCCCAATGACCTATAGTTTGTTACCAATATTAATGGGAATTTCATGTTTCTGAAAATATAGTAAATACTATAGTAAATAAATAAATAAATAAATAAATAAATACATACATACATACATACATACATACATACATACATACATACATACATATTATATATATAAAACACCATGAAAGAAATTTAATTTAACACAAGGCCAGTTTTATATACTTGGAAAGCAAGACAGTACTACCATATGGCTTTCTCAGGCTTGGGTGCCATTTGGTAGTACTGTCTTGCTTTCCAAGTATATGATAAAACTAGCCTTGTGTTGAATTAGATTTCTTTCATGGTGTTTTGTATAATGGTTCCCAATTAATAATTTGAAGGTATAGTGTATTTTTTTTCAAAGGGATGCATAATCTAATACGTCCAACACATATTCCTCAATTTCTGGTGTCTTCTAGATAGCTTAGGACTCTGATTCTCAATTCTTGATAATTTTAGGAATTGTGGTTATACAAAGTTGAGGAGGAATGATAAACACTGTAATTAGCTGGCTAAAAATCAGCTTAGTATAAAAGGAGCATGAGTTTGATTCAGTTTTTTTAATGGCAGAGTTGCATGCAACATTGAAGAAAAGATGTCTGGAAAACAGATTTCATCAAACAGGGCAATGGACAAAGTTTTACTTTCTATTATTTAATGGTCCATCAATTAATTTGGTGGAATTTACCCAGTTTATAAGACTTCTATTTTAAGAAGACTTTTATTACTGGTGTACATTCTATTTTCTGGAGTTGCAGTCAGCAGCCTTTTTACAGGCTATTTTGAATCATATTCAAAATCTTCATCTAAAAAAAATATAGATAAAATCAAATGTGCCAAGATTTCAATAATATCAACTTGGATATCAAAATATTGCAAGACATCATGTAAAATTTCTGTATGAATTTTTACAATGTGAGATCTGAAATATTCTTTGAAAAAACAAACAATTTTTAATTTAACTTTGGAAATGTTGACATTATTTTATAGTTGTCCTTACATCTCTGGCTGTCTGGGCCTAATTTGTCATATCATCTATCCTTTCAAACATTAAGAATAGCTATTTTATTATATCTTATGTCAGGGCTCCAATAAATCCCCCTCATTCAAAGCAAAAGTCTTGAGCTGCATCTCAGAAAAAATAAATTGGTTTATTAGAACTTGCCATGTTGGTGCGTTGCTGGGTGCAGCCGGTACTAAATCACATCACACATTTCCCCCTTGACCCTGGACTTTCCCCCACTCTCCGGATATGACTTCTCCAATAGGACACATCAGTCTCCAAGAGTCATCCATCATGGTCTCCAGTAACCTTCTTATACTCCGACAACTTTGGGCTGCTGAGTTGATATCTAGGCATTTCAAAAATGCCTTGTTTTCCCCACTCCCTTTCTCTGGCAGCTAAAAAGACCAAAGGAGTATCTTTTTAGTTGACATTCAGCTCCCCTCACTTCCTGAAAGGTGACCTGTACAATACAAGAATAAAACATATTTATTACAGATATAGAACTTAGGGTTGCGAACCCCTCCCAGGTTTGGTTGGGTTTTCTGCATGGAACCTCGTCACAAGGCGATCAGCTTGGATGTTCCTACTCTTTACCCAAGACTCCTCTGACATCTTATTTTTATTTGATTTGTCAATCGCTTACAAGGTAATAAGTATAAGTATAAACATAGTCATGAATACATGAAATGGATACATATAAGAAAAATAAAAAGAATCAATAGGACAGGGACAGTAGGCATGTTGGTACACTTATGCACATCACTCTTTCTGATATCCATCAGTTGCTTTTTATTTCATTTGGACTTCAATCCCTACCATCTTTCACAATTCCTATGGACTTGAATCAGTTTCTCATTATTCTTCTTAAGTCCTGCATTATAGAGTGACAAAATCCTCAGAATTTTTGGCTTTGGACCTGATATTTTTTTACAGGTCATTACATTCAAAGCTCCAGAGTCAATAGTTTTGGAGTTTATCATTGCTGTATGGTATATCTGTAGCTTATGTATTTTATAACCCAAGAACAATGGAACAAACAGTTCAATTCCTTTATACTGTTGTATCACTGAATATCAAGTTTAAGGCACAAATACATGAAACTAGGCACTAGTGGCCGTAGCAGTAGCAGCAGTGATGTGTGCTAATGAGGCCATATTATGAATTATTGGGCCTGAACAGTTTATTTGATCTTTAAAATTCTAGGAATAATTAGAGAGTAGATAATTTTATTAGCATTTTAATATATTCTAATATCTAATATATTCTAATGAAGTACTGCCTGTCTCCCATAATATTTGGCCAATTAAATCATGCAGAGTTGGCATACCATGAGATTAAAGAATGTCATAGACACACCCAGAAGTGTATCTTCTTTATAGAAGCACTTGCTCTCCGGAATGAAGTTACCCTTGAGATCTGAATGGCTTCAATTCTGTCATTTAGAAAAGTCATAAAGATCTGGCTCTTTGCCTATAAGCCTTCAGAGATGGAAAGTGAGACCTCTCACTTCATTGTCCATGTCACTTTTTCTCTTGTCCAAGAATACCTCAGTCAATAAATGTTCTTGAATCTGTAACTTTTTAATACAAATCCCAGCTTTTAATTTATTTATGAAAGATAATGCATTTGCCTTGATATTAAGCGTTGTTTAAGATGAGGAATTTGGATTAGTGGTGCTCAAAGTGTCAGGTCTATTAGGATCACTTCTTGTGGGAAAACTGAAGAAATGAACTGTAACATAGCATAGCATAGCATAGCATAGCATAGCATATTATAGCATAGCATAGAATTAGTTATCGGCCAAGTGTGGTTGGATACCCAAGGAATTTGTCTTTGATGCACATGCTCTCAGTGTGCATAAAAAGAGAAAAATACATTCATCAAGAATCATAAGATACAACACTTAGTGATAGTCATAGGTTACTAATAAACAATCAAATCATACTAGGAAACAAATAAAACAATATAAATTGTAGAGATACAAGCAATAAGGTTATCGACATAAGTGGGAAGAGATAGGTAAAAGGAAGGATAACAATAACAATAATGTCTGACCAATGGAACACTGAAGAAAGAGACAGAAGGCCTGATTCTTGCATCCCAAGAACAAGCCATCAGAACAAATACAATGAAAGCCAGAATAGAAAAATCTGCTGATGACCCCAAATGCAGACTCTGCAAAGAAGTAGATGAAACCATCGATCGCATACTGAGCTGTTGTAAGACAATCATTCAAACTGACTATAAACATCGTCACAACATAGTCGCCCAGATGGTCCACTGGAACTTGTGTCACAATTACCATCTTCCTGTAACACAGAACTGATGGGATCATAAGCCTGAAAAAGTGGTCGAAAATGAGCATGCAAAACTATTGTGGACTTCCGAATAGAGACTGCTAAAGTTTTGGAACATAATAACCCAGATATCACAATTGTGGAGAAGAAAAAAGTGTGGATCGTCGACATTGCCATACCTGGTGACAGCAGAATCGATGAGAAACAACTTGAAAAAAATCACCAGATATCAGGATTTGAGAATTGAACTGCAGAGGCACTGGCATAAACCAGTGCAGGTGATTCTAGTGGTACTCAGCACACTGGGTGCTGTGCCCAAAGGCCTAGGCAAGCACTTAAAAACAATTGGTGCTGACAAAATCACCCATTGGTCAGCTGCAGAAGGCCACCTTACTGGGATCTGCTCACATAATCCGCCAATACATCACGTAGTCCTAAATGCTTGGGAAATGTTCGACTAGTGATTTGTGATGCAAAACCCAGCATAGTCATCTCGTTTGCTGTGTACACCATCGTTTTTTGTGTATAATAATACAGTCTTGGTAAATAGTTTGACAATGTTGTGGTAATTAGTTGTTTAGCAGAGTAATGGCATTTGGGAAAAAACTGTCCTTGTGTCTAGTTGTTCTGGTGTGCAGTGCCCTATAGCATCGTTTTGAGGATAGAAGTTGAAACAATTTATGTCCAGGATGTGAGGGGTCCTCAATGGAAGGCAGGTTGGTAGCAATTGTTTTTTCTGCAGTTATGGTCTTTTTGTAGAATTTCCAGAAATAGTTTATTATAATCTTTTAGCAAGGTAATGCTGGGATGGATCACCTGATGTTGTCCAAATTCTTGCACTTATTATTTTCTATGAAGAAAAATATATTGCATGTTTGTAGTACAAATTCAGTTTGTTTCATTTCTTTCCATTCCTGTTTGTAGTTTATATCTTCCTTTCTCTTCTAGGATCGTATTTACAGTACACTGCTGAAATAGTTAAGGTCTTATTAATGTTTTATTTTCATAAATACTGTATGTATTTTGCCTCATCCACCAGGAAGAAAAGAATTAAAGAGATTATTGTCTGGCAAGTCTTGTGTACTGTTGAGACATTGGTCAATAACCCAGCAAGCATCTATTTGGATTGCTTGAAAATACGCACACTTGTTTGCCAGAAGTCATGTAGAAGTCAAATGATCTTTCTGGCTGGAAATATTATGAACTTCTTTCACCCGAGAAAGTATGTACTGAAAATAAGATTCCCTCCAATCTTCATACATTGTACATGGTTGGAATTCAGTTTTATCATATACGCTCTTCATTTTTTTTCTCCTTGTCTGTAATAAACTAGCTTTTCTGAATTATATAAACAATGAAGCTCAGAAGTTAATGAGTCTGGAGGAACATCTGTTAAAAAGGCCTTGATTATCATAAATTTGCAGGGAAATGAGAACATAAGGAAAGACAGAAGCTGATGAAGAGCCTGTTTGGCTTAAACAAATAAATAATGCAGTCCAGAACACAAGATGAGTTTTTCAAAGGAGACTAATAAACACTGTTCCTTTCCCCCAGTGGTTAACACCAAATGCTAATCTGATGTCATCTCCAATTGTTCTGTCCTGTTTTTCTGCCTAACATAAATAATTAATGCTAGCAGAATCTGTCTTCTCTTTCATTCTTCTAAAGAAATTATATCTGATAGATTTTCTGATGACTTGAAGTATTGCTCCATGTTGCCTATTTTCAGAGATAACCTTTCTTGTTAGTTTCTTGTACAAGGTTTAGTGATACAGGACAAAGATACTTTTCTAATCCTTTAGTGTGTGTGTGTGTGTGTGTGTGTGTGTGTGTGTGTGTGTGTGTGTGTATGTATAGAGTATAATATTTTTATGTGTGTAATTTTTTTTTATAACCAGTACATGTTAAAGCTTCTTGAATTTCTCTGTTTCTGGGTGTTTGATGGGCTAGGTAAATAGAACTAAGTCTATAAATTGCTTTATCACATTGTAAATTTCAATTTTAAAGTAAACCTAACTACATTACGAATAAATAAAGATAAAAATAGATTTATTTTGATTAAGTGAGTCATCCCCTCGAGGTGACTATATTTGCTTCACTGGAATAAGTAATTTGTTCAGTAGAACAATTTGGGTGGCTTTGAATTTGGGCCAGAAATACACATCTCAGCTTCCCTTCTAAGCCAAAATCAAAGTCCAGTAGCATAAACAGTTCAGTAACATACTTACATCAAATCCAAGAAGAACTATGATCAGCAACAGTCAATAGGGAAATATTCAGGAAACAGTGAACTTCAGAACATTGACCAACGAGCAACTATCAATTACTGAGATAAGATAAACTACCAATCAAAGACTGATAAATGTTCTTATCAAAAATAGGACTTTGAACATCACTATGGCTAAACTCCTGGCTCATTGGTGTTTTAGCTGGCTTACAAAATTCCATTTTAAAACTTTTTAGTAATTGGTTAATTTTATCTGCCTGTGAGATCTTGTATCCTCCCCTAGTTCTATCTATCTTTAAACCAAGATATTGTTTGATTTCTCTTGATTGTTTTATCTTAAATTTCTTCTATAACAGTGAGATTATTTTAATAATCTTCTTGTTCAGTTTTAGTGATTAATGCTATGTCATCAGTAATAGCAGCAATGACATTATACCATTACTTTCTTTTTTAAACAAACATGGATCAGCCATGCCAGCTAAAAAACCTATCTTAGTTAATTCTTTAACTATACATTGGTTCCACTCATATCCTGATTGATTCAAAACATAAAGACTTTTTTTTAATTTCAAGCAATCAGTTGTATTATCATTTTTGAGACCTGAAGGTTTCTTTAAATATATAGTGTGTTGCAACGGTGCATGCAGATAGGCCATCTCTACATCTAAATGATTTATAATGTATTTCTCCTTAGCTGCCCACACTAATGCTGCTTGCAATGTTGTAGCCTTCAGACTAGGCGCAAATACCTCATCGTAGTCGTTTGCTGTCTGATTGAACCTTTGTGCTACTAACCTGGCTTTATGGGTAACAGTCCCATCCACACCTATCTTAAGTTTATAAATCCATTTACACCCTATGGCATGTTTACCTGGTGGTAACTTGACATTTTCATATACCTCCAGTCTTTGTAAGAATTTCAGTTCCTTATCCATTGCTTCCAGCCAAGCAGCCTGATCCTTAGCAGGATACAGTTTCGGTTCATTATAGTTATTTGGAACTGTATTCACTTGGCATACAACACTAGCCTGATCTCTGTCAGGTGGTTGTGTTACTCGGGTTGACGTCTTCCTAATACAAGGCTTACTGGTGGACCTTCATGTTCCACCTGCTCCTGTTTTTCTATCTCCTCCTGTGCCTGTTCTTCCTCCTCCTCTTATGCCTGTTCTTCCTCTTTAATGGCTATTGATGGTTTTACTATTTCATCATTAGGGACTACTTGGTGTCAATAATAAAGTCATTGTTGCATTCCTGTTCCAGTTTATGCCACTCAACTTGCTCAAGAAATTTTCCACTAGTGCTACAATAAACATGAGCTGTGCCTGAATCTCAGAATCTAAACGATCTATGGTTGGCTTCGTAACCCACAAAAAATAACTTCCTAGCTCTATGTTGCCCTTTCAGTCTTACTTGTGAGGGAATATGCACCCATGCTGGAGCTCCAATTGTATGTAGATAGCTTAAATTTGGCTTTTTGCCATGCCAGTGAGTGAATGGGAATTCTCCAGTTGTTTTGTTCACCACATTGTTTGAAACATGGTTACTACACATTATGGCTTCACCCCACAGAGTTTCAGGCAAACCTGAATCAGATAATATAATGCAAGCCATGGCTTGTAACGTTTGCCCTCTTCATTCTATAAGCGAGTTATGTTGTGGTCTGTAAGGTGCAGAACATTTATACTCAACACCAGCCAATTTTAACATAGTTTGGAATCTATTGTTAATAAGCTCAGTCCCATTATCAGTAACTAAAGTAATTACTTTATTTTTCATTTTTCTCTCAGCAAATCTTAGCCAGTTACAGAAATGTTGGAATGTTTCTGTTTTGTTTTTCATGAGATAGCAGAAACCGTACCATGAGTAATGGTCCATTATACTCAAAACATAGCAGGCACCTCCCAAACTGGGTTTCTTAGGACCAATTATGTCAGCAAACACAACCTCTAAAGGTTATTTGGTCTTAAACCCATTTTGTCTGTTTGCTGGAGTAACCTTCCTTTTCTCCTGACGACAGGCATTACAGTTTAGATACTTGCTATAGGGTTTTAATTTTACTCCATCTGACAATTCAACAGTTTGTTTTGAGCCTTTTGAAATTAATGTGCCCCAGACGTCTATGCAATAAATGTATACATTCATCATGTGGCTTAACAGCTTTATAAACTGAGTTAGCCATCTGCAACTGGTCATCATGTATCACATATAAATCATTCTCTAAAGTAGCAGTAACACTTTTACCCTCTTTCTCTATTATACAGTTATCTCCCCTAAAGGTTACTACATAACCAATATTAACTAAAGCCCTTACTTATAACAAATTAAATTTCAGTTTAGGTACATACAACATAGTTAAATGCTTGTTTATATATGAACAATATGCAGTACCTTCACCAGACGCTTTCATCTTCCATCCATTTGCCAATCATACATGTTGCTTACTCGTAGACATCTTTATAAACCTCTCTTATTTCTTGTAATGCACTGCGATGCTCTACTGTCAACTACCCACAAATCATGGTTTATAGTTGAATTGCTAGACATAGCTAAACTAACGTTCTTCTTAGCCTTCTGGTGATTACCAGTATTCTATCATTTTCCCTTCTTACACAATTTAGCCATATGTCCCCTACCCCCACAAGAAAAACATTTCTAACAGTATGGAAGTTGAAGACAAATCTTCTTGTGGTTGTTTCTTTCTCAGTTGGTCCCTATCCAGCTGTCTTCTTGCTTCTTCTAACAACCTTCCGGTTATGTCAGTCAATGTCAGTTTATCTCTGGTCAGGACTTCCAATGAAGATACGTAATCATTATAACTTTCATCCAATGAGGAAAGAATGATGTAAACTTGATGCAGCTCTCAAAATATCAGTTCCTTTTGATGTAGCTCTTGCAAAGTTCTTTTCATGAAGTTCAAATGAGCTAACATATCTCCATCTTTCAGAAGACGTGCTCTAAACAGTTTATGTGTAAGATGTATGTGTGCACCTACACTGTCACAAACATAAATCTTCTTCAAATTCTCCCAACACCTAGCAGCAAACTCTTCTCCACGAATATGGACTAGCTGCTGGTCACTCAGTGTTAGTCCAATTATACAAAGAGCTCGTTCGTTGTTCTGTTTAAAAGCAGCTAACTTCTTGACATCATCCTCATTATCTGGATCCTAATCATTTACTTCCGTTGGATCCTGACCTGCATTCCATAACCCTTCTCTATGCAAAAGTAGACTGCACTTCATAGACCAGGAAACATAGTTTGTTCCATCCAACCGGGTTATCAGTGATAGACTTGTTGACAGGTCTTGTGCCATGTTTACCAGGACAGTAAACCACAATTAAACAGTAAACAGCTCTCTGTATACAGTACTGTGCATTCATACCAACTCTCAGTTATCTGAGGCTGGTATGTCCTGGGCCCATAACCAGTGCTGAGGTAATTCCCTGTTAGGAGAATGAGTGCACACAGGGAGATGTAGTGAGAGTAATGTTGAATAACACACACACAGCACACAGCTACACTATATAGTAAAATGTAGGTTTTACTTCCAGTAAACGGTTAAGCAAAGCCCAACAAACAGTCCAAGTCACACATGGTTACAGCAGTCAGTTTTCAATCCAGGGATCTCCAGTAGCATAAACAGTTCAGTAACAGACTTACATAAAATCCAAGAAGAACTACGATCAGCAACAGTCAATAGGGAAATATTCAGGAAACAGTGAACTTCAGAACATTGACCAACCAGCAACTATCAACAACAGGACAAAACAACCCAGGTTTCTGGCTCCATCTTATGGCCATTTGAGGAACCACGCCCAATTACAATTTTAGCATTCCTTTAAAGAGACAGTATTAAACATCTATCCTGGTTTATATATCTCCAACCCAACTGTTAGGTGACTTCCATTCCTAACAGGCTGATTAGTTTGACTATAAGAGGTTTGAAGCAATGTATTTTGTATGTATAACTTACAATGTTATGTGTGCTTTCTGTTCTGGGTATAGCATATATTGTGTACAATGACTTTTTGGGGGGTTTCTACATGTTCAGTGTTTTGACAAGCAAATAACATTGTGGCTTTGTTTCGATAAAGAAAATAATGTTGCTTTATTGTCACAAATCTCTGTGTCACAGGAAATCTGTAAGTTATCTCACTTAGGCCTAGTATTATTTTTTCCATATTCCAGCCAGAAAATTTTGTGGCTGGGCAGCTTCAGAAAATGATGGAGGATTGTCCAAAGTACTTGAATTTCAAGAGCACTTGCTGAAGCTGTCCAGCATATGGTAATTGATGCTGGTCTGAGGAGGGTGGGGGGTGCAATATTGGCTCTATTGAACTCTGTAATTGCTGAAGTCACTCTATCTGGAAGCGTTTGGCCAGAAAACTATTTCATAGTTCTGTGACAGATTTATCAAGAGTCAGATTACTTTTGTGGAATATGAATTTTTGTTCTTCAAACTAAAATAAAAAAAACCTGTGATTTCCATGGAATCCTTCGTGCCCTCTTAGTTTGGTTGTTTCTTGGAGACATTTCATTACCAAACTAGTTAACATCATCAGTGCACCTGATGTGATGTCCTTTAACCAAATGTGCATTGATTCAAACCTTCCTTCTGCCTCCTATCTACCACCAGCCAAAATGAGAAGAGGCATTTTCTGGCTCTGGCAAGTGAATCCTGGAGGAGATGACAAGTTTAATTCCCCAAAATTTATCACAAAAATTTAATGTAAAAATAGCCAAAGAAGGTGAGTGGCATGTCTTCATGCGCTATTTGTCAAAGCAGGATAAGCATAGGAGAAGATAAATGGTTGCCATTTTACAGTACTCACTAAAGCTTTGGATCAAAGTTGGCAGAATAGGCCAAGTAAGCCTTTTTATAGTATTTGTCAAGACTGAAAAGCAGAAAAAAGCAAAGCAACATTGCTTCATTCTTAGAAGCAAAGGTGGTTCTAAGATACTTCCCAGGGTTGCTGTAAAGAAATGCTTCATTCAAACCTCATGAAGGAAAGCACCCACTGGAGGATTTGCACTGTACTAGTATCTATTAGCAAAGTCTGCCAGAGATCTATGGTTGTCATAAAACATTTATTGTGTGACTGAGCTGACATAAAGAAAAACATTTGTTTCTCTTATGTATTTTTCTTCATGCTACCCCCCCTCCCCCAACAGTATCTTCTATAATGGCCTTTCTAATAGTCTCTTACTTGTTACTGAAAGGCAAATCTTTTCAAGCCAAAGTCCTTCCCTTAAAGATCCCTACTTCCTTTATTTTCCAACTTGTATGTTGTTTCAATAAATAAAATAACTCTTAAGTAGCTTTCAGATTAGAATTTTTAAAAAGTCCAAAGGAAGTAATAACAGAAAACCAAAGAACCATAATGTAGACAGTACTTTGAGCGAAGGATAACCAACTAAATCTTGATAACAAAAAGCAGAATACATAATCACCTAACCCTAATCCACAGCCTGCTAATTTGTGAAAACATAAGATCAGGGCCTTATGAGGAAATATGTCTCCTGGTGTCAGTCACAAAGAATCAGGATGTTAAGTTCAAGTTGAGAAGGTTTATTGTTCAAACCTATACATAAGAATCTGGTCAACTAATGATTAGCATTAAATTGGCACTAGGTAAGAGTCAATGGGAATTCAAGGAGGGGGGCTGGACTTAGAGTGATTGTGGACGTTTAATCATTGTAGGCTGAGTCCTGTCTTGATCTACCTCCTGGCTGCATTATCTAATGGTTGACTGGCCTGTTTAAAACATATTTCGGTTCAATGTATTGATTAGTTAATATAGAACAGTGTTAGCCTATGGGAGAATCTCTCCACCAGAAAAACCCGTTGGTGAAATGAGGAGAGCAACAGCTGTAACATTTTCACTTGCAAGTTTTTGTTTGCCCAAGCCCTTTCAATTTACTGCTTTGCATTGCCTTCCCCCGCTTTTTTACAACATAGTGCTTGTTTATATACTGTGACCCACTTCAGTTTTATTGCAAATACAGCTTTGGTGCTAAGCTTGTGTGTACTGATTTTTGTTTTGAAGGACAAGATTGCTAGAAAATGTAGCCATCATATTACTATGGGTAACAGCCAATGGCATATTATTTAAATGTAATTTTAATTTTAAATTTATATTATTTTTCTCAAAACAAATAAGACAATGTATTTGTTTCTGACCTATAATACAGTCACTTTTTATTTTTAGTTTTGTGATAAAATTGCGACGATTTCCAATTATTATTATATAGATTCCAAATATATAGTGTCACACAAAATATTCATTGGAAAATGGTTGAAAACATCAAAGCCTAATGTAGGGCATTATAGTGCTACTTATTCTATATTCACATGGTTGATCATTGTAGCTGTCACTTAATGCAAACAAGAAAGATTGAATCTAATTGATGTAATAATAAAGAAATATGTACACTGGTTAAATAGTCAAGTGTATTTGATGCCCCAAAAATATTTATCCTTTTAAATTTCATAATGTTTACTTTATGAAAGGACTTCAAGGAGACGTTTTCCTCTGATTTTGAGTTCATAAATTTTGCTTAAAGTAAAATATAAAGGCAATCCTTTAGTTAAAGGATTTCTATTCTACAGATTTCTATTCTTCTATTCTATTTTTCAGTTGGCAAGATTCCATATATTTTATAAAGATTGCAGCATGTCACAATGTGTCCCTTGCTTCTGTACAATAAGTGTTCACAAAGTATACACAAAGCTACAAACCTGTAAAAGAGGAACAAACAAATATGAAATTCAACAGGAATAGAATAGAATAGAATAGAATAGAATAGAATAGAATAGAAATTGGAAGGTACTTTGGAAGCCTTCTAGTCCAATCCCCTGCTCAAGTAGGAAACTGATACCATTTCAGACAAATAGTTGTCCAATCTCTTCTTCAAAACCTCCAGTGTTGAAGCATTCTCAGCTTCCGGAGACAAGTTGTTCCACAGATTAATGACTCTAATTGTCAGGAAATTTCTCCTTAGTTAGGTTGCTTCTCTCCTTGATTCTGCCTTCAGGTGCTTTGGAGAATAGTTTATCCTGCTTCTTTATGGCAATCCCTGAGATATTGGAACACTGTTATCATGTCACCTCCTATTCCTTCTGTTTATTAAATTAGACATTCCCAATTCCAGCAACCGTTCTTTATATGTTTTAGCCTACAGTCCCCTAGTCATCGTTATTGCTCTTCTCTGCACTCTTTCTAGAGTCTTAATAGTTTTTTATATATATATATATATATCATATATATATATATATATCATGACAACCAAAACTGGATGCAGTATTCCAAGTGTGGTCTTACCAAGGCATTATAAAATGGTATTAACACTTCACACGAATACATGGAAGCATTGCACATCATACCATTATTTATGCTTTTAATGTTTTTTTCTTACGGTAGATGAAAATATGTGTGACTCAGAGTTGAATTCTAGAGTCTTTAATATTCTCTGAGCTTGTTTGTTTGTTTGTTTGTTTGCTTGCAGATATTTCATTACCCACCCAAGTAATATCATCCGAGACAGTGAGTTGTTTCCTCCTTTTTCATATAAAGTAGTTTGCCCTAATAGTGCTAGTGGGAGTGTGGTTTTCTCCTTGGTAGTTCTTTGATTAGGGATTTTTTTTTGTTGAGGGTGAAGGTGATGATGATATGTAATGGTAAGGGTAAAGATTTCTCCTTTCTAATCTTCTGCTTATCTGGCTTATTGGCTGCTGAAGAACCAAGCTCGGAGAACAAAACAAATGTTTGTCCAATCTTTTCTTGAAAAAGAAATAAGTGAACTCCACAAATGTATACCTTGACATTTTGCTTATTTAAGCACTCTGTGTGGTTTATAACAAAATAGAAAACAAGGCAGTAATATAAAGTTGGTGAGAAAAGGAGCCCAAATTAACTTCCCTAGGGATAAGATTCTGGAATCAGAATCACCCAGGATAGCGTCTCTCTTACATATTAGATAGCTGAGTTTGTAGAGGTGGAAGAGGCAGAAGAACCTCTCCTGCTCATCTAAGCAGATTTGTAGAGGAAAAAGAATTCCTAAGACAATTAGTGGTTTAAAAATTAATCCTTATAGAATACCTAGAGCAGTAGGCAATTGCCAATCACTGTAGCTTTTTCAGCACATTTTTTTGTGTGCTAGGAAGCAGTTTGACTGCTGCATTTTTGTATCAATTCTAATTTCTGGACATTTTTCAAGCATAATTTTACTTTGACCACATTACAGTAAAGATAGTTGTAGCAAGTCATACAACCCTTTTAACCTATCCAACAAGTTCAGAAAGAATCATAGTTGGTATACTATCTGCAAATCCATTTATAACTGAAGGTCATGGATCATTCTTCAACTGAGATCTTAATTCTGGAGTATTCTGGAGTAGTCCTCTTCAGTCAAATCTCCAGCATAGGGGACAAGGTTGAACTCTGTGAGACATCTTAGATCCAGAGGTAGTATTCATCAGGTTCTGACTCATTCTGGAGAACTGGTAGTGGAAATGTTGAGTAGTTCAGAAACCAGCAAATACCACCTCTGACTGGATATTTTAGAGTATCCTTCCCCTGCCACGCCCTCCAAGCCATGCCCACAGAACCAGCAGTAAAAATATTTGAATCCCACCACTGTATATATTGTGAGTGAGATGTCAAATAGTAGATTCCTATCATCACATTTTGAATGAGAAGGATGGAAGAAGAGAACCAGGAGAGATTAATCTCTGCCAGATGATTTTAAAGGAAAATATAAACCATGGGAAACTAGTGATCTCTATAAAATTAGATCTTATGATATGTTATGAATTGCACACAGAAGATAATTTGGAACCAGGTTCACGTGATACGTCATGAGAATAACAATAAATCATTGTCTAGAAAAAAGAGTGTAATTTAATAGATTACCTTACTCATTTTTTTATAATCTACTGCTACTTACTACTGTATGAAAGGGGATAAAATGTGACCATTGAGCTCCCAAATACTTGTCTGCTAAAAAGATTGGCATACAATCCACAATAAAGAAATGAGATAGCTGCTTATGTCTAGGTCAAACAATGCAAATATGTGTTCAAAGTTTGGTTTGACATATGTAAATATTCTTTTCTACATTAGTTTCATTTTTTTATATATGTGTTCATAATTTCCAATGTTTATGATTTTTTGATGCGAAAAGTATATATTTTCTAATATGCAGCTTTCCTAAGATTATGGAAAGAATAGGGTATAATACTATTCACTTCTATCTATAGTGTAGATTTGTATAAAATACAAGAGAGAACATGTTCTTTTCTTTAAAAAGTTTTTTTAAAGAAAATTATATTCAATCACATATTTTGCAGAATTCAAATGAAAAAGGTCTTACAGTAATTCAATAAAGTAATGAAGACCAATGTTATGTTCGATATAATTCATAGGTAAATTTGAAAATATTTGAGATGGATTGTTTTTCCATTCTTTATTATTCATAGAACCCAGAAACGGTTTGTAATTTAAAGAAAATGCTTCTTTGATTCACATTCTCTCTCTAAATTGAAGCAGGGTATTCAAGATTGTTAAGAATACCATAAAAATTCAAATACAATAATGCATCAGAATGATATATTCACATGGATTTTGCAACAAAGATCCATAAAATGAATTTTGCAGCTATTTCAACAATGCCTATTAATTCTTTGTAGTCTTTGTTCAGACAAAAGTTTAGAAAGTTCTAAAAATCAATTTCTGCTTGTCAAAATAAAGCTATATATAACTGCATAGCTTAACACCTTAATTCTAGTCTGAGAATCAATTAACTGAACCAACTAATCCAAAGTCTTTTCTTTTTTATAAATAAAATTTTTATTGATTTTTAAAAACAAACATAAACAAACAAAACATAAAACATCTTTTTTGAAAGCAGCTTGATCCCAGGTTACATCTCTTCGTACAGACACAAATTCAAATTCATGTTCATTTTGTATACCATTCCATATCTTGCTACCATTCTGCATTTTCTATATAGCTTCTCCTCTCTTTTAACTTTCTTTATTTTATTTTATTTATTTCATCTTAATTCAGATCTTTATACTTATATTCTTTGTCTGTCCTGTTTCCAGCTGTCTATTATCTTTTCTCATTAAACAAAATTTCTCCTGGAATCACTGATTGGAGTATGACGCCTTTATATCTTTCCCCTAAATTTATAACACTTAGTATAATACATAACTTCCATTCGGATTCTGCTTAGTACATTCTAAAGTTACACACTATCTTTTAAAAAAAGAAAAAAATATAAATATATAATATAATTAAAACAACAATCCATACCAATTCAAATCTATTGTTAATATTAGTATTCATTTAAATCTTAAACATTTTACACATTACTTTTCAAATAAGTATCATACTTCTATGGGAACACTTATAAACTTTCCATAGTTACTTCCCCCCCACTTGTCATATTTTAAAACATTATATCATTAAAATGTTGCCATTCCTTCCTAGTTCAATTCTCTCATTTATTACATTTCATTTATTTTGTTCACAAAAGTTTCACTAAATTACACTGAGTATTTTATCCCACTTTTTAATCATATGTTGTTTCCAATTTTCTAACATAATTTCTAATACAAATATAACAATACAATCTTATGTACCTTTACAGAATCACTTTTTCAGTTAAATTTTTACCCATTATCTCTAAATAAGTCCTGTTTCTTTACATCTTGCTCCACACCTTTGTAACTTCTCTTCCATTCCTTCCTCCCTTGCTTCTTCTCTCTGCCCTTTTTACCCCCTTGTCCCTCCACCTCCATTTCCCTCTTCTGTGTTCCCATTTTCTGATGCTTTCTAACATTATATCTACTTTTCACCTTATTTTTCCCCTTTTTGGTTGTTTTTTGGGGGGTCTTAAAGTCTCCATTCTCTTCCCCCCCCTTTCCCCCTTTTTCCCTAAGTAAAGTTACTTGTTCATCAAAGATGGGTTCTTCTTTGTCCCAATCTTCTTGTTGCGCAGTTTCTTGTAGTTTCTCATAGGTACAAATTGCCATTTCTAAGAATTGAAAAACAGAGCCAAGAGAGCCCTTCCCTTCTTGTTCTTCTTCTTTATATTTTTTAAATTCTATTTTCAGTTCATCCACAAGTGATGCCATTGTAAAAAAAATTTCAAACAACCACCCAAGTGTTTTTAGTCATTCAAATATAATTTCCAAAAGTCCCAAAGTCACCAAGCAATCCAAATACACATAAGCTGTTTCTTTTAACACTTTCTTCTTTTTTCACTTTCTCTTCTTGGGGTTACTATTTATTTACAAAGTTCCAGTTAAGATGTATCTTTTAGAAGTCTTGTTAGAATTTAATCAGATTCTTTTAAATTCCAGGCAGTCCCCTCCTTCCAAATCCTACTCTTATTCTTTTCCTTTCCCTTCCCACTTAAAGCAAAAAAAAAGGTTTTTTTTATATTCAGAAATCCTTATTGTCCTCTTGACATTTAATTATCCAGTTTAATTACCTCTTGATACCAAAGCATGTTTTTCCGATTTCTCATTCATCTCTGTTCGCTGTCAACATAAGGAAGGAGAGTGAAAGAAAAAAAACTTTCTCCTTTCACTTTCATTCGCTTCTTTGGGAGCGATGTATCTTTTTTAAAATTTAAATTCCAGGATACCTTGGTTGTTGCTTCTTATCCCGGTCAGCCAAAAACTTTCACTTCTTAACTTCCTCCTGCACTTTCTTTTCCAGATGAGTGCTTCTTTGAGGCGTACATTTCTGACTGCCGCTCCGCCTATGGGAAAGGGAGTTTAGCCAGCTGGGGAGGAAAGATGCAGCTTTCCTTGACCCTGCTGGGATCTCCCCCCTCTTTGCCACCTCTACGGTGTGGCTTAGCTCCGAATCTAGACTGGCTCGGGACGCTCCAGCGCCGAGCCCAGGCAGAAACCACGCATGATCGCAGATTCCTGCCTGCCGCCGAAGCCCTGCAAACTGGAAGTCCTAATCCAAAGTCTTTTCACAAACAAGCTAACAAGATAGAAGTTGCTGATAAAGAGCAGCAATTACCAATAGCAAGTGAGATACTAATGCCAGTAACACTGAATGTGTGGGGAAAAAAATATTTCCTTGTTAATCAGTCCAGCACTCTATTTACATCAGTAATCTTCCAGGTGCTCTGAATTTTGCAAAATAGACCATATGGTTTGTTCTGTATAATATACTCAAGGAATAGATAGAATAGTTACAATAGTAAAGTGTAGTTATCACACTATAGTATAGTATGAGCTTTGCAAGACTAATCTCTGGCATTGTCATTTGTCTATCCATGAGGAAACACTAGGTTTTTGAAAGTCCAGTGAGCTGTTATCTGTTCCAATTGAATGTAGATAGGCAACTGTGGTATCTTCTATATATTTATTTCAATTCCATTATTCCATGCATCATGACGAGGGTTCAGGTATCATTGGAGCATAGGTACACAGAAGAAAAACAAAAGATTCTTCCAAATGCATTGACTGGATGATATGTAGAAGTTGAATGAAAGGCAGCAAAGAGGAAGAAGAATGCATCAAAGCTCACATTTAGAAATTAAGCATATAAGAATATTCATGGCAGCACATTTATGATCAATTCTGAATTTTAATCAGTTTACCATTTTTAATCAATTTACAACTTTTAATTAATTTATCAAATGTGATAATGTAATCCATGCACACAGCTGCTGAGGTTTTGAACGTCATTACCATGTTTCTCACAAAATAAGGCCGGGCCTTATTTTTTTTTTGACCCCTGAAAAAATGGCTAGGCCGTCTTTTGGGGGGTGACTTAATTTCTTCCCCCACCTAGAATGGCCCATATGCACATACCTCGCCGCAAGGCTGCTTCTATTGGCCGACGAAAGCTCCCCAAAGGCAGAGTCCAGCTGCTTCAGGGCGTGGCGTGGCTGCCCATGTCCCTTGCCTTTAGATAGTCTCTTTTGGGTGATGGAAGCTTCTCAAATATGGCCAACAGCCACTTCGATCAGCCGGTCGAAGCAGCCTCAGGGCGAGCACACACACACACTCCCCTTGCCGCAAGGCCGCTTCTACCGGAAGAAAAAAACTCCCTTGAAGGCAGAGTCTCCAGCTGCTTCAGGGCATGGCATGGCTGCCCATGTCCCTTCACCTTTAGGCACTCTCTTTTGGGCAATGGAAGCTCCCCAAGTGCAGTCACCAGCCACTTCGATCAGCTGGTAGAAGTGGCCTTGGGGTAAACACACACACACACTTCCCTCTCTGCGAGGCTGCTTCTACCAGCTGATCAAAGTGGCTGGTGACTGCACTTGGGGAGCTTCCATTGCCCGAGACTGCCTAAAGGTGAGGGGACACGGGTAGCCACGCCACACCCTGAAGCAGCTGGGGACTCTGCCTTTGGGGAGCTTCTATTGGCTACCAGGGTATTCTATCATAGCTACCTGCAGGGCACTCCTAAAGGCAAGTTTTCTCCCCATACCCCCCCTCCCCCCCATTTCTCTTTATCCCATGTAGTTCTAACGATGTGAGAAGTGGCAGGGAAACGCATGGTTTAAATAGGCCTAAATTTGGGGGGCGGGGCTTAATTTCACCACATGCCTAGAAATCATGCTGGGCCTTCCTATTGGTGGAGGCTGTATTGTTAGAGAAACATGGTAGTTGTTCCACTGTGGCATTTGTAGTTTTGTCCATTCATCTTGAGTCTATGGCTGCATTTTGAAGATTGAGTAAAAAAAAAATGACATGAGATTGAATCTAGAGTTTGTTTCAGAGACTGGCATCGTTCTTTGAATGGGATTTTAGTCAGAACCCTTTCTATTAGAGCTATCTCAAAAGGGCAGGGCATGTTTTATTAATTTTTTGCTAACTTCTAATTTCTCATGACCAAAAGACTTCATTATTTTCACTATAACAAATTTAGAGAAGGTAAAGAAGCTGCTGTAGGAGAGAAAATTAAAAAAACAACAAAATTCCCTTATCCATTCCATGTTCTCTTAGATCATGTTGCTATGAGGAATGATAATTTGTCACGTAGCAAGTAAATGGATTCAGCCATTTTTTCCTGTTTTTATTTCTGTTTTCATAAGTTATTTGTCCTGCTTAAACTGTGGTAGGCTATCAGAGTTCTAATTTCCCTTTCCCATCCTTTATCCTGAATGGATATTTTTATTATTTTTAAAATGAATGCAGTAAACTAAATCAGTGTTTTATTTTCTTCTTTGGGAAAAGTCAGACAGAGAATATTGTTGATGTTTGTTCTGGGATCTATAAGTGTGCCATATTCGATATCTGCCTTTTTAAATGTATTTCATTGGAATTACTTTAAGACATAGGAAACAATTACTTAGCAAATAATTGAACATCACAGATTTCTTCTTATATGTCCCACTGTTGCATGAGTGCTAATTTTCAGGTAATAAATATATATCGCTATTTCCATTTGTCAGTTGTATAAATAAGGTAATTTCTAGATCCATAAGTATTTTTCACATATTCAAATCAAATCTATGCAGCAGACTTTTGTGATTGCAAAGAAGCAAATTATTTTTTCTAAAGAACAATTTTTCACCTCAAATTGCAGATGTGTTCACTAATAAATGTGGAGTTTATGACAGGCACAACCATATGATATAAGTTCCACCCTTTAATGAGAAGTGCTCTTTTGAAAAGGATGGGGGATATCATCACATAGTTGTGGTCAATGATAATAATTGCTTTGAGAATCAGTTTGATCCAGTGGTTAAGGTTCCAGGCTAGACCAGGAGTCTGTGAGTTCCATTTTAGGCATAAAAGCTGGCGGGGTGACTTTGGGCCAGTCACTCTCTCTCAATCCAATTCACCTCATAGGAGTGTTGTGAGAAAAACAGGATGAGGTAAGACTATTATGTATGTTCACACTGAGTTATTTATAAAATAATGAAAAGTGGGGGAGGGGATCTAACCTAACAATATCTGGCAGGAATGGTTGTTGTACAAGATAGTATACATTGTTTTTTTTAATAACTTTAAAGATATTTGCAGCAGAAAAGTATATTTATACCATAGATATATTTTTCTAATCATGCCATGTCATTTTTACAATAATGTCCATGTCATTTCTATAATAATAAGATTTCCTTGCTATAGGGTAAATAAAGAGCACAGTTTCTAAGTGTACAAATTTAGACTTGCATTCTTTCTAAAATTATTTATTTTATGTGTTACCTGACACCATGTGCAATCGAAATTTAGACATTTCAAAAGCAGTTTTGTAGCAGTTTTAATCCAGAATGGTCTTCACACCAATATTTTAACATTTTCCTACATATACAATTGCATGTAACTAAACTCTGGACCATAATGTGCAGCAATACAGGTATTCATCAACTCACAACCATTCATTTAGCAAGTATTTATAATTACAACAGCACTGAAAAAGTAGTTTGCAACCAGTCATCACAGTTATGACCTTTGCAGTGTTCTAGCAATCATGGGATTTCAATTTGGGTTCTTGGCAACTGGCATGTATTAAACAATGGTTGTAATGTTCCATGATTGCCATTTGTGATTTTCCCAGCTGACTTCCAAATAAATAGGGAGAGTCCAATTTGCTCAATTATCTGTGATTCACTTAATGACCATGGCAAAAATGTCATAAAATCTGACATGGTTGATTCACTTAATGACCACATCATTTTATGATGGAAGTTCCAGAATTCAAAAGCTTTTTACCCTTCCCTGAAATGTACATAACAATATACCCACATAAACTTTTACATATAACCAACTTTTTCATTCCTTTTGCTACAAATATAAAATTTCATGGGATAATAGCAAAATTACTACACTTGGTGGTGAATAGATTTTTAATTGTTTTAAAATGCTCTTGGTTAAGAAGAAGAGATAAATCTGGTGGGACTATTGGCAAATGTAGTACCTCTTGAGGAATTTGTAGCATGATTAATATAACTGGGTACATAAATGCTCAGCATGAATTCCTAAATTGCTAAAATGAAGACAAAAAAAGGTAACTAGATTAGATCTCATTTAGCACTACAGTTAAGTGAAAATAAAGCAGAGCAGGGAATTGGATTCTGTGCTGAATATTGATTGTAGTTGTACAGAAATCATTCTATAGGAATGTTTCTACAGGAAATAATACATATAGTATCACAGTGTTTTAACAAGAATCTTCAGTCAAATTATATGTACACAATCAATAATCATTTTTTCCTGTGCTAATTATATGCCTTAATAATTCCTAAAATTTAGGGCATAACTAATTGTGACTCAAGAGATTCATGATCAAGACTCCCGAGTCATAATAACAAACAAAACAAAACAATTGCAGTAGTTCTTTGATCCGAAGAAGAAGGCAGTATCAGGAGATTACCGTGTCTACATAAGAAATAATATACATTTTGTTTCCTTCTCCCAATAGAGTTAATTCTATTTTTAAGCATCATAACACAGGTCTAACTTTGGCAGTTTATTATAAATTATTTGATTGTTTTAGAAGAAATCATAGCAAATCCAGTCCTGATATTTCTGTCAGTTTTGCCTAAAAATAAAATAACCAGAGATAATTAGAATACAACTTCTGTATCTCCAAAATCATCTGAAACCAACCCAAATTCTTAATAACTAGAATATATTTGTGAAAATATGGCTATTACATGGAGTGCTGCTGTGCTTATTCTGCTTTTATTTGCATTATTGATGCATACATAAATATAAATCTTCAGATGTCTTTCTGAATGCATGGAAACAATAGAGAGAAAAACTTGGAACAAGGATGCAGTTTCCATTTTCTAATTAGTATGAAGCTTTCTGTACATTTGGTTAAATGGTTGAAGAGGATCTTTAAGCATATACAATGCTGACAATTTGCATACACATGAATGCAAAATAATTCCTGAATATAATGAATAATCTCCCTAAAGAGAACTGACAGTTCTTTGATATTGGATTGCAGTCTTACTTGTTTGGATAACCTCATGTTTTACTTCATTCCTTTAGAGGTATTATGCAAATGCCTCATGTGTAAGGGGCGCTTATGACATTTTAAAATAAAAGAAAATGGCTACTAGAAAAAGGAACTTTGCCTGTGCATAAGATTTGGATATGTGTATTTAGGCTCAAAATACCAGCCTCCTAGAAAGCAAGTTAATGAGATTGTGCCATACTAATATTTTACTCCAAATATTTCTTGCAAATTCAGAGATTACCTTGGAGAAATGGGCATCATTAAAAAAACACTGAACTACCACAATCCACCATGATTTTTCCCCATTTACACCTATAGAGTGCATATGGGCTCAGAGGACAATTTAGAAATAAAAATGAAGCTTTATTTGTTGCTTTACTTTAAACATGTCAGATTTAGTTCAAACTTCCTTTAAAAATATATCCAAAATCCAAAAATATATTCCTTAACTCCAAAAACAAAACTGTTATGTCCTGAGGACTCAAGGAGTTCTCACTCAGGTCCACTCACTTGTGTGGGCGTTATTCCCCCCATTCCCATTGGTCAGTTCTCCCCAGCAGCCAGCTATAAAAGCAGGCTGCGGGGTCCAACTGGCTGCTGATTGCTGCGAGCCAGTTCCAGGCTTGGCAAGCACGGTCAGCCCTTTATTTGTAAATAAAGTACTGTTGCACTCATGCTCTGGTTCAGCCTCTCATTGCTCAA
>NW_020769333.1:7554428-7582468 GCF_900518735.1 Pseudonaja textilis
AGAAAGAAAGAAAGAAAGAAAGAAAGAAAGAAAGAAAGAAAGAAAGAAAGAAGGAGAAAGTGAATGAGATGTCTAATCCGACCACCTGCTCAAGCAGGGTTAGAAGGGAGTGTGTGTGCATGGCTGTCAAAACTCCAAAAACAGGTCAAGTAGCTCTCGGGAGGTCAATCATAAATTAGATCACTTACTAAGCAACCGGGCATTAAGCGAGGACCACTTATATTTGGTTTTCCAGTCACATGGTCACCTGGCCACACCCACCCAGTCACATTACCACCAAACCATGCCCATCTGGTCATGTGACCATGAAGCCATGCACAATCAGCAAGCCACGCCCATCCAGTCACATGACCACCAAGCCACACCCACAAATTAGGCCATGCCCACAGAACCAGTTGTTAAGAAATTTGAATAGCACCCCTGGGTGGAAGGCACTGAGGATGAGTTTGTAGCACCAAGGGGGTGGTGGACTGAAAAAGTTTGGGAACCACTGACATAAACCAACAGACAGCAAATCATCAACAAATTGAGCACACTATAAGCCCAATAGTACTTTTATGTATGAAACCATTTAAAGCTTGAACATACAGCGCTGCCTGTAGTCAGAATGGTGCACAGGTCAGAACAATGACAGATAGTGAACACTTTTATACTACAGAGATGTTCAAATATTTGTTTGGGCATCATCGAAGTATACTTCACTGATTACCTGATTGTAACTGCATAATGGCTCAGAGGGGCAGGTTCATATATCAGATGAACTGAGCAGTATGGAATTCTGATTAGTTGGGCATCAACATGATTTTATGGTCATGGATAGTGAAGGCAACTGAATAGATAATAGTTTGCCATCAACAGTTCAGAACAATTTAGAAACTGTATGACAATCTAGAAAGGACTAGCACCAAGAAAAAGCCTAATAAGCATTTGATTCCAAGAGTAAGCACTCTGTTCTTGTAGCTTTTAGTGTTGACATTTAAGAGTGCATTTTAAAGCTCAAAATATTCAGGATTGTTTTGTGAGCTTTTGCTTTCTCTTGTCCTGTGCTATCTTTTTGTTTGTAAATTCACTTCTGAATTGTGGGTCTTGTTCTTTTTTAAAAAAATATAATTTGTACTGAAGAAATTTTAGCAAGATAAAAACAATATAAATATTAGAAAGAAAGAAAGAATATAAGGCAAATAGTGAATAAGTAAGTAATAAAATAAGGAAAAAAGGGGAGGGGAGACAGAAGGGGAGAGGAGTATGATGATTCCCCTGGATGCTTCCCCAGATACCTCTCCAAGTGTCAGCTGTTTTCTGGTCATTGTAATTCTTGCCCTGCTTTGGATTGATACCATGCCTTGACTTGGATCGTGTCTTGTTAACTCTGGACTTTTCTTGCTTCATGAACACTCTTGTATTGTGGATTTAATTTTGCCTGATGGGTTTATTTTGATTGGGAAAATTTCAAATGCCTTGTGAACTCATTAGCCATTGTTCTGTAGACTAGCATTTCTATGCTTGTGATTGGACTTAATTGGGGAAATTCTGGGTTTTTGGTAAAGAGACTTGCTGGGGAATATTAATAAACTCACAAAACCATAGTTATGTATGTACGTATGTGTGTGTGAGTGGGACAGCACAGAAGAAGACATTAAGAAGCATCTTCCAATCTTTTTGACAGAAGTTATTTTTATATTTTATAACCACTAGGGTAATATTTAACGGTCTGCCTCTGAGATTACATAATAATATCCTTTTTTCACAAATCATTTCTAATCTTCAAACCCATAAATTGCAAAAAAAAGCAAAAAGTCAACAAATGGTTTCCAGTCACTGATAAATCTAGTTGATCTTTCTCAAATCAAACAAGTTAATTTTACCATCTCTGCTAGTTCTATCATCTTCACCAACCATTCTTCTGTGTGTGTATTTCAGAATTTTTCCATTTTTATAGATATAATAGTCTATAGTTCAGAGATGTCTAGCTTTTTTATAAGTCCACCATGACAACATAATCTTCATAAATTTGAGGTATCTTTATACAGTATAGATATTGTTTCTGGTATCATATGTCAATGGTACATTATTTTATGACAAGTTATTTTTGAAGTTAACAACAATGTTAATTTCAATCCTTTTGGCCATATATTTTCCCATTGTCCATCACTATGTTGTGTGCAAAGTTCTTAGCCCATTTTTTGCACAAGTCTTTTCCTTGTTCTTTTTCAAATTTTATATAAGTTTATTCTTTCAAAAATTACATATTCATCATTTGTACATAATTCAACTTCAACATCTTTTTCTGTTCAATTCCTAATGTCCTGTTATCTATCTTAAATCTTTCTCTTAACTGTACATATGAAAACTATTGAAAACTAAATCTCCCTGCAGCTAATTGGACCTTTGATTTCATCTTATATTCTTCATGTTCTTTTATATAACAATGCTTTTTACCTATTGTTTCTTTCCTGTGAAATGCTATTTGTATTACGCCTGTAAAAGCATTTTTGGACAGAGTTGGATTATATCTGTTCCATATAATTAATATAAGCCTTCTAATATAATGATTCTTAAAATCTACATTAATTTTAATATCCTGTAGAAAATGAACACCCAATCATACCCTTCTAATTCTCAAATTTTCTACTTCTCAGCAAAAAACACTCTTTTGTCTAGAGTTGAACAGCAGGCTGCAAAATACAATTTCAATCAGGCAGTCCCAATCCTCCTCATTGCCTCATGGGTCATTCTGGTCCTGAGCAAAACAATTCACAGTGCTTTCTGATTTCATAATAATACTGTATTCTATTTATTCATGCAAGAACTTATTCAGGCAGAGGGTAATGGACATTTGACAATAGAAGACAGCAAACCTGATAGGAAAGGGAATATATTGATTGTGTAAATCAACTGTCTTTGTGTCTGTATTTGATTGTGGTATTAGCTTCTTGGCTTCTGACTGGCCATTTAATCTTGCCCAAATTTTGATAAGAAAGATTAGATTTGTCTTTTTCTTTCTCTTGCTATAATGGATTGTCTGGATGCCCCAGTAATTTACTTAAAGAAATGAAACATCCCTGTTTCTTTTGTTTAGAATCTGGAGAACTTCCAAATGATTGCCAGCTTTACCTTCATTGACCAAGTGATTTTTGTACAGGTAGTTCTCAACTTACAACATCCATTTAATAACCATTCAAAGTTACAATAGTACTGAAAAGTGACTTATGTCTGATTTTCCCATGACCATTGCAACATCCCCATGGTCACATGATCAAAATCCAGATGCTTGTCAACTGGCTCATATTTATGGCAGTGTCCCAGGGTCATGTGATCTCCTTTTTTGATCTTCTCACAATCAAGTTCAATGGGGACTCCAGATTCATTTAGCAATCTTAACAATTGCAGTGATTTGCTTAAGAACTGTGGCAGGAGTGATCCTAAAATGGGGGGAAACTCCATTGTGGTCATAAACATGAGCCAGTTGCCAAGTCTGAATTTTGAACACATGACCATGGGATGCTGCAACAGTTGTGTGAAAAAAGGTGATAAGTCATTTTTTCAGTGTTACCACCTGTAATCCCAAATGTCTTGATGTGATAAGAACATATGTCATATTTTCACTCACTAGTTTCCTGTACATTTTTTAAAAATTCCTTTCTCTAATTTTTTACATCCCAATTACACAAAAGAAGGTAAAACATGGATATGAAGTTGAGGAGCTTGTTCTGAGTTTCCACTGTTTTCTGTAGTCAGAATATTTGAAACATTTCATTTTTTCCTGCATAAACACTGAACACTTGAGTTGTTTTGTGTGTTCCATCAGAAAGCAGGATTGTTCTGAGTTTGAAACAAAACATTTTCCATTTTGTTTACATCCTTCCAACACCTTCTCTAACATCATTCAAGCATTTGATAAAACCAAATAGGTAAGCATTGAACACATTAACATATTCATCTTTGTCTTCAAGTGTTCAGAGTTATTCTCTGTCCCTTTGTGAGTGGTCACATTAAGCTTAAGGACAAGATTTCAGTTTGTATTTAAAAATATACTATTAGTAATGTATAGTGTATAGCTCTTTGTGCCTAAGGGCAGGGGTGGGTTTCTGCCCACCTCTGTAGAACTGGTAGCTCTGAAGAGCAGCAGACATAGAACCGGTTCTGTTATGTAGTCGGAAGGACACACGAGGCAGACACGGAGCTGAAGGCTAACATCTCTTTATTGGAGCATAACAGGTTGCCGTGGCTGCCCTGGCTGGGCTGGCAGCCCGGAGGGCGACAACGAACGCTGGCTCTGCTCGACAGCCGGCTTTTATAGCTGACTGTCAAACGGAGCCAACCAATGGGAGCAGCTGGTGCTCCCGCTCAAACAGCGGACCTGGTTGGGAACTCCAACCAGTTCCAAAGACATAACAGAAACTGTCAGGGACACAACACCCCTTCCCCCTAGCTAGGGACATGGCAGACCAGACTGGGAACTGTAGTTGTCAGGAACACAACAGGTTCTATGTCTGCAGATGTTTTTGCCCACCTGGGCTCTTATCTGACCTTTGTTTCCTGTTTTTTTCAACTTCAGCTGCTGTGCGAGGCATAGCTGCAGTTTAAAAAGCAGGGAAAAGGGTCTTTTTCAAAGGCTGCTTCTCTGCACGTGTGCTGATGATGATTTACAGGCACGCTGGCAGCGTGCAGGGAAGCACATCATAAATCACCGAACCTCATAAATCACTGAACTGGTAGTTAACCCTGTCAGATCCCATCCCTGCCTAAGAGCTTAGTTTGGATTGAGGTTCAGCCCACAAGTCAAAGCCAGGAAATATATTGTGTAAGTAGCCCTCAAAAATAAGAACAGATGGTCCCTCCAAAATAAGAACATTCAGGTTCCTGTACAACAATTGAAGAGAAGGAGAAGACAAGGAAGATAAGGTTCTTATGATCATTTCCCCACTGCTTCACAGTGGACCTAAACTCCCTCAGGATCTCTCCTTTTCACAGTCATTTCCTATTCAGAATACAAGCAGACGTTCACAGGACAGGAGGGTGATCATGTGGTAACAGCAACAGTATCCTTCTGTCTCTCACTCCTTCCTCCTTTTATTTGCCTCCACTTCAACTGCTATCATGGGCTCAGAGGACCATTTTTCCCTTTAAGTTTGAAGAAAAGGGGAGTCTAAGTCTCTTGTGCCAACAAGCCCTAAAGAAACTGCTTTTCATGCCTTCACTGTTTGCCTGTCCCTGGTATCTTACAAGCCTATTGTAATATTTTCCTCTGGGAATCCTTTAGTGTCTAGGTGTACTATTTTAAGTATGTATAGAATTCAGTTTAGGCAGTTCATTCCAAATGCAGCCAAACTCAGTTCATATAAAGAAGCAAGCAACTAAGCTTAATTGGGCAACTAATTTGACTTAAATATTTAATATTGCCTTTATTAGTTTTTCAAATGCATAGAAGTAAGATTTGTATTATTTAGTGTTGTTCGTCATTTTTATTTGCTTAGTTTAATTAGTATTATTATTATAGGTTGAAAGAAAAATATAAATTAGCTTGGAAGGTTGTACATTGTGGCTTGCTGAATAACTTGTAATATTGGTGGATAGGAGACAGACCAGAGGTGGTATTCAGCAGGTTCTGACCAGTTCTGGAAAACTGGTAGCGGAAATTTTGAGTAGTTCAGAAAACTGGCAAATACCAACTCTGAGAGTATCCTTCCCCTGCCACACCCACCAAGCTACACCCACAGAATCAGTAGTAAAAAAATTGGAATCCTACCACTGAGACAGACTGATTGAGCCAGGGGAAGTGTCAAATGGGGAATTAGTCTAGAGTCCCTAAGTGGGTAGAAAGGACAAAGTCCAACACACCTTGAATGTTGTTAAACTTATTTAATACCACCCATCTGCAAACATTAGTCTGACGAGATCCCTATGTATAGGCTTGAGCAATAAAACAGGTAACTGAACTCTTCATGTGTGAGTCTGGTTGTTTGTGCCTGTCCCTGGAGTTTCTGACAGTCTCTGTCTAGTGTGAGTATTTTAAGTTACACAGTTGCAGAGTTACACTGGTGTAATAATGTTCTCTGATACTCAGACATTATTCTTAATGTTTAAGTAATCAGAGAAGAGACTATGCTTAAGCATCTGCAGACACTATTAGTAATAACTCCATCTGACTGCAGTACAAATACACAGGGAATCTAAAGGCTGAAAGGTCTTGTTCCCAGGATGAATTCAGAGTTTGTTCCATGATATAAGATTTCATGTCATGCTTGCTGTGATTTTTCACATGTGCTCTTTGTTTAGAAAAATGTTTTGAGCATGTATATGAGGAACATTTGATAATTGTGAAATATGATATATGTGCTTTTTCTAAAATATTCAGAACTAGGCAGTGACACGACTGGTTGCTGGCTAATTTTATAAATGATAAAAAAATTATCTTTTATAATTTAGATTTTGTACAGTAATGTATTACTTCGCTTTGAAGCCATAACACTCAAGGTTGCTATACTGAATTGCCTTTGGCTTTCATATAACAGAATTCAAGTTCTACAGCAAATACAGATGCAAATAAATGTGATTTTAGGGAGAACACCAAAATAATATTTGAGAAAATAAAGTTTCATACAATAATTAGCAGAGCAAAAGAAAGTGACCACAATTTATTTTGATTAAAAGAACCTTTCAATAATTTTTATATGTAAGCAAGGTCACTTTTTAAAGATTCTGACTCTTGATGTTAACCTTATCACCTTATATCAATGTTATTAAGCCGCCAAATTTTGTCACACAGGATTTCTGTCAGCTATAAGGTCTGGAATTTCTAACCACAAAGAAGGAAAACTGTATTAGAACTATGATGATTTTCCACACAATCCATGCCATCTTCTGCTTTTATTATGGTCACTATTGCTGCTACACAATTAATTTGTCATCTTCTCTTCTAATTCCTCTACTACCACTGAAATAGTTCCTGAACAAATAATATGGAAAGATGAAGAAGACTGTTTAGCAATTTTTTTCTAATAACAAGTTTCAATGAAAAAATAATAATTAAACACTATTTGAAATCATAGCTCATAGTAATTCTTCTATAAATATACGAGATAAGGATAAATATGAGGACTAAATAGATGTGTGTGAGTGAGCATAGAGCAGTAAGGAATAGTGTATATTTTAAGAAGAAATAGCACCTTCAAAATGACTGTGCCTTTCCACCTTTTGATTTTTTTCCAAATGAAAACAAATGTGAGACACTAGAATTTTTTAAGAAAAAGAAGTAAGTTTTTAACTAGCTATTTTCAACCTGTGCTCCTAATAGCTTATTTCGAAGAAATGTACAGATAGCCCCTGAGTTACAATCACAATTCAGTCGAAAATTTCTGTTGTTAAATGAGACATTTGTTAAATGAGTTTTATCCCATTTTACGATCTTTCTTATGACAGTTGTTAAAGTGAATGACTGCAGTTGTTAAGTTGGTAATGCTGTTGTTAAGTGACTTTGCTTGGTAGAAGTTACAGAAGGTGATCAAATGTCCCTGGGACACTGCAACCATCAGAAGTCAGTTGCTATGTGTCTGAATTTTGATCATGTGATATTGAGATGCTGCACTGGTCATAAGTGTGAAAAATGATGATAAGCCACTCTTCAGTGCCATTGTAACTTCAAATGGTCACTAAATGGACTGTTGTAAGTCAAAGGCTACTATATTTGGTACTAAAAATAGCAGAAACAACCCAGCCCAACTTGCAATTGATTCAGTGGCACAGAACTCAAGGAAACATAGCAAATAATGGTGTTCCCCTTGTGACTTCATAAAAACAAATAAACATTTCTGGTTTTATTATGTTTTCCCCCAAGTATAGAAAGCTGTGTTATCGTACAACTGAACTCCTTTGGAACATATAGTTCAGAAGCTGTATTTCCCATTAGTGGATAAATGTTAAATGAATCATTGACTGACTGTACTAAATATTCAATTTTCAATATACTTTATTAATGTAGGGGTTTTTTTCCTCTTTTCTCAGCAACTTTTGCGAGAGCGACAGCAGATGGCCAGTCGTCCTTTTGCTTCTGTGGATGTAGCACTCGAAATAGGAGCTGAGCAAACAGACTTTCTACGAGGTCCATTAGAGGTAGGCACAGTGTCGCTGACTAGGGACCATTTCAATTTGCATATGTATATTTCTAGTCTCATCTGCATCTGCTTCTGAAACCAAAAAGAGCAGGATTACCTATAGCCAACAAGTTGAAGCTACATATGTTGTGTCATTTTCAAGGCTCATCATTTCAGTGGTGTAACATGAGCAGTAACAAAAGCCACTAGAGGATCCATTAGTCTAGCCTGCAATGACAATCTGCTCACCTGGCAGCCCTTTTTTTTTGGCAGACAATTGTTAGTTGCATGTATTAAACAAGCCTCATGTTTGGTCTTCTGAGTATACTGTGCCCCCTGGTTAACAGTTCATATCCATCTTAATTTACTAGGATTGTACTTTAAAATGAGATTTGCATTGCATTTTTTATTTGGATTTGATATTTTATGTTTGGAGAGATATTATTTATGGGTATATTATGTTTGTAATTAACAGATACATTATAAAAATTTTAATTGTAAAGGCAACACTCTGAAAAAGAAATTATAAAATGCTACACAATACAACGTAGAAGGCATAAAAATGCCCAAAAGAGATTCTGGAAGCATCATCTAAAAATTAAAGAGAAGTGCAAATAAAGAACGATAATGACTACCTGACATACTCTAGGATCAGCTTTTTCTTCAGTCTAGTCACATAGTTCTGTATCTTTAACTGTCATCGTTTATATAAAATCTCATATACATATATGGGGAAAAAATGGAACTTTGACCTCTTGCTAAGGATATTATTTGATATAATTGTAGCCATAGTTCCCTCTCTCACAGCTTAAAGAAACAGCATAGTCTAGATATTACACATGTGCTTAGATGAACAAGTTATTCAAACGGAGACCTTCATTAATGGGAATAGGATAAGTGTGAGATTAACTAGTCTATTTATACAGGCAGTTCTCAAGAAACTACAGGCCGCTTCATGACATTTCAAAGTTATGACTGACATTCCAAAACTATATACAACACTGTTTCAAAGTTATGGCAGCTGAAGAGACACTGTGGTCATTTGCCATCACACAGACCATGGGAATGCTGTAGCATTCCCCTCCTTGTCTGTCATCCCCTAGTCTGCCCCAATAGGACCTGCAATGATTAGACCTGCTCCCCATGCTCCTTGGAAAGTAGCCACTGTTTTCAATTTCCCAACAACTCCTTGCAGAAATGGCAGCTGCTCTGAGAGCTTTCTGCAGGATCAACTGGCTGCCAATCAGCCGGCTAGAGCATTCTAGCCCTTCAGATGGATAGTTAAATCTTGCAAAGAACCAGTGTCCTCTATTTTGTTGCACAACTTTTGGAGATGACTTGTTTAGTTCAAGGGAAAAAGCCACAGAAATAATTTTATTTCCTTGTTGCTTCATTCGTCTACTTTCAGCCTGGAGTCAAGGTAAGGTTTTTAAAAGGGAGAGAAATTGGAAAGCAGAAGGAGAATTTAGTCCTAGCACCTAATTGGACCAGAGAGGATCAACAAATCTGTCCCTCCCCCCAAAAAATTTTTTTTTGATAGAAGCAATGTGGCTTTTCTAGGAAAGGGAGAAAGGAGGGGAAAGGTTTTAGGAAGCTCATCCTGAAGCTGCCTTTAATTCAAGGATCAACTTTCCAAACCAGGCAAGGAGAACCTGTAGCCTCCCAGTTGCCAGCTGATCAGTGGCAGGCTGATGGGTGCACAAAGCTCAGAAAGATTGGTTCCACAGAAAAGCTGGGCACCTTGGCAGGAAAGGGCAGGGGAACAATTATGCCGAGAGTTTTCCTGCCTCATTCTTGCTCACTGGCAAGGCAGTCAGTGTGTAGCAGGCCTGCATGCAGGATGGGGGAGTCCTTGAAAAGTCTGAAGCTACTAGGTTTGTGTCTATGCTAAGCTCCCCCAGCTCCACTTAATAACCTGTGCATTTGTTTAACAAATGCATTGTGGAAAGCAGGGGTGGATGGTCCGTATAAAGTAGCATGTGGAAGGAAAACAAAGAAAGTGTCCGTTATTTCTACTGAATTATTTTAAAACAAGGATGCAGCTGGGGTTGTACTGTGTAGATGGAGATGTACCCATGAGCCTGGAGTGAAGCGTTGGAATTGTAATGTTCTAGAGAACATATTTTTAGGATATTCAAATAACAGAGCAGATCTTCAGAAAATACCTGTTTTTATTATTTTTTAATTAAATGTTAGAAATAAACATCAAAAATTAATTGCTGCCCTTTTATATGACATGTTTAT
Source organism: Pseudonaja textilis (assembly GCF_900518735.1). Next base: position 7,564,766 of record NW_020769333.1, read on the forward strand.
CTAGAAACCAATCGATAGAGAAACTGAAACATTTTAATGGTATATTTTTTTAAGTTGTTAATAATCCCCCTTCCCCAATTCTGGTAATTTTATTTGTGTTTATTTGTATTCACTGCATGATTGTGTTTGACTTTTGATAGTAAAACATATCTGAGTATGAAGTTAACATTTCTGTGAAAGGATTACAACCAGCAGAAAAAAAAAGTGCATTGCTCTAAATATTTAGTAATCTATTGCACCGTATTGATTGTTCTGTAGTATCTACAATGTAGAGTTCGATACAAAGAAAGAGCACTATATGACAACATTAAATTACCAGTCTGTTCTGAACTTATAAAAAGCTCTTCTCATAAATTGTTACAGTTTCCCTTAGCTCGTACAGTTCCCTTAGCCCAACACAGTTGCATTATAATTATTTTTCTGAAAATTCTGCAATAAAAGAAGCCAATTCCTTATTATTTTATTTTCACATTTTTATTTTATTACTTTTGGGTTTTGATTTATTGGAAATAATCCTTTATACAATCCTTCCATCTATTTGGTGGGAAGTGAATTCCATTTAATAGTTTTAATTATGCTTGCTTTAACTACTGTGTTCCTTACTAAATATATCTGTTAGTAGACACCAGTAGAATGGATACATATAATGGATGAATGGATACACCAGTAGAATAGATGCATATATATGATTGCTTATTACTCAGTGTATTGCAATAAATATATTTCTTCTAATCCAGCAAATTGTGCATTTATATTGGTAGTGAAATAATAATTTCTTTTCTTTCAACTTCCTTAACCAACCTTCCTTATTTTTATTTGATGGAAAGCTAATTTTGGATCAGATATAATTTCAGAAGCGCTATTTTATTTTATAGCAGAAGCTCAGATACCTTTGATTATGTGGGTTTGACCTGTGGATTTTTTTAGGTAAATGTAATGTTAGAACCATTATATAGTACCAATTTTGTTATATACAGTGTAAGTCTTCTACTAAGCTTGTAGTATAAATTCATTAACAAATGCATACCTAAATTTTAGAATGGGATATTTAATAGTTTCAACAAACTTTTATTCTTTGGCCAATATTAATTCATTCGTTTGTTCATTCATTCATTTGTTTGCACTATCATTCATTCATTGCTTATGAGAGCTGCAGGGAGCATGGTAAGGGCACTACCACTATGTGATGATCCGGGACAAGGCACGAAGGTCACACAGCCAGATGACAGTTTAAACTCCCCTTTAATGCTCCAAATTTCCCCTCAAACACTCCCACCTTCTTGGCAAGTCCCAGAGCAAAGCGCGCACACAGACACACATAAAGCAGCCTCTGGCTGTGCCCAGTCCAGCAAAACAAAGGAACAGGGAAATTAGTCCACAAAACAAAGAACAAACAATGACTCCACAAAGTCAGGAAGAAGGCACTGAGTCCACAAGTAAGGAAGAAGCAAGCAGGCCTGCAAACTCCAAGTGTCTGTACAGACACACCAAACTCTACCAATTCAGTGTTTGTTCCCTACAAATGCCCCACCCCACAGTGTCTCCTTAAATCTCAGTCTTCAGGTATGCCTTATAAAAAGGAGTGGGGAGCTCTCCTGAGTCATCAGGTTGGTCTACACTGTTCCCACCTTCTCTCCACACTCCGTGCTCAGGGATCAGGAAGGGGTGGTCCTTGCGCGTTGCCTGAGCTCTCTCGCTCCTCATGTCTACTGCTTGCCTTCTCTCAGTTTTATCCTGCCCCCATTCCTCCCTGCTAACAAGCCACCGCAATCCTGAAGGGCCCTGGCTGACTTAGCTTGCTCATCTCCACATTCCTCCGAAGCCAGCGAAGCCGCTCCCTTGATCTCCGTTGGTTCCAGCTCATCTTACTCTGCAGATTCAGGTTCCAACGGGGGCATGACACACTAGGGCAATGGTGGCTAACCTTTTTGTGCGTGTGCGTGCACTCATGCACTCACATGCCAGCACTCATGCACTCACCCCGTGCCCTCTGCGTGCGCAACCCCCTCGCCGGCCCCTTACCTGCACTGTAGCTCACAGCTGATTTTCTGCCAGTTTGAGACCTTTTTCGGCCTCCCAGAGGCTTGAAAAAAGCCTCTGCAGGCTTTGCAGGATGAATAATAGACCTGTTTCATCACTTCTGGTATTACAGGGAAAGGTTCAAAATGCTTGAAGCTGCTTCATTTTTTGGCAGAAAGGATGAGTGTAGGAAAACAGATTCTTTCAGTGTTACTCACCTTGCCAAATTTCAGTTGTATACACATTTAAAATTTTTACCATAGTACATTTTCAGTATATCTCCTTTGCAATTCTTTTAGACAGGTAAAAGAAAAATGACACTTCATCCTATAAAATTTCTAATAAGGAAGCTGTAGTCTTGGTTGTACCCGGTCTAGAAAGTGCCCTATTTCAATTTTTAAAAATCCAAATTATATAAAATACCTACCTTTCTAATTCATTTTCTTGATCCAAGTTTAAAAGACACCAAAGTATTACCATTGAATTTCCCTTGTAAAGTGGTATAGCTATGTTATCTGTGATTGCTGGGTTTTCTCTGTCTACACAGCAGGTAGGCTTCATTCATAGTGATTACAGGCTACAAAGCTGGAATTATCTTTTTCCTACTCAAGTAATGTTATGCAGCTCTACTCGCATGCTTCTTAGATGTGGATTTGGATTCTGTCACCCCTCCTCCTCTTTGTAAAATTCAGAAGGGAATGAATGGTGAAATCTTCATTTCCCCAGGTTTTTACCTCCATTTCTACCCTGTCCCCCTCCTTCTTTTCTTCAAGACTAATAACACTTGTTGCTTTTGCCAGAGATAAATTTGCTAAGCTGACGCCTTTAGGTATTTCCCCTGTTGCAGTTGGCACAGAAGTCCTTTCCACCTGCATTAAACAAATACCTGCCACTTGAGGATAGAATGCACTACAGATTCTTTTTATTTCTTTTTTAGCCCCAGAATCACAGCCACACTTTATTTTATTAATATTGGCTTTAATTTACTTAATAAAACAGTGTACTAAACTATTTGAATAATTCAATTAAACCTTAGAGATGAATAGTCTTATTACTGTTGTTTAAAAATGGCTACACACTCGGTTGCTGCGGCTTTTCACTCTCTGGTTTGGTGTGTGTGTTTGGTATATATCAGTGGAGACTGTGTGGAAAGAGTTCATAGTTTTAAATTTCTGGGAACTCATATTTCTGACAACCTTACTTGGTCAGTCCACACTATGGCCACTGCAAAGAAGGCCCAACAGCGCCTGCACTTTCTGAGGCTGCTGAAAAAGAGTGGTCTGGGTGAGAAATTGTTGGTTACTTTTTACCATTCTACCATCGAGAGCATTTTGGCATTCTGTGTAATGGTGTGGTATTCTGGATGCTCTGTAGTGGATAAGAAGATGCTCCAGAGAGTTATAAACACAGCACAAAAAATCATCGGTTGCTCTCTTTCTTCTTTGGAAAAGATTGCGAAGATCAGACTCCTCTCTAGAGCACTAAAAATCTCCACAGATCATTCTCATCCTGGACATTCATATTTTGAACTGTTACCATCAGGGAGGTGTTATAGGTTCTTAAAATGAGGACTAATAGACTGAGAAACAGTTTCTTTTCCAAGGCAATAATTGTCTTGAATCAAACAATGCATATGTGATTTAGCCCTATGTATATAGTGGCATTTTTAAACTATCTAACTTACTATATGTTATGTCCCCGGGACTGACACAAGTTCCCCATCAGGTCCGTTCCTTCCGCGGGGGCATCAGCAGCCCCCATTGGCTGGCTCCCTTCGACAGCCGGTTATAAAAGCCGGCTGCGAGGTCGAGCCAGCCGCTGTTCGCTGGTAGGTCTGCCTGGTTAGAAGCAGACGCGACAGCCCCCTTTATTCCCCTGAATAAAGTGTGTTATTGGAATGCTCTGGTGTGGCCTCCCCTTCTTTCCGATCCATAACATTGGCGATGAGGATGGGATCTGGCCAACCAGCAGCAATAGCAAAGAGCTGAAATCACACACCAAACGCTGAACCGTAGCCGCGCCGTGAGAGCTCGGTCAGTTGTGGATTGCAGAAGTGAAAGCGGAGCGTGTAGCCGCTCCGCGTAAAAAAAAAAGAAAGCTACGTGAAGAGCAGGGCGCTGAGAGCCTCAGCCGCCGACACTGAGCGCAGAATTCAACTGTTGTGTTCGAATTCTGCTGTTAGCAAGCTTGGCGCTGTACTCGCAGCCGCCAGAACGCATTGGGCGCGCGATTTGAATAGCTGTCAGCACGACGCTACAGCTATAGCCGCCTACGCCTTGGGGAAGGCGCGAAATTCAAACGGAAGTCAGTTACGGGCTACAGCCATAGCCGACAGAGTCACATAGAGCGTGAAACACAGAGAGAACCTCTAAGAGCTGAAACACTAAGCTGGGGCAGATCTGCAAGCTACTGCTGCCACGCTTATCAGGGCCATTGTATTCCCAGTGAGATTGGCCAGTCTACCAACAGACTGAAAGCCACACTTATTAGGGCCATTGTATTCCCAGTGAGATTGGTCAGTCTACCAACAGACTGAAAACCCAATATGAATTCAAATCCAGCGTTCCCGCCATTTAAGCCAGATGAAGACAAGTGGGACTCTTACAGAAACCGCTTCAATCACTACATTGATGCCATTGGTCTGGCCGATGCTACAGAGAACAGGAAGAAATCGTACTTCCTGAGTTACTGCGGGGCCGCAGTGTTCGATACCGCCACAGCGCTATTTGCACCCAGGGAGTTAAAGAGCGTCCCCTGGCCCGAGCTGTTAGAGACACTCTCTAACCACTATTCCCCAAAACCATCGCAGATCGCGAGACGTTTTGCCTTTCTCATGAGGAAGCAAGCAGATGGGGAATCTATCAATCAGTATTTGGCCGCCCTGAGAACCGCAGCTCTCCACTGCGAATTCAAAAATTACCTAGACGACATGCTCCTTGACCAACTCGTCTGTGGAGTCAAAGACTTAAGATTGCAGAGGCGTTTGCTGGCTAGAAAAGACCTCAACCTCACTCAAGCGATCGAGGAAGCCTTGGCAGCAGAGCTAGCGACCCAATCAGCCGCCGAAATACAAGGGAGCGCAGCCAAATCCGGTCCAGTCACCATCCACTCAGAGGAGGTGGTGAGTGAAGAAGACCCCGTCGAGCACCTAGAAGTTCATCGACTCAAGCCATCCAAGCAGCCACAGGTAGGAACTAGGCCTGGGAACGGCAACATGTCCAAACACATCCTGTTGTGCCTCGCCTGCGGGGGTTCCCATGCCAGAACAACTTGCAGGTTCAGGAACGTCACCTGCAACAATTGCGGCAGGAAAGGCCACATCGCCAGGGCCTGCCAGGCAACACACGTGGCTCCACAAAAGGCAGCATCCTTTTACTCCCCTCCGGGGCCACCCAGGCAAGTAGAAAATTGTTACACGTGCTACCAAGCTAACCACACTTTTCTGACACCTAATAAAATCACGCTTTCTATCCATTTAGAAGGTAAACCCTGTCTTATGGAAGTCGATACTGGGTCAGCACTCTCGATCATCTCATGGAGCACGCTCAAGAAACTACGACCCAACCTGTCCAGAAACCAGCTCTAGAAGAGTCGTCTCACCTTGAGGGACTACCAGGGGAAGAACATCCCAGTACTCGGAACAGGCAAGTTCCTTGTTAAATTCAAATCCTTTAAAGGCCATCTGCCTTTAGTGGTGGTAGATGGTACCCTCCCTAGCCTTTTGGGGTTGGATTGGTTCCCCTATCTCAGCCTTAGCTTAACGGGGGTTCATGCTGTCTCACCTTCCGATATCGACTTGCTATTTTCAGACTATGCTGATGTGTTCAGCGATGAATTGGGTTGTTATAAGGGTACGCCCATCTCCTTTTCAGTGGACCCCCAAGCAGTTCCCGTCCGTTTAAAGCCACGCAGAGTACCATTTGCTCTGCGCTCTAAACTGAACGCGGAACTGGACAAATTGCTCAAACAAGGGGTGATCGAGCCCACGGATTTTGCTAAGTGGGAGACCCCAATTGTCACACCCCTAAAAAAAGATGGCAGTATAAGAATGTGTTCTGACTACAAGACCACAATTATCCGCTATCTGCAGACTAGCGCGTACCCAGTTCCGGTGATCCAACACTTACTACACACATTTGAACCAGGAACCATATTCGCCAAATTGGATATGTCACAGGCTTATCAACAGTTTCCTGTAGACAACCAAATGGCCAAATTGCAAACAATTGTCACCCACAGAGGGGTATTCCGATGCAAACGTCTCCAATTTGGCGTTAGCGTCGCCCCAGGTATATTTCAGTCATTAATGGAACGGATACTGCAAGGCCTCCCTGGCGTGGTTCCGTATTTTGATGATATTTTGGTATCAGCCAGGGACAGACCCCAGCTTCTCCTCAGAGTCAGAGCGGTATTGGATAGGTTCAGGCAGCATGGCCTCAAACTAAAAAGGGAGAAGTGTGCCATCGCCACTAAGCAGGTGGACTTTCTTGGGTATAAAATAGACGCCTCAGGCATCCACCCGGTGGAATCCAAAGTCAAAGCCATTCACGAGGCAGGCACTCCTTCTTCCAAGTCAGAGTTACAGGCTTTCCTGGGGTTGCTAAACTTCTATGCATCGTTCCTACCCCACAAAGCGTCAGTAGCAGAACCGCTGCATAGACTTCTAGACAAAAACACTCCATAGTATTGGGGACCCAAAGAGGATTACGCTTTTAAGGCAATTAAGTCGCTGCTCACCTCGGACGCTGTCCTAATACAATTTGACCAACACCTTCCTCTAGTCTTAGCAGCAGACGCCTCACCTTTCGGGATCGGGGCTGTCTTGAGTCACAGACTGCCCAACGGCTCTGAAGCCCCAATCGCCTTCTTTTCGAGAACCTTTTCAGCAACTGAACGTAACTACAGCCAAATTGACAAAGAGGCCCTAGCCGCCGTAGCTGCGGTCAAAAAATTCCATGAATTTCTTTTTGGTCACAATTTCGAACTTGTCACAGACCACAAACCACTATTGGGGCTTCTCTCAGGTGAAAAGCAGACACCGCAAGTCTTGTCACCTAGGATGACTAGGTGGACCTTATTCCTGGCGGCTTACTCATACAAACTAGTTCACCATCCAGGAAAACACCTTAGCCACGCCGACGCCCTCAGCCGCTGCCCGTTGCCAGCACCCGTGGAGGACCCGGCCCCGGTACATGCCATTTTCGATGCCAGTGGGTTCAACCTTCCAGTCACTGCCGGCGACATCGCCCTCCACTCCAAAAAAGACAAACTTATCGCCCAGGTTCTGGACTGGGTACGGAGGGGGTGGCCGGGCAGCGATCTCTCAACTGAATTCTCACCGTTTAAAACCCGCCAGCAAGAGCTTTCCAGTTTGCAGGGCTGCCTGTTATGGGGGACCAGAGTTGTCATTCCAGAACCACTGCGCACACCCGTCCTGAAGGCGCTGCACGAGGGACATCCCGGCATCGTCCGGATGAAAGCGTTGGCTCGGAGTTACGTCTGGTGGCCGGGCATGGACGACGAAATAGCAAAATGGGTAAGCTCCTGCCGTCCCTGTCAGGAATCCAGGCCAGCACCGCCAATCACCACCCCAACCAAATGGGAAAGTGCCAACGCACCGTGGTCACGTTTGCACATTGACTTGGCCGGGCCATTCCACGGCAAGACTTTCCTGGTGGTCGTTGATTCATTCTCAGAATGGATCGATGTGGCCCTCCTACTCGCGACCACCACCCGAGCAATTGCCCAGGCTCTGACCCGCCTATTTGTTACACACGGTCTGCCGGACACCATAGTCTCAGACAATGGGCCCCAATTTACGTCCACAGAATTCAGTCGGTATGTCACCAACCTGGGCATCCGACATATCCTGACGGCTCCCTTTTACCCCGCTAGCAATGGGTTGGCGGAGAGAGCCATTAGGACAGCAAAAGAGGCGTTGGCAAGATTCACTCAAGACGACTGGCACTCCAGACTCTCTCGTTTTCTTTTGAGCCAACACTCAACCCCATGCACTGTCACAAATAAGTCTCCAGCCGAGCTACTGATGGGCAGACGTTTGAGGACGGTGTTAGATAGACTGCACCCCCACTATTGCCCTGACACACCAATTGGTTCTAACAGTAGGGTCAGGAGTTTTGTATTACAGGACCGAGTGTTTGCCCGGAACTACGCGGGCGATCCGTTGTGGGTACCCGGAAGGATCGTGGCCATCACCGGTCCGAGATCATACCGCATCCAGCTGGAGGACGGGCGCGTCTGGCGGAGACATCTGGACCAGATAAGAAGTCGCCAGAGCGAATTTGCCAACTCTGGCCCAGGGACTCCAGGGACACTCCAGTCGCCGCTCCTGAATCCGAGTTGGGACCACCAGAGTGACCAGCCTCCGCCGGCCGGACCGAGGGAACGGACGGTAGACCGGGACCGTCCACCAGAGTCGCCAGCCTTACCGTCCAATGACACTACCAGGTTACGTGACGATGACAGTTCAACAATCCAACCTGAAGACTGTGGTCATTCCCAGACTCCAGACCGAGTTCCGGATCGACCCTGTGCTCCCGCAAGCCCCGTTCCTGACTCACCAAACTCTGTGCCACTTTGTGTCTCACCAGAATTGCGCCGGTCAGGGCGCTCGCACAGGCCACCTGTTTACTTAAAAGACTATTCGTGTTCGTATCTGGGGGGAAGGGGTGTTATGTCCCCGGGACTGACACAAGTTCCCCATCAGGTCCGTTCCTTCTGCGGGGGCGTCAGCAGCCCCCATTGGCTGGCTCCCTTCGACAGCCGGTTATAAAAGCCGGCTGCGAGGTCGAGCCAGCCGCTGTTCGCTGGTAGGTCTGCCTGGTTAGAAGCAGACGCGACAGCCCCCTTTATTCCCCTGAATAAAGTGTGTTATTGGAATGCTCTGGTGTGGCCTCCCCTTCTTTCCGATCCATAACACTATAGGTTTTAGATAGGTTTTACACTAGGTTTTAATTATTATTTTAATTATTTTAATTTTTAAATATTCTGTAGTGTGATTGTGATGTGGTGTTTGGGACACTGCTAGAGTAGCTTTCAAATTTCATTGTATTTGTAGAATGCAATGACAATAAGGGTATTCTATTCTGTTCTGTTCTGTTCTGTTCTGCTCTGCTCTGCTCTGCTCTGCTCTGCTCTGCTCTATTCTATTTATAATAATAACCAGCTGCTATGATAAAAAACAATATGGTGTTCTAACTACAACAGCATAATTCCAAATGTGGTTTTAGATCCCCTAGAGAAACTGTCCATAGAGGAATGTTTTAAATTATTGAGGGGATGGGAATAACAATAATTAAAAGAGTATGAAAGGAACAGACAGAGAAGGACTCATGGAATTAGGTCACACACAAATAACAAGGTGATATATGGATTTGGGATGGATCACACAAGAACAGAAGAACATGGCATAAAAGTGACCTCTAGCTGTAATCTTTATTTCTGTCTCCTTAAAAGCATTAAGGATACCCATAGTGATGCAGTGGTGAGAATGAAGTATTGCAGGCTAACTCTACCCACAGCCAGGAGTTTGATCCTGACCTACTCAATATTGACTTAGCCTTCCATCCTTTTGGGGTCAGGAAAATGCGAATCCAGATAGTTGGGGACAATATGCTGACATGAGTGCTGTAAAGTACTGTGGAGTGGTCTATAAGTTTAAGTGCTATTGCTAATAAGCTGAAGATCCCACATATAATACAAAAAGACAAGGCTAGACAAAACAGCTGGAAGTGGAAGAGTTTAATGAATTGATAAAACTCACAGGTCAGCCAAGGATATCACAGCAAACAGAGTATTCATGAAAATGGTGAACTCTGCTTCAGGACTCTTCAACATCAGCCTTGACTCTTATACACTCACAAACAACAATGTGATGTAAATACAAATGTCATGGCTGATATTTAATCATTTGCCTCCCTCACACCCTTCTACTCAATGGATGCCAACATGAGTAACTATTCTTGTAAATGTCACAAAATCCCAGAAGTTTCCATACTGTATATGGATTTGAACTTAGAACATCATGAGTATCCATAAAAATCCAGAAACTGAAAAAAAAAAAGCTACTGAATCTGTGGAAAAGTTTGAAAAACTGTGAAGTATTTTAATACACGCATACTTCAAAAGAGGTGTGCATATTAATATATGTACTTTCAGAACACATTAACATATTGAAATAAGTTTGAGAAATTACTGGGGAACTTCATAATTCTTGGCTGCTTTCTTCACTGAAGTTATTAGAATAGGGTGTAGCTAAACTAAACCTCAAGGAGGAATGGAACTCAAATATAGTTGTAGATCAGTGGTGTTATCTAAGTGATCTGAAAAAGTGATGTTAAACTTTTTTTTCATATATGCGTGTATTGCAATGTGTAAAGCAGATGTGTGCTTAAGCTTTTATTGCATGAACCACCTATTTTATAAGTAATTATGCCAATTAGGAATTTAAAGATATCTTTAATTCAAGGATATGTCATTCTGCAACATCTCTATGATCTTTCTAATTCAAAGTTATTTATTAGTCCAAATGGTGGCAGTATATCTCATAAGTTATGCTTTGAATACTCATAAGTATTCAGTTACTCATATTGGAAACTGAGTAATACATACAATAGTGCTGATTATATAGATGACAGAAATATAAAATCTCAGTTCCCCAAATGTTTGCCTATTAATGGGTGGGATGGGCTAATTTACATTTAGTGCATAGCATAGTAGCATCTACTGAAAAGAAATGTGTAGGCATAAGGTACAAATGACTGCAGACATTATAACTAGAAAGCATGAACACCTATGACTATCATCCATTGTGTGGTATGAGAAAACAGATTATCTGAAATACTCATGTCTGACAAATCTTTGATCTAAAAAAAAAGTCTGGCTGGAAGTAGGAAGGGAAAACAAAATAGAGGAACTGATTGTACATAACAATGCAAAAGGTGGCCTTTGGCTAGTAATTTTTTTAAATATAGTTTTTTTTAATAAAAAAAATAAAACAAAATGCTTGAATTCTGCACTACATTTGAAAACATAGCACTTCTAAAGGGCTGCTTGCCAATTTTTCTTCTTTCTGAAATTCCTAAATAGTTTTTGATTCCTCTCCTCTCCTCTCCCCTACCCACTTCTGCTCTCTCCTTTCTCTTTCCCCCTCCTCTGCTCTCCTCCCCTTCCCGCTCCATCTAGTTTTGTTTCCCATCTGTTATTTCACTTCTCTATACAACTATCTCTTCTTTTTTCCCATCTCCATCATGTGTTTTTCAACTTTACTCTTATTTCTGATGGAAGAAGAGAGGGCAACACGTCTCTCTGTGCACACATTTTCATGCTTTTGTGTTTGTGGAAGATAATAGTTGATAAATTCAGTCATTCATTCCAATAGCTTCTTTTCCTAATCCTGGTGCATGTGTGTGTATGTGTGTGTGTCTGTACTTACATGTATGGTATTCAGCTTTGTTCGGGTATTTTCCCATGTCATTATAGTTGTGCTTTTAAAGTTGTAGCAACGTTTTGTCAGAATCTCATCTGCCATCATCAGGCTTCTGTATTGTGTTCGTCTGTGAGTCAGACTTTCACAGCCATTTCAGTTTTAAATTTGGGGCTAGCCTACTGCTGTGCCAGAATGGTTTTTTCTTCATCCTGATTGGTTGGAAGTCTTGGTCTGTGTTTATTGGTCTTGGAATTTGCTGTGTTCTGCTTGATTGGTGTTTCTAATATCTTCTGTCTGTTTTGTGGCTTTTTTTGTCTTGATTGGCTGGCAACATTGTGTATTGGAGGCTTTTAGTGCAGCTTGGCTCTGACTAAATGGACGGCTATCATTTCTTAGAAAGCTAGGTTTCATCTGGGTGCCTGGTTGGGGTGTGTTTGAGCTGGAGGTATCAGGGAGATCTGTTTGTGCCCAGGTGTTTGCCTGGCTTGTGGCGTGGAGATTTTTTTGTTTGTGAGTGCAGGCTTCCAAATAATTGACAGTCTGGTGGAATCATCTCTTCTATTCATGCTTTCAAGTCTTTTTTCAATCTCTATGGCTTCTCTGATAATTCTGTGGCTAGGGTTTTCTATAGTGGCTAGGGTTTTGGTGCCATTGAAGTCGATGCTATGACCTGGGCTTTCATGTGTTGGACTAGTGAGGAAGTGTGTTCCAGCTTTTTTACTGTTTTTGTGTTCATCCAGGCGGGTACTTCTATTGGTCTGTCCAATGTATGTGGCAGGGCATGATGCACAGGGGACTTCATATATGCCTTGGTTTTCCAGGTCAGTTTTATCTTTGGGGTTTCTTAGGATGGCTGCTATTTTTCTGTCTGCTTTGAAGGCAGTCTTGATGTGATGCCTATGTAGTATCTTATTGATTTTGTCTGTAGTACCTCTTATGCATGGCAGGACAGCTGTTCCATAGGTCTGTTCATCTTCTAGGTCTCCATTATGTCTCAGTGTGTTTTGGGGGATCAGGCCTATGATTTTGCTTTTGTAGAAGCCGTTGGCTGTCAGTACTTTAGTTAGGGTGCATAGTTCAGTCTTTATGTGTGTCCTGTCTGCCAGGCGTTTGGTTGTGGCAATTAATGTTTTGGCCACGGAGTTTATCTGTGCTGGGTGGTGGTGGGTTTGGGTGTTGAGGTAGTGGTTGGTGTGTGTTTTCTTCTGGTATATGGTGTGTCCTAGTGTGCCATCTGTTTTTTTGTAGATTAGTACATCTAGGAATGGTAGTTGTTTGTTTGTTTCTGTTTCCATGATGAATTTGATTTTGGGGTGTGTGCTGTTTAGGTGTGTTAGGAAATTTTTCAGGTTTTCTGTTCCATGGGGCCAAATAACAAATGTGTCATCGATGTATCTTAACCATAGTTTGGGTTTGTGGGTGGCATTGGCTAGGGCTCTGGATTTGAATTTTTCCATGAACAGGTTTGCAATGATGGGTGACAGTGGTTATCCCATAGGGGCTCCTTCAATTTGCTTGTATCTTTGTCCTTTGTATATGAAATATGTGTTGGTTAAGCAGTGTTCTGTTAGTTCCATGAGGTGTTTGGGTGGTTGGTATTTATTTTTGATGATTTCGAGAGTTTCTTTTCTCGGGACTTGAGTGAATAGTGAAACCACATCGAAACTTACGAGTAGATCTTCTTGTTCCACGTGTAGATCTTTGATCATTTCCAAGAGGTTGTATGAGTTTTATACATGTGAAGCTGCTGCTTCAGCATGGGGATGTAGCTGCTTTGCTAGGTATTTGGCTAGGTTTTGTAGTGGTGCTTCTCTGGAGCTGACTATGGGTCTGAGAGGTATGCCTTCTTTGTGTATTTTTGGGAGACCATATAGTTTGGGGCATCTGGAAGATTTTTCTCTTGAGATGATCTACCATTCCTAGATGTACTAATCTACAAAAAAAAAAACAGATGGCACACTAGGACACACCATATACCAGAAGAAAACACACACCAACCTCAACGCCCAATCCCACCACCACCCAGCATAGAGAAACTCCGTGGCCAAAACACTAATTGCCAGAACCAAACGCCTGGCAGACAAAACACACATAAAGACTGAACTATGCACCCTGACTAAAGTACTGACAGCCAACGGCTTCCACAAAAGCAAAATCACAGGCCTGATCCACAAAAACACACTGAGACATAATGGAGACTTAGAAGATGAACAGACCTATGGAACAGCTGTCCTGCCCTACGTAAGAGGTACTACAGACAAAATCAGTAAGATACTACATAGGCATCACATCAAGACTGCCTTCAAAACAGACAGAAAAATAGCAGCCATCCTAAGAAACCCCAAAGATAAAATTGACCTGGAAAACCAAGGCATATGTAAGTACCCACGAAAACTTAAGAAAACATTATAAATATATATGTATGGCATTCAGCTTTGTTCAGGTATTTTCCCATGTCATTGTAGTTGTGCTTTTAAAATTGTAGCAACATTTCAGCAGAATCTCATCTGCCATCATCAGGCTTCTGTATACTCACTATACAGAAGCATGATGATGGCAGATGAGATTCTGCCGAAACGTTGCTACAACTTTAAAAGCACAGCTACAATGACGTGGGAAAATACCCAAACAAAGCTGAATGCCATACATGTAAGTACCCATGAAAACTTCTGGGCTAGCCTTGATAATAGAAAATCAACCGGAAGGAGAAGCGAAGGATTATATAATATATAAAATTATATTTTATTGTTGTTTTCTTCTCTAAATTCTTCCTAATTGTGATCCTCTTAATAATATCATAAGGTAAGGATCAAGCATTGTATAGGGGTTATCTTGAACCCAAGCTTTTGTTCTGTTACTTCAGTATGGCATAAGTGCCTGCTGAGAACTAACAGTAATTCATTAAAAATACAATAAGAACCATACATGACTTTTCTGCATTCAATTAATTGACATTTACATTAACCAGCTGGCATTCAGTTTTCTCTTGCCAATAACATGGCTGGTTTTAAAATTTGCTTTCTGTACAATAGTTGGGCTTATTTTCTTTTTGATTTAAATAATATAAATAATATAATGAGCAATTTTAAAATCTGCAGTCCAAGCACACTTGGATTATTTTGTAGAAAATGAAACTAGTCTGTATGCTTGATCAGCAGTATACCTTCCCTGCCCATTTAATAGGAAAAGATGTGAACAAACTGGTAGTGCATTCTTTCAACCTCTTTTTCACAGGTCATTTAATCAGTCTGTTTCACAGATCTTTTATCACAGTTGTCCTCATACATAAAGCACTATGTTGCCAAATTAGTACTGTGTAACTTCACTGAAAGCTGTAACTAATTTGATAGAAACATAAACATGACACTTATCCAAACAGTAAAAGGCATAAACAATTAAATGTTCTTTTGTAAAATCCATTGATTCTGCTTTATACAACAGGATATTTTAGGAATATAGTTTCTAGTCGTGTTGTAAATTGAATAAAACTTGGTGAAATAAAATTGGTATCAAACTTTCTTTATCCCTAAAGCAAGCTTGCTTGCTTACTTGTTTATTAAATTAATTTACTGCCCATCTGTTTCAAAGTGATTCTCAGTGGCTTAAAACATTAAACACGTTAAAATCATAAGATAAATATTCCCAAAACAATGAAAATATAATAGTATCCAAGGCAATCATTCTCCTTTTCTTTTTAAAAGCATTCTGCCCTTATTTTCCATAACATGAGTGGTTTAGATTCGTACTAATGAAAATATGATACATGTATCAGCTATGGCATGCCATGTCATTTATCTTGACACACTTGGCCTCTATACCCTCTGAAAGTTATATAAAGATGCTCTGCTAATGTGCAGCTTCTGAAACCTCCAAAAATTGTGTGAACATTCTTGCATTATATTTAGAGGCTCTAGAGGCCATTCCCAAGCAGTTACAAAGTTCTGCATAATTTCGGTAAGGTGTTTTGTTTTGTTTTAGTCAAAAGTACCATTTATAGGATTTTGGAATAATATTTCAATCCAACATTACTACTTATTTATTATTTCACTTTTGAAGCTATTTGACTACTGTAACTCATGGGTGGTCTAAAATTTAGAAACGTTAAGGAAATTTAAAATGAAATAGCATATTACAATGAAAAAGAGTATAGTTGACCAGAAGACAGAACCAAAAACCATAGGGCTGGGCCACCATTTTAGCCCAAGGCCAGTAGGAACAACCAAGTCCTTAATAAGTTGCAGAAAGTAAAAAGGGTATAGAGAATCAAAAAGATGGAAGTAAGCATCTCAGATGTGAAATCATTCCACTGGGCAGGAATCATCACTGAGAAGAAACACTCCCAAGTCCCATAATGTGACATTGTGTAATCTCTAGGTCAACTGACCAGATGTGTGACTAGATGAAGACAGACAGTTCTCTTTCAAGTAACCAGTCCCTCTGCCATGAAAGATAATAACCAGCACTTTGGATTGTGCCCAGGGCCATCCCGGTTGCAAGATCCGGTCAACGTATTGGCATCTTGGATGGTAGATCCAAATTCTTACCTTCCCTCAACACATTATTTATCATTTTTTATGGGATCTGGTCAGTATCTTGGCTTAAGACAGATCAATTTTGTAAGCTGTTATAACAAAAAGATACTTCTAAACACACTTCAGTTTTTGCATAGCTCTTGCAGTTTCTTCCCCATTCTGCACAGCTGCTCCCCAAATGACAATTGTGAGACTGTTGATCATAAAGGGATAATGGTTCTGAATATTTATATTTTACCATCAGCAGGTTATGGGGTAAATCATGGGACTGCAGCATTCTGCAAATGGCTGTAAATGTAAACTGGTTACCAAGGGCCAAAATGCAGTGGTATCATTGCGGAATGGGTCAGCCATTGGAACTCTGGAACTAGGTGATAATTACCCACAAAATTTCTCTCATAATTTTGAATGGTCACTGTTTATAAGTCAAGGACTACCTGTAGGAGAAGTAGGCAACCTACACAGCAACAAGAAAGGATAGTTTTGTTGTGTATTTACTAATTTATTTTTACATTTATAAAAAATCTTTCCAAGTTTGTAATTTATTTGTTCATAAAATTTTCTGGTATTTTATTATGTTTCATACTGTATACTGTATGTTTCAAATGAGGTTGTTTATCATCTCCCTGCTATAGAACATAGGTATTCTGTACTCATTCATACCTGGTTGCACTGAAAGGATTTCTCCTACACTATAGTGCTACCTTGTCTTCTGAGTTTTCAGATGTCTTGTCAAGTATCTCTGATTAGATGGTAATCTCTATCACTCCACTTATTTTTTCTTTGTATCTGTCTAAGCTTAGTCCCTTTTACTCTAAAGATTCACCACAATAGCATTATTCCTTGGGCTGGGACTCTGATTATATACTCTTTGGTCAGTCTTGATTACACTGATTTGGTCAATTATCCTTCCTCTAATCTTGTTCTGCTTGTCCTGTTCAACTTTGCATCGTCACCCAACAAACATCAGGAAATCCCTACTATGGTCTGTTTTCCTCTACATAGAAACATTAGATCAGTCTTCTTGTTTGGGCTCTGATGCTCTATCTTAAATATTCATAGCCAGCATTATAGTACCTTCAATCAATATAGCCTATCTAATCCTTGGCCATGTTTGTATACATTATTTGTGGTACCTTCTGTGTACAAGATCAACATTTAGTACTTAGTAATTGTTATGCTTATCACTTTACATTTAAATTCATCTGAAGTCCCAAAGGCTCTGTGTCTAAATCTGTAAATAGAACACCCTGTATATTATATTCTTTTATACATAACCTTGGAAGATAGGGTAAATTGGATGATAGGATCATCGAATTGTAGAACTGGAAAGGATTACAAAGATCATTTAGTTCAACCCTGTTGAAAAACCCTGGAAGAAACAACTGTGCAAGAAAATAAATTAAGCCCTTCATGAGAGACATCTGTCCAGCCTCTTAAAAGGTTCCATAGACATTAATGCCATAAAAAGACATTCTGATTTTTTTTATTTTTTCATATATACTATTTTAGTCTTAGTTACAAAACAGGACATGTAAGGTGCTGAGAGTCAGCAATGATTGAAAGGGACATTGTAGATAAGTAAATAAAGTAGCAAATGGCTTAGAATATCACAGTCCCCCTGTGAGGAGATGGACAGTTTAAAAGCCAAATCAATTATCTATCTATCTATCTATCTATCTATCTATCTATCTATCTATCTAT
>NW_020769333.1:7582478-7602065 GCF_900518735.1 Pseudonaja textilis
TATCTATCTATCTATCTATCTATCTATCTATCTATCTATCTATCTATCTATCTATCCATCCATCCATCCATCCATCTATCTATCTCATCCATCTCATTTGTATTACATTCAACTTTCCTTTATTTCCACTATCTTCTAATAGTTTCTAACTATTAGTTAAAATGCTGTATAGTTTAATTGTCCATTCACTGAAATCTTATTTTTTGTTCACTTTATTCATTATTTTGTGTGTTTCTGTTTATTATTTTGACTTCCAAGTCTGTCTGCAGTCATAATTTGAGGCTGTGTTCCATTCTTGTTTCACGAAATGAAAGATTGTATCAGTTCCTTTTCTGTTCTTTTGTAGGTTTCTTGCTTTTTTTCCAAACCAATTTCAAATTGCTTTTCTACTTTTCTGCATGTCTTCTGATTTACTCTACTTTGACCTCAACACATACCATTACAGCTGTTTTCTCCCCTATTCCAGCTTGCTGTATGTATTTCTCTGACCTGTCATAACTCTGTAGTAGCTAGAAATTGCCTTCCAGTCAGACGGCCTCATTTATCTGGAAAATGTTTTGGCCTTTGAGGTTGTTGAATCTCTTCATTTGAGATATTGCTTCAAGACCTTTCTTTGTTCTTCAAAAGCCTTTTTTTTCCACTGAAAAACATTTTTTAGTTTTCACTGAAAAACAAATGAAGGAATTATTTTCAGAATAGGCAGAAAATTAGTGTTCCTTTTGAGAAATAATGCTTATATCAGGAGTTTCAGCTTATCTCCAGTGATTATTTGACCTGCTCACACACATACCTGCAAATCTAACTTGACACATAACTGAGAATTTTGAATTATGTTATTTTCAGTGTTTTATCCTATGATAATTTTAAAGTTTCTTCTGTTTAAAAATACCAAACCCAAACTTATGTTCTAAACAAAGTAACTTAATTTAAACATATTAAACATTAAGGGTAGAATTAGTCTCGATGTAGATATAAAGCAAACATAAAATTGCCACTTCTATTAACTTATTTAGCTTTTATGGTCCCTTCACAATAGATGAAAAGAGTGAAAGTTATAGCCTTAGGTTTCAACAACTGGTCTGCTTCTTCAGCTCAAAAGAGATCTGTTCATAATCATGGCTAAAAAGAGCAGTCATGATATACCCTCTGGCTAGATTTATCCCATTGGAGAGACTGTATTTCATTTCTTCTTTTTTCTGCCTGAGAAAAAATTACAGATACGCCTAGCTTGTGTGTTTTAAATAATATGCAGTAGCTGTACTCCTGCTGAGTTTAACAAGGGAGATTAGAATGTACTATGTAAATATTTCTTTTCTAGAGACTTCATTAAGAGGTTGATAATAGTGCAGTACTTTCTCCCTCTGAAGCAGGAGTTCCTAAATTTTTGGCCCTCACATCTATCTTTAATGTAAGCTTAATGTACACAATTCCCCTAAAAATCCAAACACCTGGATGAACAAAAATGAACAGTGAAAACAATACAGTGGAACTTTGGCAAAGATGGGTTTATGGTAACATTATACAGCTAAAAAAAATTCACACCTCTGCAGGTAGTCATGATTGGTAGAGTATGTATGTATTGGTAGAGTATGTCACTGTGTTGTCAAGGCCAGTCATGTTATTCACTGTTGTTGACAGGTGTGGTCCTGCTCCTGATAAAGCAGCATGTAGCGATGAAAAGAAGCTGAGCTCTGTCCATATAAATAACTTCTTAATGAAGATGATGGCAAAAGTGCTGCTCCTTAAGACAAGTTAGCTTCTGTTGGGTAGAAGTTGTGAAAAAGTGTTTGGAATGAACATTCTTGGAAATAGGGAAAGTAATTTGTAGAATTACAGGTGGAAAAAGAGGAAATGTAGAGGAAAAGGAGGACCATTGGAGAAAAAACAGGAGGAGGAGGAGGAGGAGGAGGAGGAGGAGGAGGAGGAGGAGGAGGAGACGAAGAGGAAGAAGAAAAGTAGTAGTAGTAGCCATCATTGTCATGGGTTCTGCATATCTGTCTATATTTATACATGAAATGGATGCCTTGGATCTTATGCAAGTAGCACTAAAGTCATCAGAACTATAATTTTGGATCATCAGCGCCAGTCTTTCTATTAGGTAGAATGACAATTTCCCTTGGGTAACAGATGCTATAAAAAAAACAGAATCAAAACATTAAAGGGAAAAAAAACAAATCTTTATGCTACTCTGCTGTGCAATATCAATCACTTCTTTTTTATGTAAACTTTATTCAGTTTTTCCAGCAATTTAAAAACATAAAAAGAAACAATTACAACAACGCTGAATCAATCACTTCTATTGAAGAATGATTCAACTAAGGGACTTTCTGGTGAGTAATGACAAACTGCCACATTTCCAAATGAGTGGATATGAAAACCAAAGAACTGGTGAGTGGACTAGTTTTATGAAACCTCTCCAGATAAGAAGATAGGATATTACCCCCATGTGCTGCAGATGACTCCTCCTTGTAAGGAAACTGCAGGACAGCAGTCTTCCAAAGGTTTGGGTGCCAGGAGAGAAGGAAAGCCATCATGCTCACAAGCACAGCTGACCCTTTTAGAGGATATTGAGTTCAACCTTTTGGTTAGTACTGGAATTTTACAATAAATGAGTCAAAATGTAACATTTGAAATATTCTAGGAAAGTTTTGAAGAAACTTTTGAAGAAAAAGGTTGGAAATTAGCAGCTACAATGTCACAATTATGTCTGCTTCTGTGAATAGGCTATGATAAATATGAATGTACAACTGAACCCACACATACAACTTTCTACAATGCAGTAACAAATCTGGGACTAGAACAACTAGTAACTAACAACACTAGACTTAATAACTGCCTTGATCTCATCTTCTGTAATAGTTTGAATTCAATTTACAGAATACAAATTAAAGAACACTTTTCCAACAGTGACCTGATTGACTTTTGTCTCAACATATGTCCACACAAAAATCATCACAATGATGGAATCCCCAATTATAACTTCAAAAAAGGCAACTATGATCTTATAAATAACATTGGCATTTCTATTCACTGGATGCAATACTGTAGAAGACATATTACAACATATTTTTATTTGAGGTCAAAAGAGTTATCAAACTATATGTACCATTAACAACTTTCAAAATCAGAAAAAACAAATTACCCATAACAATAAGGAAGCTTCAATCCAAAAAGAAATCACTTTGGCGGAAAAACAAATCTGGTCACATTGCCAACTTCAAAAGCCGACACAAAAATTTATGCCACCAGATAAAAATTGAATGCACCAATTATCACATTAAATAAGAAGAAAAACTTCTACATACCAATTCCACCCGCACTTTCTACAGTTTTGTAAACAAGAAACTAAAAGACTCAAGGTCCATCCCACCCCTGAAAGGACCTAATGGTAAAGACTGTAACGGTGAATCTATAAAGCCAACTTCTTTAACACATTCTTTGGCTCAGTATTTGTAAACAGCAATGGATCATGCCCAATATTTCGTAGTCAAACCGCAGACAACTACGATAATCTAATACATATCGATTTTACAGAAGACAATGATGAAAAGGCACTAGACAATCGAAAACCATATTGGACCGGACGGAATATGTGCCTGCTCCTTAAAAAAGCTATCCACTGCCATAGCTGAACCTCTAAGCATAAGCTTTGAAAAATCTTTCAGGACCAGCTCCTTGCCAAAACTATGTCACAAGCCATGGTCATCCCCATCTTCAAAAAGGAAGACCCCAGCCTAGTTGAAAATTACAGACCAATCTCCTTATGCTGTGTCACCTGTAAAGTCATGGAATCAATTATTAACCAATCCATCATCCTCCACTTAGAAACAAACAACCTACTCTCCAATATACAATTTGGTTTCAGAAAAAAACTATCCTGTAATCTGCAACTCTTACACTGCAAAAACATATGGACTACACAACTCGATCAGGGCAAAGCAATAGACGCAATCTACATAGACTTCTGTAAAGCCTTTGATTCAGTGATACACGACAAACTACTCCTAAAACTAAAATCTTACGGTATCTCTGGACACCTGCATAACTGGATAGAAGCATTCCTGTCAAACAGACAACACATGGTCAAAATTGGGAGTGTCCTATCAAATTCTGTACCTCTCAACAGTGGTGTCCCCCCAAGGCAGTGTTCTAGGACCAACTCTTTTCATACTCTACATAAATGACCTCTGTGATCATATCAAGAGCAACTGCGTTCTGTTTGCTGATGTTGTAAAGCTATTCAACACCACAGACAATACTGCTACCCTTCAAAAAGACCTTGACTATGTATCAGAATGGTCAAACAAATGGCAACTTCAAATCTCAATAAATAAATGCTCTGTCCTACGTATTGGCAAAAAAAATCAGAAAATAAAATACAAGCTGAATAGTCAAGACCTTATTGATGATCCAAACTCTGTCAAGGATCTTGGAGTACTAATCTCTAATGATATAAATGCTAGAGCCCACTGTAACTACATAGACAAAAAAGTGTTAAGAGTTGTTAACTTAATCACGTAGCTTTTTCTCTTGTAATATTATACTACTAACTGGAGCATACAAAACATTTGCTAGACCAATACTCGAATACAGCTCATCAGTCTGGAACCCACATTACGTATCTGATATTAACACAGTTGAGAAAGTCCAGAAATATTTCACAAGAAAAGTTCTCCACTCCTCTACTCGTTGCAGAATACCTTATGCCACCAGACTCAAAATTCTAGACCTAGAAAACCTAGAACTATGCCGCCTTCAGTCCAATCTAAGTATAGTATATAAAATGATACATTGCAATGTCCTACCTGTCAATGAATACTTCAGCTTCAACCAAAACAACACAAGAGCAAACAATAGATAGAAACTCAAGGTTAATCGCACCAAACTTGATTGCAGGAAATACGACTTCAGCAACAGAGTGGTCAATGTCTGGAATACTCTACCTGACTCTGTAGTTTCTTCCCAAACCCCAAAAACTTTAACCTTAGACTGTCTACAATTGACTTCACCACTTTCCTAAGAGGTCTGTAGGGGGCGTGCATAAGCGCACCAATGTGCCAACCATCCCTGTCCTATTGTTTCTTTTATTTTTTATTTTTCTTATATGTATCCATGTATTCATAACTATGATTTTACTTATACCTATTATATTGTAAGCAATTGAATAAATAAATAAATAAATAAAAATATATAAATAAAGGGGTGATAAATGTGAAAGAATATTTTGAGAAATGTACAGCACAAAAAAGAAGAAACAAATGTTGTTTGACTTAGAAGCATTAAACTAAAAATACTAGAAAATTAAAATAGTGTTGACTATAAAAGAGAGAAGACAATTAAAATGGAAACATAAATGACAAGCCAAGAGAATGACCTTGATGAGAACACATAAAAGAAATTGGTTAAAGTCTTAACAATTAAAGTGGAAACATGGATGATAAGCCAAGAAAATGATCTGGATAATGACTTTTTATTGGATTTACAAAAGAAGCTGCTAAATCCTAGAAGAAGCCTTTGGGATGGGAAAAAGAAAAATTGAAGACAGATCATGAAATCTGAATGAATTAAATATCAAGATTGTTAGAAGTAAAAGAAAAATAAAGTTGGTTTTTTTATTAATATAAGACATTTTTCTATAAAGCCCTGGTAACTCTTTATAGACTTTTTGCTGACACCAAGACTGATGGTTTATGGATTTGTATGGATAAGAAATAGATTTTGTGAGTAAGAGATATTTGTTTATAATCTTATGGAAATGAAGAAGTTTGTTCATACTTATAATAAAGATTGGAAGTCATTTCTTTAAATATTTATTTCTTTTTTCTTCTTCTCCCTTCTTTTGTTTTCATTCCCTTCATTCTTTTTTTTCCTTTCTCTTTTTTTGGTCTCTGATTTTAGCTTGTGTTTACTTGTGTATTGCAATCAAAATTTTCATTTTTTTTAAAAAAAGATTCAGCTGTAGGGGTAGCAGTTTTTGCTCATAAATTGCTGAGGTTTTCATCTTATTCTTTACAATACAACAAATTTTCTTGGTCTATTAAAGGTAAGTTAAAGTGGGGGAAATGACCTACATCTGCTCCTTTCTGGAATGGAGATAATTGGAAACCTCAAATCTCTGTGTAGCATTCTGTTGCTTTAGAGAAACCATATTGCTTTACATAAGGAACAACAATAGATTACTTGTCATTCTTATAAGCATTAATGAATGTGGTATGTATTTTTACTTCTGTTTTCTTCCTTATATTTTCATGGTTGTTTTAAAATTGCCATATTTTGATATTACTTTTTCCTGAGCTACTTTATTAGTTCTATGCACTTAATCATAAGCAATGTAGGTCACTTCAATTGTAATTGCAATTCTTGGCAGTGAACAATATATAATTATAATCAGAAGAAATAATGAAAAAGAAGAACTAATAACATAAATAAGATTATCAGACTTTACAAACACAAGGGAATATACATGAGGAGACTAGATCACAAATGCATCTTTCTCAGGGTCTGTGGAAAACTATAATATAACTTTTTAAAAAAAACTAAACTAATAGAAACTAACTAACTAACTAACTAACTAACTAACTAACTAACTATATGAAGCTTTGTAATAGAGTTAACCTCTTAACTCACTTTACCCTAACATGTTTAACAATAGCCAAGAAAGGTTAAAATAAGGTCAAACTGAAGTACAATTTTGGTATATTACTTAGATATTGAGAATTATTTTTTTTGCTGGAGGGGGAACAGTAATCTCTACAGCAATATTTGAATAACTGAATAACTGAAGACAGTAATGGGAATTGAGTGAGTAACCTGTAATACATTTCAGTCAAAAACCAACCATGACTCCATGGCTAAGATCACTGCATGGTGGGAAAAACAGTCCCAGTTATGTAGTATAGCTTTATGACTATTCTTCTCTTATGTCCTCTAGAAAAGGAAGTATGTATTTTGATTTAGAGTAATTTTACCTGTACTACCTTAAGTGTGAATTCTGATTCAAGCATTGAAATTATCTTATTTCAAAATAGATATTTTTGCATGTTACAAGAAAGTTACTAATATACAGATAACCTATAGTGTCTTCAACAAAAAATTATTCTGTCCCAGAGCAATATTTTTACTGTGATTTATTTCACCTTCACAATTTATCCCAGAGACAATGAACTTGAATCAGACTTCTCTGCGATTTTCACAAGCTGGGAAGAAAGAACCATCATATCAGGAATTATAGGGCTCCTGTGAATTAACAAGAAAAAGAGGACAAAGTACCTTTAACAGAAATGTTAAGTCATGTTTTGATATTCTAGCACAAAACAGATTTCATAATAGAGTATTATTATTATAGATATTTTCGATTATACATTCTTTCTTGATAAAATTTTCCCATATAAATTTGAAAAAAACCTCATAATTTTAAGCTTTTCTTTTAGTAAAAAAGAAATGGGTATCAGAAAAGTATATAAAATAATTTTCCAAATGGCATCATACAAAATACACCATATATGCATATATCCATGCATACATAAGCAATCACATATATCTATTGCCTGGGCCTAACTGTAGAATCACCAAGCAGTAACTAGAGAAATGTTCCTAATAAATCCCATAGGAGAAAGACAGGAGACTAAAGAAGTGGGTTCTGAAAGATTGGATGTTGAGGAAATGATTTCTCAGTAGTAGCTGATATTAAGATGTATGTCCTGGGAGTTGTTGATTACCAAGTGGGAATGATTAGGTAACTGTTGAATAATCAGGGAATGTAAGTGTATCATGCAGCCAGGTTTCAGGGAGTAAGCTAACTGAGCAAATTTACAAGGAGAGTTAACAGGATTTTGTCTGTGAAATTTAAAGGAGCAGCCAAAGTCTGAGAAATGAGCAAAAAAAGAAAAGAAAAAGTATTCCTATTGATGAAGCTTTAAGAAGCAAAAGTTAAGATGAATGGGCAGGAGTTTACAAACTGTGACCTATAATGTTTCTAGAATATTTGTCTTCTCTTGGAAAAAGGGACATATAACAAGCTTGTTGAAAGGCAAAGAATTGGAACAGGGAGTAAGTCACGTTAGAGCTGATGGGAAAGGACAAGGATGTATTACTTCAAAAAAAAATCTACAACAAAAATTGTGAGTGAAAGAAACTCTACAGAAAAAAGAAAGAATAAATAAGTTCAGAAGATAACAATCTCCCAGAAAGAAAAGATGTAAATGATATTTTACACCACTGAAATTCAGAAATAGTTTTTAAGTAGTTGGGGAAGAAAAATTAAGTGTAGAACAGAAGACAGGATAAAGAAGCCCTAGAGAAAATGCATCTAGGTAGGTCCTGCAAAGAAAGAGTCATCTTAGCTGGTGAGCCAATACTCAGAGAAACAAATGTATACCAACAAAATCCATAAGAGTCATTAGGAGTGGGTGACATATAAATGTAATAATAAATTTATAAGAAGTGCTGTCTATCATGAACAAGACCAATTCAAAATTTATCAAGAGCAATTCAAGACTCATCAAGTTTACACTAATCATTTCCTTTGTCTAGCTGGTACAATTGATATGGCAAAGAATCATATTAAGGCAGACTTCAAAACGTTTGGAAGGAAATTCAAGTTTTGGCACTAACCTATTGTTTTCATTCATCTTTTATGGCCATGGAAAAGCTTCAGAAAAGAAAAACAAAACTGCATGTCAATCGCTAGCTGTGAAAATGTGTTGACAGAAGAGATTTGGCTTTTGGGTCCCCATGGCCTGAGTTATCTAGCTAATGAACTGCTGGCACAAGATATATTTCACCTCACAACAGCTGCCAAAAATAAGCTTAGCAAAAGCATGGCACAGCATGATTGCTGGGAGACAGACTCAGCCAAGCATGATCCTTCCAGGAAATTCCTGATTTGCCATGCTGACAACTTTCTAGTTTAAATGGGGAAAGAAGGCACAAGTTATTTTGATACCTATTAATTAGCAAATATAATTTCCAAATCACAGGAAGTAATTATGTTTCAGAGTACACCTCAAGTACCATGCCCAGACTTTGAGATTCTCTTCAGACTTTTTGTTCACAGAGGATGAGTCTCTTATAAAATGTCTCTTATAAAAGACATTATAATGTTTATCTTCATTTCTCAATAAGAAATACCAGTAAAATATTTTTAAAAACTCTTAAAATTTATTGTGAACAAATACTGTACACTTAACATTCAATGCAAACAAGTAAAACGTTCTTAAACACAAAAAGAATACAGGATTAAAGAACAGAACATTAATAATCATAATAAAAAGGCAATTCCTAACCATAGGAGTATATAACATTTAATAATTACACAATGCTAAACTTCATATACATGTCTGTCTTAATAGATCATCTTAAAAATCAGCATGCATGCTAATGGGATGGATATTCATAACTTTTCTGTTAATAACCCCTTCCCCAAACTTCGGCAATGTTAAAGAAAAATATTCTTATAATATTTGTACTCTTTGATTCAGCCAAAGCCAGATTCAATATTCTCTAATACCATATTGATTTTTTTTATTTTATTTGTCTGTGAGTTGACCATAACTTGACAGATAGCTATCATGAGAAAAATAAAAAATACTTTATATAATGATTTGTAGGTAAATCCTCCAAAATTGATGGTAAGGTCAATTAATGATTTGGAGTTGTTGGTCATTAAGAGGTCACATGGAGAGATCTCATCATGCTATGTTGAAAAATTCATTTTTACAACATAACAAAACCCTTATATGCAATTTGAAATCTGACAGACATAAGGAATGATATGCAATTGTAGCTGCTGTCTAACAAACTGCAGTAATTAGGAAAGTAACCTTGACTTATTTCAGCTGAGGACTGAGTACCCATAGTTTATTATATTTCAGACAGTATCTATTAACAGAGATGTAAAGCCAAATTAACTCTAGTGTTGCAATTTTCATGAAACATTCCATAGCTAGGAATAATGAAAGAATTATACTCTTAAAATACAAATTTCAATTATGAGCCAGATGAAGCTAGGGGAGAGGGGAGGGTGAATTACAGTATCAGTAAGCAATAGAAGTTAACATTTACTTTGATAAAGATTAGAATTACCAAAGATAAATTAAGGTAGCTCAAAAAGCAATGAGAAAATATTTACAATGGTGCCTTGTTGCTAGTAGTCAATGATAGAATGCACCTTTAACCTTTCTGCACCAAATCAAGCAAACACCTTGAAACAGATTGTTCTCAGCTACTGCTGAGTGCTTATGGCAGCACTTTATAAGTTCTCCAAAGTCTGATATGCCCCTATTCTTCTGAAGCAGTTGAAATGCTGGTTCACATACAGATTTATGTTGCATTACACATAACAAATTAATCAATCTGAAGAAAAAAAATCACACTATATTACAAGTTTTTGTGTGCCTGCTGGCAAAACTAAACAAAAATGTAAAATGGGATGCTTTTGTGGAAGAGAGATGTCTGATTTCATAATTCCATTAAAAAACATGTTTGTGTGTGGTATCTTTTGAAATCTAGGAGCAAACAAGCCTAATAAATCTGTTTTCTATTTTCTCCACAACAGCAGCCTGGAGATGGGTTGATCTGACTTACTGGCCCATCAACCCTAGCCAGCTTTCATGTCTAAAGGATGCGTAGAATTCCATCTCTTGGTTTCCATGATTGGAATGGTTATAACTAAGCTAGAGTGTCTGCTAAAGCAACTTAGCAAGAAAAGGTGTAAATTGAAATCTGAAACATGTGTCTCAGGTTTACTCAAAACGATGTGTTCTCCAGATTTTCTAGCAAAGCTTGGTGAGAAACTACTGATTCTTGTTCTGTTGCATTCCACGTATCAGTAGGTATTCCATTAGTTCTTGTAGCCTTCTGTCCTGGTAATGACTGGAGTCTGATCTAACTTCCTCTTCTAGTGCTAAAGTTTCTTCTTGGTAGGGAACCTCTTCAAAGGTATCTTGGATGTTGATATCTCTATTGTTCAATTCCAGTATACTCCTTCCATCTTCTTTGAATCAATTACTATTCATTGGATTCCTTTAGCATTGGATTCAAGGTTCAGAGGTAGTTTGAAGGATTTCTTCCACAAAAGCATTATTTTTTTCCATATCTGTTTTCAATGTGTACAAATGCTGTAGACATTTGTCTACATTTGTAGTCATTGTGGTAATATATCCATCATATTCTGCAAGTTCTTGTACAGCTTTGTAAGATCTGGGGGTATCACAAACGCTCCTCATGAGGGCAGTAGTGTCTTTATGATGAGAGTTTGATCCTGTTATGGTCTGCTAAGCTCAGAGACCAGGAATGTGCGTGGGAGTTCACAGTACCTAGCCGAGCCATTTCCATGAGACCTTTGGTGCCCTGCTTTCTCACGGGAACTTTATCACCTTCGCTGAGGCCTAGCTAGATAATGTTGCTGAGCTAATGTTGAAGTCATTGTTTTGATTTTGTATTTGCATTTTCTTAATAAATACTGCTACCCGAGTGCTCTCAGGGCTGGCAGTTGCTCAGACGTCTTCCCTGCGTCTCCCATTTTTTCAATTGTCAGTCCACCACAGTCATTGCTTCTTATAACTTATAACATTTTTTTTTAAAGCTCCCTTCTGAATTTTTTTACTGTTTTGGGTTTTCTCATGTTTATTCTGACACCCAGTTTTCTTATGTGTCTTCATTTTTGGGAAGTTTCTTTTTACAAGGATCCTTAACAACTTCTTTAAATTCATTCCATAATTCTTCTGGCGCCAACAATGAGGTTCAGGATTTCAAAGCAATTCCTGTGTTCTCCAAAATCATATTGTGGAAACAAATTGGCTTGTTCCTCCTTTAGAATGGTTTGCGTAGGAGCAGTTTATGATCTGACCCACAGTCAGTCTCTGGCCATGGCCTTGATGCTATAACTGAGCTGCTCTATCTGAGCTGCTTCATCTCCATATATTTAGCAAAATATAGACAATTTGATTTCTACATGGAAAAGGAAAGGAATAAGAACAACAGAAACAACAAACAGCTGTGTCACAGGCATTTCAAGAGTACCAGAGTTGCAAACATTGAGTGCATTTACACTTAAGTTTAGACTTTTCAAAAGGCAGAATTTTCCATAGTTCTACTTTTTTTAGCTATTTTCAGATACACCTATATTTTCCTTATCTTTGAATTATATTTGTGACCAATTATATCCTCTGCCATCTTTGTACTGTTTACTTGTTTTCAGTACCCCGAGATTATAATAGAAATATGGGGCATTTGATGGATTAAAAAATATCCCTGAATGCAGGGTTATAATAGGTTTGGGAGTTTCATTCAGTTGGATTCTGGTTGAGAGGAAGGGAAGGGAAGGGAATAATATATTGAGGCAGTTAAAATGATTTGCGGAGTGAAAATATTGTATTTATCCTATTACAGATAAAATGCTATATTTAATGGAAGATAAGGAAAGAATAGGAAAGTATTGTGAAATGTGAACTATTTGTGTGATGACATTGTGATGCATGAAATGTTATTTTGACATAATTATGGCTTATACAGGATACCAGTTTATATATTTATAAATGTTCACCATATTTAAGCCTTAGTTTGTTATAAAATCTGAGAAAGAGAGAAAAACAAACCATGCTGTTTTCAGGCATCTTTCTTTTATCTATATTAATTAGACTGAAATATATTAATTACATATATTAATTATATTAATTACTCCCTATATTTGTATTATGCATGAGACTGATGAATTTGCCCATGGTCTTATTTATATTTAACTGTTTTAATGTTTATTTAATAATTGTTTTAATTATTGTGCTTTATTAAAAGTCACATCTGTGAGATGGTAGCTGTATAAATTTGATGAATAAATGAAATATAAGGCAAATCTGCAGGAAAGTTATCTTAACTGGAAAGGCCTAGCTGTACTTAATAGAAAAGGAAAGCACAGCTGTTGTCTATTTAAAATAAAATAAATTGCTTCTTTAAAGTATCTAAGAGATGTAAATTATGCAAACCATAATTAAAGGAAATTCGGTTTTTCTACTTGGGACGATAGCAGTTATTATAGCAAATATAATTAGAAAAAAAGGAATTGATGATAATGTGGTGATGATGATAGTGATGATGACTGTCAATCTTGCTTCAAGGAAAGTGTAATTCGGGAGCAGAAAAAATGCTCTTGAATTACACTTTCCTTGAAGCAGATTTTCCATCTTGAATTTTGGTTGCTTTCTTGACTCTAGATTCACTTTAGCTTTTTTATGTGAGGAAGCTGGTATTAAGCTCAAACTGAATTACCCATTGTAGAGAGCCACATAAATGACTCAGAGGAAATAAACAAAACAGTTATAAAAACAAAAGCATGCTTTATGCCATGGAAAGAGTGAAAGCATTAAAAAGAATCTCAGACAGCTCTGCTGTAATATATTAGGGTGTAAGAGGGAAGAAAGGGCAAACACAGACTCTGTGCCGTAATCTATATCACTAGAATAGAAGTTTAGTTAAAATTATGCAGTCTGCTTCCTGACTTGGCCTACCTCACAGAGTTGGCATCAGTCTTAGCCAACTGTGTTCTTCTTTCCATTTTTAATTCATGCCAGTTTAAGCCTCTATATCATAGTTTCTGTTTCTTGGGTGAACATGCACTTTCACTTTTGTAACTAGTTCTGCAAATTTCCTCTAAGATCACCCCTGTAATTCTCTATACCCATTTTATGATAAGTAATGTCCAAGCTGATATTAAGGAACAAGTGTGCCATTGCTTTTATTAATATAGTCAATTAATATAGTCAAATACTTAATCTCTTACAGGTCCATTGCAAGACTAATGTACAACATGACTTATTTTCTAAGACAGAGGTCTCCACCTTAGTCCATGGACCGTCACTGGGCCACAGCATGCCAGCAACTAGGCCACCCAAATAAGCAAAGCTCTATCCATGCAAAACCACGCCCCCTCCAGTCCACATAAAAACCTTTGTCCATGGAACTGATCCCTGGTGCCGAAAAAGTTAGGGACCACTGTTCTAAGACATATTTGGACTAAGCTATCTTTGAAAATTAATTTTCTGTACTTCAATTTCTTTTATAAATTTAAAAAAAACATTAGTCATTCTTTTAAAGATAATTTTACCCTCAATTATATGCTTTTTAATTATATAAAAACTAATAGAATTTTTAAAAGATAATTAAAACTAATAGAATTTTTCAAGAAGAAAAACTGATTCCTTTTACAGTATATTTATATGGGCTACAACTTTTTTTCCTTAGGATTTCTATATGCTGTTACTCAATTATATGTGGAGACTTACTGTTCTGTTATGTACTGGGGCAATTCTGTTAAAATATCTCAATAAAAAATATAGAGTAAAAAGTTAGTAATTATTTAGCTAGAATGATTAGAAAATAGGTAGCAGTAAGCTCCATGGTCTTTCAAAAAATATCTAAAGATCTGTTTCTGTCAATTAATTTGGAGCTTGCACAAGAACACGCAGACATGGGGCTCATTAGCACCTTGAAGCCCCTTCCCCTGTTTTTAATTAATATTTAATATTGAGTTTTCATTATCCTTATCTCTTTTTTATTTTTTATATTCAGTTTTTATATTTTTAAATGTAGGAGAATGACTGACAAAGCCAAGGGGAGGAATGAAAAGAGGGATCATATGTAGCCACATCATATGTAGAATCATATGTAGCCACAAACATATTAAGACCAATCTGCCTTGAATGCCTTTGACCCTTAAGTACTCTAACCATGTGCTTACTGTTATTTGAGAAGATTCCTGAGTATAGGCTTTTAGCAATAAATCACTTAAATTGCTACTGACTTGGTCTTTTTTGCCTGACATTGACTTTTTATTTGTACACTGTCCAGAGTCCTTCTGTGAGGGACATGCATAGTTTCTAAATCTGAGAAATAAATAAAATTAATTAATATTTAAGTGCATACATATGCATATAGATGCATTTGCTCATATGTATACATATGCACACATTGAACAAATTGAAAGAAAAGTTATAAAACACTGTATTGTAGTATAAGCAATCTTACTACAATACAGATCGAATATTGAACACATGCACAGTAGAAACAAATAACATTGACATAATCTGAATTTTATTGATAGAATATGAATACTGACATTTATATATATAGAGAAGTGTTTGTTTTGTTTGATCAGTGTAAAACTAAAAAAATGTGATTGTGTCTGCATTTCAATAAGGCAATAGAAACAGAATCAGATGCAACATTTTTAAAAAAATGCTATTTATCATTTTTTAATTTTACTATAATCCTTTTATTTTATTTTTAAGCGTACATTTTAAAAATATATTATCTATGAATAGCAATAGCACTTAGATTTATATACCATTTCTGTAGAAATGGTGGTAGACTTTAGGAGAAACTCTCCCATACTACCACCTCTTACAATACTAGACAACACAGTATCAACAGGAGAGACCTTCAAATTTCTAGGTTCTATCATATCACAAGACCTAAAATATATACCTAATATCAAAAACGTCATCAAAAAAGCACAACAAAGGATGTTCTTTTTGCCCCAACTCAGAAAGCTCAAACAGCGCAAGGAGCTGCTAATACAGTTCTACAGAGGAATCATTGAGTCTATAATCTGCACCTCTACAACTGTCTGGTTTGGTTCTGCAACAAGACAGACAAAGACTTCAGAAAGTAATTAGGACTGCAGAAAAAACAATTACTACCAACCTGCCTTCCATCGAGGAACTGTATACTGCATGAGTCAAAAAGAAGGCTGTGAAAATAATTGCAGACCCCTCACATCCCAGACATAAACTATTTCAACTCCTATCCTCAAAACGATTGTATGGAGCACTGCACACCAGAATAACTAGACACAAGGACAGTTTTTTTTTCCCGAACACCATCACTCTGCTAAACAAATAATTCCCTCAACACTGTCCAACTATTTACAAACTATTTGCACTGTTACTATTAATTTTCTCATCACTCCTTATCACCCACTTGTGACTGTATGACTGTAACTTTGTCACTTATATCCTTATGATTTATAAACTGTTTCCTAGTATGATTTGATTGCTTATTGTACCCTATGACTATTATTAAATGTTGTACCTTATGATTCTTAACTCTTGAAGAATGTATCTTTTCTTTTATGTACTCTAAGAACATTTGCACCAAGACAAATTTTTTGTGTGTCCAACCACACTTGGCCAATAAAGAATTCTATTCTATTCTACTATTCATAGTGCTTTAAGTCTTCTTTAAGTGTTTTATAGAGTCAGCATATTTCTCCCAACAATCTAGGTCCTCATTTACCAACCTTTGAAAGGATGGAAGGCTGAGTCAATCTTCAGCCAGTGAGAATCAAACTTCTGGCAGTTGGCAGGCGGTAGAATTAGCCTGCAATACTGCATTCTAACTATTCTGCCACTATTTGCAGTAGGTTTTGACTTAAGCTTTGAAAGTCTTTATCTTATGCATAAGAAGAAGAGGGTTGCTTTCTTTCAAAAGACAAGCAGGAATTCATTAGACAGGTATTCTATAAAGTTGACACTACAATTCAGAAGGCAAGTCCCTAGGATCCCACTAATTTCATGTCACATGGGAGAGACTTCAACCACTCCTTTAGGGCATATTAAATGTGAAAGACCATATGATATGCATAACTGTATTTTCCAAGCATTTAGCTATTTTGCTTCCTATTAGTTTATTTTAATATCAACAATCTGATTTATGTAATGTGTGTACACAATCTGTGATTATGTAATGTGGGTATAACAATAAGATATTGGGTTGTTATAACATTGAAGTTAGAGTTTATTTTCAGTACATAAATATATTCTATCAGGCAAACTGGTTCAAGTCTTAGGAAAGAAAAACTACAAAAACCTAACAAGTGACAATCTTTTAGGTAAAGATATTGCAGTCTTATATTCAACTACTTGTAATTAATAAATTCCCTCTAAACCTTTTGTGCACCGGGGACCAATTCCGTGAAGAGAGGTTTTTTGGTGGACCAGAGGAACAATGGTTTCATGTGCTGCCTGCATCCCACAGATGGGGTTTCACTAGTTTGCAGGGTCCAGTTTCTGGCATATTGTAGACCGATGCCAGCCCACAGACCGGGAGTTGGGAACCCCTGTTCTAAACTGTATGTTCTGAATAGACATGTATGGGACTGTGCTGTGAGTGAGATTTTCATGAAAAAAAGGAGAAAAGAAATAGGTATGTCTTTATATTGCTCAGAATCTAAACTTTGCTAATGTTTCCCCATGGACAGCTCAAGTTTGTTTTATGAGAATCTCAGTCAATGGATTTTTTTTTTCATTCTCTTTCTTTTCTATTTTTTTCAAAGAGTAATGATCCATGAGAGCTCCCAGAAGAAGAGCAGGCATGAGAAAACACATCCAGACTTTCATACTCAGTAGGCAGTTAGAGTCTGACCTATTTTGAAATAGTATTTCAAAGACATGCTGCTCAAGCTTTTTCTTATTAAAAAAATCAATCTATTTCAATTCTTGCAAAGCTTCTACTTAGACAACAATGCCAGCAGATGCAATAGCTCCATAAAGGATTTGTTGTGAATCACTAATAAGCTGAAGTAGGTTTTGCATGTTATATGTAGGTCCAGTTTTCAAATTAAATAATATGAAAAGTTTGAATAAATAGATCTTTGTGCAGAATGGCATGGGATGAAATAGTTAGACTCCGTTTAAGAACAGAGTGACACCTGAATCAAGGCATAAGTTATATCAGAAATGAAATGAAAAGTCCAATGAACATTGTTAATAGATTAAAACAGTTAAAGATGATGAAGTATTTTTCACATGTATTAGGAATGCAGCTCCAATATCCATCTCTATCCCACACCCCCAAAAAGGCCAGTTTGGGAAAGATTATATATAGTCAGAGGTGGTAGATCAGATGAAAAAAAGCAGTGAAGCTAGAATGATGCAAAATAGAGAGAGCTGTCTAGAATCCCAATAAGATGAAAGAAATTAGGAGCAGTTCAAGGCAAGGTGAAACTGAGTAGTATGGATCAAATATTGATGCTACTTGCGACTTATCAATAAAATGCTTATTCATATTAAGTAGATTATGTATGGACAAAATAAGTATAGATTATGTATGGACAGTTACAATGAAATACGATACTATTAATTGAGACTGTTGTATAAAAAACTTTCTGGATATTATACATACTATTTATTTTATTTATATATCAACATTGTTATTTTTATAATAATAAATACTATTTTGATAACTAACTCAAGGTAGCAAACTTATCCAACACACTTTTCTCCTGTTTTCCCTACAATATCCCTGAGAGGTGTATTGGGTTGAGAGAAAGTGACTGGCCCAAAGTCACCCACCTGGCTTTCTTGTCTAAGGTGGGACTTGAACTTACAGTCTCCTGCTTTCTGGCCTGATCCTTAACCACTAGACCAGACTGATTCTCTGTATGCAAAATTCTTGTATATACAATTTGTTGTGATGATTTTGTGGTGGGATTTTTTTCATTCTTTTCTTATTTTTTCTGTTTATTTAAATTTTGAATTAAAATTAAAATTTATTTTAAGGCAAATGATAAATGGCCTAACGGGGCAGACTAGATTTGAATTCCATAGACTTAAGGCAGTATGTCCATCGTATCTGCCACTTATTCTGTGTATTATTTCTAAAGTACTGAAATTTTCATTTACTTTTATACCTGACAAAAAGACTAAACCAGATTCAGGTTGATTCTTTCCCCATGCCCCCTGGTGTTCTTCCAGTTGAGTAACATTTTATTCCTTATGTGAGAACTATTATTTTAAGAGCCATTGTAGTTTCTGAAAATAATCTTTTTCTGTCTTTCAGTCGCTTTGAGTAGTCTCATGTAACCTAACATTTATGAATATGTATTCATACTTAAAAGGTAGTACAGAAACGTGTGCATAAACCAAAAGGCTACAATGTAGAAACAAATACATGCAGTATTATTAGTAACAGCAAACTAATACCAGGTCACTGTTAAGAATATCCTTTTTTTAAAACAGGAATTGGAATTTTCTGAGGAACAAAGCCTTCATGTCTATGGAGATTCTCAGTTATCCAGGTCATGATTTTCTCAAAGGTGCTTTTTCAAGAGGCAACTGGACTTTCTGTTGTTTATTTGAAGATGTTTCGCTTTTCATCCAAGTAGCTTCTTCAGCGAGTTTCTTGGATGGGAAGTGAAACCAAGGATGGGATTGAGTCGGTTCAGGCCTGTTTGGGCAAACTGGATGTTAATTTTACATCCAGTTCTCCGATGTCCAGCTGGCCTTGCCCTTCCCCTCCCAGGAGTCCCTATGCGCCCAGTTCTGGCTCCTAGGTAAGTGCAGGGAGGCCTCCTTGCCCCAAAACAGGGTGCAGTGGGGGTGCAGCACAGCCTCCCTGTGCCCTGTTTTGGCTCTCCTGAGGCTGCAGGGAGGCCTAGGCCCAAAATGGGGCATGAGGGTATGGTGCGGCCTCCCGTGCCCCATTTTTGCTCCCAGGAAGCTGCAGGGAGACTTACTAGGCCCAAAATGGGGCACCGGGTGGGTACAGTGAAAGAAAGAAAGAAAGAAAGAAAGAAAGAAAGAAAGAAAGAAAGAA
>NW_020769333.1:7602075-7672083 GCF_900518735.1 Pseudonaja textilis
GAAAGAAAGAAAGAAAGAAAGAAAGAAAGAAAGAAAGAAAGAAAGAATGACAGAAGGAGGGAAGAAAGAAAGAAAGAAAAAGAAATAGAGGGAAGGAAGGAAGGAAGGAAGAAAGGAAGGAAGGGAAGGAAGGGAGAGAGAAAGATGCAGGGAGGAGAGAAAGAAAGAAAGAGAGAAAGAGAGAGAAGGGAGAAAGGAAGGAAGGAAGGGAGAAAGAGGGAAGGAAAAGTTAATGAGATGATGGATGGATGGATAAAGGGAGGGAGAGAAAAAGGAGATGAAGGAAGGACCACAAACCCTGGTACCAGACACAGCTTCAAAGCATGCTTTGAAATGGAACAGCAATCCAGGGCTGGAAAGGATCTCAGAGGGCTTCTAGTCCCTGCTCCAGCAGGAAACCTTATATCATCTTGGTTATTTTGGTGCCTCTAATGCAGAGAAGGAATTCCCAGAAAAGGGTTTATTAGGCAAGGCTGCCATGCAGAGGAAAACAGGATAGTCCTCGACTTACAACAATTGAGCCTAAAATTTTGGTTGCTAAGGAAGAGCTTTCTTAAAGTGAGTTTCTGTCTTTTGACCCACCCAGTCACATGACCACATAGCTACACCCACCAAGTCACATGACCACATAGCCATGCCCACCAAGCCATGCCCACAGAACTGGTAGTAAAAAATTTTTGAATTCCACCATTGAAAAACGTCTTCAAAGAAAAACCAGAAAGTCCAGTTGCCTCTTGAAAAAGCACCTTTGGGAAAGCTCTTCAGGTATTTGCTTTAGTTGGAAAAATAACTGACTGAGAAAGATTGGAGAAATTACTCCTAGGATACAGTAAAGGATTGCTATATTACTCTCTAATTCACAATTAAAGAATACAGTTTTATTTTTGGAAATGAAAAATGGAAGTTTGGCATTTTATTGATGCTCTTTTAATTATCAATTATTATTATTATTAAATATGAACATATCTCAAGTTTGTGGATAAATTAATTGAAACAGCCAAAAAAATATCAGTAACCTTTAATTGCAGGATGTATATTCAAATTTATTCACACAAATACAATTTATTTTCTTCCTATCTTAATGTGATTTTTTTCCAGAATATGTAGAATATCAGATCTAGAACAAATTGTATAAATATCAGTGTTTACCAAAAAGATGATGAAAAGAAAGTCACCAATATTTTGAGAATATTGAAAAAGTAAATGCTGCAGATGTATATGTTCAACTATTGTTAACATATGTGATTGGTTTGAATATGCAGCAGCTTATAACTTAGTTAATTTGTGTGTGAAGACTGAATTACTATTGGACCATTGGAAGGATTCATTATTATTCTCCTTTGCAAAGGGAAAGATACCAATAGTGAATGCAAAACTATAGAGAGAATAGTTTAAGTGAGCATGAGAAGGTGTTTGACAGAACTCTGATTGAAAAGATACAAGATGACAATGAGCAATTTTGGAAAGTGCAGTGTAATTTTATGTCATGCAGCAGATGCACATGCCTTTTGTCTGTGCAGCAGATCATTAAAATGTGTGAATTTGGGGGAAAAGTTTATTGTTTTTTGTGGCTTTATAAAAATATATGGCAATGCGAATAGGTCTGAATTATGGAATTTTTTAGACAGATAAGCAGTTATGATAAGAGCATGAATACAATAAGAGCACATGATAGAAATAAAATTAATTCATTGTTTAGCAAATGGTTCAGCATAAGGAATGTGTGATATCTAATTAGTTGCTTAATGTATTTAATGGATAATGGCATAAGGAGTATTTGTAATGACACTGCAGATGTGTTCACTTCTGTGTAAAAATAATACTGAATTGTGTCAAGGGCAGTAAATCCAGGCAATTCAAAAGAATATAGGTTTATAATAACCTAATGCTCTCTACAAGAATCTGAACTACTAGTGGACAAAGTAAATTGGCAGAAGATAAGAGTCAATACAATTCAAGGTGGGCTGGACTTCGATCTCTTGTGGCCACAAAGAAACTCATGACTGATGACACATTTGACCCTGGCCTTAGGCTTGGCTTGGTCATCTCTTACATCTTGTTGCATGAAAACCCAAATGACTTTCAGTGAATATTAGATTACAATAGATTCCAAGGAGTCTGAACATTTTTCAAACACCAAAACATATTTGACCTGGAAATTCAACAACTTTCAAGTTATGTATAAATCATGAAAAAGTAATGGTGATAAATTAAAACAAGTATGTTAATATATACATGTTGATATATGAGGTTAAATTTGAGGAAATAAGTAACCAGTGATTCTTTGACCAGAACAAGCACTCACTTTTTAGTCCATCCAGATCCCGTCTATTCATAATGCTTCCAATTCTGGTTTGAAAGCTGTGCTCCAAGGTTTCATAACATTCTGCATTCCTTTCCCAGCATTTTTAATAGCCATAAGGGATTATAATGTTTTAAACTTCTTGTTGCTTCTTGTACTTTTCAATCAGAGTTCTGTCAAACACCTTCTCAGGTTCACTTAACAAACTATGCTCTCTATAGTTTTGCATTTACTCTGGGTATCTTTTACTTTGCCTGGGGGAATAATAATGTGGCCATGAAAGAAACTTGTGGCCATGAAAGAAACCTTTCAGCATTAATACAGTTTCTCTAAATGGACAGAGCATGCTATCACAAACTGAACTGACCAGAAGAATTTTGAAGTCCCACAAACTTTGAAAAAAACAGTGTGGGCATAATCCTTTTCTCATTTTATTGTTGATTTTGTTACATTCTTAGCTCACAAAACAAGTAGGCTCCTACTTTATGAAATAGAACACAGTATTTATATCCCTGTGGTTCTCTTCCAATCTCCATTCTGTTTGGGGAATCCTTTCTCTAACCTGGCCTGTGGGGACCTTGGGGCCAGAAGGAAGATTCCTTCCCTATTTAGAAACATAGAAACCTGGTGGCAGAAAAATACCTGTGGTTCATCAAGTGATGTTTGATCAGTCTATATTCAGCAAGAGAAGGACCCCATAGGTTTATACTTCAGACAGATGACCTTCAGAAAGAATTTTTACCACCTCTTTCCCTTTTTCTTTGGAACATATAAAATTATATTAGAATGACTGCCTGAACTTTCCTCCTTCTTTAAGGCATAAGCCTGACAACCATCATTTTGGAGTATTTAAAAACATTTCCCTATAATTTTTGACAGGTTTATGTTTGAGTAAATGTGAAGGCTAAGCTTTTTGCCACATGTTTCCATGCCATGCCAATTGTAGAAGAAACTGTCTGGACTGTTGCATTCTTTTTCCTCTCTAGAAGGCAGTGGAACTCTCTGCATTATTTAACATACGTTTTTATTAAGCGTTTTTGAGAAAAAGAAAATACCATACAAATGCACAAAGTAAATAAATAAAGAATTTAGACATATAATAAAATTTTACTTCTTTAATTTTAAATAACAAAATATATTATTTCATTTTAAAAACTACAGGAAAAGACTTTGGGAGATGCTGACAAAGGAACAGTCAGATAAAGGGCAGCCTAGTCCATAACTGAATAGTAGGAGAGGAAAGAGGCTCAAAAAGAGGCTCCCTAGTTACTTGGGCTGTAAAGAAGATGGGGGTTAGGTGGGGTGGGTATGAGAGATATACTTTCATACTTGCAAGATTCTTTAATGTTTACAGTGAAGCAGAAATTAGCTCATCTCTTTGTGATTTATATCTGGTTTTCCCCATGAGATCAATATCAATCTTCCGAATCTGCAAATCACCAGCTGATTAAATGCCATGTTAAATACATATTTAAATGATTGCCTTCTGACTTCTTGTACATAATACCAGTCCATCTATGAACCATATTATTAGCATGATGAGCTCATGATTGGTGATGGACAAACTCTCCCAATCAAGTTGAGAAATAAAAAATTTTTCCTTCCAAATGGGATGATAACATGGATATTTTTTAACCTAACTCTGAACTTCATTTGCACCATCGCCATTATAATCCTAGTTATGCAAATATATTGTGAAAAGTTCTGTTCAACTGCAGCAATGATTCTAGGGATATGGCTTCTGCAGTGGAAGAATAATACAAAATCTGGCAAGCATGATACAGACCCTGTTTCCTTTGCTAGGTTAGTCCTGTCATACAGAGAGAA
This sequence comes from Pseudonaja textilis, assembly GCF_900518735.1. Next base: position 7,606,205 of record NW_020769333.1, read on the forward strand.
TAATCTGCCATTCTCTTTCTTTTTATAGGATGCTAACTAATATCCTGCCAAGTGCAAAGGAAAATAAATGTTCTCTTATCTGCTTGTTCTGCCTGAATTAGATGAATGAAACAAGAATGATCGATTCCTGTGGGTTTGAAGACATTGCAATGCTTCTCCCACCATAAACTACCTTGTCCTTGTTTTGCCTTCCATGATACTTTTCTCTAGCATTCTCTCTATACTGAAAATGCTAGTTTGTAAGGCTTTGATTGTCAATTTCTCTCAAAAAGAGGGGGGGCATCTGCTATATTTTTATACCTCCATGCTACCTATAGAAATGGAGGTAAATGCACGGAAATCCTGCACTAGATTATGAGGCCTCCTAGGTGGCTTTGTTCTACATTCAGACCTTTTCTTAGCTACCAAAGGGAATAAGCCTGGAACAAGATGCTAATGGAAATGGCACTTGCTATACAATTTTCCAAATTCGTCTGAACCTCTTTCAGAAAATCACGAGTGTGACAAATCAGCTCAGATGTCAGAGTATTTGATTGGAATGCTTGATTTTACTATAATGGCATCTCCTGAAAGGTTTATCTCAAATGCTTATTCTGTCGCAGCCACTGTGGAAAATTGTTCATAACAAGAGCCTTTCCTCCCCACCCACCCCAAAGGTGATCCAGACAATTTAATGATTTACAACCATGATACAAGATAAACTTTGTCTGAAATGATGGTCTAAATTTCCTAGGCAAAAATCTGGTGAAATTTTAGCACAAACAAAATCTTTTTGGTAATGTAATGCTTTTGTTAGAATTGGAAAGATAACACTGGTTTCTAGATAAAAAAGTGTGAAAGTCCCAGCAATCTGTGTTATGTATAAATGATTATTTTCAGCCAATTCACTGCAACATGCTTTATTTTCTTCAGAACCTATTTAATATAGATGAAGCCAGGAGTTCATTTAGCATTCGGTGACAAGAGATCAACCTATCTGTGACTGGATTCCTGTGTAGCAATTTGAAAGAGCTGCAAGATACAAGGTGTAACTATTCACGATTTGAGGTAGCATAGTATGAGGAAAAAAAATATTTATTTTAAACTGGCCTGAGATTTTCAATTAAACAATTTAGTAATTTAGTTTACTTGCAATAATAAAGCTATATAAACCGCTTAGATTTCTTAATTTGCCTTCTGTAAAAGAAATCTTACTACCTGGCTAATTTCTTTTTGTGGTTCTTTCTGGCTACATTAGGTGTTGGCTTCTCCTATTCATGAGCAGGATTGTGTTTCACTACTTTTTTCTTCCTTTGAATCATAAAATATAAGTCACAAAACACAGTAAATAATGCACATAAGTCTTTGCCTTTTATGACAATCATCGAAGTGGAAAGCTGCCTTTTCATCTGGTATAGACTTCCATAGAATTAGAATAGTAAAAAGTGCAGATTTATTTCCAAGACTGAAACTGATTAATTGCTGATGGTTGATATTGAATGGCATTGATTAGACTTGCTCTTTAGGAAAGCTGAGAATGGATATTTCTATGTTAGAATGTGCTTTGCACTATTTCTGCTTCCCCATTATTTTGTATATAGCAGGGGCTGATTGTGATTAAAGTTAGACATTTGTCCTAACTCTCCCTGTGAATAATTGTTTCCTATAAATATGTTGGAATAACCCATTTATATATTACTTTTTAAAGCATTTAATTGCAGTAGAGTAGCTATGGTTTCAAATTCTAGATGCCTGCAAAAATTTTCTATAATGGCTAAGTAATGATGATCCCCAAGTTCATATATGAATTCTAATTCTTTTGGAAAATATATTTGGCAATGGTGAGAATACTTAAATTGCTGGAAAAGTTTATTCTTCTGACAAGACTTAGAGTCTGCTACAAATGTTTTAAGATTTTGACTAAGACAGTTTTTCCAGTGTTTCTTGCCAGTTCTTAGCTGGAGTAACAGTCCCTGTGCTATTGTAAGCCTTTTTTCCTTCAAAGAATGGGTTGAGTGCATGCTGCATGTGTATGATGGACAATTATTTTGAATAAAATTAAGATTTTCCTATTGCTTTGATTCGGAACATGGAAAAAAAGATCAAATGTAACTTTTCAAAAAGGTACAATGTTGCTTTGGAAGTCTCCATTTCTCAATTGTTCTGTAAAAGTTTAGAATGAATTTGGATGATAGGATTTCATTAACACAAAATATCTGCTGCAGTAACTGTTCTGCATGTATATTATTCAATGAAAGATTTATATCAACATACATAAGACAATGACAAGTGACATTGTAGAATGCCAGCAATGAGATTTCAGTTAAAATTGTAAAACTTCATATGTTTTTAAATGTTATACTTGTTTTGAGCTTTAAAAAATACAGGAATTCTCCCAGCTGTAAAACACATATCTTACAAAATAGTGTACCATTTCCCATCTACTACATAATCAATCTTCTGAAATACCTTCCATTTTACTTAGTCGTTTATGTTCAGAATGTGATGTTCAATATACAATATGTGAGTTTTTTTAGATATAGGAGTCTTTTTTCAGTTTTAGATTATGGCTGTTAGGACTTTAAAGAGTTTCTGATCATGATCATTGCAAGAAGACATAACCACAATCACATGGGTTGACGTAGTGCAGAGCAAACAGTTCCCTTTGGGACAGCTTTCAATTGTTAGAAATCCCATAACATAGCCTTGAAATCTTTATTAAATGGTTCAATAAACTTAATTTGTTTATTATAAGCATCATTTGGTACAATCAGGGTCTAACTGAATCTGCTAAAAGGAAGCAGTGAGAATTCTCAAGTGCTGGACTTCAGAGAAGAATAAAACCTACAGTACAAAAGATATTGTCTTTGTCTTCTGCAGCTTGTCACATGCCTCAGATTTGTGCATATGCAAACTATGTCATTTTCTTTGCTACTGATATTATGAAATAATTGCTTCAATAAGTCTGTGTACCTTTTATTTAGTCCACCTTTACTCTGGAAGAATATTGTGGGATTCATATTATGGCTAAATGGGTTCTATAGGAATAGCTCTTTTCTTACTCCTTAAATTTTTTGGAGGAATCTTTAAGGGTTTTACTTCTGTTGAGCATTGGGAGACAGCACACTATACTCATTAGAGCAGATGCTTCTTGACCAGAAAAACAAGAAACCAGCCTTTACCTGAATATGTAGCACATACAGTTTACTGTTATATTCTCTGCCATTGCACTGCAATACAAGCCATAAAGTATCCTAGGCAATGTAAAATCTTGCTGTTGGGACCTACAAGAAACTGTCTGTTCGAGATGAAACAGACATTGGAAGTTCTGTAGCCAGATTATCAAATCCTAATCACATCCATTTCTGTCCCAGTTTTAAAGTACACTACATGAAAATTGATTTACAAAAACACCTCTGTTCATTATAGTGCCAAAAAGAAATGCTCATTGGTATTTCCATGTTTTTTTCAATTTCTCTCACTTTATGAATATGACAAAGTGGCCCATCTTCTTACATTTGAACTGCAAAGTGGCATAACCTTTACTGAGCAGACTTCTCTTGCACGTGCTCTATCACATGGCAAACATACTTAGAATCCTTCAAGTATTTTGATGCGTGAGTTGACTGGGAGGCAAAGTTTGTCCTAGGGCTTTTTCACACTATAATGTTACCCTATTATCAATACTGTCTGTTTTGATGTTCCATTTTCAGAGTGATATTTTCTTGTTTCTTTTGTCTCAAACACTATCCCCTGGTTTGCTTGCTAGGCTGCAATTTCTTTGAGGCCAACTCCTGTCCTTTGACTGCATCCCCACCAAGTTTCCCTCTTTTCTTAGAGAACATCTGTTGCACAACTTGTTACATCAGGTCTTCCTTTCTCACATAATACTTAGGACATTGTCTTATGTGAAGATAGTAACTGATTCAAAATGGACCAGGAATTGTTTTTTTTTATTATTCTTTTTTTATTCTTTCTTTCTTTACTCTGAACTATTTACTTTTCATAATTTTCTGTTGTTGAGCCTGCATATTATATGCATGCACAAATACCTGAACTTTGTATATATAAATTTAACACCTGATGTTTGTGTGTACAGATGTACAAGTACAGCTGCTACCAAAGCCAGGCAGTCAGACAGCATTTTCTTAAACAGGTTAGAGACAAGCTGACATAAACCCAGAATAAGAACAGCTTAAGGATGCAGTGCTGATAAGTTCTTAGTCTAGAATGTTAACATCTAGCCTGCAGAAAAGTCTTGGAGACTTCACTGGATAGGCAAGACCTTTTAAAAAATTTATTTTGCCTTTATAAAGCTTCACAACCAATGAATTTTCATGTCCAGTGTACCTTCATCACCACAGTCCCTTCTAGGATTATTTCAATTACAGTGGTACCTCAGTATTCATCACTAATTGGTTTCGGGAGGCACAATGAGTACCAAACCATTTTCCCCCCATAAGGAATAGTAGTGTATCACAAGACAGCCATCACCAACACATTCTAGCTTGTGTCAAGTACCAAACAAATAATGAGTGCCAGGACAAAATAAATTATTTCATTTCATCCCTGCCCACATCTTGTAGAGTGATGACATTAGAGAAGAAAGGAAATATAAGAGAGCAAACTAAGCGTGCAGTGGGAAATACACTAGCTGTTTACATAGAACACACACAGCTCACAGCCTTGGAGCTGCCAGCTTCTTCATCTCTTCCACATACCTTTCAATGTATATTTTCCAATATGTTATTGTTTACTCTCTTTTAATCAATTCCTCTCCAAGGAATGTAAATACAAACATTAACTCCCTCTTGCTAACTATCCTTGCATTGGGGTGAATATTTCAAAGCTAGGGAGAATGGTTGAGAGAAACACACAAACAGAAATGTGAAACTGGGTAGCCTTATCAGTTACATACAGCAGCTGCCACCATGCCATCCTAGGACCAGGGTGATTATTGCAAAAGGGGAAAAGGGAAAATAATAACTGTGATCATGTGATTTCCCCAATTAGCAATTACTTAATAACAGACATGCTGGTCCTAATGCTGTCATTAAACAAGTATCACCTATATAAGACTGCACTAGAGATTATTTGAGAACAGAATTTCAAAAACTTTAAATGACATTAATATGTCTTTATAAATACCTTCCTCATTTAAATACATATTTTGTCCCTTAGAAGTCTCTTAAATAAAGAGACAGGAACCAGATTATTTTTGGTTCCTTAACTCTGAGTACCAAAGAGCTGTAAAACAATGTGTTCGAGCCATTGAGACTTACATTTATATTTCTGATCTACAGTTTTTAGAGGGAAGAAATGAATTATAATATGTATTTAAGTAATTCTTGATTATCAAAAGTTGAAACAATGTTGTTAAAATTTATTTATTTTCCTTTAAAACCATATAGTGTTCTATCTGCATAAGTACCGCACAATTAAAAAAAACATTGGCAGTATAAAGTTGCAAAAAATCAATTTTTGGTAAAATGTGGTCAGGCTGATGCTGCTTTTAGTAAAAATGTATTTTCAACTAAATGTTCGGACTGTTTATATTATTTTTATGAAAATCAATGGAGATTTGGAAAATACTTTCAATCCCTTGCCATTAGTCATTTCTTTCCACTTCCGTTCTTTCCATTATTGCCCTCATCTAGCCTAATAACACCATATATAGTGTAGGTTTGGCTGAATATATACTGAATTGCACTTTCAATTTGTATATATTTCATTTGTGTTGACCCTACTTCTTTCTATGGTAGCTGGAAAAAATTGTCTTTAAGGATATTTCATCATCTTCCATTATCATAATACAAAGATGTTTAAAAAATAAGCGGAAATAAGACTAGACTACTTTTGCAGAACCATTGGATAAACGTGCTTTCTAAACTTTCTGGACCTACCCGACCACACTTCCATCATCTCTTTGCTGACATAGTGATAAGTGAAGCCTGGTCTTCAGATAGCAACATGTCAAAAGTGCCAAAAGGGAATCCTTCCACTGAGTCCACTTGTTTCTTAATAAGTAATACTAGTGCTAAGGATATCTTCAACCTATAAATTCTTCAGAGGGCATGATATTCCATGCAGAATCTTCAACAAGATCAAAAACTTCTCAGTGGCATTTCTGTCTTTCCTGCTTTAGCTTTTATACACTGCTAATATGGTGTGCCAACATTTGCTCTCCACTTTTCCAATTATTATTTTTTCCCTGTATGAGTTACCTTTTTAAAATCCTTATTGTCGGGAACATGACGATTTTGATAAATACTGCATTTTAGGGTTTTCCAGATTACATTATCATTTAGAGTATTACATGATGCTATTGACTTCTGTGACACTTTTTGTAATCAGAATTACATGGAGGAGTTCCTGTATTTATGGAAGTGTGGAAACTGTGAAGCTGCTAAATAGCAATAGCACTTAGACTTATATACCACTTCATCTCTGGTGAGATTCAAAAATGTTTACTACCAGTTGTGTGGCGTGGCTTGATGGACATGGAAGGGGAAGGGTCTTGTAAAATCTCCAGTCAGAGATGGCATTTGGCAGTTCTCCAAACTACTCAAAATGTCCGCTACCGGTTTTCCAGAACTGGTCAGAACCTGCTGAATACCATCTCTGTGCTTCATAGTGCTTTACAACATTCTCTAAGTGGTTTACAGAGTCAGCATATTGCCCTCAACAATTTGGGATTTCATTTTACAACTTTGAGAGGATAGAAGGCTGAGTTAATCTTCAGCCAGTGAGGATCGAACTCCTGGCAGTGAGCCAAATAAGCCTGCAATACTGCATTCCAACTACTGTACTACCACGGCTCTAAATGCTAGAAATATGATTATTATTATTAAAAACAGCACACAGTAATCCTTGAGGCATGACAAGGCATTTAACAAATGTTCAAAATTACAACAGAACCTTCCTAAAGCTACATATGACCCAATTTCAAATTTACAATGGATGCAGCAGGAGATCCCAGTAAGAGTAGGTAAAGGTCTGTTGGGACCTAAGGCACAGGAAGTATAACTAAATAACAGCAATAGCACTTAGACTTATATACTGCTTCGCAGGGCTTTACAGCCCTGCCTAACAGTTTACAGAGTCAGCATATTGCCTTCAACAATCTGCATCCTCATTTTACTGACCTCGGAAGGATGGAAGGCTAAGTCAACCTTGAGCCTGATGAGATTCAAACTGCAAGGTTCCACCTGTAAAATGTTTGATAGCTTCCTAAAAAGAAACCATTCCTTAGCTGTTCTTGGAAAATCAACCTCTGATATTATTAAGTAGTTTGTTCTATAATATTCTATTTCTTTTTTTAGCAGATTTCCTGATAGATACCATGATACCGAGAGAAACAAGTTTGGTTTTTATTGTTGTTTTTCAGCTTAATAATAGTTAATAGAGCAAAAATGGAAGATATATATAGAAAGGACAAATTATTATCTCAAAGTTTACTAAAATAGCACTGCAAATAATTTGATTTGCCTACTATGGCCTACTCTGTCTTGTGGAAAAAGTAATTAAGGCTTATACCCATTGCAGCCTTTAAACTGAACCTGACAATAGGCAAATGAAGTATTCTAACAGAAATTGAAGCAGCAGCTGTAGAATGGGTCAATTACTGTAATGATTTGGGATTTGTGATGAATTAGAACACTAAAAGCTTTCATGAAAAATGCACAAGGCTGTCAATTGCTTGTGCAAGACTGATAATCCCTGACAAATATTAGGTCTCATCAGGTGGTAGTAAGAAAAATGCTCCAAATCGGTGAGTAGCTTTAGTTATCTTTACTTCGTTGCTAAAAATACAACACATTTCTGGAGAGATCCTGAGGGTAAGTGGCTACTTGATTAAATATGACATCACTGGCACATATCATAAGGCAGCAACGAATCATGCCAGATCCAAAGCCAGAGAGGAACACCAAACAGATGGATTGTTTCAATTATTTGGGCCCAATGAACACAAAGCACATATGCCATCAGGGAGATCTGATGGAAGGCAAGTAATAATAACTGCATTGCTGTGACATCATTTAAAAATCTGCCAGGCCTTAAGTATTTCAACAGCTATAAAGCTTGGTTTATCCAACCATTGATTTTAACCCACAGTCACATTTTAGCAATGAGAAAAGAGTCATAAGAGAACATTTTGGGGTAGCATTTCAAACCCTTTGAGCTATGGCACTTTTCAATATAATTTTGACTGCCATGTGAAGAACAGCTTCTTTGGTCTCATTGTAACTTTATGGTATATTTCTGGTGCTAGGAGATGAAATTTATTTTTGTTGTTGTTTAGAGAAGGTGTGATTACTCAGAAACTACTGGAGATTGTACTGAAAAATGTACATCAGGCACATTGGCATGCAGGTAAGAACCACAGAAGCCAGAGTACATTATATTTCCTATTATCTTTGACAATTCACAATGCATTAGTGAATTATTGAAAGAAGCGCTTTTGCTTGTTCTGAACCTTGCTTCATTTTAATTTTATGATTATAATTATAATCATATATAATCATTACGTTTTAAAAAATAGTTATATCTTCTTCTAATAATATTTAGATATATCCTTTACAAATTGTACCATCAGGATTAAACTCAGAGATCATATTGATAACCAGTTTTAGATAGTAGAAAATCAAACTGGAAAGAAATTAATATCTAAGCCAATACTCTAAGATCCCCCCCAAAAGACATTTAATGTTCTTATCCTTCCTTTCAGTGAGTTTAAGCTTCATAACATGGACCAAAATGACTCTGATTTCAACCCTGAAGTTTAGCAATTTTCTAGTCACTATCACTTCCAGCAATGGACACACCGTGCATATGAAGATACACCGTTTTCCCTCCTTTAGTCACTTATTTTCAGCTTCTGGATTCCTAAAACAATAGTGGATCTCCTGGCAAATAGACAGTTCCACCACTTTTTCTATCTATTTGTTCCAGGAGAGAGCCCTTTGCTTAACATTGAATCCTTGTCAGTAACACTCAGCACACCAGGGAGTGGTATCACTGTTGCTACAACTTCTTGGAATGTCAAATTTCCATGCAGGTGTCAGCCTTCTCAATTTTTGATTTCCGCAGGAGATATTATCCCAATTCTTCTTCTTAGTAGCAGCTTCTGCCTATAGCTTCTGTTTTGCCCTCATGATTTGTCATGATTTAGGAAATGGAAAGGGGTGATTTCACTGGTGAAGTTCAGGCCAAATCTCTTGGACTTGAATGGTTAAGTATCAAGTTTTGTCTATTCTAAGTTGTTCATTTCTTCATCCTGTCTTCCAAGCAGCAGAGCAGAATTTAGGGAAAAAATTCAGCCTTGCTACTTCTGTTGCTTGATTCAAATCACATCACCCAGTCCAAGTCAATATATCAGTAGCTATATTGGGGGGAAAATAAAAATAAACTTACTGAAATATCAGTTGTGGAGAATAGAACACTCAAATACTGCTTGAATAGGGAGACACAAAAATGTTTTATTTCAAGTTTGAGACAAAATTATTTGAACAGAATTTTGCCTTCAGCTCAGAACAGCCATGTTGAGCTTGGAGTGTTTCAAGCTTGGAATGTTTTGCACACCCCTAATGGCATTTCATGCTGTAGCTGTACTCTGTAAAAGATTAGGAAGAAGCACTGCATTGGGTAATAGATAATGAGGCATATGTACCAAAATCAAAATCTATGTTCTAAGTTAGATTGGTTCTAGGGGTTTAGTCATCTTGCTTTAGTTAAATGTCCTTAGGTATGATACATTAGATTTATAGTACCTCCACAACATGGGTGGCTTGTCTGTAGTTTCTCAAAACACAGCTTCATATTCTAGTTGCTTTTTAAGCTAAGTAAGCCTTTCATCCCAATGTGCCATTTCTTAACACTTTTAGTATATGGTACATTGTGAAACACACTGTTAAGATTTTACACCTGAGTGCAGAAAATGTTGGACACCATGGTGAAAAATACTCCAATATCATTAAGCAATTAACAAATAGCATTTGAGTTATTTCTTATCCTAATGTTAAGTTTGTTTATTTCTTCACTAATTCAGCATGCTACAGTTGCTTCTCATTTAGTTTTATTTAATTTCATATATATGTTTTCATGTGAGAAACCTGAAAAAAATTAAGCCTTCACATTTTATCATCTCATTAGGCACTGAACAATGATAAATATTGTTTGTTTATTTTCTGGTTTTTTTTAGTAGAATTGGAATGTCCTAAGTCAGTTTGCATTGTAAATAATGGTAAAATAAGGAAAAATATTAGAAATTTGCTGTGCTGGTCATTCTTATATTTAAACAAAAGCACATTTCCTGCAAATATCAAAACACCTGTTTCATAAGCCTTTGCCCTAAACATGGATGCTAAGCATATGTCTCATTGTAACTAGATCTAATGATGCTAAACAAACAAAAATAATACTTTATGTACTCAAATAATTTCTTTTTTACAGAACATTTTGAGCAAATGAGATTGTTGTTTTTGTTGTTTTTAAGTTTATAAGTTGTGTTTCATTTTGAGCAACATTGTTATCTAATCATGAATGAAATAAAAGGCCATTTTCTATTAATTTACAGCACCATCCAACTACCAATATAATTATAATGAAGACTGGCCTCATGCTATCACAAGAATGACTTTCCCAAAGATGCTTTTTCAAGAGGCAATTGGACTTTCTGTTTTTTCTTTGAAGACACTTTGCTTCTCATTCAAGAAGCTTCTTCAGCTGGATGACTGAATGAATGGTGGGGAATGGAAGGAAGCTAATGTGAAAAAAATTGTTTGCAATTAAATCAGTATTCTGTCCATCCAGTCAGAGCTGAAGAAGCTTCTTGGATGAGAAGCGAAATATATTCAAAGAAAAAACAGAAAGTCCAGTTGCCTCTTGAAAAAGGATCTTTGGGACAACCATGACCTGGATAACCGAGAATCTCTATAGATAAGGATGACTGGTTATACTGGATAAGTACTATAAGACACTAGTGCGGAAACACCGGTGTCAGTTTCTGTCACAGATAGCAAGACATTAATATGCAAGCTGTGGGGAGCAAATCGTGAATTTATCTGATATCGTCGTGGCTTATCTGTGTTCCTGGCATCTTCCCAACTGTGTGAGTTTTGCCATGCTTTCAAGTCTGAAAGTCCTTCTCCTTCCCTGTCAAGTTAATTACTGCAGCTTGGTTTGTTTGGATTATTAGTTACAGTCTGTATGTATTTTGTTTTGGACTGGATTTCTTCTAGTTAAAGGCTGTTCCTGGGAGAATTTTTCTCCAGCCGAAGGTAACCTGGACATTGGGGGCAAAGTTGGAGATAATAAAGAGATTCTTCTTGCTTATTTGACTGTGTTGCCTTTGTGCCACGCTCCGGATCATCACAAGTAGTTCTTTTTCAAGAATACAGGATTTTTCCACCTTTTCATGGCCTTATGTGTCCTGAAGAAAAGATGAATTGGTATTCTAGATATTCAAGAACCATATACGGTATATTCAGAAGTCTTTTTGAACTTGATGGAATTTTTAGCTCTAAGTAAGGAAGAATCAATATAAAATAAATTATAGCTGTTATTTTTCTTTTATTAATTGTATAAATTGCAAATTTTAGAGAAAATTATGGTTCATAAATTTAAAATATGGTACCTACATCTTTGATATTAGGCTTTGTCTTCATATCCATCTCTAGTGAACTCATACCGATTTTTCATTATCCTGAATTTTTTCCTTTACTGTTTTAAAAAGTTGAATGGGGATATTAAAAAAGTATTTTCAGTTTTGAGAAGCGGAAAAGGTTATATGTTGACATTACCACCTCTTAAGATTTACTTAGTGTATTTTTGATAAAGATAAGAATTTTCCTTAGATAAAAATGCGCTGCATTATTTCTGACTTACTGCCTTAATGCCATATGATTTCTTTCAGCTAAATAGTAGTTTCATAGCTGTATTTTTTCTTATATTTAAAGATTTAGCCCAATTTAAAATGCCAAGAGTTCATTAACTGCCTCAGTGAATTAATATTCAGTTCAAAATATGATTAGATAAAACAAATAGTTGATAGTTGATTGTTCAGATGGATTTATTTTTAAAATATATTGAATGACTTTTAGATCAGTATGAAATCTTAAAACAATTTCTGGAGACTCTATATATTTTGTCCAACTATCTTTTTCTTGTAATTAATATTGTATATGGTGTTCTTTTGTCTATGTGCCTATGTGTATTTGTGTGTGTGTGTATTTATATGTATTCTGTCTGTCCATCCATCCATCCATATTTCCTTTGATGAAGTAATTTTACATTGTGTTATGAAACACTGTTATTACCAATTATTATATAATAAGGTAGTATTAGACTATCACAATAAAATAAATAATAATCTGTTTCTATTTATGCATGCCATTTTCCCAGATAGGTTTTTAATGAAAGATGTTAATCCCTGCTTACCTGAGTGGCTATGAAAAGGACTCTGATCTTTTTGTTTCCTTTTTAACTTTTTTATTGTCTCCTTTAAATGGTGTGTAAATATTGTATGTATTTATATTTACTTGGACATGTAATATGGGAAGTAGTGATTTAGCATGGCTTGAGTTCAGCAAATAAATATCACACCACCAGTACCTTACCATGCATCTAACTCTTCAAATATTGAATTTTAGACTACAGATAATTCTGATAGTTAAACAATTTATTATGTTAGCATCAGGAAAAGAAATTATAGAGTTGGAAGAACATATTGATCAGTCACTATCATTAAAAAAACGAACTGACTAATTTGAAGAAGACTATTGATGGCCAGAATGATTACTGAATGACTGGATTTTTACACCCATTATAGGAATTTTAAAGTAATTCATTATACTTTGATTTTACTCATCATAAAGCCCTTCTGTTTTAATGCTTTATAACATATGATATCTGGCTGTTTTTCTTTTCATTTTTATTCATGCCCATTCTCTATTCAGTGCAAGAATTCCCATGAAGGCTTGTTTGGATCCAAGTTTTAGCATCTGCATAGAAGTAGATGAGTTCTTCAGATATTTAGTCAGTGCACCAAAAGCTTGTGTTCATGTAGCAGCTGTAGTAGCAGCTGTATCCACACAGATAAATACTAGTGGATAGTATAATCATATGGTTAGTCACCAAATCGAACATCAAGTTGCAAAGCACTGTACCCTTAAATTTGTATTATTTACATTCATCTTCTAGGATGTAAAATTTTATTTTTAGATTAATATCATGGGACCTGCAGTCTAAACTGTGAACTGGCTAGTTTTTATTTCCTGTGTCTACAGCTCTAATATGGAAGCATTTGAAAAGAAATATATATATATATTATACTGAAACTAAAAGGAGTTTATTAATATAAATTGTAGGCACCCCACTCAGTCTGGATAAACTCATGCTTCCCATGTTATTGTGCTGACTTAAAAAGCAATCACACAGGGGCAATTCCTGCGAGAAAAATTCTTACATTCAAGAGCCAAAGCATGCAATCAAGGTTATGTCCTTTGCTATTCTACTTGGAAAAGATAATTAAAGTTCTTGTTCTAGCCTCCTGCCTGTGGAGAATTTTCCCAACAAGTGTTTTCAGTTGAACTATATTTGAAATGATGTCCAAACTAGGATCAAAGAGATAAACGGAAATGCTTCTAATACTTGCTAAGTGAATACTAATTTTCTTTCAGTGAGAATCCTTTTTCATGGTAATGAATAACAGAAGTACTCATTTATAAAAAATTATGTGGTTCTTTTTCATTACAAAATTTTCTTCAGTCTTCCACTTCAGTTTCTTTATTTAACACATCACAACTGGCATTCTTTTAACAACAATATTCCTGAAAATAAAAGAGAGCAGAGGATATTCAAGTACTCAGACTCTGTTACACCAAGTCAAATAGATTTCATATGAGACAGAGTGAGATATTAGTCAACATGTTGACACTATGAACATTGAAAAGTATGAAAAGCCGTTGTTAAGAAAAGTTGTGAATCATTCTTTGTCATGGCACAAAGAACTGCCACAAGCAAGTAAATAATAGGGTGTTTGTTCCCCAAATAATATACTGCAGAATGTTCTTATGAGCATCAGAAGTTAACTAAAGTTTAGTTGTCTTTCTGTAAGGAATTTCTATACTTTCTCTTATTTTAAAAGCTCATATTTGAAAATAAACTGGAAAAAAGCCATACAAAAGAGGCAATTTGTAATTCATTCATCCAGGCCAAATACAAGGCTACGAAATGTGTTTTTGAGGAAGAAAAGTTTCTTTTCCAGGAGCTTTGCAGGTTTGTTTTAGATCTGTGCAAAATTTTCAGAATGTTTCACTTTAAGGAAATTTGATTAATGTAGTTGCTGTAGCAGATTTGGGAATCTGTGTCAACAATTTGAATCAGATGATTACATAACATTTTGTAGATTTAGTACTAGTGACTTGTAATCAGAGTAGATTGTTGAATTTCACTTCCATGTACAGACAAAGGAGAGAGTGGTGTGATGATGTTTTTGAAACTGATACAATTACCTAGGCAATGAAATGTATTGCCTTAACAACCTCTCTTAACAGAAAAACAAAACAAAAAAACAAAAAAGATGATATATAGCATCCAGTAAAATCTAAGGAACCCATCCCATTCATTCCAGTGGAAAAAGCTTACTTCAGATCCCATCAACCTGGAAATTTCAGTTAAAAGAGTCCAGGAGAAGAATTTTTTTTCTGTTGAGGCTCCCACTCTCTGGAATATTCTCTCAAGGGAGGTAAGATCTGCTAGTTCCTAAAAACAAAAGTTCCTAAAAACAGGGGCTAGCTACACTGAGCATGGCTGATGGCGTAGAGAAGTTCCTTACCCCTAGGCCACCCAGAGTCACTGTATAAATGAGATGGGCAGCATAGAAATTTAAGAAATGAATAAATAAGTATGCCTTTCTTTATTTTTGTCCTACTTTGTATGTTGGTAGAAGGAAGAAATGAACCAAAATGTAATACTTTATTTGGCCAAGTGTGATTAGACACACAAGGAATTTGTCTCCAGTGCAAAAGTTTTCCGTGTACATACAAAACAACATAATAATAATAATAATCATAATAATGACACTCATAAAAGAAGGTGGTAGAAAAAATGAGAAGGATCAATAGTAATATAGCCATACCACATGAGTAAATATACCTAGACATAAGATAGTACTATGGGAATTAGGTGTTTAACAAAGAGATGACACGATGGGGGGAAGAACTGTCACTGTGTCTAATTGTTTTGGCTTGCAATGCTCTTTAGCAGAATCCTGAAGGGACTCATTGGAAGAATTTATGTCCAGGATGTGAGGATCTATTGATATTTTCTTAATCATCCTTCTTACCTATGCAACACGCAAGTCCTCAAAGAAAGGCAGGTGGTTGCAATTGTTTTTTCTGCAGTTCTAACTCTCCATTGAAGTCTGTACCTGTCCTGTTTGCTGAACCAAACCAGACAGTTATAGAAGTACAAATGGCAGACTCAGTAGTTCCTCTGTAGAACTGTATCAATAGCTTCAGTGGTAGTCTGACTTTAAGAACCCAAAAACTTGAAGACTCTACTGTTGATGCTTTGTTGTCTAATATAGTAAGAGTGGTAGAACAGGAGGGCTCCTCCTAAACTCCACTCTCATTGGTAGACAATTTAAAATTTAAAATATTTTTAAATATCTGAAATATTTAAAAAAATATATGTTGTTATATAGGCTTTACTGAACATTCAATAGAGGATGTAATACATTCCCTTAATTTTGTTAAATGGTGTATGTTTATCAAATGAGGAAGTCACATAAGCATTGCCTTCCAATATAAAGAATTAAGATTAATTAATTAAACCCCAGGTGGTCATAAGATGACAACAAAGGGTTACTTGTCACTATCATTTGGTTTCCATCTACTGGGAAATTATATTTTACAACTGGAATATGGTAGCCCTAATTTTATTTTATTTTTTAAAGATTAGTTTGATAAGCAATAGGCTAAAAATATTCCACTTTAAATGGAAATGCAAATGTATGATAAATTATACATTTTAAAATATCTTTTTTATATTCTTTCTTTTTTAGCTATTTTACGTATTTACCCAAATGTCTCTGCAAGTGTTCTCAGTATAAGTGGTCTCATATATTTCTTCCATCCTATCAGGAAATCCTGCTCTGTTAATATTCAGGCTGAAAAGACAAAGAGATGCCCAGACAAATTTTACTACTAATACTGATTATGTAGCTGGGAGAGGCAAAGTCAGGTGATTTATTACCATAATATATTGTTTTAATGTATCATTCTGCCATTCATCATCACATATACTGTATTTATCAACCAGGACAAGCTAAAGTTCATAACGCTTGTCATTATCTGTCTGCTAAATTATTAGATCAGCTGACACTGTAATATGAAAACCTGATCGATTTAATAAGTCTGGAATATATTCTTTATATATGTCCTGGGTAGAGTTTTATAACTTATGCTTGCTGTACAGTTTTATACTGAGCTTCCTACTCTGGCTGCTTCATATGTCAGAGCATACTTAAATTCACTAACGTAAAAATTTTCTAGGTTTCTATCAAATGTGGTAATCAGGTGTGTAAAAAAAATATACCAAGATATGAGTAAAATAAGACTGATTCTTTTTGAAAGATTATTCTATAATAGAATGATAAAAGTTTAGGTAAGTGATTCAGAGTTAGGAAGTATCTCTTTTAGATCTGCAGCAATATTACTTAAATTTTTAAAAATAATTAACAATTTTTTTTAATGACAGGTTAGGAAGCCCTTGTTACTGAATGGAAGCACATTGGATGCATACAGATTTCCTTTACCACTAGCCCATTTGATAAGTCATTAAAAAGCATGGAACTCCAAGAAGCCAGTGTCATTACTGTTTCTCTTTGTCAATAATAAGAAGTCTGACCCTAAGCATAATGCAATTAAATGAAAGAAAACCAGAAGCTAATTATCAGGGCACAACATGACAGGCTGTTCAGTGTATTCTAAGAAAATTCTGGTGCCTGAAATATTTTTAAACCATGTAGGCAAGACGTAATGTTTGCACAAGTAGAGTCAAAGACAAGGTTGTTCTTGCCACTTAGTTGGATCAAAAGGAGCTGTACTTTTTTCTCTACTTTTTTATTAAGAAAAGAAATGTTAATAATTAAATGCAAATGCCACATGTTTTCTGCTTTGTTCAGTTTACTTTTTTCCTTACCTTGGTAGGTTAAAAATGTAAGGATGGACAGATACCAGTAAAGACAATCACTATTATACAGCTGAGACCATATTTGAAAACCCAGAGGAAGTGTTAGAAATATCAGTTAAGATGGCTTTATTGCAAGTATGGCACTACACAAAATGACTACCATGGAAGCATGACCTTTCACAAAAAAATGTGTTTCCATACGTTTTTATCATAAACTGAAAATATTGATTCCTATAAAAACCACAGCAATATACTAATGTAGATATAACTATTCATTTTTATTTCTTCTCTGCCAGAGATGTATTGAAAAAGGATGTTCCCATTAAAGGTTTTTGAAATAATATTAGCCTTAAAGTAGAATGGGCTTTGGATCTCCTTTACAAAATTTCCGGCAGAACTGCCCCATCCTTCATAAAAATCAAAACAGAGTAACAGAGCTGATAGGGAGAAAGAGATATCTCTGTTGCTGTAAATTGCGGAGTAACAGCATCCTTGGAGGGAGGAGAGAGAGGAAGCTTCTTGATATTTATGGAAAGAAAACCCTAACCCTTTACTCATTAGATACACCTATTGTCTGATTTGGGAGAACAAAATGTATCTCCTGACAAAATTCTGAATTCTATACTAAGAATCCATATTATAATAAGGCATTTTAATGAAAAGATGGATTTCCATTGTCATCAGATCAGTGAGAAGCTGGAAACTTCTTTTCATAAGATTCCTTAGAAGGTGTAAAGCTTTCATGAACTGAAAATTATTTCATGATGCACAGATTGGTTAGACTAATGTAGGATTTAAACTTGGGTGAAGTGGGGAACAAAGATGGGTTGAAACCAGCATGTACATTATGCCTTTTATTAAAATTTATTGCAAAGAAAATATGCAATCAGAATTTAGACTATTATATGCTATTAGATATTAGAATCCTGATTGTTGTCACCATGGACTAGGTTGGAACTAACATGGCTCTCAACATATAACGTCCTTAAATGAATTTTTTTACAAGAGCTAGACATACCTCATGTGCCAGTGTCAAGATGTGAGGCCTTAATTTCTGAGAAATAATTGTTTGTTCCATCTTCTCTTTGGTACCTATATTACTCTTTACTTCTTATTACTACTATAATACCATTTCTTTTTACTAAAAAAAGGTGGATTGTTTCTTTTCCTTTGATATATTCTTGCTTGCTTACTTACTCGCTCTTATAAACTTTCTAGATGTTCCTTCAGTTTTATCTACTCTTCAAGTATTTTTTTTCCCTTTCCTTGGCAACTTCTGTGTTGTATGGATGGTGAGGAGTAATGTTAGGTTCCTCCATTTCCCCCCTATCTTTTCCTCTAGCTTTCTGGTCAGGGAATATTGGTTATGCTTCTTATCCATCTATAAATTTCCTCATCTTTCTTATCAGAAGGAAAATATGGTGCAATTAAATTGAAGAAGTCTTCTAGAAAACAACCTATCCCAATAAGGAGGAATCATGACCTATCCTTGATCCTTTAACATTGAAAAGGGGGATGATCAGATTTTCTGAGGAACATTTTGCTTCCTTTTACTTCAAGCCATACTTCTCAATTAGGGATTCTCATCTTCTCCATCTCTAAGCATCTTGGTTCCTATGCCTAGATACTAGTTAACATGATTCAAGGAAAGTGCCTAAATCCATTAAATACTAGTACGAAAACTTTATTTTGGAATTTCAGTCATTCCAACATTTTTTACATCAATTGACATTTGGAGCATGCCCTGTGTTTGTTAGCACACATTTGGCAGCTTTTTTCCTAAGTTGCATTTGGGGTAAATGTTGAATGGTGGGCATGAATGTTGCCATTTGCATTGCGCATGGATCTTTCCCAGTCTTAATATTATTATCAGGATAATAATATAGCTTGAACTCAATTTTTATCTAGAAAGTAACATACATGGCCCAAATCAATAAATGGCAACAAAAATAAACTATTATTTCTCCAATTGTCTAGCTGTTTCTATGGGTTTTAACCATATGGCTTCTGGGGCAATATAAAACTTGCAAAATACTTGCAGGCAAGCTCTATGTTGCATTTTATTCCATTATTATAAAGTTTTAATTCTTTCAGTGCATTTTAATATCCTTACAGTTATAGTAACTGGCTAAAAATTATGCTGCCACAAACTTAACATTTCTGATGAATATTGGAGAGCATGTTGGCAACAAGTAACTTATTTAAACTAAAAGGCATGCACTAATTAGACAAGAAATCATAAGACTGTTAAGTAAGAGTTATAATAAAAATAATTTTGGGTATTTATTTAAAGAATCTCAGATGGGCCATTCAAATAACTCTGGACATTTGTCAACGTTCACATTTAGTATTTCTCCTGATTTGCCCTGACAAGTCAGTGCTTCTGTAATTGTTAATCAGTACATTCAATTGCTATTATATCAATTGCTGTTCACAATTCACAAATAACCATCCCAAGCATTTCCACAGGCATGATAAAATATGAGTATTTATTGGAAATTTGAGAACAAGCTATGTGGGAATATAATCAGAAACTACTTATAACTGAGTATAATCATTAAATACTCCCTAGCCTAAGAAAATTTCAGGCATCCAAGTTGAACCACAGTGCAACTATATGTGACATGATATTGTGTACCTAATGTAGTATTAGTTGCCTCTACTTCTTGTCATGGACACACACACTGAAGACTCAGAGTATCTTCAAATATATTACTAGTCATTAAACTGTATTCTTTGTCATCTAAAAATGTACAAAATTGCTTTCTTTGTTCCATTTTTTCAGTAGTTCAAAAGACCAAAATATCCCTAAAAGACTTCCATGTTGCAAGATTTAAAATAGTCTTAAGATGTTTCAGGAATATCTTACAAATTAAATATAAGAAACTGAAGCTTTTTTTTTTTCTAGAACGAGATACAATAAGGGTTCAAGTAGCAATTATATTTCAATTACCTATATTCAGGAGTTTAATTTTTTTCAAAGATAACAGACATTGATATGGATACTAGATATTAGATTGCGTCCCTTAACCTAAAAGCATACCTTTAAAAGAAACAGATGAGACACATACACATATTCAACATTCAGCTCTCTTATATGGGTCTTCATGTTTCATCAAGATTATTAAAATTCATAATATCTAAATATAAGTAAAAGAATTGTCCACATTGTTAATTTCAGTTATTCAAATGATTTCATTTATTTCCATGTAATTAGAAGTAGAAGGCACATAACTTTGTGATTTTTACTTTTAAGATATTTTAAGACATTGCAATAACTATTTCATTCTAAAGTTCAATGTGGTGATTATTTTCCTCTATAGACCTAAAAGTTTGACTTGAAGGATATGACCTCCTCTTGTAATTTCTTGTCCACATCAAAATGATTAGACAAGCTTTTTTATAAATTTACTGAACAATGATAAGCTTTTACTGTGGAACTGTCAGATATCTTTATTCGATTGCCGTATGCCTAACATTTAACTGGTTCCACCATTGATTTCTATAGTGAAACTATGATGTTGGATTCAATTGAGTTTGTCTTGCTTATTGTATGTTTTATCGACTTTTAATTGTAATTTAAGTTTCATTGTAGGTTGGATTTTATAAAGTTTGCTAGTTGTTTTGGAATCTTAAAATGAAAGAGAACTTTGAAATTAATAATATTTAGCAATAATAATAAATAGTGCTGTAAATTTCAGGAAGACAAACTGAGTGATTACCAGAAGTGCCTTCATACTTCTGCAGTATATGTCTCACTTTGTTAATGGAGTAAGATAGATTGGAGAGAGCTTTTAATTTGTTTCAAGTAGCCCATTGTTGCTTTGCTTCTTTCCTATAAATATTCAACAGGATACTGTGCTTTGGTTCTGTGCCCTGGAGAACCCTTCAAGTGACTTCATAAAATATCCCTTAAAAATTATTTAATAGGTTGCATATGTATAAACAATTAGCAAATTAACAGGTTAATCTAAGCCTCTTATCTAAGAGAGAATGTATTTAATTTATTTATTATCAAATTTATAAACTTCCCCATCTTACCAGAAGTGACTCAGGAAGGATATAATATCATATAAAACCACAATTTAAGAACAAACCATTATAAAATATCAGCAAGTTTTAGTTAAAATTAACAAATAATTAAAAAATTGAATATACAAGCCAAAATGGTGAGAAAAGTACAGTAAAGGGGCCACCTTAAAATGTTGTGTGTTCCCTGAGACCTCAAAGCCCTGTGATATAACAATGTTTTGGGGAACTTCCAGAACATTTACAAAGATAGATCTAACTACAGTAACTGGGTGGAGGAGGGAAAGAATAGTCTATAAGGTGGTTACCATGGCAGAGAAGGCCAGCCTATAAGCGGATGAAACCTGAAGCATGCCTTCTCTGTTGGATCTGAGATAGGTTATGTAAAGGTGAGAGACTGTCCCCCTCAAATAAGCCAGTCCCATGTCTATTTGATTTTGTCCTTTGCTGACCACCAGTGACACTATAGACGTCTCTTGTTTCATCTCCCTCAGCTCCTTTGGGAACCATGGGGAATTATGAGATGCCTAAGAGAGGAGAATTTGCATGGGTGCAATTGAATCCAATGCTTTATCTACCCCCTTATTCCAATGCTTTATAACCAAGGTTTCAGATAGACAATGCAACCAACAGAAAACCCTTGCCCAGCATCTCTGAAAGCTATCCAGGTCCATCTATCAACAGGGGTGCACCATCTAAAGCAGGGATTGCCAACCTTTTGGACCTCAGGAGCCACTCATAATTTTAGATCCAGGGACCACTAACTGATTCTGTGGGTGTGGCCTAATTTGTGGGTGTGGCTTAGTGGTCATGTGATTGGCTGGGCATGGCTTGTATGTTAATATTATAAATATGTATATAAATATTGAATTTTTTTAATAAAAAAGAGCAACTTTTACCCAAAATCAGGCAAAGCAGGCAGATTGAGTTGCTCACAAAATCATTCGGTGATCTATCTATCTGCCATCGCCTAGCTCAGTCTCTCAAATTTGATTCCCGTGAGTCTGCACTGAATTTGCTTGGAAGCAAACCTTCAGTCCTAAGGGAGGTTTGGCTGTGCTTAGCTAGAAAGCAAGAAATCCAACCACTTCCTGCTTCCTAGCTAATCTAAATCTCCCAGCACAGCAGAACAGATGATGGTCGTGAAAAAGGAAAAATAGCAATTTAGCAGGCAAGTTTACCAGGTAAGGTGTGAGTGGGCGGGGAGGCCATGTGGGCGGCACAACCTTGTGTTTCTGCGCAGCCTGGATTAATTGCTTTCTGGGGGTGCTCTGGTGGTGAGATTTCTCTGCAGCCCACCAAAATTTTCTTGCGGCCCACTGGTTGGAGACTGCTGATTTAATGGCCCCAGCCTCCCTGTAGTGGATGGCAGCACCAGAAAATTCCCTTGTAATCAGGGTAAGGTCTGACAGTGACAAGGAGAACACTAAAAGTTCCCCCATTTTAGTGATCACATAACCCTTACTTCAATGGAGACATTAGGTACAGTGTTACTATTGTTCCATGTTGGGCACTGGATAACTTGGGACAGGCTCCATGGCCATGATGGTGTCTCATCTACCTCAGTCCCTACTACTAGAGAGGGCAGCTTGAAGTTCCATATGTCTGGAAAACTTAACCGCCAACTAAGATATAGAGTTATGGAACTCAGACACAGACGTTGCTATACAGCAAGGAGGCTGTTACAATAGCAATAAACACAACTGAAGACTACAGCCCAACAGTATGTAGTCCAATAGTCAGCAGCCCAGTGGTGGGATTGAATTTTTTTTTACTACCGGTTCGGTGGGCATGGCTTGGTGGGTGTGGCAGGGGAAGGATATTGTAAAATCTCTAGTCAGTGGTGGTATTTGCCGGTTCTCCGAACTACTCAAAATTTTCCACTACTGGTTCTCCAGAACTGGTCAGAACCTGCTGAATACCACCTCTGCAGCAGCCTATGGTGCAGTGAACCTTAATGACCCAGTGTCCAATAGCTAAAGAAGCAGGTCTGTTCAGCAGCGTCAGCAGCAAAAAACAAAAATGCCAGCAACCAACAGTGTTCAAATATACAAATGATGCAAGAAATGACCATCTTTAACACAGCACTACAAACCATAGATTCAATGCAGCAGGAGAACAAGGACAACCCATCTTCTGGCATGGCCAGTCCTCTGGCATGTCCCTTAGCCTGCTTTTCCAAACATCAGTTGAAAAATCCAAACACAGCCAAGTCCGATTGCTGTTGATTCAGGTTCAAAAAACTCACTGCTAGAAGAATGTATTTGCTAATAGTGGATCCTCATGAAAAACTGAAAGGACTTCTCATCTAAAAATGAGAAAAATGAGTAAGTCATTGCTAGCCCAAAACAGAGCACTTGGCAAGTTACTTTATTAACAGAAGGCAGCCAATTTTTTCATCACTGAAAATAAGCTGTTTTCCCAGGCTTATGCACAAAAACGCCCTTACAAAAGAATAACACATGGTTTTCCAGAATTATTCTATTTCAGAACAATTGGGATTTATGCTATTGCTAATTACTATTTTCCATCTATTATATTTGAACCATGTCCCTAAATATTATACAAATTTAGGGCCTATCAATTATATAATGTATGTTGCAGTGATCCAGAAAACCATCAGACTAATTTATGGTAGTCAGAATACAAATGTGTTATTCATAATAATTGAACAAACAAATTATAACTGGGAAACTTTGAAAAAGGTCATTCCAAATATAAAGTAACATAAAATCCCCTCATATTAAAATGCAGTTTAGAATTTAATTGTCAACTTACCTTATTATTTACTAAAATATATTTAGCATGTAATCTTCATAGATAAGAGAAGTTCTTCTTTAATGCAGTGAACCTTACTTCTAAGTACTTACACATAGGATCATTCTGTTAGAAATGTGTATTTTAAACTACAACATTTCAGAAAGTGTATTTACTGTTTGGTCTGATGTTACAGGGCATGTTAAAGTTTAGAGATAGGCAATGCCATTTGTTTCCAATTCTCCTTCTTGACATGTTTGCGTTCCAAGTTTCTATCTTTGGTTCAGCTGCTTATGATTTAGTCTTGAGTATACCATGCTACGATTTAAGACTATGAAAAGGAATGTGCAGTAAGAATAAAAATGGATAAGCCTACAATCCTGAAATGCTGGTAGCACACTTTGATAAAATATCTCATGTTGAATTTCCATTCCCACCAATTCCTGATGGCTTAGCTAATGATGGCATAGTCTTGCAGGTACTCCTTGCTTGGTGGCTATTTGAAATTACAGCAGTGCTGAACAAGGGGATTTACAACATGTCCCCAAAGTTACAGTTGTTGTAGCATCCCCTTGGTCACACCTTTGTGAGCTCGGTGCTTGGCAATCTGTTCACATGTATGACAGGTTGCCAAGGGCACCATAATCACCAGAAAGTCAAAAGGAAACACAATAGGGAAGATTACAAGATGCTATGATCTGCCAAAATCTCTGGTTCCTTGGGGCTGACTGCAAATGCCCCATGCCAAAATCCTCTGGATTTCAGAATGGACTTTTTCGACTAACCTCTTTGAGAGTAAAATGTTACCTACCGAATTGATTTCACCCCATGCAGAACAGTTTCTCCGCCTAGCAGCTCTTTTGCTCTCACAAAAATGCATGTTCCAAAATTCAAGCAAGATTTTGGAATGGGGCATTTGCCTCTAAGGGTATTTGCAGCCAGCCTGGGTCCAAATGCCCCATTGTTCATTGGGATTTTTTATTTGGAATTACACCAAATAAATAATAAACAAATGCAAAATATTTTACAGCCAGTTTTAGACTGAAATGAATATATGTATTTTCTTCCTTTAATGTAATTTTGGTTAGGAGAAGACACCTATAGAAATAGAGACTTTATTTGGCATGAGACACAGAAAAACAGTTGAATATAACAAGTAACCCATAAATGTGACGGTAGAATCATGAAATCAGCATGTTTTGTATAAAATGGTGGGAGAAATTATTCTGAGAAAGAGTAATAAAAATATTCTATAATCCTCTATAAACTTTATGATATGGTGAATCACTTTGAGACTATTTCAATAACACTTTTATCCCATTTAGAAATGCAATTAGATAATAAAACACTATACGTTTCTATCATTAGTGTCCAGTTGCAAAGAATTTGTATTGACAGCTGTGATAAATTGCAAGAAACCAAATGAGAAAAAAATGTGTAAAGTCTGCCATCAGAGAACTCAGGCGATTATAAAAATAACAGAATCCTTTAATTAACTCAGGAAATCAAAAGATGACTTTAATAAAGCAACTTTAATAGCAGGACACAGTCAGATGAACTCACTAGCATGACATGTTAATCAACAACATAAAATAATTTCAGGTAACCAAATGATTAGGGGCTTATATGTAGCAAAAAGTAAACAAAATACGGATACATATTACATAATCATTCAGATAAATGAATTACGACATTAAGACCCATAAACACTAGACTGAATTACTAACATAAATTATATAATTCCAATTATTTAGAAAACAAAGCAGTGATGATTGCTTTTTAAGCACTTAATACAAGAAACACTTGTAAGAACAGACAAACACTTGATACAACAGACAAGCATAATAAAGAAGTTTTATCATCCAGATTGTGGACTTCAGATTTTAATATGATAGCAGACGTTACTTTTTTTTTTTCATTTTATTACCCATGAAAGTTACTACATAAACTCTATTATCTCAAATTAAGAAATTCTGTTTTCTGACCATTCAAATTAGAGTGTTTCACTTAAATAGAGTAACAAAATATACTGTGCTATAGATGTAAAATAATTTCATCAGGAAGCACATAATGTCCTTTAGAATTATTGGAAAACTTCTGAGAGATCAAGACCGTAAGCCAGAATTTTTGTAAGACTTGTTTTAACCTTACAATCTGATGTGATCGAAACAGCATGTGATAAAATTTTTGCAGCATTTTTGGGAAATGAAGGAGGCAAGCTTTAGTCAGAAAGCAGTATCTATTCCCAACCTCAATCCCTCAGAATGGTTCAAAATGCCATCACTAAAATTGGGCCTTTTGACTTCTGAATTTCATTAGTGTTGATTAGTTGCTTCAACAATGGAGCCCTTTAGTAATAGAAATATGGAAAGTGGGCAATTATGAATCCAATTGCTCTGAGGCTTGTAAACTCATAACAAAATGTAAGTGTTTCAAAAGTTCATTCTTTAATTTACGATAATATTCCTGGATAAATTGTAAGCCTGAGCTCAAGTAGTTGCCTTGCATAGTTGTGGTGGGGGGAATTCCACCTTGAAAATTTGTAAAAAGTGGCTGTAACTCATGTAACAAATCTGAAGAGGGTATGAGTGCTTAGCATATTAATATTTGATGACTGCAATTATTCATTTGGAAAAATTCGATAGAAAATCCAAAACAGGTGTTGGGCCCTTTGAAATTCTGTTGTTCAGTAATGAGTAGAAAAGAAATGCAGAGGCCAGGAAAATTGTTGTGAGTGTAATGTTTTATCTTAATGGAATGTCAGGATAGAGTTTAGAAAAGTTATCTAAACAAATTACTTTGTCCCCATGAACAGTGAGAAAAAGTGGCTCCAAAAATTAGGTGTGTAGCCCTTCGATCCAAAGATACAGATACAGATAATCAGAGTTGGAAGGGACTTTGTAGGTCATCTCGTCCAACCCCCGGCCCAACTGGGAGACCCTACACCATTTCTGACAAATGGCAGTCCAATCTCTTCTTGAAGGTCTCAACTGATGGCGCTCCCACAACTTCTGAGGGCAAGCTGTTCCATTGGTTGATTGTTCTCACTGTCAGAAAGTTTCTCCTTGTTTCCAGGTTAAATCTCTCCTTGTTCTATGTTCTATGTTAGATCTATGTTAACTGATACTAAGAATGTAGTTTTCCAGAAAAGTAAATGAATGAGAGCAGAAACCATCAGTATGAAAGGCCCTGATGTTGGCACAATGGGAATTAGGGAAAAACTGCGAGGTAAATGTGAATCCTAAAGAATTTTGCCATATGGTGATATGTCTTTTGCAAGCCATGGTGAACCACTTCATAAAGAAACATCTCTCTGAACAAACTATCAACAGGGTTGTCTATTACCCCACTCATGGTAGTTTATGCTTATACAAGATCATTTGCAGCAAATGCTCCAGCAAGCAAACAAACCACCCCACTTCATAATAGTAGGACACTCTTCATTTTGCAATGTTGCTTTAAAGGGAAGTTTCGCTTTTCTGTCCAGTGAAACAAGGCAACCTGCAAAGAAATTTTGCAGACCTTGTACTACAATACCATTGAAAAAGGAGTACATATTGATGAAAGGAAATAAAAATATCATTTTCCCTTTACCAAAAGGAATGAAAGTGTAATTTGGATGAGACCCATAAATAGAATTGTTTACATTGATGGCATAGTGCATTTGATTGATAGCTTAGTGATGGCATAGTACATCTATCAGTGCTACTTTATTTATACCGGAGAAGCTGGATCTGCAATCGAGTTTTATTGCACATTCATTCATTCAGTTTTATTGCACATTCATCCTAGAAAGACTGGCTACAAGCAGTTGTAAAATAATGGAAGGATTGTGAAAAGCAGTCTGGAACAGATACTCTCCCTTTTTGAGCAATTCTGTATTAAAGTGGCAAGAACCAATACAGTTATTTTCTAAATTCTTTGCATTTCTCTCAGTGCAATATATTTAAAGTACAACACAAATGTTTAGATTCATTTTCAATAAATTCAAATATAGAATTTATCTTGGCGTGTTTCCTATTTCATTCAAATAAATTTTGGCAATTTACAGTTATACTATCTATTTGCAGCAGCCATTCCTTCCAGTTTACTCATTTCCTAGAGGAAATTGCAGGTTAATAGAAAAAGCAGCACTGGAACTTCCTCACATCCTATAGTTATTAATTAAGCAAAGTCTGGTTCAGTAATTCTGAGTATTAAAAAAAAGACTGAAAAAATAGAGTTAAACAAAATGCAGGGCTTCTTGAAATGAGGTTTCAACTTCAGTAGTTATTCTGTGAAAATTTATGCGTTAAAAAGTATGTCACTTTTGAAAAATGCATATAGACTTTGAATAATATCTGCAATAGTAACAACTGATACATGCTCTCAGAAGCTGTGCTGATAACATATGAAATTATTACTATTATTTAAAGATAGTTCTTCAAGACTGTCAGGAATTTTGATCTGTTGTTAATTAAGTTGAACTGTAGGTAATTAGTAGTCATATATAAAAGGTTATAAACTTTAGTGCAACTAATATGTAAGTCTTTCAGATGTTTTTGATAACTATAAATCTTACTGGCTAATTATATTTGTTCCACAGGGGAAAAATGTTAAATGGCTGACATGCTAAAGAAAAATACATCCATTTTTTTTACAATATCTTTTTTCCCCTTTTTTATATCAAATATTTTATTTAAAGGTAACAGGTTATCATTATACTGATTCTTAGAGTCAGCTTCAACAAAAGATACTGACAATTTTTTCAAATGAGTCTATACAATCTGGAGAAAAAAATGTTAACGTTCTAATAATGTAGAGATGGCAAATGTTTTATTAAGAAAATGAGAGTTCAAGCTGTCATCGCTACACAAGTCTCATACCACTTATAAACACAGCAAATTAAAAAAATCCTTTGTCAGATGGAACAAAACACAGCTGCCATCTAGGTAACTAAGAAATAGGAGAAGCTGTTTAAGAAGAAACATGTTAAAAACAAAACAAATGGACTTCACATTTCACTCGATTTCATGAAAAGGAAAAAGAAAGGTATTCTTTGTTGTTTGATCACTGGGCTTTCAGGTTTGCCTTAAGTATACCATTCTTTTTATTAAGGTTTTTCTAAAACAAGAAGAAATTTATTAAAGTTCCACTTGAAACAAATGAATGTTGAAGGTTAGCTAGTACATGAAACTTGCAAAAGTGGCTTTGACAGGTTAGGTTTTTAAAAATTAGATTTTAATCAGAAAGAACTTAGAGATGTCAAGATCATTGCAGTGATGTATAACTAATTACAAACAAAAACTATTTAGTTGTAGGTTTGCTCTTGCTGAAAAATATTTCATTTATTTTAATTTCCTTTTCAATGCACCTTAGATGAAGAAAGACATGAAAAAGCACTAACTGGAAAACTGTCAGAGTTTGATTTTTTTAAACCATTCCTAGATGAGAACAAATTCTGAATGGATCAGAATTAAACCTGTTGTACTTTTTAGCAGTCTGGGTCATCTGATGTTTTTTGTGACTTCTCTTAACAAGAGTT
Organism: Pseudonaja textilis; assembly: GCF_900518735.1. Next base: position 7,635,690 of record NW_020769333.1, read on the forward strand.
GGGGTTACAGTAATTATATATACTTATGTATATATTTACTATACATAAACTCCAAAATGATGATGATATATCATTATTATATTCTTAGTTGTAATTTTTTGTTTATATTTGGTGTTTTTTACTGTGCAATATTCTCAATACATTTCTTTCCCGTAAACTCTTTTTCATACTATTGCTCCTTTCTAAACAAAACTTTCAGAATAAATATACTTAACGCATTTTTTCACTAACAAACAATTTCTTATATGGATAGAAAATGCACGCCATTCCTTGATGCTGAAGCTATGTATTGTGTTTCCTCCAATAGCGAGCACAGTGATGTATCAGATGCCATTAATAAACAGCATTAATTAAAAAATATGTTTGGGCATCTTGCTATAGTCCCATTCAGACAATTGCTTAACACCTCTGCTTTTTTCCAATCTCCAAATATGTGAACAGTTCTAAATGGAATCTGTACTTCAGTATATTTGCTTGAATACAAATATAGCTATCAGTATCTTTAGATGCTGGTTTTATTTAGGCCACAGTCTGAAAACATTACATTGAGATATAGCTAGCCTCTTGAAAATATGGGGATTAGAGCTGTGATGGGATTAAAAAAAATTTTACTACTGGTTCTGTGGGCATCTGAACGTGGCAGGGGAAGGATATTGTAAAATCTCCAGTAAGAGGTGGTATTTGCTGGTTCTCTGAACTACTCAAAATTTCCACTACCAGTTCTCTAGAACTGGCCAGAACCTGCTGAATATCACCTCTGGATTAGAGACAGTGTTTCATAGAATATCTGGTATCTGGGGTATTAACCCCAGAAATTAAATTTCAGGTGCCATATATATCTCAGATCTTCATTATTCTTCCTTTTCTTATTTTCTTCAATATTTTTGATAGCCATTAGCAATGGATGTGAATGACAGGTTGTGATAGAAGCTAAAGAGGTCATTTCAGTGGGAGTATGATAGAGGTTTTAAATGCAGAGTAGGGCTCAAAGAAAGATTACTTTCAAATTTTAATTTACTAGACTAAATTTCCAATAATGCATGGGGGGAAGGCATTGTTATGAAGGCCAAACTAGTCAACAGCAGACTGCAGGAACTGTCATTTTCTTTGGACTCATGTCATGTTTCCAACTGGGAAATTCAAACAACTCAGAGAAGTCTTGATAAAGTAAGGAGATATATTGCATTTATATGCAGTCTTACTTTTTATTTTAACTGGCTAACTAATGTGATTATCAAGAATTATTAGAATGATCAGAAAGGAGAAATATATCCAGTTTTCAGAATCACATGAGAATACAATAACATCAGCAGTATTTCTCTTTTCATTGTATAGTTTAGCTAAGTCCAGTGCTGTATCTTCTTCCAGCACCCGTAAAAGAGCCTCAGAATGGAATGAGATGCATTCAGAATGTCCAAAAACTGATCCTCAATATATTGGAACAGTCTACCATGAGAAGCAAATTTTAAGATCTTAATTTCTAATGCAGGTGTTCCTTGCTTAACAACCATTTGTTTACTGACTTTTCAAAGTTATGACTTATGGCTAGTCCTTGCAAATAACAAGTTTGTCACAAGAATGCAGTTTAGGTGCTTGGTGTCCATAACACATTTACAGCAGTTGCAGAGTCCTGCAGTTATGGGATCGCTCTTCACAGTCAGTTTCTGACAAGCAAAATCAATGGGGAAGCAGACAATAAGGCTGCAAGTTGTGGTCATGTGATGTTTTTCTTAATGGTTGTGAGTGATTCACTTAACAGCTACAACCACAGATCTGTCATAGCTGTGATTGCTAGCAAGGTGATCATGTAAAGTTTCATTTAACAACCACTTTGCTTAGTGATGTATTTGCTATTTGCAGTTAGAGTAATTGAGTGAGGACTACTTTTATTGTATTTATGACTGCAATAAAGTTAAGGTGAAGTACCGGTATTTATTTTGATAAACAAGAAACACATGGACATGTGCACTGTTACTAGATGTCTAATACATTTAATATTCCAGTTCATCTTTTATATGGGGATCATAATTCTTACTTTTTGTCATTTTTTTGTAATAAAATCAGAGATTTTACAGTACTTTAGTGCCTCAAAGTGTTTCCAGTTAGCATTGCTTAGTTATAATTTCTGACTCCCTAGAATCTATGAAAAGGATATATAAAAATTAACAGGAGATAAATGTTTCACAGAAAGAAAGTACAGACCATAACTGAATTATTGAATTTAAAATTGAAAATTTGTATGAAACTGGTCTGCTTTTGAATACAAGGGTTAAAACCACAAATATAGCAGATGTTATAGATTGCAGTGAAAATATGTCACTGCCAAAACAAATTAGCAGTAATAAATGTAACAGCAATATAATCCTTGTCTCCTAACTAACAAATAAATAAATATACAGTACAGTATTAATGTTAAACACTGAAAAAATTACTGAGAAATGTTATTTGTCTTATATGGTCATTTTTATCATTTTATAGTCAAGTATAGTCATTACACAACAATCTTTCTGCAGTCTGAAGAACTGAAGAACAACAATCTTTCAGCATGCTTCAAACTAAAGTTTTTGGAATCTATCCTTCAAACAAATTCATGCACAATTTAAATGTATTAACACGATTTTCAGTGTAAGAGGATTGAATAAATGCAGCTCATTCCAAACCTACTTAAATAATCTCACAATATGAATAAGTCAGTAGTCTATTGCTTTTGGAAAGCACTTCAGTCAATCCAAAGCACTCTTGCTGCAATATACTAGTTTATTATTACTGTGATGTGTTTTATAAGTCTTTTTTATTGACCGCTCAAAGCTCTCTTTAATTTACAATTTTGCATATTTGTGATTGAAGCCTCTTCCCATCTCACCTACTGGATTACATTTACTCAGTTGTTTTGACTACTTTCATGCCATTCAGACATCTCAATATTCAGGACAATTTTATACATTTGTGGAACTAAAGGTGATAAAGAACCATAATCAGTTTTACCCTTTGTGGCCAATAACTTACAATCAATCAAACTTGCTTTTCAACCAGTTACTAATAGTCTTCTCCTGACTATGGGATTACTGAGGTATGGGTCTGTATACAGATCACTTCATTCTTATCCCACACACAAAACAAATACATTGCAAGCAGTGCTTAGCTCTTGCTATGATAGCAATACTCCATTGTGTTCCAAATTCCCAATTCTTGCAGGTTGTCAATTTTGCCATCTGGGTTTCTTTGCCTAATCAAGAAAATCCCAGGAACTGAAAGACAAATGAGTCAAATCTTCCAGTGGTACTATAAACACTCATGGTTAGCAAAAATCCATTAAGAGTTACCTCCCATTCATATGCAGTTTGGTAAGCTCACAATTAATACTCTTACTTTAATGTGCCGATAAAACTATGCATGGTCATGAACTAATACTTTGTTTTAAGTCACATGACCCCATTTTAAAAAACTGCTGTTTACTTTTTTCACATTGAAAATTATCTTTGGAAATTTCTTTGTTTAAGAATTGTTATGTTCGATTTTATAGCATAGTATTTAGTTCCCTGCCCTGCTGTATCAACTGATAATATATTTCTGTGTTAGCTGCAGGTACCAAACTGCCATTTTTAATTTCAATCTCTCTTCATAATTAAATGCAGTTGTGCTGAAAAATAAACCCATTTCTACATATCTGTAAAATGGGGAGAGCTAAGCGGTTACCTGTTTTGAAGCAGAATCTATGGACAGGTGGGTGGATTTAGCATGCCAAATTCTCAATACTAGTCTCAAAATCAGCATTCATGGTATGTTCACTGACTCTTGTTGTTTTCTTCTCTTTTTGAATTGGGTACAGTACTGAGCAGTCAATGTTCTTGTTTTTGAATCTCTTTTGTGAAATGATTAAACAGCTGTTTGAAAAACTAAGTTGAATTATTTTATATATTTATATACTTGGGAAGCATCTCCTTGTTGCCTTGTACTAGTTTACCCAAAATAACATTTCAAATGGGATTTTTGTTTACCAAAAATGAATATTATAGAATTGGAATCTTACTTGTTTTTATTTAGTATATTTTGAGCAGCTAGTAGCGTATTATCATTTAATCTTGGGCAGGATAAATTCATCTGTTATTTTTGACTGTTGCTAGGTTGAATTCTGATTTATTTGTTAACCAGTTCCCTTGAAGCAGATGGTTTCACTTTAAGTTCCATTGTGTTTTCAAGTTTTTAATAGGCTTGTCACAGAACAAAAAATTATTTGTTGACAATGATCAGATGCTCTTATTTGGATACAAAATATAATAATCCACAGCATGCAAGGAGGTAGTTAAGTGATTTCTAATGCGTCTATGTTTTTTGCGAGACTTATTTAGATTACAAATGACTTGTCATCAACTTTGCTAGATTTTACTTATATGAAATGAAAATATATAAATGTGAAACTGACATAAACATGTAAAAACTGACATAAATCATGTCTATATGCCTTGTATTTTAAGACAATTCTGGAAAAGTTACATTGCTGGTGAAAATTAAAAAAAACTGATACATGATATGTGAGCTTGATAAGATACTAAGAAATGCAGTGATTATTTTGGAGGGAAGGGTGTTTTAATGCAGCTAAAATATGCTTCAGAAAATGTGCAGTGCAAATTCTTCTCCCCACTTTTTTCTTTTCTAACTGACAATGCCGATTATTAATTAATAAGACTATTTCTAAACCACATATCTCATAATAGCAAGAAGAACACTAGAAAGAGAGAAATAGATTTACACCAGTTAATTTGTAAAACTATGTCTCAAACCTGCTGTGAATAAGGATACAACATTTATCCTGCTTTCTGTTGATCTGTGTATCTTCTTCAAGCTGATTTGAGAGTCAATAAAAATATCTTACAATGGATTAAACAAACATAAACTATTTTAGCAGAACTGGGTTAGAAAATGTCTTAATATCATATGATTCATTCCTAACATGATTCAATGCTGGATCAGTGATAGGCTAAACAGATTGATCAAAATAATTAACTACTCAGCTCTGGGACTGTTCTAAAGCTCTGGTTAGTGAAATCATCTAAGAAAAGGAAATAAGTATAGAATTTCCCATAGACTTAGATAATACTTCTTCTCTGGACTGAGAGTCGGGGGTGCCAAGCTCACACTTATGGTTGCTTGCTTGCAAATGATGAAAGGACTCGTGATATAAGGAAGTATTGGTTTCCAAAATGTATGAATATCTGAAGAGACGGGATTCAAATTTTTAACAACCAGTTCTGTAGGCATGGCTAGGTGGGCATAGTCATGTGAATGGGTGGGTGTGGCTTTTTTGAAGAACCCCCTCCATTTTTTTGTCTCCTGAGCCTCAAGGAAATCTCCCAGGAGGTAATTTTGTTCCCAGAAGACTTCCTTGGGGCCCAGGAAGGCAAAAAACAGAGTGTGTGGGGGCATGCAGTAGCCCCCCCACATGCGCGTCCTGGGTCTCAGGGAAGCCTTCTGGGCAAAGCAGTAAGCAGCGAGGGGATCCCGGAACAGCTGATCGTTGAGGTGGAAAAAAATAACTTAATGATTAACTGGGTGGGTGAGAACACAGTCAGTGATTTTGGGCATGTGTGCCATGTCGTGCATGTGTGATAAGGACTGACTGGGTGGGGAGGGGAGGAGCAGGTGGAGTGGGGCAGAGCCAGCCAAGGACACAATTTGTCGTGCATGCACAGAATCATAACAACCAGTTCTATAGAACCGGTCTGAACCAGTAGTATCCCACTCCTGGATATCTGCATGAAGAGCTGCTGTGACACAGTGGTTAGAATGCAGTAGTGCAGGTTACTTCTGCTGTCTGCCACCTGCCTGTAGTTTGGCAGTTTGAGTCTCATTGGCTCAAGGTTGACTCAGTCTTCCATCCTTCTGAGGTCAGTAAAATGAGGCCTCAGGTTGTTGGGGCAATATGCTGATTCTTTAAACTGCATAGAGAGGTCTTGAAATTTTACAGAAGTTATTGATCTAGGTCAGAATGAAAGATTTGAAAGACTAAAAAGATTTGAGACAGGAGACCACAAAGATTAAAAAAAAATTAATAGAGAAATCTACCAAGGAAAAAAAATGCAGTCCTATAATGTCACATAACTTGCTTCTTCCATGGCAGCTTTGATGCAAGTTGAAGTTTCAAGGCTATGCAGTTGCATAACTAAGTTGAGACACTTAATTTCATGTTGTACTTGGCCACATCCCATTTGCTGCGTCAGTGTACTTTGAATGTTTGTAAAATAGTCAGATAATACAAATGTTATGGGAAGAAAATCAGATAATAGCTGTAAATATTGTTCCAATTTCCCTTCATGACTACTCAGTTTAGTTTGCCTTGACCACTGTTTCAGCAGACTTAAGAGATTGCCAAAATACCACCTGTAAATATTGAACTATATCGTAGTATAGTCGAAATGTATTTCGTTGTTATTTCTAGATTGTTTATAACTGTACCTTAAAAGACCAGAATTGTTCCATTAATTTTATTGTTAAATATCTTGATTGCAATGCACATCAAATATTCCGTCACCCTTTTTCCATCACAAATGACTCGCACATTTCCTTTACTCAGTCACCGTGCTCTACCATAGCTGACAACAATCTTTATCAATTGATTGCACTCATTCAGTTGTTTAAACTGTAAATTTAAAGCATCATTCAGTGTAATAACATTTAAAGCAGCCATAGCTAGCTCAAGTCAAATACTTAATTACATAAAGCCGGGCTTCTGCCTGCTTTATTACATTAAAACCTCACAAAAGATTGCTCACAGAGTATAAATATTACAGAATATCAAGCAGTGCTAGATTTCACACAGTAATAAAATCCTTAGCTGTTACTGTATTACAATTGCAGAAACTTAAACTACAATTCTTTGCATATGTAATTGGCAAATGCATCTCATTAAACTCAGTGATACTTTCACATATAAAGCATCTGCCCGAAAATCCACATGAAATTCATAGAAAAATATTAGATTCAGCAGTTGTGCACAATGCATTCGTGGACTGCTAGATCAATCTTACCTAATTTATAGGTAGTTACATGTATGGGGTTACTTTGAGAAAGTAATTCTCAGAGTCCCCACCAGTCCTTGGCTTGGAATTCTGGAAATTTATAGTCCAAATAGTTTGGGAGACCTCCCAGGTAGGAAAGGTTGGACTAAATTGCAAATTCCAGATGGTAAACATTGTCATAGTAACTAATGTAAAGGTAGGAAAAAAAAGGCCTAGGATGAATCTCCTTTGAATCTCCTCCCCCCCTCCCAATTCTGTTCATTACAGTAATCAATCTTCAATGCCTAAATGACATCATTATCACTTAAGTAAAAACTGCTAATAAGAGCTGTGCCACAACACTGAAATTACTGCAGAGGATGGAGTTGTGTGTCTGAAGAGGTGAGATTTATTTCTAGATCTGCTGTGAAGTCTGACACGTCTCTAACTATCTTGGGTGAAAGAATGTTGAAAGGCTTTGGGCTCAGACATTTAATATATCAAAGATCTTTTTGTTGGAGGGAGTACAATGAACAACCCAAGATAAGAATTTTTATAATGTTCTCACATATTGATTTATGTACAGAAATCATGCATGTTATTAGTTTAGACCTCAGATGTCTTCAAATCAGAAAGGCAGATAATTAGACTTGAGAAGGTAATTAGATTTTATTACTAAGCAGGACTATCTATAACCTTTCTGCCATGCTGAGATGGAAAGGAGAAAAAAAGAGCCTTTCCATCAGGAACAAAAGCAGACTGTTAAAATTTCTGCCTACAGTTAATGTTTCAGAACTGTGACGTTCCTATTACTGATACAAGAAATACAGATAGAAATCCCAGCTGAATAACAATTGTACTGTGAGCTTCTGTGATTGTAGGAGAAGCCAGAAAAAAAAAGCAGGCTTGCATGAAAAGTCTCTGATAATGAATCAATTGCTGTAGATAGAAAGACCTTTCTAAATTTTATAGTGATGGGGCCTTTTTCTCTTTAACTTGCTACTTGTTCTTTGTTTTTGTTTCATGACTTTCACATAAACTTTGTTGATAAATTTTCATTTATTTTTATTTTTTATACCTTCTACTTTATTTGTGGTGTGGGACTAATTAGGTGAAATAGATTTTTCTCTGGAACTGGTCATGCCAATTTCCTCACTGTAACGGCTTGTAGTTTGCAATATCTTTGTTCATGTAGTGGTATCACCCATGTTAGAGGGTTTTTTTCATGATCACAAAACATATTCCACAATTGTGAGAGGCTTGCATATTCTCACTCAGCTTTTACAAAAGGCAGCTGGATTTAATATCCTGTAACAATAATAGCTGATGTCACTACTGGCAAATGAAACCTACTATTGAGAAATGGGGCCTGTTTGAATCTGGGCCCATCTGACAAGAGCAGCTGCATACAGAAGCTGCTTCTTTATTTATCGGCAAATAAAAATACTTAGTGCAATAGGACAGTTCAATTTGCCTGGTAGGAGACTTACCAAAATTAAGATTCTTATTCATGCTGTGTTGAATGCAATATCTTATGTTTATGTAATAAATGAATGTCAGTTTTCATTTATGTCTTTTTCTCAGCTAAAGAAATGGTCTATTTCGACTATCCCAGGAGAAGTTGCAAAGTCAGATAGTATTTCTGAAAGCACAGCCAAGGGATCCTATAGTCCTTTTAAAGTATTTTATTTTGAAAGGCATTATGTTAAGGCAATATTGATAGTCCTTGACTTATGACCATAATTCAGTCCAAAATTTCCATTGCTAAGCAAGATAGTTATTAAGTGAGTTTTGTCCCATTTTACCACCTTGCTTGCCATAGTTGTTAAGTGAATTACTGCTGTTGTTAAGTTAGTAGTGCAGTTGTTTAGTGAATCTGGCTTCCCCATTAACTTTGCTTGTCAGAAGCTTGCAAAAGATTATCGCATGACCCCAAGACACTGCAGCCATCAAAAATACATGCCAGTTGCTAACTGTCTGAATTTTGATCATGTGATCAAGAGAAGCAGTCATAAGTATGAAAAATATAAAAAAGTGTCTTAAAAAGAAATTCCAATTATTATTCAGAACTGTCTTTTTTAGCAACGTTAAAAAAATCCAAATCGATTAATTACAATAAACTGTAATAAGCTTAAAGTAGGTTTTCTTTAAAAATGGAACTTTTTAATAGAGTTTATTATTTTCCATTAGTGAAATACATTACCTTCCTCTTGTTGCTAACAATATATATGAAATGCCTCATACATCCTGTTAAATAACAGGAAGCTGTTTTAGAACAATGTCGTCCCTTAATAAAAATTACTTTGAATTAATTAAGAAAAATATTAATATTCATTAGCTGTGGAATTCTTTCCCAAATTCCTGTCTTGCTGTGAAGGCAATATATTCTCAGAAGTAAGCAACATGATGATATTCCTAAATCAATGGTGAAACCATTTACATGGCCATTCTAGCTGGTTAATTAGAGAAGTAGCTGAATCTTATTTTTAAGAGGGAAAAAAGGGACAGGTGCAAATTGGCTAGTATCTACAGAAATACTCATTTAATAAGATGAATGTGCAAAACACTTCCATAATGTGATATATAATTATGAACGTCTCTTGCTTATTCAACAGTTCACTGAATGAGCTACAGCAGATTAAGAAACTCTCAGAGGGATAGAAATCATAAAAACAGTAGTTAAAGACTATTTTAGCAATTATTTTCTACCTGATGCTTATGTTTGTTTATGTATTTTAAAGTGTTTTTATCTCACTTTTGTATTTTGTAATTCAAGATAGTAAGCAACAGTAAACAAAAAGAAGTTCCTTTAGAAGAGAACTGCATACAGGGGATTGTATCCAGGAAACTTTAACAAATGTTTAATAGATTAACAGAGTTGGAAGGGACCTTGTAGGTCTTCTCCTCCAACCCTCCCACCCAAGCAGGAGTCCTACACCATTTCTGACAAATGACAGTCCAGGCTCTTCTTGAAAGCTTTCAGCTCTTTTCCGGTCCTCTGGTAGTTGCCTGTGCTTCCGGATTTTTGAAAGATGTGGTGCAGTGGTTCTGAGATATATCCAATGCCAAAAAAGAAAAAGAACTTTAATGGGTGCGGAAGGTGATGAATACATTTATAATATCTCTCTTGTCCTTTTTACACTCTACAGTTCCAGGTTATGGAACTGTAATATTTACAGTTATTAATAATATTTACAGTATTATTACAGTAATATTACAGTATTATTACAGTAATATTACAGTATTATTACAGTAATATATATTACAGTAATATTATTACAGTAATATTTACAGTATTATTATCTATTTCAGTTCTGAAACTATGTTTTCTACATTGTGGAAAATATACACTAGGAGGACTTTTCTATTATGTTGTCAAACAATCCCCTATTCTGTTATTATAGCATCCAGTTATAGCATCCATTCTGGAGAAGCTTACCAGGTTGGTCTGATTTAAATCATCATCCTAAATGTGTCAAATCATCAATCTGAATTGGTTTGTACTATTGAATTGGTTAGAATCAAATCAGTCTGCTTGAAAAATTCAAGTTGATTCAGTAGAAGTAGCATATGTACAAAATTCTATCGAATGATTCAGTCAACTTAAAGATACTTGATTCAATTCATATAAACTCTCTCAGCCCAACTCACCTTCTGGGGTTGTTGTTTTGGTAGAAATAGGAAGAGGGAGGTGTGTTGTATATGTTTGCTACTTTGAGTTATTTGTAAAAATAATAAGGAAATATACAAATAAGTAAAGTTTAAGGAATGATTTGGTCAATCTTTGAATCAAAGCTACCATTTAGTAATAATTTTGGCTGGCAAACCTCTCTGCTTATTTCAATTGTCCTCTCATTAGCAGTTTCCCCTACCTGCCTTTCCACAAGGAACTCTGAGATTAGCTGATGCTGAGAAAAATATCAGATATCAAAATTATACAACATTTATTTCATTATCAGACTACAATTTATAGCTTGACTGTACAGCAAGACTGCTGTTTATAATTGATGCCACCAAACCTCATGAGAATTATACCATAGCAAATTCATATTACAAAATATCATGATCTACCAAGAACTTTTTAATGGGAGATAGGATTGCTAGGCTTAAGTGAATTTTTGGATTGTAATATAGCGAATTGTACTCCTTTCACCATGCTTAATAATACCTATTAATAATACCTATTAACTGAATTATACAGAATTCACCTTGTTCTAGCTGATAAACTCTTTATGCATTGTGTCTGTGTTAAAAAAAATCAGTGTGACTGATCTGAGATATTTATTTTTAACTACCATCTATGTGTCAAGGGCAAATTGAATGACATATGAAAAAATATATTGACCAAGTCATCCTGAAGCATCAGTCTGAGTAAAACACTGAGGAGTCATCAGGCACAATGTCCTGCTTAGCACTAAGGGTAAGCAGAGAGCCAGTGATCAGGATTTCTTACACATACATAGTATGGGAATAGGTTGAGATATTTTTCAGCCCCAAAGCCTCTAATCATTTGCTTAACTGGGTTTAAAACTGCAGGAGCCTTGTGCCAGGCATCAGCTATGCAGAGGGAACCAACTACTTCATACGTCAAACAGTTTTAAATTCCTATACCCAGAATAAACAACCAATTTCTACACTAAGGCCATTATCTTCCTAGAATTGGATATTTACCCTCAATTTATAATCGTGGGCCTTATGATTTACCCTGCCCAGTCTAATTTACCATCTTTCAGGTCCTAACAGACCCACTTATGCTACACTTCCTTAATGTGGCAGATGCCCCAGCCTCCTGTTTTCATTATGCCAGAGAGCTCTCTGCTCCAGCCTGGTTTGACTTATCAGTGCCGATGAAACTAGAGATATTAAGGAAGACCTCAGAAGATTCCCATGGAAAAGAACTGGACAATCATTAAAGTGAATCATTAAAGTGGAGAAGGGATCTTTACAAGCCACTCAATTATTTTCTCAAATTTAAAACTGAGTCACCAAGTTCCCAGTTTACCCAATTTTCTATACTGAAAAATAAGAGAGGGATGTCAGCAATTCATTTAATAGGAGGAAATTAGGTTCTGCAAAAGTAAACCAATAGAATTGAAAGTTATTATTGCAGAAAAGCTTTATGGGGAACAGAGTCCTCCCCTCAGTTTTTGGATAATAAATAGTTACAGAGGAATCCGTTTATTCTTAAAAAACTTCCTCAGTCTTGTACATTTGTATTTACTTTCAGTTAATATTTCTCAGAAAAAAGCTGAGCACAATCACATAAATGAGATAGAAAAAATTGAAACCTTTTTGATCCTTCACATGCCTCTTAAAATTACCAAGATAATAGATAGGCATAAAAAAATTAAGTAAATTTCACATGAATGTCATCTCTCTCATATAGCAGAACTAACAAGTAAAAGTTATATGTATGTGGTATTAGACCTAATTTTATAAAATAATGCCTGTGGTCACTCTGGCATCAGTTACTAATGGAGTCTCATTCCAGAATTAGAATAAGAATACAATTTAGTCCAAGAGGAGATTAAGCATTCACAAAAACATATTAATACAGGTACATAGTTAGGTTTTTAGATTTTATTATTTTAATTTTCTCTGTGCACTTTATAATTAAATATCTGAGATAATTCACAGTAAAATGTTGAAAGTTTTTTCATCATGTAAAATGTCTCACTAATTTTCATTCTCCCCTGTATAATACAATAGAAATGCTTTTCAGCACCTTTTTCTTGTGATCCATTAGTCCGAACTGAGGGACAGGTCTAGTGATATGCTTAGGAGCAAAATGTTATGGAAGATTAGACTCCAGCCTTACTTTTTTGCCTTTGGATAGTCCAAAAGCATGAAAAAATTGCTGATGATTTTGGCTACTTCCAACCTTCAGCTGCTTGCAAGCACTATGAATATTTTTAGATTTGATGTTATCTGATATTTCAAAGTACTAGATGTTGTCTTTTCCTTGCTGGAAAATATTGACGTGTTTGCAATATTTTGTTAGGCAGATGCACTATTTTGGAAAATTAATGTGTTTTCTTCACATTTTTCACAGAAAAGGGAATACATTTATGCATTTCTATCTGTAGGTCATATCTTTAAAGCATTACTGTATGATAACATTCTATTTGCCAATGGTTTGAGCATACGTTTGTTTTTTCTGTGAAGCAGAAGACTCCTTTGCTTATTTTATTCATCAGGAAATAAGGCATAAATTTGCAATGTGCTCTTGGTTGGTTAATGTATTTATGGATAAATGTATAAAGTATGTTGGTGGTGATATACATGATTTGGGACATAAATGTACTTGCACTTTGGTATCTAGATGATGCCATGTTTTTAACTGTGAATCTGAATTTTATGTAGGAAATGTTAGCTAGATTATATGATGCAATAAAGCTTATGGATTTTAAACTGCTATATCCAAGATAAAGATATTTGGTTTACATATGGTTCATATGGTACAGATTGTTCATAAGATGAAAAATATAACAAAATTCATTGAACAAGATAAAAGATAGAAATAAGTATATGAGCATATGTACCTTTAGAATGATTATGAAAAATGAGGAAATGGATGGAGAAATTTTAAGCCAGTTGGTAGAAAGTTTATAGGCAGTATATAGTCAGTTGTGAGAAATGAATGCCCAAAGAAGTGAAATGGTTGTGTGCTTTTATTTTCTTTGTTATGTAGAAACAAAAATGTCAGGAGATATGTAACATATCCTGACATTTTATAATAGAAATAATACTATGTAATAATTTGTGGGTAAAGAAATCAAGAATGAATAAATGCTTAATGAAAATGGATTAAAAAACAAAGTGAGTGACCAATAACAAAGAAGTAGACTCTGGTGTCTACTTCTACTATATAGAGACAACGGGATCCCAAAACAAATACATGAAGGAATTGTGAATAAATCTAGAATATGGGTGTCAAACTTGCAGCATCATGTTGCCATCACAATGTTTTTTCCAGTTCTGTTTTCTACCAGTTCTGTCCACCTCTGTAGAACCGGAACCTCTGAAGAGCAGCAGACATAGAACCAGTTCTATGTCTGCTGATGTTTTTGCCCACCTGCCCACCCAGCTCTTACCTGATCTTTATTTCCTGATTTTTCAACTTCAGCTGCCAAACAAGGCACAGCTGCAGTTAAAAAAGCAGGAAAAGAGGGCTGTTTCAAAGGCTGCTTTTCTGCATGCAGCTGCTGCTGATGATTTACAGGCGTGCGGCTCCCAGGGTGCAGGGAAGCTCATAAATCCTGAACTGGTAGTTAACCCTGTTGTATCCCACCCCTGTTTTTTTCCCTTTGTGGAACTGGAGTGGGCATGGTCTGTACGGGATGCATCCAAACCATAGGCTGCCAGTTTTACACCCCGAGTCTAGAGTAAGAAAACAATAAACAAATGATCAGATGAAGTTGAAGAAATCCTCAGAAAAGAGATTTAAAGAACAAATGGAAGTGATCTGTGGGTGTGTAGAATCAAAGGTAAGGCTAAAGGAATATTAAGAAATATAGCCAATGTTGCTTGGTTAAATTAGATTTAGCTAAGTTTCATTTTCATTTTTATTGCATGTCTTTTATTTCTTTTGCTTACTATTTCTTGCTCTGTTTCTGCATTTCAAATAATGCTGCTTATCCTGAAATGAAATAGCATGTTGGAAATGTATGCTTTCTTTCCACAGCCCAATTTTTCTCTCTGAATTTACTTTTCTTGGCAATCTCTCTTCCTCTTCTTTTTTATGGTCACTATCCTATTTCATTGGCACGGCCTTTGGATATGTGGTAAAGTAATAAAAAGAAGTTGCTGTTCTTGATCATGTTTCTAGATCTGTTGTCCAGAAATGTCTCACATTCATTTTCTTTTGCCATAAACCAAATAGTTGTCAATTCTATGTACTTGGAAATAGAAGAATCACTGGAGAAAAATCTATGTAGATTGGAATAGCTAGTCTGTTAAAATCAGCTGTATAGTACAGATAGATGTCTATAAGAGTTTACTACTTCTGTTATTGTTCTTGTTCTATTTTTGATAATATTTTCAATGCATTCTGGCAATGAAAAGGAATGTGCTTGTTTGATATTATACTATGAACCTTGAGGATAAATTCACTTTAAAGGGATTGAATAGCTATGGAAGAAAAAAATCAATGTAATTCTCTCTTCAGATTGGTGACAACATTTTAAGAATCCAAAGGAGAGAATCCTGTCTCAAGATCACTATTCTAAAATAGATAATAATGCTTACTTACCAAATAGAAGATAGGGAATTTTAATCAATTAAAATTGTAAATCATTATGAAAGCCTCAGCTAGAAAACTTTGTAGGAAAAACTACAAACTATTGATGATGTTTTTCTTCATTCCTCAAGGTATGTTGCAGCTAAAATATGAATATATTGAGCATGGAATTTAATTATTGGTAAAGATATCAAAGTAAAAGGGCAAAGCAAGCAAGCAAACAAAAATATTGTGGTAACTAAATGAGAATTCTCATGAAACATATGAACAAACAACTTCCTTCAGTATTTTCTGAAGAATATTCCTCCTGAAGCATAGATTTTACTCTAGTGGAAGTGTTTGTACAATAATTTCATTAATGTTTAAATTATTCATTGTTTCTTTTATATTCTGCTGAAATAACTGAGACAGCAAAAAAAAGTATTAAATAATTAACATGTATAGTAAAGCCAATAATTTTGTGCAGGATTTCCAGTTGTGAGAGCCACAGAAGGTGGACATCAATAAGAAAAAAATGAAAATTCATCTCCTGATTCAGATTTGGAAAGTAGCTTGCTAGAGAGTGATACTATCATCTCACCCGATTGATGAGGGCTGAAAAGACTGCAATTCATGAGGGTGGGATTCCGTTACTCTTGTTCAGTGAAGCCTAGAAAAGATGCTAAACTTCTAAAATAAGCATTCAGGTTCTTTGATATGCATGCCAGTGCATATAAAATGCAACATGACAAAAACAGCATTATGTCATAAGCATCACTGCAACATTAAGCCAAGGAAAAGAGCAGGTACATTAGCAAAATGGTAAGGGGATTGAAGTATTAATGTGACTTGCATTACAAATGTCAAGGCCAGTTTTCATATTAATACTATTACCACCTGATTTAATTATTTTCAAGAGGTGAGGAAGTTTTGACTATCTAATGTCACAAATAGAACTTTAAGAAACAGCTGCAAGGATCTGAAATTGCTGTGTTAATTACATCAAATCAACAACACACATGAGTGCTTGTTTACAAAGAAATCATGTTTACTCTAGTTGGGTTTATCAGATAAAAATAGTGTTAATAATGTAATTAAGAATTCAATTTTATGTATAAATTATCATAATTTCTTAAGGGGAAACATTTAAGCAGAGCAGAGATTCATTTTTATTTATAGATTAATTGTGATAAGCCTGGAATTTAGGTATTTAGTTTAGCAACATGGAAGCGAGTAATGCATCCTTGTTTGCATTTTAAATGTTTAGTGTATCTGATCAGTATTTGTGCACCATGTCAAATTTTATTCTGCTTGTGTCAAAATACTTATTATTCCTGACAAGTGTACATATTCACATTAATTCCTTAATCCAATTTTCTAATTGCCTTTTTGGCATAAGATTCACGATCTATTTGTCTTTATGGCATAATAATGCACTTTTAAAAATTAGATGCACCTAGCTTTGAAATGACTGCCCAGAAATATATGGCCAGTGCTTAGCTATAATGGATGTTCTTTTTTCCCCCCGCAATATAAATTGTTACAGAACCTTCACCTCATTTTGCTTTGTGAATATAATGAATACTTATTTCAGGACATTTTTATTCCTCTTCTGATTGTTTATACTGCAATAAAGAATTAAATGTTTTTAAAAAAGGAAGAGCCAGGGAACTAAAGTCTATTTTCCCCAAAATATCCAATCATCCTCTCACTGGTTTCCTATACTATTTGCATTTTTTCACCCCTTCTATGTAATATGCACTAGAAGACTGTGTTTACCATCCAGCAAAACCTCTGTGCATAAATCCCATTCATTATTCAATGATATAAGAAGTTTATCAGCCCAGTTTCCTACAGTCCCAGTGGACTAACAGAAGAAATTCCAGAATTTAGTTCTTCTGCTGTTCAAACTCTTTCAAGATTTCTACAACTTAAACCAAGTGCTCTGTAACAAAGTAGACAGTTACAAGATGTAACATTCTTTAGATCAGCTCTGGCCAGCCTTGGCAAATTTAAGACCTGAGGACTTCTGCCTTCCAGAATGCTGGCTGGGGAATTATGGGAGTTGAAGTCCACAGGTCTTAAAGTTGCCAAAGCTGGATATCCCTGTTAGTAGATCAAGATTCTGTTACTTTGCTTATGATATTAAAGTTTAATGAAATGATTTATTTCTGCCATATTGTCTTGTGTAATAGTCTTGTTTTCTTTGCACAGTTTAAAATACTCTCTGCAGGCCAAAAACTATTCAGTTTTGTACTTTTTGTTGGGTTGCTTCAAATCAATGTTTATCGAAATAGACAAAGCATATTAAATTGGTTTCAAAAGTGGGGAAATGGTTGTTTCAGTCCAAAGAATTAGAAAGGTCACTGCCTTGGGAAAGGCTTTAGCATAGAATGAAAAGTTCTTTGGGTGGAATAACTATCTGGGATTGGAATGGCTGCTGTTGTGAGTCTGTCAACAAGCCTACAGAAGTATAAAAGGGCCATTTTTTCAATAATTGACCCAATCATTATGTGAATACAAAACATATTTTAATTTTAACTGAATTGTTTCTTTTGTCAGGCAGTTGATTTTTGTTTTTATACTGTTAGATACCCTTTCTTAAATAAGGTTTTAGCTACCCTTTAGATTAGAACAGCATATTAGCTGCATTTTCACCATTTCCTGCTTGTATTATATATTCCAATGCTTTATTTATGACCTGGCTCTCTTTGGTGGCTTTTTTGGCAAAGCATAATGGCTTCTGCTTCTTACCATCCAAAACATGACAATTCTGGTAAATAAATTGAAGTTGCTAAGTGCTTTGGGCAAATAAACACGTGCCTTATCTCCCGACCTCCCTCCCCCAAAGCTGTGAAAAGTATGTGATAAACTGTACAGTTCAAAGAATGTGTCATGTCCCACTGAAATAACTTTGATTTAGGGTTATGTATTTATCTTTAAACAACTGACAAACCTAAGGGTATCTGAATTATGATCATTTGCTCTATGCTGCCTTGAGTGTCTTATTGCAAAATTGAAATGATATATGCTAAGATTGCACTTCAGCTTCTTCTGCCTTAAAGCATGCTATAAAAAAACTTTCTCAGCCAGAAATGAGAATACTGTATGTAGTTGATTTTGATGAAATTCGACTGAAAATGCTTAGTGCTAATACTATTTGAATCAGGCTTGTTTTTTTTAAATTTATTGGGAGGAAAGATAGCAAAGATCACTGCACTTTGAAAAGTGTTGTATATGGTAACAATGCGGTATTGATTGAGTGGGGTATTGATTGAGTGACAGTGAACTGGCCACGCCCACCCTGGCCACAAACCCCAGACTGCCCGAGGTCAAACACAACCCTGATGTGGCCCTCAATGAAATTGAGTTTGACACCCCTGCTGTTTTCTATTGGACTTCGAAAGTATCAAAAAGATTTGGATGGTTACAGTAGCATTAGGGAAAAAGGGGACACTATGGAAAATCACTGTTGTAGTTTATGAGATATTTGCATGTTGTTGTTTGAACTTCAACCTTTGTAATGTTTGGTAACCTGCAGAAAGCCTATGGAAATGTATAGAAGATTAAGCAAACAAATAAAAACTCAAAGGAATACAGTGAATTAAAAGGAAATAACAAAAATTGATAAATGGCAGTCCTTCTTAGTAAATATTGAATTTTCAGTGTTTCTTGTTTTTCTACAGTTTTCCTGAGATCAACCATTTTTGTTAATGCCTAAATAGGTTTTTTTCAATAAATATAAGTCTTTATTAATATTCTTTATTATTTATATCAATTTTCTTTTTAAAGATTTTTTTGTTTTCTTTCATGTTTAAATAACAATTTTTCTTACTCTTTGTACTTTTAGGCATTTCAGTGGGAGTTTTATTTTCAAAATAAATTTTGTAGCTCAGTTGCCTTCTGTTGGAGGAAAATAAACAAAGCTTTATTTTTGTAATATAGTAATTATAAAGTTATTTTTATTCTCTAATGAATGCTGACATGGCTGCTGATTACATGATCAGATTTTATTTAAATTAATTAATACTTGCTGCTACATTTGTAAGAATGAAAATTAATATCAATTATTGTAGATTTTTTTCATTTAACTCAGTAGTTGAAATTATTCCTGAAAATGTATATTATAATGTATAAATGGCACTTTAAAAATGAAGAAATACTTGTGCAAAAGCTTAGAAGGTGACATATTTGAAAGAGGGAAAATGTTTTATGGCATTTTAAAGTCACCATGTTTATGCCTTTAATGTTCATTACCCTACATAATTTCTCAAGGGTTACAGAAGCAGTCTGTAATCCTTGAGAAATCATGCCATAATGCATATCTCAGGTCCAAAAGACCTTTAGGAAATGATGTTGAAAATCCTGTCTCTCCTTTTAAAAAAATACTTGAAGTATAGTTTGATTTAAAATATATATATATATGTAAAGCCAGCAAATAATCTCAGTCAATCAATCATGTATTTCTTTTCTTTTCTTTAATTCCAGGGTTCTCCAAAACCAATTGCCATTGAGCCTTGCTCAGGAAACAAAGCAGCTGTACTCACTGTGTTTTTATGCCTGCCAAGAGGATCTCTAGGGGTTCCACCACCTGGTCAATCAGGTAAAATATCTAAGTCCTGTATTCAAATCCAGTATTATTGTCCTGGCAGAACTGGATCTTTTTTTTTTTTTGAAAGTGAAAGCATCTGGGTCAATTGTTCAAACCTGGTTATTTAAAATTGAAACCAGTAACTTGTGCTTTATATTGTGTTAATATTGAACTCCTTTCAAATTCTTCTGCCTTATTTGGCAGACTAAGTTATCTTTATACAAAGAAAAGTCAATCAGAACTGACAAGGCATAGATAGTTGCATTGCTTCTATATCTGAATTTCATACATTCAACCTCCTTTTAGATAAACTCTGGCACTTAATAGAAGACTAGACAGATAGCAAGTCATAACATTGTATATATAGGTGTAGTCATTAAGTATGTGCATATGTATTTGCTATATAGCAAAATGTTCTTCGTAACATGCAAAAATTCCTCAAACCCCATCCCCTGGAAGAGTCAGGTCTTCGTTTCTGAAATTCTAGCAAGATGCTTTACATTGTGACAGAGAAGGGGGTGGTATGAAGAACCATCCCCATAATCCCTGCTTCATGAAATCATGCATGTAGTGGAATTGTTTTTCTAATTGCAAAGAGCTGAGTCCAAATTAGTTTATCTGATTTCTTTGATATTAACTTCTCATCTTGCCAATTAAGATTGACCTTTGTAATTGATCACTGATGTAGTTTAACTGTAATACATTCCTACACTTTATTCTGAATTCACAAGAATCCAAGCCTTGATTTTCTTTCCAGAGGCTTCCTTGTCTCTTCTTAAGAATCAGATAAATATGTATTCCCAGTAATAAGAGTCACCTGATGAGTGAGAGGGGCAGAATATAAATTTAATAAATCTGGTAGATGGATAAGGACATTGCCCACTTAGGATAAATGACAATTAATTTAAGAAAAATGTGTTTGGATGCAGATTTGATTAGGTTTTGGTATGAACATGTCTGGACATATGTTTTATTTACAGGAATAATCTAATAAATAAAATAACATTCTGTTACAGATAATCTAAAGAATGTGTGTGTGTGTATCATTTATATCATCTAAAAATCATTTAAATGTGCATGTTCAATTTTAAAAAGACATAAGTATATATTCCTAGCAACATGGTATGTGTTATAATGAAGCAAATCATCCACAATCTCAGATAAAATATACTCAAATAAATTTAAGCTTGAAGATTGAGAATGGTTATGTGTTCATCTAATATGCCACTTAACATAGTGCTTGTAATTGTTTAAGCAGATGATAACAGTACTTTCTGTACATAATCCTTCTCAAAAATGGCACTTATCATTGCAGAAATGGATTGAGGGCTTTTGACTTAAACTTAAAGACTTAGTTGGCAACTATAATTCATGTGAAACTGTTTAAAGAGGCTCACTTAACCTTATCACTGAGTGCACAGCTGCTTCTTTCTCCTTGTCTTGTTGCTATCATTTGCCTTTCTTCTTTACTGTACTGTGGGAGGTGGACACTATCCTTCAGGAGGTCAGATTCATTCAAGAGCTGCAATTTCCCGGTCCCTATTATAGACTAATTTGCAACCGTGGGGATAATTATAATGATAATTATACAATGATGGAAAAACAGTTTTATATATTTCAACAAACAGCATGCAGAATTCTGTGTGACTGTGTTATACAAATAGAAATGTTCCGGAACTGTGCAGATTGTATAGCTGGAATAAACAGTGCAAACTGGAAAAATTCTTAGAAGTATTTATAATTGTTATAATTTTTGTAATTCATTCAGCAGCACTGGGCTGACCCTAAAATATAACAAGGATTTTTCTTCTTGTTCGTTACCTTTGGTAGTTTTAGCTACAAGATTACAGCTTCAGTTTATTATTTTAAAATAATAAAAGAGCTAGTGTGCTCTAGTGGTTAAGAGCAGCAGGTAGAAACCAGGAAACGGTGAGTTTTAATTCTGCTTTAAGTGTGAAAGCTTGGATGACTTTGGGACAGTCACTCTGTCTCAGCCCAGCTTACCTCACTTGTGGGGAAAATAGGAAGAGGAAGGAGTGATGATGTTATAGTGTCTCCACATCATGCGATCCTACACTACTACTTCAAGGTGTTCTAAGCTCAAGTAAAGGCAAGATTTTTAAAAAATTTAAAAAAATATCAAAAGTTTTCATTCACTCAGTCTTTCATCTCAGAATAAATAGTAGAAACCAGCATACCAAGTAACTAAGAACCAAACTAACTGCTTAGCTTCTTTATTTTAAAGAAGGGCCTGAAGTAAGTGAATATATATGGAGCTAATACTCTGAACAGTTTTGGAAATATGAAGCCAACAATGGATAACATTTTAAAAAAATGAAACAAACTGCCTGAAAGAAAAGCAGATTCAGGATTATTGGATTTTGTTTTTAAAGGAAGGATGTTGGTCTTAGAATATGCAAAGAAGTGCTTGGCAAATTATTATTCAAAGAAATTGACTAGTCAGAAGAATTTCTAGGCTGGAGAAGCTATTAAATGGTGAAAAAATAAGCCTAGAACAACAATGGAGTTCTCCTTGCTGGAGGTTTCTCATGACCTCCAGCAAGTAATCTCATGGATTACATTTGTAATGGATAATTTGGTGGATTTCTGCACAAAGCCAAGTGTTGGCTAGATAACCTATAAGGTTTCTTAAAATGAAAATTGTAGATAGATTTCTTTCTTATTTACTTTAATTGATAAAGACAATACACTAAACAACAACAATTGCTTTACTCTACAAGTACTTAATATATAACAAATTGCTTGTTGCCATTGTCATATCTTTAATATCTATTTTGATCCTAGTTGATTTGATTGCAGAGGTGATGATACTGGAATTGTTTTCCAAATTGGAGAGAATATGTTTTTTTTTTTTTTGAAAAAAGTGATTTTTACTGAAACAGAATATTAAGAAAATGATGCCAATTATTCCTCCTAATTGATAAAATAAGTATTCATATGGCTTTCATTTGCACAGAAGAAACTTGGTTGGAGTTTGGCTATAATCAAAAGTCATAAAATGTTTTATTCAAGTTCACTTATCTATTTCTTTGACCTTGCAATAGTTTCAGTAGCGTAAACATACATATGGTCTTCAACATATGACGACAATTGAGCCCCAAATTTCAGTTGCTATGCAAGACAGTTGTTAAAAGAGTTTTGCCCCATTTTGTGACCTTTCATGCCACATTAAGTGAATCAGTGCAGATGTTAAGTTAGTAATATGGTTATTAAGTGCATCTGGATTCCCCATTGACTTTGCTTGTAGAAAGTTGCAAAATGAGGCAACTCTCTTAACAACAAGACTTCAGGGTACTGCAAACATAAAAACATGCCAGTTGCCAATCACCCAACTTTTGATCATGTCACTTGAGGTGCTACAATGTTCATCACTGTAAAAATGGTCATAAATCACTTTTTTCAGAGTGGTACCTTTGAATCATCATTAAATGAATGATTGTAAGTTAAAGTCTACCTATACATCTGACATACACAGAAATAGATTATAAAAAAATAATGAACATTAGCTATGAAAAAGTTTTCAATTTCAGAAAATGTATTCAGAATGACTATGCTTTAGAAATTGAAACAACTCCAGTGTAACTGCTTTAGAAAGTATGTAATATAAAAGTAGGGCAAATATTTTTAGGAAATTTGCTTGGGGAAAGTGTCTCTCTGAGGTAACAGGACTGCTATAAAACACTAATAAATAATAAATGTATGAAATAGCATAAATACTGCTTGATCATTATTTCCATATTTGTCATGAAATATGTATACTGTTATGGCCAACTATTATAGCCACTGAAAATCTCCAGCAATAATTCAAAATGTTCTCTTCTCTAAATTGATGGTGACATGAAAAAGTAAGGAGCTCCAAGAACAAGGGCTACGAGTAGACTGGTGGGCTTATCTTCAAATAAAAAGCCGATATAAAATAGAAGTAAAGGAGTACGGAATATACTTGAAACCTCAACAATTAGACAAAATCTTATTAGGACCAGATTAAAAAAAAATATTACCAAAATTTACAAATATCTCCTAGAAGTAGATATAGAAGAAGAAGTAGTGAAATGATGTATGATCACATGGGGTTAAAATATTGGTCATAACATATAGTTATCAGACTGGGAGACCGTATGGAATAGAAATCACAAATTAACAAAATCAGCAGCATACAAAGAAAATGCATATAAAATATTCTATAGGTAGCACTTATCCCCTTCGAGATTAGCAAAAATGTACCCTAAAATGAGTCCAATATGTTGGAAATGTAAAAAAAAGAGGGAACATATTATCATATGTGGTGGTCCTGCCCAGAGGCTTGAAAATATTGGCTTAAAATCAAAAATTGGCTACAGGAAATCACCAATGAAAAATTAAACCTAGAACCAGAACTCTTTCTATTGGGGATCTTCAAAAAAAAAATACATAAAGAGCACAAAATACTTATTACACATATTGACTGCTGCCAGGATTGCCTTTGCCCAATGTTGAAAACAGCCATATATACCCGTAGAGGAACTGGTTATACAAAAAGTTATGAATTGTGCTGAAATGGAATTTAAAAGATAAGGAAGCTTCAATATTTTATAAGGTATGGGAACAATGGTATGGCTGGATTGATTGGAGACAGATTAAGAATAGGTAATTATGAATAGAATAAAGATAGAATAAGAATATAATTATGCACAAATTAATATCTGTAAATATTGCACAAATGATTGTTACACGATAAACACCACAAATAGCTGTTATTGAGTGATATATTTTTATGTTTTTAATGTATTACAAATTCAATAAAGTTTATTTAAAACAAAAAGTAAGTCCTTCAGGAATTAAGAAAGTGACAACAGTTCAAATAATAGTTGGATTTATGTGAGAATTAATTTGTATACATTTTAGAAATGTTATGTTACTAGTGACAGTTTTTATTTAGATCTTTGGGTTTTTTTTGCTATTATTCCTGTGCCATTTCAGATCTTCCTATTTTAAGTGGCTCATAAAAAAAAGAGTACAGTAATAGAGCACTATAGGGAAACAAGACAACTGTTAAAAAACATACAAAATCATAGTCCTAGCCTAATAAGTATACACAATAACCATGTATGAATGAACCATCATATAATATTCCACACTTAAAAGTCATGGTATTAGTGTTCTCATTCATTTTAGGTACAATTTGTGTCTCAAACCCTGAATTCTCTTTTCAACAGCTAACTTTTCAGAAGTTTTCTAAAAATCAGGAATGAGGGCACAAATCTTACTTCTGGTAAGAAGGCACTCCACAAGAGGAATTCCTGCATGAAATGGTATCTTTAATCCCTTCCTGTTGCACTTTATAGGACTAAGGGACTCACTGCAGGCACACTGGGCAAGCACTTTCTACATTTGAATAATCTCAAACCATGTAGGATTTCAAAGGTGATCAGCTAATCCTTTGAATTATATTTGGACATTCCTACAATGCTAGTGTTATATGGGAATACTGAATGCATTTTGCAATAGTTTCAATTACTAGAATGTCTTTAAGGTCAATCTCATTTAGTGCACATCTCGCTTATGAGATGACAAGGCATGAGTAACTGCTGCTGATGCCTTCTGTTTCATAAATGCTTGCACCTGGAATATCAACTATTGCCAGAGGATACTAATAGCCAAACTTGCATAGCTTCTATCATTTGGCCTTTAAAAGGAGCAAAATTAGAAGAAGCCTCCTCTTGCCTTAATGTAAGATGAGGCAACTAGTTCTCCCTCCATGAATTGTAATAACTTGTGATAAGTTAGCCAAATTGCTTTTAGTGAAAGAGCCAAGGCAAGCCTTGTCTTAGCAAATCAAGAAAACTTAACTTCTCCCTGCGAAATAACTAGCTCCAAATCTCAGATTTTCCCTTCCTATGATGTGAGTATAAATAATTGTCCTGTGCTCTTCTTACATCTATTTTGGCTACGTTGTTTTCAAATGTAGTCTTGGCTAGTAAAAAGTTATTTACTTCTGGCTGGATTAATGTCTCAAGATAGTGAACATGAGTTTCATTTTTCATCCTTTGATCGTGCACTATAATTGCTACACTTGGGGAGCTAGCTTCTGTTTAGTCTCTGTTCCAACCCATCAGCAATATGTACCCTAATTGCATCTTGCAAAATGCTTAAGAAAATATATATCTCAAGTCAAGTTGTCCTTCACCTTCATCCAGAACAACTTGATTTATTAATGATCCAAGAAATGCAGTAACCTTTGTAACTTCTTCAGATGTTTGATCATTTATTTTCTTTGAATTACCAAAGTGGTCAGCCTTTGCAGTACAACATAATAGATCAAATCAGCTAAAGCCAAGGGAAGTAGATTTTAATTAGCTCCAAACTATCTTCAGGCAGCATGAAAATTTTGCCTAAAATATAAATTAAATGTTAAATTTAATATGTTGCATGCAGTTATATCTGCTTGTTAAACTGTGAGGGACTCAATTCAAACTAAAATGTAATGACCTTAATAATCTTAATCCCTTATTATTGTATAGTCCAGGTCAGAATAGCATGAAAGTAGATGGTCAAAGGCAAACATGTTTATACTAGAGAAGTTAAAAAAATAGACCAAGTTACAGATATCTTCTATGCTAGAACCAGATCTAAATAATGGGTTCAGAACCCACATATTATCTGTTTAGATTCTGAAAGCTTAGCACATTATGTTTACACTTTTTATGTCAATTACTATTGTTATTTATTATTTGTCACATGGTCAGCCAGATGTTAAGACTGCATTTGGCATTTTTGTCCACCTTATTCCTTGAATTTGAGCAGCACCCATCTCCCAGCAACTGTGAGTGATTCACAGGTAAAAATGGAACAATACAACAACAAAAACAAAGAACAAAAGTTGGCCAAAAAATCAGGCAACAGCAAGAAGCAAATACAAATTATCCAAAAGGGGCTTCAATCATTCTCACCAAAGGCCTGGAAAAGAGCAGAGGTTCATGGCCCTTTGAAATATCAGCATCTAGATCTCAGGGATAATTATATTTCAGAGGTTAAACATTAAGACAGAGAAAGTGCACACCTATGGTTCCAATAGATGTCAAAGAAACCAGTAGCACACCAACCTGCTGGATCAAATTAGCTGGGCAGATACTATGGGAGATAAATGGTCTCTCAAGTAACCAGGTCTTAGGCAATGGTTATTTCATTTGCTATTTAAATACATTTGAGTTTTTTTTAAAAAAGAAATGATTTTGACAAAACTTTTCTGCTAATGTTTCATACCACCTAGAAAAAAAATGTGACTCATTTCCATTGCTAATCTAGGGCTAGGGGAAAAAATGGAATAGCTGCTACATGAAAGCAGAAGGATACAGAAAAATAATATTTTGTTGTCGTCTAGTGCAGGGGTGTCAAACTCACGGCGTCACAGCAGCGTCTTCTGACGTATCATGACTTTTTCCTCCTTTGCTAAACCAGACATGGGCACGGCCAGCACGTGATGCATCTGGCCCTGATCTAGTGGTTCAAGTTTTAGTGGTTGGAATTTGGTAACCCTGGATCATGAAGTACTGTACTTGGCAAATGGCTTTCTAACCAAATTTAGCCTTATATACATCTATTTCCTAGTTGTTTGCTTATGTTACACAATATATCTGGTAATGTAGTGTAATGCTAGATAATGAAGGATCCTATAATAGGTTGGATTAGAGCACTGTTTCTCAGTGACTTTAAGATGTGTGGCCTTCAACACTCAGAAATCGCAGCAAGCATAGAGGTTACACTAGAGACTTGTTCAGTTTGAAGCACATATCTGCAAAAAAAAAAATTCATTAGTATCATTATGAATAAGTACAGCTTTTGATAGTGTTTACTCTGCCTAGGATAAATATATCTACATAATTACTTCCTTTATTTAGTGTGTACACACACACAATATAAATATATGCTTAAAATATTTTGTAAGATTCTCATCTTTTTTGCCCCTTCTTCTTTTTTTCTGAAGTAACTAGTGTCGGAACTGGCATGAAAATTTATTATGACTATGTATCAACCGTTATATCATCTGCAGTTAATCTATCCCCAAAGTTTGGTTTTCAGATTCTTTTCTCATTTTGAGTGTAATATTCTCAGACCTGTTTTTAGAGGATTTATTCTGCTCCTAGATTGATTTTTTTCTGTATAGCTTACCAAAGGTACATAGCCAGATCTTCTGTTACTTATTTCTTTCATTTGTTCCCTTGTCACTAGTATTTTGCTTCTTTATCTGATAGTCCATGCATTTTTTTAAAAAATCCCTTTATATTCCGGTTATCTTGTTTAGTTTGTTTGTTGCCCAATATATTGGAGAGGTATAATTTAGTCGTTTGGCTGCAACTGTTCTTGGACTGAAACTTCTATGTTATTTAATCTGTTCTCTGTTATTTAGCTCCCCTTCATTTTTCATCATCATCTGTTGGATATTTTCCACTTTTTCATTTGTCTTTTCAATTTTTTGTTCAATTTTCTGAATTCCTTGCATGATCATCTGTAATGTCACTTCCTTCTCTTTCTCTTTTTCTTGTTGTAATATTGTCTGTATAGATCGTTGTCCTCCAGATGGTGAGGGGCTTGGTATCGAAGAAGCTGGGGCTGTTGTCTTTCTACTCATCTTGTAATGCTTATCTGTAAAGAAAGAGAGAGAAAAAAGAAAAAGAAAAAAAAAGAGGAAAAAGGAAAAAGAAAAAAAACCGAAGGCATACAGTTGCCATTCCAAAGGAAAAAAGGAAAAAGAAACTCTTCAGGCACTTGTATACCTTAATCCAATTATTTGCAATGGTAGATCTAAAAACTAAAAAGGCAAAAAGAGAAAAGAAAAATATTCTATATGTTCCTCTTAATAACCAAAAAAAAAAAAAAAACCAAAATGAAAGGTTAACATTGTAGTTCCTGGTTTAAAAGGTCAAAATCCAATTAAAGAGAAAAGAAAAGCCCAACTAATGGGGGGGGGGGTTAGAAAGGGAGGCAAAAGGTAAAAAACAATCGTAATATAAAAGAAGCCTCTGCCGCCAAATATCCAAGGCTCTTTGATAAGTCAGCTCAGAGTTTTTCAAGGTCACTTCAATCTTCTTTCTTTCAACTTCAACTTCAGACTCCAGCTATCTGTTCACAAATGAGCACCTCAATAAACAAACTGCCATGCTCATCTCTATCTTTTCCAATACACAGCTCAGAGTCCTTGATTGCAACACTAACTACTACACTGAAAGAAAAAAGAAACAATGTGTCCAAGCCTCTGGGCGGCAGTGCTACTTACTTTCTTTCACTTTCACTTCCCCCTCCTCAATCTACAGCCAGGAACTAAAAGAAAAAAAAGTAAAATCTTTTCCCTTTTTTTTTTTTAAAGGGAGAAAAATCAATTTTAAGTCAAGCAGAAGAGTCTTAATCAAAAAATAATTTTCAAAAGCATTGTGAGAAAAAGAGAAAGAAATACAAACAGAAATAAAAAGATTAAAAAGTACCAGTCCAGCTTAAAGTAAAACACCTTTGCAAATTCAAAATTACAATAAAAAAAAAAGGGGGGGGGGACAAAACTTTCACTTTGACAATTAATCACGCTTAAACTCTTTCCTCTTCACTTTTAGTCCACTTTCATTTTTTCAGGGTGTTCTCTCCAAGAAATAATAAGTAAAAGTTCATCTCACCAAGCTGACACACTTTCTTCCAATCTCTTCCGTTCCGGAGCTGCCCCAGCTTCAGCAGCTTGGAAGGCTGCCTCTCCGCCGCTGTCAAAAAGGGTTTTCCCTGGGATCAACAGGACATGCCCTTGTCAATCACCATCTCTACGGGACGGTTTAGGTCCATGGGGACTGACCAGCAGCTGAGATATCCATGGTGATCTTGGAGAATCAAGATCTCCCGTCCAACCGCCGGGACGCCAGCTCTGCCCTTCCCTCTTGTATAATGAAAAATATAAAGTACTATTAGATTAAAAGAAACATCTATTGGTCACACATGCCTCCAATATTATGGCTTGCTCCAGGTAATCCTGAACTTACAAGCAAAATTAAGTCCAAAATTTATGTTACTAGGTGAGACAGTTGTTAGGTGAGTTTTGTTCCATTTTTTATCTTTCTTGCCACAGTTGTTAAGCGAATCGCTGCATTTCTTATGTTAGTAACACACTTGTTAAGTGAATCTGGCTTCCCCATTGACTTCCCCATTGACTTTGCTTGTCAGAAAGTCGCACAAGTTGACCACATGACCCTGGGACACTGTAACTGTCATAAATATCAGTCAATTGCCATTGTCTGAATTTTGATCATTTGACCTTGGGGACACTGCAATGGTCATAAGTATGAAAATGGTCATAAGTCACTATTATCAGTGCCTTTGTAACTTTGAATAGTCACTAAACAAACTGTTGTAAGTTGAGTACCTACAGTTGGCTTATATAGGTTTGCTCCAGCAACAAAATAGAGCTCCCTTGCCAAAATATTGCCCCACTGTTGTTTTCTAGTATTTCTTGAAGTCATTTCTGAAAGCCATAACAAAAAGAAGACAGTTTATTGGCCATATTTTACAGCCTAGGAAGCTCCTACAGAAAAGACTGGATAAATTGTAAATCAAATCTATTTACTATCATACTTACCCACTACCCAATACATCAGACTTTTAGTTTTTGCCTGAATAGCAAGGAAAAAAGACAGCTTTATATCTAAATCAGTGCAATGATCAAATGCAACCAATAGACCTTATATAATAGTGCAGTATCAACAACTCATAGTCTGATGACTTTTGCCAGACTCAATTTGATGGAATAAAAGAGCTCACACCCACAAAACATGGATATAGTGTGGGCCTCTTGCAAATTGCATAACTTGCTTTAATTTTTTTTTTAAAAAAATATCCCATCTGAAATGGCCTTCAATGCTTCAAACACCTTTACTTCTCTTTCAGTCCTAGGCTAAAGCCTAGGTTTTGTCAAGAATTGTTCTCTACAAGAAAAAATTCCTTCATCTTGCTATCATCTTGTTTTCTACATATTACCACCAGCTTCTCGACAAGTATGAATGCTTGGATATTGCCAAGAAAACCATTGCATCATTGACATGCAATAATCAATCTAAAGTTCATTAATAATTTTGTGGCATTTAATAGGACACATCATATGAAATTAATGTTCCAACTCTGAATTATATCTTTCATAGTAAGGTGATTGCAGCCAACTCTTACTTAACATTCTCTGTGATGCTTCCTATTCATGAAGCAAATTTTATTTTGTCTCAACCATATTTTAAGTTCATCAGAGACTAATTTCACATTCTGTAAAGCAAAACTCAACTGATTTATAATGTAACAGAATGTTCAAGTTAGTTAATTCAAAAGTTATGTAAATAATTAATGTCAATTTCGTATGAATTCTTCAGTTTTCTATAAAAAAGGATTACTAGTGTAAAAGTAGCACTTGATTCCTCTAAATAACAGAGGCAGAACTTCAGAAATAGCAATACCACTAAAGGGCTAAATGACAAACATACTTTAATTAAATAAATTACAAAGCAACTTGACAAAAATCAACTTAGATTTCCATTATTCAAAAGTTTTTTTTAAAATGTTTCAACATAAATGAATTGATCCAAAATACTATTAGAAATCATACAATCCAAACATTGGAAGAATGTGAGACATCATCTTCTCCTAATTGTTGTTTAGTCCAGGATCTAGTAGAATATTTTAGAAAGAAAATCTAGCCCCTGTTTAAAGACATCCAATGAAGAATTCACCAGTTCATGTGTGGTCTGTCCATTAGCTGGCAGTTCCTACAGTCAGGAGATTTCATCTGACATCTACTTTATAATTTTAACTCACTAACTCCACTCCTGTCATTCAGGACAACAGAAATGAAGTTTCCCCTGTTTTTTTCAAAATATGAAATGTAAAAAAAAAGTAATTTTTAAAATGACATTTGCTAGCTAACAAAACTGAGTAGATATCTCAGTATGCATAACTCATTTAGATTATCTTTGAAATTTTATTATTAAAGATACTTTGTAGGAATTGCAAAAATTTGCAGAATTTCATAGCAAAAATATTGCACCTGCTTGCCAGTTAGCACCTTCATTTTTCTTAATCATGAAAGATCTGCCAGATATAATTTTTGAAGTCCCATTTTTTCAGATTTAAAGAAAAATTACATTTTAGAGCTTTGGGATGCAATATGAAGAGAGAATCACACACTGGAGTTTCTTAATATTAAACTATTCACTTTCCAGACTGTTATATGTTTCTCTTGTCTAATTGCTTATATATTGTTGAAGCAATAAAGCTGACCATACTCTTTGTCTAGTTAAAACTTGTAGATAGATATCTGGTGGAAGAAACAAAATGTGGAACTGATAAGCTACGAAGTCACCATATGAAGAACTTTGTTATATGATGGTTTTATTTATAATTGTTTCCATTTCCTTTTAAATGTTGAGACAACATATTTTTCTAAGATGTATCCATTTTTAATGTATTTAATTTAAATTATATGGCCGCCCGTCTGTGCAAGTGACTGTATAGCAAACAATCTTAAAATAAATTAAAAACAAGTTCCCATCAACACAAATGCAAAAATTATACTATCTACCATTAGATGTGCTCTTTATTCAAATGGTTTATTCTTTGGAAATATTTAAATGTCCCCAGTTTTTAGAGAACAGTGAAAAATAAATGGGAAAAACCCCCCAATGCTATTAGTTTTCCTACCACTGGAAATGGACATTAATATGTTTTTTCAATTTTTTATCCCCAAACAGATTGAACTGTTTTTTTAACTATTACAAAAATGTGTCAGCCATTAAGAATACATGAAAATTCAAATGTAACAACAGTAAGAAATACTTAGATATTAACACATCTCCATAGTAAGTACTGAAGAAAATGTTCAATAAACTTAAATCTCTCAGACACATATACAGATACAGGTGCCCCAATCCACCTCTGTTTTTCCCAAGTATCAGTCCTCCCAAAACATGTTGGATGGTAGAATGGTAAGTGAAGGTGGATGGTAAAAAAAACCCCAACTGTATACAAACAAGCCATTTTATCCTAGCTTACTGTATAATAGACTTTATTTATAGAAGTTAATATTAATTTGTTCACATTCTTTCTCTTATTTGACTGGTGAAATATGAAAAATTATTGTGTTGATTTCCTAAATACTTTATTCACTGCAGTTGTGTGGTATTCCATACATTTACAAAGACTGTATAAAGGTTATGACACCTGGAAAGGCTCATAGATCCATTGCTAACTCTCTATATTCATCAGCATTTCTAGTTGAAATAACACATTTTATATCTCAATGTCAATATCTGTCACAGCCCCTAATTTTTGTCTCTCTCAAAGCCTGGTACTAAAAAAATGTGTCCTAGGTCTGAGTGAGGAACTGCAACACCATCCAGAATCAAAGATGGGAAATGTCCAGGTCTGAGAATCATGGTATCCAAAACTCAAAGCCACTTGATCGTGGTGGGCTTGCCAAAGCCTTTTTTTTTTCCTATTCAAGTCCCCACAAACTTCAAACATTCATAGAACCCCAACAGCTTCACTCAGCCAAGACAGAGATATAAAATTAAAAAACAGAAGTGAGGACAGATGAGAGCAATTGATCACCCAATAAGTAAGAGTCTAGGACTGGATTGTTCCTCCCAAACACTGTCCCTGGAGAAAGAAGAAGACCCGTTATAACATCTTGCCAAAGAGAGCCCATGTTTGGGTTACATACTGTATGGCGATCAAAGCAATGAAAGTCAGTATTTCTTTGTTCTTATTGCATAAGTCAAATGTGCTGCAGTGGTGTTATTTAAGGTTTCTGGTGATTATAGGGTACGGATGCACAGGACATTCGCTGGAAGGTTATTGTGACATTTTTGCTAAAGATTTTGCTGATGAAACCAATCAAATTTCCTCAGGTCTGGAATCTACTTCAGTAGATTACGATGTGTAGATTGAGCCTAAATCGTGCAAGGTTATCTGAGATTTGCTTCAATTTGTGGACTCTGAAAAAGTAGATAAAGTTCTTTGTATTATGAATTCTATTCTCACCTGTCTCCTTAATGCAGTCAGCTGAATAACTTGATTTAGCAAATGCTCAATGTTTCTTTGAGAGTACTTGAACTATTTTGAAAGAGAAAATGATCCTTCCCTTCCTAAAGAAACAATTTTGTGACCCAGCCATTACATAATTTTATTACTTCTACCTTTTCATTTGGAGTGTACTATGTTGCCTTTGTAGAAAATAAGAACTGCATTTTTTTCAGAAGAATTAGATGTGTGTGACCACTGCTATGTCATCCATGTCAAAGATACTAATAGCTGATTTTGATCCCCATTTTAAGATGTTGTTATTTTGATAATTTTAAGAAATAATTTGTATCATTATCTATGCTATTCTTTTATTGTCAACACCTAGAAGCCTTTTTGGAATAGGGTGATATAGAAGTATTATAAGGTGGTAAATAATAAATAATGTATTAATATATTGCTAACAATCCCACTATGTCTCAAGATAATGTACTCAAGCATTGAGGGTATATGCTGTTTAAAATGAAACTGATACATTATTTTAAAAAAGAATAGTGAGCTGTGTATATGTCTATGTCTATGTGTATGTGGTGGTGGGAAGAATGCATTTTCAAATTTAACCAGTTTCCCCAGGCAGGCCCTTGAGCAATTTACAGCGATAATCTTTTTTTTAGTTTAATGAATTCTTACCTTGCTGTACCTTCTTTGATATGAACTTTTTTGCAACTTCAAAAGAAAACCAAAAAAAAAAAAATATTGTAGGCTGCCACAAAACTATGAACTTACCATTTAAGGATGTTGTTAAGAAACTTTATTCTTTATTTCCAATCTTTATTTCCGAGCTGCTTTTGTTACCACCTTGAATGTATACTTAGTATGGGTAAAGACGTGTGACTTGTTTTCAGTATAATTCTGAACATCACTGCATATGAATTTGTCTATATGCTAACATGCTTTGGAGAGATAAATCAGAAGAAGACAAGCAAGATTTCTGTATTTTAAATACAGACTGTTTTTTTTATTAATAACAGAAATACTAAATACTATTTCATTGCCCAGCATTTAATGTTAAGCACCAAGACAACTTTAAAAAAAAGTTGTAAAACCTGTACTCCATAAAGTAAAAGTTGTAATCCAGAAAAAATATTGATGAAATGAAATAATGTTCTTTATGCTACAGTAGCTTGATCAATTTTATTTTGATAATATTCTTTTGCTCATTTTACCAATTGTTTAAACAATTTGACTAGTTATATAGTTATAGATAGTTGAAGAGCAAAATACAAAATGGATCTAGTAAATTACAAAGGTTCTATTGGTACAATGGTACTATAGTAGCAGAGATAACATTCCATTGCTAAAATGTATCAGAAATTGGATGTTTTGCAAGGATTATGCCTTACTGTATAATTTATACTTTGTTTTCCTATATGTTAACTAGATCGCCTAATGATTTCATTGCAAACCTGTGTCTCTAAAAGTGAAACTCTGTTTTATAAGGTATCACCAAATGATTGATTTTATGGAAGAAATACACATTCTGTAGTATATGTTTTGGAGTTAAGATTTTTACTTATGTTTCTAAACAAAACGTGATGTTAAAGAGGCCTCACAGATTTTCCTCAAATCTGACAATGTAAAATGTAACATTTGGAATCTCTTCCTTTCAATTTGTTTCTTCACTTAAGGAAAATCTGAAATGACCCCAATAAATGTGTCTGTTTGTTTCTCCATTAGACATATTTCCCCTCTTGGCTCTAGGTGTGCCCTATATGATGGACCTAGCACTGTGTTCTCTGATTTTCCCCACAACAAACCTGTGAAATAGGCTGGATTGAAAGGCAAAAATTGGACCCAAGTCATACAAAAATATTCCATGTTTAAAGGAAGGTAGGGAATCAAGCTTGGCCTTCCTAGTCTAACAAAATACTTTAATACCTACATCATGCTGTCTCTTACATCTACTGATATCTTTGTCAGTAGCTGATTCTGTATTCTGATTATTGCTGGAACAGCATTTCTCTAGTTTCAGTGGCAACAGTCTCTTATCTTTATGGAACTGCAAAAACAAGATACAATTTAAATATATCTGTGTGCTCATATTAGATGTCCTTCAGTGTGGAATATGTTATTTCCCAAGACATACACCAATAGTTATTTCATTTTTGTTCTGCATCATTGTGGTTTTTATAATATGATTGCAATTTCAGATTCGTTTGTGATAATATTGCTACAGAGTCAGTGGGATAGTTATATAATTCTAGTCTGAGAGATTAGAAGGTCAGAGTAACTCCATTTTGTTTTCCTGTTTACTGTTGGGAACAGATTACTGTCTTGACTTTTTTAAAAAATAAAAATAAAAATCTGATTGGAAATTCACCAAATTAGACTGAGAAAGAGTTTGATTACATTAGGATCAGGAAAAGACATTTTAAAATCTTAGACTAGATAGATAGATAGATAGATAGATAGATAGATAGATAGATAGAGAGATAGAGAGATAGATAGATAGAGATAGATAGATAGATAGATAGATAGATAGATAGATAGATAGATAGA
>NW_020769333.1:7672093-7721494 GCF_900518735.1 Pseudonaja textilis
GTCCAAAAGATATAGCTTTCAGAAAGTTTTCTATCATATGAGTTTTATAAAATACAGGTGCATGGCGCAAATACACTCCATAAAAGTGGCCGCCTTGTATGCATTATATCCAAAAAGAAAAGGCAAATTATCTTGTACAACTTTTATGATAAAATTTATCTCACTGTCATCATGGATATGTTTACTGCAGAGGAAGACAGATATTAGCTGGAAACATTAGCTGGAAAATTAGCCCTGGGCAAAATGTGGGATAGGACATTCAGTTATTTGGATACAGTTCAATAATATATTTTATAGCATTTGACAGTGGGGTCATCCATTGCTAATTAAACCATTGATTTGTCTTGCTTGCTGTTTATTCTGATACCAGTGACATTTGGTAGAAATTTTAGAAGTTCCTGACTTCTAACTGCCACTGAGAACAACATTTCCATTGCCAAGCAAGGCAGTTTTTAAGTGAATTATGCCCAATTTTATGAGCTATTTTGCATGGTTGTTAAGGGAATCACTACAGTTGTTAAATGAAGCACATGATTGTTTAGTGAATTCAGCTTATCTCCTTGATTTTGTTTGTCAGACTCTAGCTGAGAAAGTCACAAATGGTGATCATATGGCCTGGGACACTACAATCATTTTAAATACACACTAGCTTCCAAGTGCTCCAATTTTAATTAGATGACTATAGGGATACTGTGGTAATTATAAGTGCAAGAATCAGTCATAAGTCATTTTTTTCAGTGCTGTTATAACTTTGAATGGTAGCTAAATGGATGGTTCTAAGTCAAGAACTAGCTGTATGTAAAAGCAGTGCAAAGGAGCCTCTGTGGCGCAGTGGTTAGAGTGCAGTACTGCAAGCTACTTCTGCTGCAGCCAGCTGCCTACAATTTGGCAGTTCAAATCCCACCAGGCTCAAGGTTGACTCAGCCTTCCATCCTTGGTAAAATGAGGACCCAGATTGTTGGGGGCAATATGCTGACTCTGTAAACTGCTTAGAGAG
This sequence comes from Pseudonaja textilis, assembly GCF_900518735.1. Next base: position 7,673,091 of record NW_020769333.1, read on the forward strand.
GGCTAGAAAGCACTATAAAGCGGTATATAAGTCTAAGTGCTATTGCTATTATTTAGAACTTTCTAAATGCTAGGATAGCTGTGTCTACTAATGAACCACACACACATACCCCTTTCTTCGTACATTTTGTAACTACGTTTGCTTCAGATGCTTTCAGGGAGAAATTCTAATTCATGAGCAATTTCTGATTCACAAAAATGTCAGAAAGTTGTCAAGGCTTTATATTATTACTATGATAGGGACAGTTCTGGCTTAAAAGTAGCACTTAATACTGTCCAATTTCAAGAATCTTTTCATCTGACACCTTTTAGTAAGGCAAGAAGAAACTATTTCAAAAGTTGCTATAGAGATATTGCTACTATAATATATTTTGTAGTTGTCAAGTAAAAATTAAAGGGAATCAAAGCAGTAAGCAAACCTTTCACATACTCTTATATTATAACTGCATCCCTTAGATCCATATATTTAGATCTTGGCAACTCACAAATGATATAGAAATATACAATTCATGTGTTCGTGTAGTATTAGCCTAGTTTTCAAAGATATTGATAATTCCATTTTTTCAGGCTGTGTTATACAGAAAAATAGTACAAGTTTCATTATATGAATGTTCATGAATTCAACTAGGATAGGATTATTGTTTTTCTGGGGGTTCCAATTGAGTGGCTTCACTAACTTAAACAAAAATAACAGAGATGAACATATTCATTAAGTTATCATAACAAAATAGTGTATTTTGAAATAAAACTGAATCAAAGCGAAAAAATATTTGGGGCTTGATTAATTATATTTAGTACTTTTGTAGGCAATTTATTTTCATCAGAAGGTTTGAGCATATGCTACATTTTAAATTAGTTTTTCTTAATTTAGTTTGGTTAATTGATTGAATTGTAGGTTCAAGTTTTATTAAATAACCTGAGACTATTTTATTAGGACCAGGGAATTTTTCTTATCTTAACGTAAGAAAATGTGGGGGATGGTAACTATTTATGTAAAATGACCCTAATTAAGGATCCAGGATTCAAAAAGGGAATGATTGTATTTAAGATCCAAAGTCACTCTTATTCAATTTGAGCCATTTCAAAATTCATGATTTAATTTTATATTTTTTTATTCCTAGGCTATATAATGAGAAATTTCCAAAATTCTTCAACAGCTTCATTTTCTGACAAAAATGAATAGAAATAGCAGAAATGATGTATCTTTAAGGGGCATAGTATTTTGAATCCTTATGTATTTCAGATGGCTATCTTCAGATGTTTCACTACCATAAATTTTTAAAAGATTTTCCCTGCATCATTATAAAGATAGAAATAGCAGACCTGAGAAAAGAACAGAAATAGCAGCCTACAAATATTGTAAAAAAGAGTTGAAGTAATACAAAAAGTGTTCTATTCTGTAATATGATTTGCTGCTTCAAAATCCAATCCCATTTGGTTCACAAATCTATTTCAGTGAGATAATTCAACTTCAGCTTTGTTAAATCAAGGCATCTGTATGAAGCTTTACACAATTTTCAAAACATTCTTGGAATCAAGACAGTCATATCGCCTGCATATTTCTATTCCCATGTTGGAAATAAAGCAGATCCTTTGTAAATTTAAACACTGGCACTTTTATTAATTTTTTTATGTAGAAAAGCAATTATGTTGGATGTATATAAGAAAATTCAAGATGTCTTTCTTATTGGTTAGACATCAAACTTTGTGCATCATGTCAGGAGTGCCTGTGGTGGTGGGTGACCCGAGCAGTCTGCCAGCAAAAATGGGCTCCTGAACTCCATTTTCAGCTGCAATGGCATTCTGCAACTCTGAAAACAGAGCTTGGGACAGCCAGCCATAACCCTTGCTAGCTCCATTTTCGGCTGCGACAGCCTCCTGCAACACTCCGCCAGTTAAAACGGAACTCTGGGATAGCCACATGCGGTACTTGCAAACTCCATTTTCTCTGGCAGAGGCATTGTGGGTTAGTCCTTTGCGGTTTGCAGGGCTGTCACACAGGACAGATCTAAGCAGCCTGTGGGCCAGATCCAGCCTTCAGGCCTTGAGTTTGACACCCCTGATATAGACCATACATATATTGAATGATCTGATTTAACTCTGTAATCCTACTTGGCATTCTTATTTATTAAAGATACCAATTTCTTTTGAATGGTTTTATTAGTCTGGAATGCTGGATGAAAGCATTTCAGGTGGTTCTGTATAAAGATATAATAAACATTCAAAATTCATGGTATTAGTCCCTCTTTGATTTTCTTTAGAGCAGTTTTTTTCTACCCAATTCATGAAATAGAAGGCATCCATCACTAACTGAAAGAATCATATCTAATGAATTGGGAAGCTGAATTATATATAAATACATAACTATACTGAACTATAAATACATAAAATATTGAAACAATAGAAGAAATAAGTGAAATACAACACTAGAATATAGTGCTATATAAACCATGGTGAGAGTGCCAATGCTATTATGAGCTACAAGTAGTTGTATCAGTTGCTTAGCAACTACCTGAGATAGTGACCGTTTACAGTTACAATGGTGCTGAAAAAATAATCTTGTGACCAATGCCCATATTTACAACATTTGTAGTGTCTCATTCTCACAGTAATGTGTTGGCTATTAGTTTGCATTGTGCTATGAAAATTGATTGATCAGTGGTTATATATACAAATCCATAGCAGATACAAACAAGATATCAAAGAGTTTGGAATCTATAGCAAATTACAACACTTAGATAAAATCTTATTAGGATCAAATAAAAAGAATATCTCCAAATTTTATAAATATTTATTGGAGGTAGAATTAGAGCAAGAGATAGTGAAAGGGAACATGATAATGTGGAGTAGGAATATTGGAAGAAGCATTACATTAACAGAATGGGAAAAGATCTGGAATAGAATCATTAAGATTATGAAATCCGCGGCGTACAAAGAAAATATGTATAAAATGTTATATAGATGGCACTTACCCCCTTCGAGGTTAGCGAAAATGAACCCAAACTCTAGTCCAAAATGTTGGAAATGTAAAAACATAGAGGGAACCTACTTTCATATGTGGTGGACCTGTAAAGAAGCCCAGAAATACTGGCAAAAAAATTAGAAAATGGCTGGAGGAAATAACCAAAGAACAAATCGAATACAAACCAGAGTTCTTCCTACTAGGGATCTCTGATAAACATTTTCCTAAAAAGATGAAATATATAATAATTCATATTCTAACTGCGGCCAGATTAGCATTTGCCCAGTGCTGGAAATCATCCTATTTACCTACAGATCAAATGGTCATTCAGAAAATATGTGATTGTGCAGAAATGGACAATTTAACCATAGCTCTTAAAAATAAAGAGTCTTCAGCATTTGATAATAATTGGAATGCGTGGTATAATTGGTTATATCAGAGATAAACTGTTCAATGAATAATGGGTAATTTAAGCATAAATAGTGATAAGATGTGTATATTTAAAGTAAGGTAGGAGAATTGGATCTTGCAGACTGTCAAAGAGGATATCTGTCTGGTTTTAATGTATTTTCTTTTTTCTTCCGTCTCGTTTTTTCTCTTTCTTTTATACTTCTTTTTCTCCTTTTTCGGTCGCAAGACCGAGCTTTTTTTTTTTTTTCTCTTTCCCTTCTTTCTTTCTTCTTTTTCTCTCTCTGTTGCATATGCAATGTTGTTATGTTTTTTTTTAATTGTAAATTCAATAAAATTTATTAAAAAAGAAAAAGAAAAATCATAAGCAATGTTTCAGTTATGTGATCTTTCACTTACGAATTGCTTTGCTTAGTAACAAAGTTGCTGATCCAAATTATGATCACTAAACAAGGACTGCCTGTTGTTGATATTTCAGTCATATTAGTATTAAATAGTGTTAGTATTAATTAGTGTTAGTATTAAAAAGGCCACAATATCATTACATTGTACAAAGCAGGAATTTCTAAGACACACCCAATTTAGGCTTACTTTTGGATTTGCCCAAGAACTCATGACCTATTCCTCATCTAGAAGAATGTAACTTATCTTGTGTTGGACTGGGTATTTGTATCCAGTTATAGTATTTTATTAGCAAAAAGAAAAGCGGGATACAATTCTTCCATTATGTAGCATGGAAGAACACAATCAATTTAAGGTGGCTATATATTTATGTTTATTTATCAGGCCAAGCTGAAATTTCTAGGTAGATAATTATCACGAGGAATGAAAAACTACAATTCATAATAATCAGATAAAGCATTTGTAAGATACTGTCTTTAAAGTGTAGCTTTTATAAAGCAAAATGGGATGAAAGATATAAGGAAACCAAATTGTTATAAGATTATGAAATCTTATAAGCAATTTCATAAGAACAAATGCTGTAGCTTTCAATAATATCTTTCTGGGAATGTAGCAACTATTTTTTCAGATCATTTCTACTGTGGACCCATCAGTAATATTTTGCATGTACAATTCCCCCCTCAATCTCTCCAGTGATTCTTCATAACATACTAAGATATACATAAATGTAATGGAAGGAGAATACTGATTATGAGAACAAAAGACAGACAAGTAATCTATTATTTAAAGTGATATATTATTTACAATTATTTATAAATAAAAAATTAAAATAAATAGAAGCTCCTGATATATAATAGATGCTTTTCAAGAGTGATAAATAAATGAGGAATGAGGTTTAAGTTAAAAAATTAGCACAACTAAAAAATTATGGCCATTAAGCAAATACAAGATTGAAATACATTGCATCGGGTTGGAAAAGGATATGATTGTTTCTAATTGTAATAAAAATCCAGTGAAAATAATCATCAGTGCCAAACATATAATGACACAAATGAAAAATGTGGTCTTTCCTTTTTTCATTCTGAAAGGAATTGTTTAACGGGTAGCAATTACTGTATCCTTCAATTTCTTCACTTCCATGATTTTGATAATCCAAAGAGGGCTGGTTTACTATAAGTGTCATTATGATTGGGAATCGATGTGTCGATCTCTGAATGGAGTACTATCTCTTCCAACCAAGGCACCCTGCCCTGTGCTCAATGGTATATGTGGATATTGACAAGCATGTTACAGTTTCTCAGAGAAGTTTTACAGCTGAGAAAGATGGCCAAGGACAGTTAACTTTTGAAAACAGTTTTGAGTCTTGCAATCCAGCTGTTTTGCTATGAAATATCAGAACACGTATTAATATAACATTAATTTTAACTTTATCCTTTCTAGTGATATTCCTTTGCATACTGTTACTTCTGCTATTCAGTTATATAGTTCTTGGACACCATTGTGTACTGACATTGGATGCCTTTAAATGTATGGAAACCCCATCTTATAATACAGGGGTGTCAAACTCAAGACCCATGGGCCAGATCTGGCCCAAGGGGTGTTTAGATCTGGCCCATGTGGCCACCCTCAAAACAGCAAAGGACCTGCCTGTGGTGTCTCTGCCAGAGAAAATGGTGTTTTTTCTGGCAGAGGATTGCAAGAGGCTGTCACAGCCGAAAATAGAACTCAGGAGCCCGTTTTCACTGGCAGAACTCTGGGGCCCCCACAGGCAGCCCCTGACACAAGTGCCAACCAGCTGGCCATGCCCCCCGCCCCCTCAATGAAATTGAGTTTGACACCCTGTTATAGTACAATGTGAACAAGATAAGCCTATAGATTTAACTTGTTGAAATGACAACCTGGTAAGACATAGATATTTGGAAGGTACTTTACAAATATCTGGTGCCAGATACGTATTGGTAGTGTATGTGTAATTTTGTATTAAAATTACATGGTAAAATAAACTACAAAATATAATAAAAGAAAGAGGAAGATAACTGGATGATTTTAGTCCTATTCCTGAGACTTTGGGTCATTCTTTATCAATTTCACTTAAGCTTCAAAAGAGTTGTCATTGAAACCAAATCAATCATTTTTGAAGTATGTCTTAATAGAAGGCAAAATTAATACTATCTGATAATTAATACTATCTGATAAAGACTGTTTTTTCTACAGATGTATACACACATCTACTTTTTCTTACCAAAGAAAAAGTACTGTCATAATAGCAAGAAGCCAAAACTTAATTGCTGTATGCATGAAACCAGCAAGCTTCCAAAAAGAATGCAAGCTATTACAGAAAACAAACAGCCCCTGTTTCAAGGGTATAATTGAGAAAATCAGTGTAGGAAAAACAAGCTAATAACATCTGCAGTTTTGCAATGGATGCCAGGTTGGTAGATATTCAAGTAGCAAAAAGTGGATAAACTGATTTATACAGAAACAGAAAACAAAGTAGAGAATTTGACGTAATAAAAAGACAGGCAATAAGAGTATACAGTACAATATGCTATGTTATGCCTTGATTAAGAGATGATGTTGAAAATCTTAGCCAGTTCTAAAGTATTGTAATAAGATAGAGCTGTACCAAATCAGAATACTCGTTTGTGCATAATGCTATCTGCTCATTCAAATAAAATTATAAAGAAATGCCAATTATACAAATTTGGATCGTTTTAAAGTGAATCTTCATTCTTTTTACCATCCATATTTAAGTCCTAAAGCTAACATTGTCGACAGTAGTCTCAATCTGTCTTTTAAAATAAATTGGTCTGAAATACCATGGAGATCAGATATATTTGAGGAAAATTAAATTTGGAATTCTAATTATAGAAACCCTTGAATGTTTTGGGTGCCCAACAGGCAGTTATTCATTCTAGTTGAAATGTCTTTGAATATTAGTAGCTCGGGCTGGTAGTTATGTTGTTGGTTTGAGCTCTGAGCTTGGCAATTTGGTTGCAAACATTTCATCCCCATTTGAGGAGACATCTTCAGTGTAGGACTAAAACTTAGCAACTATAGCCAACCAATCACACAACCCAAAATCAGACCAGGATTCAGAGAAGTATTTAAAGGCCAGTGCTCCCCCAGACAAGCACAATCCAAAGTGCATTGAAGATGACTCCTCGAATGGGAATGAAACATTTGCAACCAAATTGCCAAGCTCAGAGCTCAACAGTTATTCATTCTAGACAAATCCTCTCCCAATGAAGTAAACAAGTCTTGAGAGACCACATCTGTTTTAAAACAGAAGTGTGAAAGTGCTGTTTTGTAGTTGCTAAGTATCTTACTCTCTCAAGTCCTGTTATGCTACCTCATTAGGCTGGTGGTAGAATATTTCTAGGAGGTTCCAGGTTGTTTGCCAAGAGCATGTAATCCCTGCAGAATCACATGGAGGCCATCACAGCTGTCCCCTAAAGACAAGCAAGCACTTATATTGGGAAGTGCCAATAAAGTAGGTAGATAATACATTTTGTGACAATGACACAAGTGTCATTTCCTATTATAGGGGAGAAGGTAGCAATAAACCATTCCTGTATTTTACCAAGAAAAATCTTATGGACAGTGTAAACATTAATAATATAGCACTGGATGATGATAGGCCTCTCTGGTTGGATGTTACTGAAGAAAACCTGGGTGACATTTCAGAGTACTAATGAAATTTATGACATGACCAAATTAAAGCCCTTGGTATGTCTAGTTGCCGATGTTGTCATGCCGGAAAAGAAAATTCAAAACTGTGATATCAACTTGATATACCTGTATATCTATATAGAATAGAATAGAATAGAATAGAATAGAATAGAATAGAATAGAATAGGATAAGATAGATAGATAGATAGATAGATAGATAGATAGATAGATAGATAGATATAGATAGAAATTATTCCCATGCTTATTTATGTTTTGTGTAAAGAAGTATTTCCTTTAATTATGCTGGAATTAGCTTCAGTGAATACCCCATAAGAGAGAAAGAAATACTTGCCTCTCTCTACATACTTCATACCACACAATATTTTATACATCTTTATCATATCTCCTGTTATCTACTTCATTCAAGCTAAAATTCCCAATAATGTTGGCGACTTATTTTGCATATTTTCAATGTCATTGTATCCTTCCCAAGTCCTTGTGATTACAATTGACAATTTTTTTTTCAAATAAACTCATAAGTATATTAACCCATAAGAGGAACATCTCAAATTTTGGCTATATATGGACAGGGGAAAACCATTAAGATTGCAGGCAGTTTTTCAGCAGGCAGAGTTCCTAAGAAATAAACTAGGACAGAGGTGATTGAAACTGGAACACAAAAACCCAACTTTTATAACTGCAGACATTTAATTTCAACAGTTTTATTTTTTGTGTTGGGCAATTAAAATAAACATGGGAAAATCCTGCTTTTGATTGATCCAGGCATACCCAAAGATCACCATGGACAAACATTAACATTTTGAGATGTTTAATGAACAGTTAAGACCTGATTGACTTTATGAGCAAAGGCAAAGTTATACCAGCTGCAAATAGATTTTTAAATCCTGCAGATTTCTTCCTTTAACTCCCAGCATGTTTTTGAGTTCACAGTTAATGGAATGGAGTAACCTAATTTTGCATGTATGATTGGGTAATCACTGAAATGCATCCTAGATGCAAGTTGCTGAGTGCTAATTAACTGAACAGCTAAAGTTAAGGGTCAGAGTTTTACATATCCTAAAATGAAAAATAAAAGGTTAAGAAAAATATTGGGAATGATGGAATAAAGATTCATCTAAAAACTCTAGATGAGTTGGAACAACAAGGAAATAAAATATAACAAAGAACATCTTGCAGAAAACATTAGATAGCATTTTACATTCTTCAGCACAGAAAAACAATGGTTTTTTGGTTTTTTTGGTAAATCATCCATCCTGCATACAGTAAATAGACTTTCTTGTCTTCCTTCCTCTTTGTTTGTTTATTGAATGTACATACTATCCATTTCATTCACAGAGTGACTCTTTTCTCACATATTTATAAAAATGAAAATAATGATATTTTTCTTTCTTTCTGCTGCAGACTCTGAAGTACAAAATGTACTCACAAAAAATTGAAATGATTTAGATGCAGTTTCCCATTTTGGAGACCTGCAGAATCTCTTCAAAATAATTGCTTGTCTAACGAAAAGTAATTAAGAGGGAAATGCTGGGCAGCCACCTAGAAGGATTTGTAGCTACATTAATCTTCATCCAATGAGATTTTCTAATGGGAAGCACACATGGCAGTAGCTACTTTTCTTTTTCTCCCACATTTGACATGCATGCAGGATAATTTGGATTCATTCCTTTCCTTCATTATTCTTAAAAAGAAAGGCACTCAGACATCAAATTCTTTGTTCTCATTCTGGCAACTTCTGACCTCATTGACAGAGCCTTTGACCTTCGTTTGTCCTGTCAAGGAAGCAGCTGGGTTGGGAGAAAAAAAGTCAAAGCAAGACAACTGTATTGGGGGAAGCAAACAGTGACTGAATTTAATAAGAACCCTTTGTGTTCTTATATATTTTGTGAAACTTTAATAATTTCATTTAAACTTTGTGAATTTCATTTGCATATTGGTGAAATGGAAACAAAAACACTCATACTATATGAGAATGCCAGTGAATCCTTTGTAATTTAGAAATATTATAAATGTGTGAAGATAGAATATTTGGTCTAGTGGTTAAGCTCCAGACTAAAACCAGGAGATTGTGAATTCTAGTCCCACCTTAAGCATGAAAGTCCACTGTTGAGCCAGTCAGTTTCTTGCCCTCCATCCTTCTCTCCCCACCCCCATCTCTCTTCCTCACTCTTTCTGTCTCTCAGACCAACCCACCTCACAGAGTTGTTGTTGTGGGGGGAATAGGAGGAGGGAGGAATATTATGTATATTTGCCACTTTGAGTTATTTATAACAATAGTAAAGATTGAGAGAGAGTGACTGGACCAAAGTTACCCAATATCTTTCACGCCTAAAGCAGGATTAGAACTCATAATCTCCTGGTTAGCCTGGTGCCTTAACCATTAGACAAAACAAAGTTCAGCACAAAGAAACAAAGGATAAACAGATACAATGAGAGACAAAAGAAAATAAAAGAAAAAGACCAATCTCAGAACACAATACAAATGTAATAAAAAAATAAAACCTTATAGCTTTCCAAATTTAATCATATCATGTACTCAATACGCAACTAAATGGTATACAATTTATCTTTAATATTACAAGAGACATCCCCTTGGAATATAGCCAATTTTATAAATAAACATGACCTTGCTGAATTTTCATTTGACTTTTGAAAGCAAAGCAAAACTTGGGGAGTTGATGATGAAACCGTCATAGCTCTTTTTTTAGCTTTGCTTATCATTTGAAGTTATGGCAGACGTCTATGTCCTTGGGCGGAGCTCTACATCATGAAATAACAGCAACATCGTTTTCCATCATCTCCAAAGTAGAAAAGCAATATGTTAGCAGCACAAATTTGCTATACACAGAAACAACTCCACGAGAGAATTACAACAACACAATTTATTTGAATTGCCAGGCATTTATTTATTTATATCTTTATTTATTTATATCTTTATTTCACCCACTTTGTACCCTTGATGGGTGCTTTGCATCATATGAAAACTAAAGCTATGAATAAGATTTTTAAAAGAATGAAATCCCATTATTTAACATACTAAGATTTAATTAAAAAGCAAGCTAAAAAATGCCTTGCCCCACCCCAACCTCCCAATGGTTCCAATTTTTAATTCAGGTTCCAAAAGATTGTTGAAATAGACTGGTTTTTATGGCTCCTAAAGATTAGAAAAGTAGGAAATGTTATATCTTCAATGGCAATATATTCCTTGTGAAGAACATTGCTATGCTTCTATCTTAACCACCCAGAGAGAAAAGACATGAATCATGTCCTCCCTGGATAGTTTAGCAGAATGGGAAGGTCACATTTGACAGGAGACAATTGCTAAGTAATCTTAAACCAAGTCATTATTGAAGATACAGCTGATGCATGTTCATGGAGACTTCTAAAGACTCTTATGCTAAAAGCAATAACTTAGGAGAGGTATTGGAAACTTTGAATGTCTTTTTTTCTTGTGTCTTTATGTGATCCTTAGTGATTTTTTTTTCATTTTTTAGTGAAAAAGTTTAAATCATAAAAGAATCCTTCCCCCCTGATCATGTTCCTATTACCTCAGGCTGCCTTATTCTCCTCTTCATTTTTTCCTGATGGAATTCATATTGTATTGTTGATGAAGACTCGATCAAAATAGAACTAGTTACAAAATTTTGCAGCCCTTTATCTTCTTTCAGAGCACAACTACTTCAACTTTCTGAGAGATTCTTTGTCCCTTTTCTGCAAGTTCTGTTTTGTTCCCCTGAATATTCAGACCATGTCCTTCTTTGAAGTCCTGAAAGCTTTCTCTAAAGTTTAGAAGTGGACGGGACATTGGCTTCACTGGTTCCTGATAGAACGATGTCTTCTAATGCTCTTTTCGGTGCTGCCTTTCAAATCAGCTACACTCAAACCTCTCTATATTCCGAACCACAATGATTTTATAAATTCTCATCTGCCCCATAATGCTATCTACAGCTCTTTTATTTATTATTCATTTGAAGATTTATATTTTGCCTTTTGATTAAATGATCCTCAAAGCATGTTACAAGAGATTGCCATTATAGAAAACAACTCACGTATAATTCAGAGGCCTTATGTTTTATTCTGAAATTTTGAAGGCAGAGTGAATTTCCTTTTAGTCTTGCAATTTCAGGGTAACTGGAAACTGGATCTGAGTATTCTTTTTGCCAAGGAGTTGGACAGTAAACTTATACAGGAATATTTGGGAAAAGATCAATTTTCTCCCAGTAGTTTAATCTGAAAATGTATTGATTGACCTTTTATAAAAATTCAGACAAAATAACTGTTTTCTGTTCTACCTTTTATTTTTAAGACTTTATTTAGTTTTTTTTAAACACAGTTGCAGACCCAGGTTATCCAACATAGGCTAGCAATGCACTTTTGTTTTCTTCAATGCTACAGTGCCTTTACTTCTGTACATCCTAATTGTGGCATCTAATTGTTTCCTGTTTAATGTAAGCAAAGAATTTCCCCTTAATTGAACTTAATTTCTGTCCCCTAGAGGCTTTAATTATTAGTTCCCTTTCATTATTATTTTTTCCTTTATTGGAAAATATGACACCTTAAAATTTAAAAAAAAGATAAGGCAAAATTAGTAATTAAAACCAGAAACAGAAAATTATTAATTTTGAGGTAATTGAGCCATATGTTGGTACCATACAAAACAACAAATAATTAACTGTAAAACCCAAGAAGGGATCTTCTAATTAAAGTTGTGGGAACTATTGTTAAATGAAACCTCTTAAAAACTAAAACTGTTTGAGCCATGAGGAAAAGCATTGCTGGATAATTTAATACTGAGTCTGAAGCCTTATGAAGTATGTAACTGTTTTAAAGCTATTTCCAGGTGATTTTAGAAAGCAGTCCAAAACTTCTATTGATATAGATAATAATCAATAAGTTCATTTTTGAAGATAAATATTGTAAGTCCATCATGGCAACATATATTCAGATTCAGTTATGATTAATTGTAACTTGCTTAATTTCTGCTGTAAGCAGAAGTATTCATAAACAAACCTTTGAAAATTCATCATGGCTGCTTATTTGGATACTCATTCTTTTTACAGCGACAAAGAAGTACATGAAGATTTTATACATTTCTTTCTGCTAATTATATTCAGTCCCAGACATGTCTTCTTTGAAGTCCCATTAATTTAGTAAGAATTATTCATAGGCTACCGTAATCAGAATTAAGGCCTTAGTGATTAGGTAGGAAGAGATTTTATCTATGGATGACTATCTAATTCTTTTCCTGACAGTATGGTGTATTTATTATTAAACTTTTCAAATATAAATTCTCTTTCAAAATAAGTTGTGAAAAAAGATCTGTGTTCTACACTTGTTCTTATTGCTCAATTTTTAAAACATTTTAAAACTTTAAACGCATTTTTTAAAAATAGTATTCTTATGGGGTTTTTGGGGAAGTACATTCTGAAATGTATGAATGGTATTTCAGTTATATACATCTATCATTTTCTGGCCAGAGAATAGGTGTTGGCAAACTTTGAGATATAATTTTTTTACAATTTTTTTGACATAATCTCTGCATTTTTTTCTTTTATGTCACTTGGCACAAACTGGGTTTCCTGTTTAAAGCTGATTTAGACATTCTATACTGATTGTCATTTTTCTCATTACCTGCTACAAAGTAAAAAACATTTTATCCTTTTTTTTCTTTCATAACAAAACTTTACACCTTTGTTATAAACTTTGATTGTATTTTGATACTTGTCTAGTTCTTTCAAACCAGTGAATCTAAAATTGAGAAAAGATACCTTCTGATTAAAGCATCTATGCTACTTCTTGTTATTAGTTTGACACCCACTTGGGATCAATTTTGTTTGCTTCTAATTTTGAACAGAAAAGTAATTTATTCTTACTATAACTCCATTTAAAAAAAACCACAATGTACTTTGATATTTTTATTACTCTGTGTGTGTGTGTTGAATGTATTTCAGTTTTCTCCTCATGTTATATTGAGTTAGACAAAGTATCACATGGATGTGTGGGATATAAGTCTAATATTGCTACTCCATTTTTAAATGAATGTTTAAAACAAAATGAAGAATTAATAATTAACAGACATACCTGGGTTATACTAAAAGAGTTATAAATACCTTTTACAAAAATGACTAGCATTTATAGGCTTTTTTTCTTTAAATCAAAGTACTAATATGTGAGAAAGTGTCAGGAATTCTTTCCAGGAAAAGAATTCTTCTCAGGTAGTTCCATTTTTGTGTATTTTACAGATATTATATACTATTAGTGGAATCCAACTGGAAACAAATCCAAGCAATTTCCCTACATGACCCTGAAGATGATTATCTGAGCCTCTTGTCCCTCCTGAGCCCTGGATCATGTCTTCAGTGTCACTTGGTGACCCTTTTCTGGATCACTTGATCCCTCCTAGGATCTATAAGAGGATCACCAGGTGACAGTGCAGACATAATAAGGATGGAGAAATAATGTTGCATTGCTCTTCCCAAACAAGTAGGCATTAATAATGGTTCTAAGTCATGTCCAGTCAGAGTCATCCTTCGTTTTACCCCAGCAATGCTATAGTCAGAGTTCTTCAAACTTTCCGGCTTTATGGACTGGGGGCAGCAGAGTGAGATCCGCGTGAGCAACTGGCAAGGGCACATGCAGCTGCATTTGCTCAAGTGGCTGGTACATGCGCCTGCTGCTTGCGTAAAGGGACAGGTACATGTACCCACTACTTGTGCAAATGGAGTACACGCAAATGCTTACCCACTGCTCGTGCAAGTGGGGATGCATGCACACTCGCCCACTGCTTTTGCAGCCCAGTTCCGAACAGCTCACAGCCCAGTAGTGGCCGCAGGCCTGAGGTTGTGGACTCCTGCTCTAGGTGTCCCTTAACCCTTTTCAGAACCCAGAACTCCTCCATGAACCATTGGGAGAATCAGGAGTGATGGGACAACAGAGAACACAAAGTCTCAGCTGCCCTTTGATTCAGGTTATTCAGGTGATCCAAGAGTTTGGTGGTGTCATGCAATCAAACCTCCAAGTTATCCCCCAGTTCCCTCTGGGACCCATTTGAATTTAATAGTCATTGGAGTGGGAGGGCAGACTGCTTGAAAATACCAGTCTCACTGTAGAGGGAGAGTGGCCAAAGAGAGTGTTCCACAAATTGTATAAAATATCTTGCATTTGCTAAATATCTCAAAGTAATGCTTTCCACAAAGTAGAGATTTAATGTTAGAGATTTTTGAATGTGAAATTGGTTATGTTATTTTTTATTTTATTTGGTGAAATATGCATTATTCTTAAACTAAAATTTCTCTTTAGTCTGAGGGAACATGTTAATAAATTGTGCTCAGAACAGCACTTTATTCAACAACTTATAAAGTTTTTATATAAAGTAATAGGTGGGTGAATAGAAAGAAATATTGAGATTACTGAATATGTTATCATAGCAGGTTTAGCAAACAAAAATATTATTTGGGTTTGAAAAGAGAAACAAATTACTTCTTAATATTTTCTTCTTTACCCTTATTATACATCCATTATATAATATAAAATTGTACTTGGTGAAGTATGCAAATGCCAATATCATTCACCACATTTTTGTTCTTATCGAGTTGTGGCTTATATTTTGACTGAAACATCAAAACTGTCACTATCTGGACAAAAACTACCTGTAACATTAATTAGATATCCTCTCTGAAGCATTATCTCCATAGGCCCAAAGTGTGTAAATCAGGTGAAACTCAAAAAATTAGAATATCGTGCAAAAGTTCATTTATTTTAGTAATGCAACTTAAAAGGTGAAACTAATATATGAGATAGACTCATGACATGCAAAGCAAGATAGATCAAGCCGTGATTTGTCATAATTGAGATGATTATGGCTTACAGCTCATGAAAACTCCAAATTCACAATCTCGGAAAATTAGAATATTGTGAAAAGGTTCAATATTCTAGGCTCAAAGTGTCCCACTCCAATCAGCTAATTAAGCCATAACACCTACAAAGGATTCCTGAGCCTTTAAATGGTCTCTCAGTCTGGTTCAGTAGGAATCACAATCATGGGAAAGACTGCTGACCTGACAGTTGTGCAGAACACCATCATTGACACTCTCCATAAGGAGGGAAAGCCTCAAAAGGTAATTGCAAATGAAGTTGTATGCTCCCAAAGTGCTGTATCAAAGCACATCAATAGAAAGTTATGTGGAAGGGAAAAGTGTGCACAAGCAGCATGGATGACCGCAGCCTGGAGAGGACTGTCAGGAAAAGGCCATTCAAAAGTGTTGGGGACTTTCACAAGGAGTGGACTGAGGCTGGAGTCAGTGCATTAAGAGCCACTACACACAGACGGATCCTGACATGGGCTTCAAATGTTGTATTCCTCTTGTCAAGTCACTCTTGAACAACAAACAACATCAGAAGCATTTTACCAGGGCTAAAGAAATACAGAACTGGTCTGTTGCTCAGTGGTCCAAAGTCCTCTTTTCTGATGAGAGCAACTTTTGCATCTCATTTGGAAACCAAGGACCCAGAGTCTGGAGGGAGAGTGGAGAGGCACACACTGCAAGTTGCTTGAAGTCCAGTGTGAAGTTTCCACAGTCTGTGTTGATTTGGGGAGCCATGTCATCTGCTGGTGTTGGCCCACTGTGCTTCATTAAGTCCAGGGTCAGTGCAGCCATCTACTAGGAGGTTTTGGAGCACTTCATGCTTCCTTCCTCAGACGAGCTTTATGGGGATGCTGACTTCATTTTCCAGCAGGGCTTGGCACCTGCCCACACTGCCAAAAGCACCAAAACCTGGTTCAATGACCATGGGTCATTGCAAACTCGCCTCACCTGAACCCCATAGAGAATCTGTGGGACTTTGCCAAGAGAAAGATGAGAGACATGAGACCGAACAATGCAGAAGAGCTGCTATTGAAGCATCCTGGTCTTCCATAACACCTTAGCAGCGTCTATGTACTGAGTATATATGCATGGATATACTTTTCAGAGGTCCGATATTGTTCTATGTACAATCCTTGTTTTATTGATTGCATGTAATATTCTAATTTTCTGAGATTGTGGATTTGGGGTTTTCATGAACTGTAAGCCATCATCATGTCAATTATGACAAATCATGGCTTGACCTATCTTGCTTTGCATGTAATGAGTATATCTCATATATTAGTTTCACCTTTTAAGTTGCATTACTGAAATAGCTGAACTTTTGCACAATGTTCTAATTTTTCGAGTTTCACCTGTACATGTAGAAAGAGGAGCCTGAAGTTAAGATGTTTCTCTTTTATTTTGAGAAATAAATTGTTAAACTTTTTAAATTTAAAGCCAACTGTTTAGAGCAGGGGTCTCCAAACTTGGCAACTTGAAACCTAGAGGACTTCAATTCTCAGCTTTGCTGGCTGGAGAATTCTGGGAGTTGAAGTCCTTAGGCTTCAAGTTGCCAAGATTGTAGACCCCTGGTTTAGAGATCATCATGTCAATCTGTGATTTAGAACATTTCCAATCCTATGCATACAGTACATACGTAGTATGTACATCTGTACTAAGAATATAGAGCCAGTTTGGTGTAGTACAGGTATTCATCAAGTTACAGCAGTTCACTTAGCGACTGTTTAAAATTATGACACCCCAACCCACAAAAGTACTTATGACTTGGTCCCAAAGTTACGTATGTTGCAGTACCACAGCAGTCGTTTGCCCTTACGACTGACCACACAGATGCTATAACATACCCACTGCCTATTTCCTGCCTCCATCCTGCGCCGCTGGGTCTTCACAGGCATTGGGCCTGCGTTCCTAGTTTTCCGGATTCCACTTGCCCTCTTCCACCCCATTTCTTATTGATTATTTAATGTTCCAGAACAGGAATATACTGTAACAGAAAAGCAGACAACTTTTACTCAAATGCTGGTAACACTGTAAGGACGTGAGATCTAAGGAAAACAGCTTTGCCAGCATCTGAATAAAAGACATGTGTCCCTATAGGCCTTCTTTGGTCACAGCCTGGGAGGTAGCGAAGCAACCTACTACTTGCTGCTAAGTGTCTGATTTGAATGAGCAACTTCAGGGATTGGGGCAGTGGTGGGATTCAAAAATGTTTACTATTGCTTCTGTGGGCATGGCTTGGCAGGGGATGGTTACTGCAAAATTCTCATTCCCACCCCACTAACCTGATTTCCAGCTTTGTTCTTCTGTGCAGGACAATAAAAGAAGACCCAGCCAATCAGCTGGGACTCATGAGGCAGATAATATATGGGGGTGGGGCCAGTCAGAGGTGGCATTTTCCAGTTCTCCTAACTACTCAAAATTTCCGCTACTGATTCTCCAGAACTGATCAGAACCTACTGAATACCACCTCTGGATTGGGGCCTGAAGGCAGAGGTAGCAGCCAATCAACACAGAGCTTGCAATTCAGCTCAATGACCAAGGAAACAAACTCCATCTTACATTTATAACTCAAGGATTACCATATTTAAGACAACTGGCTAGAAACGAGAAGGCTGCGAGCTCTCGTCTCATCTTTGACTTGAAGCCAGTTTAGGCCATTTGCTCTCACTTTAGGAAGAAGGCAATGGAAAACCTCATTTGAAAACTTGCGAACAAAACTGCAAAGACTTGTTCACTGTCCAGGAATCAATGCTATCTCAAAGGTGCATGCATGCACATGTGTGTGTGTGCAAACAGACAGAAAACCAGGGGTGGGATTCTACCAGTTCACACCTATTCAGTAGAACTGGTTGTTAACATTCTAAACAGTTCAGAGAACCAGTTGTTAGAAGAAATTACTGGCCTAATCCTGTAAGGAAGGCAGGAAGGAAACATTCTGGTGTTGCTTACAGAAACTGCCTCTCCTTTAACCCTTATTACATTCTTGGTAGGACTAGACTTCCTGTCTCAGGAACTTCTCTGGAGTTGTTTTCCCCTCCTTTGCTAGTACTTTGCTTGTGTGGAGTGACTATTCAAAGTTACAATGGTACTGAAAAAAGTGACTTATGACCATTTTTCACACTTACGACTATTGCAGCACCCCCACAGCCATGAGAGGCCAGATGAGGAGATGCGTGCCTCAATGTGAGTGATATTGAATTGGCCATGCCCAGCCAATAATATGACCACCAAGCCATGCCCACCAACTAAGCCATGCCCACAGAACTGGTTGTTAAAAATTTTGAATCCCACCCCTGCACAAAACGTATTCATTACATTCAGTGGGATTTCATCTAATAATTAAGTATAGGGTTGTGCTATCATATTTTCAAAAGAAAGCCCAAATAAAGCACTGACAAACATATTTTAGAGTGAGTGTTCACTATTTCCAGTTCATTTTATCTCTGTTGAAAGATGTTTAAAAGAAAAAAATGTCCTAGATGTATGCTAGTGAAAGAGTTAGAGAAAAAGAAAGAAAAACAGAGAACAAGAAACAGGAAAGAAGGAAGAAAAGAAAAGAAAAGAAAAGAAAAGAAAAGAAAACAAAACAAAAGAAGGAAGATGCTTTTCTGGAATCTCTTAAAATTAGAATGCAATCATATAGTGAATATAGGGGATTTTCTTATTGAATACAACAACATGTATCAACAGGTTAATTGCATGCTTCTATAGATTACTGGATAATTACATTTAAGAGGCTTAAAGATTTTGAAAGAAGAAGCTGAGAGGTATTTAGTCTATTGTTACCTTTGTTTATGTATTCGTTCCATGGAATTTATAATTGTGGATTTAAATTTTTCTAAGATAAAGAAATGGCAGTCATTCAGTTCGTTCAATAGCAATTCCCAAAAACTTGAATGTAGTGAGTATAGTGGCTATAATTTATTTAACAAACATTAATTAAAGAGGAATAAAATCCTCAAGAAAGCCAATTTCCTCCCCCCATCATGAATTTTCACAAGATTGTTCATTACCTGAAAAATTGGAAAATGGTATATTCAACTTTGGAGAAGAGGCAGCAGAGAATTATATAGAACAATAAGTCACTAAGGGTTTCTTTTTCTTCTTTTACTTAAGAATGTCAAAAGGGAGGGGTTGCACATGAATAGCTTGAGATATAATGTAACACACAGTGAAGTTATATTAGCTGGAAAGGGGAGAGAGAAAGGGACATCCATCTATAAAACGTATTTAGTTGCACCATGAGGGTGGAGGTTTCGTTCTCTGAACTTTGGGGTTGGTTTCCAAATGTTTCATTACCTGGCTAAGTAACAAAGTTTAGAGGAAGATATTACCTAGCCTGGTAACAAAATGTTCAGAAACCAACCCACAGGCTACACCTGAGTTACAGGTATTTGCCACTGCAGCATCTCCATCAAAAATTCTTTTAATGTTGGAATTCTCCAAAATTGGAAAGACCAAGTATCAAGGCTGAGAGAGAAACATGAGAAATAATATGATGTTATATTTTTCCTTATCTGGTCTTGCAAAGGATATCCATATAACTTTTTGAACAGTGAGATAGCATCTCAGCAGCCATATGATTGCATAATTGCATAACCTTAGGGTTATGTTTTATTGCATAATAATATTGCTATTTAGTACCAGAAAAGTGGTATTGCAAGAAAAATAGATTCAATGTTACTTAATATGTGAATATTCTCTTTTTTCTATAGATTCGCCAACTGATTTTTTCTTTTCTACCCTTTTAAATATTTAATAGATGTCTAAAACATAACCCAGAAAAAATAAAAATAAAAAATGCAGAAAGACTGTAGGAGAGAGATATACTGCCCTTAAAATTGATGACAATGTTATTAAAATTAAGACAATATTGAATAACTAGCAAAAAGCCAGTATAATAAAACATGTGTTAGAATAAACAATCAAGATACTTTTCTTCTAATCTAAAAATTCTATCCTCATTTAGGAAGTCAGACAAAAGCCACTGTAATACTTCATGTTAAGAGAAAGTCAAAATTGAAACGTGGTACAGATAGCCCTTGACTTAAGAAAATTTCTGTTGCTACGTGAGACAGTTGTTAAATGAATTTTGCCCACATTTTTGATATTTTTTGCCATAGTTGTTAAGTGAATCAGTACAGTTATTAAGTTAGTAACATGTATGTTGAGAACTACCTATGTGTGTAAGCTTATAATGCATTAATGCTTTCCAAATTGAGTTAAATTTTGTATCAGACTTATTTTTAAATGCAGAATTATTTTTATGTCGATGCCTACTTTCATTATTTAGTTTGTTCTGTCTTCCAAAGACAGAATTATACATGGTTTCCAATAAGAACACAAAGTACTCTGGCAGCAAATATCATTTTCAGAGCCAATTCTATATACTTTGGTTTCATAATGTTTAGCAAAAAGAAAAGCTGGCAAGGAGGAAATTCCACCTTTTAATGTCATTTAAAACATCCTCAAGAATTTTGGTTCTTGACATCAAATGAAAAATAATTACTCAATTTCCAACAGTTTTTAGAAAATGAATGATCTGTGTTGGCACTAGAGTAAATACCAATGGTAAAATATTTTGTACCGGTTTTCTCTAAGGATAAAATTCACAGTAAATGTTGCAGTCTATTGTCCTCTTTAGATTTCTCGTAAGTTTAATCATACAATCTTTAACCTCTTTAGTTTCTAAATCATCTTCAAAATTCAAAGCAAAAATAATTCCCAAGAAATGTTCTAAGTTCCATATCATGAGTTTTCTAATTCAGCCAAGTATCTAAACATTTTACCTTGTGTTGTAATTTCTTTTGGATTGTGCTACCATATTTTCCTGAAAATAAAGCCCAACCAGAAAATTAGCCCTAGCATGATTTTTCTGGATGCTTGTAATATAAGCCCTACTCCAAAAATAAGCCCTAGTTAAGATTGTCAGCCATCAGTATTGTGGTTGTCCTGGGGGAGTGGGGTG
Organism: Pseudonaja textilis; assembly: GCF_900518735.1. Next base: position 7,694,388 of record NW_020769333.1, read on the forward strand.
TGTGGCCATCTTGACATTGCTCATGTTGGGGGATTCCTGTGGGACCCCTGTGGCGTGGAGTGGAGAGAGGATACCTGACTGCCTCTTGGGGATGGGAGCTCTCCATCCTTCCCCTTCTCTGGGCCATCATGGGTAGGGGTAATGGGTAGAAAGATCATCCCAAGTGTGTGACAGAGCTGAAGGATGATCGGGGGCAAGCACATAGGGGCTATGGCATGGCTTCAGCTGTCCTGTCAGCTCTGGACAAGCAAAGAAAAAAGGTGGGATGGATTGGGCAGATGTGGACCCCAGTGCATTCAGTGGGCCAGATCACATGCCTACCCCCATACCTCTGCCTCTGCCTGTTGCTTGGAGGGCCAGCCCTACAGTTGCAGCACTCAGACTTATCTGCTGCCAGACTGTCAGCCCCTATGCACTTGCTGCTGCCTATACATGTGCCAGTGAGGTGCCAGGAAAGTGGAGGCCACTCCCTCACCATCTCTATGTTTCCCCAAAAATAAGTCCTAAAGCATATTTTGGAGCAAAAAAAAAAAAGGAAAAAAAACAGGTCTTATTTTGGGGAAAACACAGTATTTATTTGAAGATGGACCAGTGAGTTAATTCAGAGAATTTGAAAGCAAGAATGTCGAATATTTCATCTTTGGATTTTTTAAAGGAATACCTCTTGTAATCCACTCTTTTACTCTAATATACAGGTGAAACTTGAAAAATTAGAATATCATGCAAAAGTTCATTTATTTCAGTAATGCAACTTAAAAGGTGAAACTAATATGAGATAGACTCATTACATACAAAGCAAGATAGGTCAAGCCGTGATTTGTCATAATTGTGATGAATATGGCTTACAGCTCATGAAAGCCCCAAATCCACAATCTCAGAAAATTAGAATATTACATGCAATCAATAAAACAAGGTTGTACATAGAACAATATCAGTATAAGCATGCATATGTACTCAGTACTTGGTTTGGGCCCCATTTGCAGCAATTACTGCCTCAATGCGGCGTGGCATGGAAGCTATCAGCCTGTGGCACTGCTGAGGTGTTATGGAAGACCAGGATGTATCAATAGAGGCCTTCAGCTCTTCTGCATTATTCGGTCTCATGTCTCTCATCTTTCTCTTGGCAATGCCCCATATGTCAGGTGAGTTTGCTAGCCAGTTAAGCACAGTAATCCCATGGTCATTGAACCAGGTTTTGGTGCTTTTGGCAGTGTGGGCAGGTGCCAAGTCCTGCTGGAATATGAAGTCAGCATCCTCATACTGTGGAAGGAAGCATGAAGTGCTCCAAAACCTCCTAGTAGATGGCTGCATTGACCCTGGACTTAATGAAGCACAGTGGACCAACACCAGCAGATGACATGGCTCCCCAAATCAACACAGACTGTGGAAACTTCACACTGGACTTTAAGCATCTTGCAGTGTGTCCCTCTCCATTCTTCCTCCAGACTCTGGGTCCTTAGTTTCCAAATGAGATGCAAAAGTTGCTCTCATCAGAAAAGAGGACTTTGGACCACTGAGCAACAGACCAGTTCTGTTTTTCTTTAGCCCAGGCAAGACGCTTCTGATGTTGTTTGTTGTTCAAGAGCGGTTTGACAAGAGGAATATGACATTTGAAACCCATGTCCAGGATCCGTCTGTGTGTGGTGGCTCCAGCCTCAGTCCACTCCTTGTGAAAGTCCCCAACACTTTTGAATGGCCTTTTCCTGACAATCCTCTCCAGGCTGCGGTCATCCCTACTTCTTGTGCATTTTTTTCTTCCTCAGTGAGAGTGAAGAGCGCATCCTGTCGATCCCAGGGATACTGCAAAGTCCCTGGTAGATCCAGGAGAAGCTCTTCTTGCCAGTGGCAAAGAGGCAGCCATTAAAGCTGCTGAAGTTGGGACAGCTCTGAAATGGAAGAGAACAGAAAGAGAGACTGTGCCGGTTTGGTGAGAACTTTTTCTTTATTCTAAGATCTGAAGGACACCCTAAGGAAAAGAAAGAATCTGTAAAAGTTTTGACAGAAGTGATTAAGCGGCGATTTTAAACAGGAATGTCAAAGTAATGTTTTTTTTTTCATTGTTGGATTTTCTATATACGATCTTATATTTTGAAACTGGGCTAGTTTTTCCTCTTACATCTATTTTTTTTCTCCTTTTTGATTTTGTAATATTTTAGGCTAGACGCTCCCTTTTAGTTATTTCTTTTTTAAAAATATCTTTTTTTATTAATTCTTATTATATCTTGCTTGGAAAAGGAGGGGGAAAGTGAGAGCAAAGAAACTTTGTAACACTGCCAACTAGAGGCTTGAAAATATTCTATTTCCCCTGTGACCAGACAAAGCTGAGAAAGAAAGAACTGAGACTTTTTTTCAAGGACATTGCTATTTGATAATGGGAGAGTATTATTGCAGGTGCTCTTCTGGGTTTCTATCAACAGCTGGAGTCTGGTGTTGAAACCTAGGGGGAAAAAAGGTGATAAGTTTTGGAGAAGAGAGTTATAATAAGAGCCTTGGATAATTAAACAAAGTGCAGTGTGCTCTTTTTACTTTTCTAAGTTGTGCTATCCCTCCTCACCAACTTTATCATATTTCATTTTATCTTTTTTTTTCTTGTAATAACTATTTGGATTTTTGGCTTTGTTGGAGCTTGTCTTTGTTTTTCTTTTTTTCATTGGAAGTCCAATCTCTATGCTTGCTTTTTATTTTAAAAGGAAAGCCTTAGTATTAATGTTTCCTTTTTTTTAAGGGAATAGCCTTTTTTTCTCCTTTCCTGGTATTTTTGTTTTTTCATCTACCTTTCTGGTTTATTTTTATGCACTCGTTTCTATTTGAGACCTCCAATTGGATTAAGGTGTTGAAGAACCTGAAGAATTTTTCCCTCTCCTTTTTTTTTCTTTCTTTTCTTTTTCAAGCCTTTTTCTTCATCTAACTACTGATTGGATTAAGGTATACAAGAACCTGAAGAAATTTTGTTCTCCCTTTTTTTTTCTTTCCTTTTTTTATCATTATTATTTGGCTTCTTTTTTCTACTATTTTTATTTTGAAGTATATTTGGTCATTTCACAATTGGATTAAGGTTTAGGAGAACCTGAAGATTTTGAATTGCTTAAAATGAGTAGGAAATTTACAGCTCCTGGTTCTTCAACTTCTACTTCTTCCTCTCCACCATCTGGAGGATAACGTTCAATACAGACAGTGTTAAAGCAAGAAAAAGAACAAGAAAAAGTGACTCTGCAGATGATTATGCAAGGAATTCAAAATATTCAAGCAAGATCAGAGAATATTGAAAAGAGAATAGAGAACATTGAACAAAGAACAGAGAACATTGAACAAAGAACAGGGAAAACCAATGAAAAAGTGGAGAACATCCAACAAATGATGTTGAAGTATGATGAGAGAGTCCAAAAAATTGAAGAAGATAAGTAAAGAGATAAGAAGATTGGAGATATTGATAATATATTAATGGTGGTTGAACAAGATAAAAGTGGTAAGTTGAGATGGGAGATTGACAGATCAGAATTCTATCTTAGATTCCAAAACGTAGAGGAAGAAAAAGGACAAAACTTAGCTGAGATAATGATAGAAATACTGGCTGAAGCTTTGGAAATAACTAAAGAGAAGATGATGGATGGAATAGATGAGGTTTATCGAGTTTTCACAAGATATGCGGCGAGAAATAGCTTACCAAGAGAAGTTCACATTAGATTTACAAAGAAAGCCATTAAAACGCAAATATTGCAAGTGGCAAAAGAGAAAACATTGAAATATAAAGACAAGGAGATTGTGGTCTTGAAACAAATACCCAGAAGAGTGAGAGAGATGAGAAGAGGATACTGATTCCTGACTAAAATGCTACTTTAAAAAGAGGTGAATTATAGATGGCTAATTCCAGAAGGTTTAATGTTCACATGGCAAGAACAGAGACATAGAATTGACTCAATTGAGAAAGCGGAATTATTTTATGCAGACTTTTTTGGAGGGAAAGAGGAAGTGGCAGAAAAAGAGATCTCACTAATTGAATTCCAAGAGGATTGCCAAATGGTGATTGAAAAAGAAGAAAGTGCAGTAGGTGGAAAGGTGGAAGCCAAAGAACAACGTGAACTAAGATCTATGAGAGCTGCTAAGCCTAACTACAAAATATAACCATGGAAGAGAAAAAATGATTTTTTTATTGGGAATTTTACCTGAAATATATAGTAAAAACTTCAAATACCTGATTGTAAATATATTAACAGCAGCTAGGATTGTATTTGCTAAAAACTGGAAAAATGAGAAAATATCATCACAGGAGGAAATCATTAAGAAAATATTGGAATGTGCTGAAATGAGTAGATTGACATTTGAAATTAGAGAACAAGAGGATAAACAATTTTATAAAATTTGGGATCTATTCTATTAATGGTTAGACAATAAAATACAGTAATGAAATATGTAGACTCTTAGAAAATAATAAATATATAAAGATGTACTTCTTTCTTATTATATCTACAAAATGATTTTAGGATAGATTTGGGATGATAATATGAACTGTTATAAAACAAACTAAATAAATTATGATTATCTTGTAAAACATGAATGATTAAAAGTATAGTCAAATGATTGATTAATAATGATACTAAGGTATTTAATTTTTGATTGAAAATATGAGATTATATGCAATGTAGTTGTAATTGAAGACTACAAAATGGAAGCACAAAACAATTTGTAAACCAACCGGCACACTGTACGTACACATATGAAAAATGGCTTGATGTTTTTATGTTTTGTTTGTTTATGTTTGTTTTTAAAAACCAATAAAATTTTATATATATATATATAAGAAAATCAGATATCACTAATTAATAGGTAAGTGTGGATGTTTCCCAAGCTACTCATAGATCTCTATAGATAACATGCAGAAATATCAATTCCATTGAATTAGGGGATGCGTTTCCATGTACCAATATGCTGTAAAGGTCACAGCAAGAGAGAAGTATTGTTTTTATGGATCATTAATATATTTTACTCAATATTGTCTAATCTATCTTGTCTGGGAATGTATCTCCTGAGCTTCAGACCGGACTTTTCCTCATTCTTATATAAGGATACCAGGAATTAAGCAGCATCAGATCTTGCAGAACATGTCTCCATTGTTGAGTTATAACTTTTTCAGTTATACTCCTCACTTTCAATTGGGAAAACCACCAGAGAGTTAATGGTGCAGATATATCAAGGTTGGCTAATTGTGTGTATGTATTTTGGAAATAGTCTTTTTCTTAACTCTAATGTCTAGCTCTAAGCATCCAAAATGGAAAATTCTGACCTGAGTCACTCAAATCATTCTCGGACCTGAGTCATTTTCTTCCCTATAAAATGAGTATTATTATTATTGTAATAAAATACATCAAATATAATAATGTATTATAATATATAATAATAATGTATTATTTTTAATGCTCAGACCTGCATCTTGACATATCCAAGAACCACACTCAAGAATAAGCCACAGTGATATGGTTGCAAGATCTGTTAGCTATTTTTAAACATGAAAGTAGGACTTATAGATGAAGAATGGATTTTCAATTTCCTTAGCACTGCAGTTACATACAGTATTAATATATTCATAAATTAGACCCTACAGCAACGTGGCAAACTGTTAAGTAGACTTTATCCCATTTTATAGAAAAGAAAATTGGGTGACTGAGGTCAGAGTTTTCCGTTTTGGATGCCTAAAGCTAGACATTTAAATCTACTCAAGAACATTTTATTTCATATTTGATTTGCACATGTTTAAGGATTTTTAAATCAGATAAGCAAAAGATAGATGTGATATTCTAACATAAGTTATATGAAAAATACCAAACCATTGGAGAAGACAATAACTTATATAGAGACTGGATTTTGTACATAGTACAACAGAATAAAAAAAAAACCTGATATTTCCAAAAATTACCATAATACACTCTAATAATTAAGTCCAATTAGTAGAAATCTTAATAAATAACAGGATTGTTGAAAATTATTCCAATAGAATATATCTGTTACACTCCATGGAAAGACAAATCTTTGCATATATACTAACATCCATAAACACACAAGATCCAACAACCTTTTCAAAAGTTAAATCGGGGGAAGAAAAACCTAAGAACACTGCAAGTATTTCTTTAAGAAATAATTGCATTTGTGAGTTTATACACACACTCAAAAGTCTATATATTTTATGGCAAGTGATTGAAGTAAAACATGAAAAGATATGGGGGAGCAGAACCACTTATTTCCATCTCCTGCAATTTGGGCAAAAATACACCCCTTATGTTCACAGTAGATTATAGAAACTGCAGACATAATTCACAGAAAGAGGTTGTGTTTTAATCTGATTGCTAGCTTGAAAACATTCCTTAGACATACAGAGAATTTAAAGTTTCAAGTCCAGAAAAAGTAAGGTAAAAATATTGTTGTCTTACTGGGATTGGATTTGGTAGAAGATAGGAGATGAATGAGTTAATGCAGTCTTATCCTGATGCTCATTTTGAGGCAGAGAAATTAAGGTTATAAAACTCCCGTCTTCTGGAAAAGAGGGATGCAAGAATGAAGATAGCCATTTCACCTTCACTATCCTTTTATCTAAAATGTTTCCATTGAATGGGTATCCTTGACCCTGGTAACATAACAGTAGTTTTTTCTTAATATTGAAAATAACACGGCAGTCCTTGCTGATGAAAAACATTATTATACATTGAAAATCTTTTCAACTTCTGAATCACAGTCACACAGAAATAATTCTGCTAATTGATCTTTTATCAGAAAAGCAACTGCAGATGATCTCAGGGACTTTTATATAACATACCCCAGTTACTAAAAAAAATAGAAATTTGAAGAACAGTCTTATATTAATATAACAGAAATATGATAGGTGTTGAGATGTTTTCTGATCAGATTCTTAAGTTGCACAACACCTTCTGTAGATCTCCCTTATCTGAATGAGGTAATGTAAATTTTCTCTGTGCATTTGCACAAAGTCCTGAAATATATCCTCCCTAAAAATTAATATATATTTTTTGAAAAATGTATTGCCTTTACAATCAACATATAGGAATGCATACAGTGTACAGTAAGCTGGAAACAGTGTAAACAGATACAGTATTCATGATATCTATGATAATTAGAAAAAACATTTTATTAGCAGGATTTATTAAGTAAATAATTAATTTCCCTAATATTTATTGCTATTTTTTTCTATTGAAGTTACTTTGAGTCAACTTATATTGAAAGCACAAATTGCAGGGTTTTTTGTGTGGGTATTCTAGTTTGTTTATTTTTTCTAAATAAAACAGCAAAACATGTGTATATGAAAATTAGCTTTAATAAAAATGTTGAAACACTGATTACTAGTAAGCCTAACTGGCTTGCATAATTAAAACAATTATTTCATCAAAGAATTTATAATTTTAATTGTCTAATATGCAATTAGTGATTTTTAAAATAATTCCATTTAATTTCTGTTTTTCTGTCCAAGACCTTTTATCATAAAAAGCAAAATAGTTTAACCTATACAATTATACTTCAACCAATTAAATTAAAGCAGTGCATATTACTAAATGCATTTAGTAAGCCATAGTAAGCCCAAGGGAATATACTGGAATAAGCAAGTCTAAAATGGCAAAGCAATGAATTAAGGAAATCGTTTTTTTTTACTTTTTGTTTTTTTAATTTTCAACTTCAACCATTATGTAAATTTCTCCAGGGAAACTGCAAAAAAAAAAATAAAATTCTGAGCTCATGCCACTTCTCTTTTGACCTGAATTTAAAATGCCAGGCTAAATATGGAGAAAAAATTGTGAACTTGTCTTCAGAGTATTTGAGCACTTTTTCTCTTATTCCCACTAAACATTTACATATTTACACATGAAAAAGAGCTACGCTTCAGCCAAATTCCCAGATTAGAAATTTGATTGATTTGTATTTAAAACATCTTTTTGAGTGTGTCATATGCCATTTGGGACGTTTTCCTTGTAGCTAGTTGTGACTTTTCATTATTTACATGGCCTGGTTTCTTGACAGACCACCTATCTTCCATAAGAACTACCCACCGTATTCAATCCTGTCAGAGCCCTTATTTGAAGTTTCCCTTCTCTGTAATAGCATCTCCCTCCGGAAAGAAGGTCCTCCCCTACAATTCAGATGGCCCCTCACTCTGCTGTTCATTAGAAGATCTGTGAAGCCTGACTCTCCCAGGCCTTCAGCAAACAAAAGTGAGTTCCTCACTTTATCTCACTTGAATTCTTTTAAAGCTGTATTAATTGTGAACAAAAAGTTTAGGGAAGTTGGAATATACACATCTAGGGTAGCAGTTTGACTTTCCTTTGTCCGCAAAAGGAAGTTCTCTAGTGAGTTGCAGGAACGGAACTCAAGTTTTTAGGATTTGAGTTCTGTTTCTGCACTCTCCGAAGGAATTCAGCTTTCCTCAGCAATCACCTCTTTTAGCCAGAGCCCAGAAACAAGAGGGAGTCCTCTTGGCAGGCAGCAATAGCTTGCAAATTTTTCCTACAATGCAGCTCTTCTCTTACAGTATCTATAACTATTGGAAAATCAGTAATTTATTCATTATTTCTAATCTGCATATTTCAATCTATTTCCATTTCCAGTCTAATTGTTAGTTACTAACATATTGATAGTGATCTCCTTATCTGCCAATTCTGCTCTTTCAATTATATTAATAAAAATGTGTGCCCTCTTCCATTAACCCTCATTTAAGAGATCCTACTGTGATTCTGTGCAATAGAGTCTGCCCTCTAAAGCAACCAGAAACTGTGATGTTTTACAATAAGGTTTAAAACTATTTTTCTACCGGCCACCTTTTTGTAATTTTTATCTTTATGGGTCTTACTCCAGTTCCAGTAATTCACTCTTCCTCTATGACACATAGTCCTCACTTTGAACACTCATTCAAAGTCACAATGGCACTGAACAAATACATGGTAGTTATAACTGGTCCTCAAAGCCATTCCTGAAGTCACATGATTACCATTTGTGCCTTTCTCTGCCAATTTCCCTCAAAGTCAATGGAGAAACCAGCATACAAGTTCATAAGTCACTTTGGTAACACATACATAAACACATACACACCCATCTGCCTGCAATCGCACAGAACCACATCATCCATTTCCCTCAGTTCCCTATGCTTGCCTGAGGCTGCACCATCTTTTCTTGAATGTCCTGCATCCTTGCATTCCCTGACTTCCCTATACTTGCACAATGCTACTACCCGCCCCGCATCCACCAGTTTTCCTAACTCATTGTACTGGGCCTTCCAGGACCATCTCTTGCCATACACGCATTCCCATGGCACCTTGTGTTTCTTGGGGTTACAACATTCACTGCAAGGACTGTCATTGCTAAGTGCTGTTGTCATGTGATGTTGCACTTTACAACTGCTTCACCTAGCAATCCTGATCCCAATTGCTGTCATAACCCAAGTATCAGCTGTATATCGGTAATTGGACATTGTCTCCTGCAACATATTCCTCTCTTCTTATTTTTTTTAAATTTATGTCTATTGAACTCAATTGATGGATTTTTTATTTCTATTAACAGTAGTAAAATTAAATTCAAATCACATAAATATACAGCCTGCAACTAGACGTAGCTTTGTATCTTATCTTCATCGCTATTGAAGAGAAATATTCCAGAGGCAAATATTCCAGAGGCAAATTATTGTTCATATGGGAAAGAAGGTAAGATAGAATCAGCAGGCTATGTATCATTGTCAGATTTATAGAGGTTTTATCTCTATGTATACCATAGTATCTCTGTGGGGCTTGTGCTATGCAGATGTGGTGTTTATTTTGGGTGTTTGCAGATCATAACTATGTCTGTTTGTTTGTGACAGCACAGTTCTAATTACTCAAATGTATTTGTATAATTATGCCTCCAAGTATGAAACATTTCCACATTTAGTGGTGCATTTTCTAACATAAAGCATTGAACATGAACAAAACAGTAAAATGAATGTATTCCTGCAGTTCTTGCAGGTTCCCAAATCAATTTTCACCTTTTGGAGTTTTTCTAGAGAAAGGGTGTCAAACTGGCACCCCTTGGGCCAGATGCATCATGCTAAAGCCATGCCCATCCCAGTTCTGCAAAAATGTCACAATATATCATGTGACGTCAGTGACGCAATCGAGTTTGACACCCATGCTCTAGAATAAATCTGGAATATGTGCAGAAAAGGGAAAGAAGAAACTATACCCCCATACCATTTCATACTACTTGCAGAATATTATAACTCAAGGTCCTTTAAATAAAATGTTTCTTTTTTATAATGCACTTAGTTGGGTTTTTCAGATTTTTCAGCTGCAACCATTGTGATAAAAGGCAGATACTTTTTCAGAAATAATTTAATCTCTAAAACCATTTCTGGTTTGCATCAGTGAATTTCATTGTTAATTGCTTTCTTGTCCTCCAGTAGATCATGTTTGCACTTGCATTGTCTCTTTCAAGCAGAGGTTGCCTTATTCATCATTTTCCAGTTCATAGAATGTGTATCATTTCAAAAATATGTATATCTTTTTTTACTAAGCTACTATGATGTTCTCAATCCAAGCATATTTATTTATGGTTTTTCTCTCCTTAATGTCTGGGACCAAGCCAAGATTCTGTGCAGAATCATTTGTAAATAATAATGCCAACAAGAATGTGAAATTGATCCTAAATGTAGCAGAAAAATATTTTATATTTTAATTCACACAATCTTAATTTACACCAGCAAAGAGCTTCGTTTTTGAATCTTTCCCCATTGATACTGAAGAAAATAACTTTAATTTTCTCTCCTTCCCTCCTTCCCTCTCTCTCATCCCCCCCCCTCTCTCTCGCGTGCGCATGCAATTTCAGTGAAAACCTGTTTTAGAATTTGCATTCTTAGAGAAAGTTATCTTTTTATGTTAGTGATAACTAATGTAAACTGGCACCTGTAATGTGAAGTGTATCACACTGTAAACTTTTCTTGACTTTTACACTTATTTCCAATTACATATAAAAACCTTGGTAAAACATTTCTAACTGGTCTTTATTTCTTTGTTATAATCTATTATAATTGATACAGGGATTTACTGTCTAGAAATGAACATTGAGGGCCAACAATTTCAACCTCTGAGTCACATCAATGTTTCAGTTATGATAATTATGTTTATCGCCGTCTCTGTTCCTTTTCCCAGACTTGAAAGTAGGTGTGTACCCACTCACAAAAAGACCCTTTATACTCCTTCCCTTATTTTTATGGGATAGAAACAGCATCAACATAACGATAAGCATCAAGAACATAGGATGCACTTTCTGCCTCGCTGTGGCTCCTGGTTTACATTTTAATAGCACAGTCAGATTGATAGTCCTTAATTCTTGGCCATGCTGATTGGAACTGATGAAAGATGAAGTCCAAAATTACTGGAGGATTTATTCTTATTCTAAACTTAAATTCTGAGGTTCAATATTCTCAAATGGCATCACTTATGCTTTGTGACTAATGAATAAGATGCATATCAGTAGTTGCGAGTATGGCGTTAGAAGGCAACCTATAATATCTTGTTATTTAATTTATTTTTGATCTATATTTTTAAAGCTAGACAATGCTTTTGGGATTTCCTATTTCAGGTACCAAATAATGTTGCTGCCCTTGGGCAGTTTGAATTTTTGTGAGCATGAAAGGCAATGGTGGTGGTGGTGGGGGTCACGGTTTTGATTTTACTATAGCTTGATTAAATAATGCCAAATAAATAGATGCCCTATTGTCTCAGTTTAAAGCCAATAAAATCTAGTTAAAACTTTTTTGATGATATTCATATGTAAATCTTTCCAAATTACTTACAAAAATATATTTTTTCTTGCTAAAAAAAATAATAATAAAAAATGGGCAATTGCACAGAATAGTACCTAAAATATTCATGGGATTTCAGTATTTATACAATGTTGTAGAGTGATACATGCTATATTTCGTAAATATTTTATGAAGAAATTTTAAATTGCAAAAATAATGTTGTAGAATTTATTCTGCTGTTTAATTACAGCTACACCTTATAGCCATAATGGTGAACCTATGCCATGTGTGCCAGAAGTGGCACACAGAGCCATTTCTCTGGGCACGCCAGCCATCATCCGTTGCTCTTCTGGATTCTGGCATGCACATGCAAACCAGCAAGCTGGTCTTTGTGCATGCGGGAATGCCAGAAACCAGAAGAGCAGCTCTCCCCATGCACATGTGCACGCTGGCCAGCTGGTCTGCATGCACACATGTATGTTAAAAACCAGACGACCAGATGGCTTGCATGCATGTTCACTGGGAAGCTATGTTTTTGGTTTCCAGTGCTCCGACTCGCATTCACCAGGGAACTGCTGTTCTGGTTTCTGGCTCATGGATTTCCATTTTGGCACTCGGTCCTGAAAAGGTTAGCCATCACTGCCTTATAACAATATAAATAAAATGCATATTGTCATATTCACCAACATCATCATTCACATATAATCTAAAACAGAAATGGTTCTAAAAATAGCCAAAAATTGTTTTTTAAAAAATAAATTTTGCTTCTTACTCTTGTCCAAAAAAATAAAATAAAATGCAACTATCGTCAAGTGAATCAATGAGATTATCTGTCTTTAACTATTTACATCACCTTGTGTAGAAGGTGTTAGTGATTGGGGACAAACCCCCAAACAGAATGTGCAGCAGCAGTCAAGCCAGGCAGCCAAATGAGAGAGGAAGGGCCCTAGAGTTTACACACACTGATGACAAACACTGTTTTTTAGTTTAAATAGTTATTTAATCCAATTAGAGTTTAAACATTGTCAATCAGTCCATATGTCATTCACAATATATCCATTCAGTAACTTAGTCCATTTACTAGTCAGTTCTATATCCTTATCTGCTTGTAAAGATATCTTCTCCTTTGATACCTTTTGAAGACAACGCTGAGTATTCACAGGATATCAGCACATCAATGAAATAGTCCTTTCGTTCAGGTATTCAAACAGTTGTAGCAAACAGTAGCAAACAAATAGTAGCAAGCAGAAAAACAAGCAGAGAGAGAGTTACGTTTCTCTTACTGCCTTTTATTGCCGTTTGTAACCGCACCCTTAATTAGTTAATTACAAGCAGTTTGGTGCTTAAAGCTACAAGTTACAAACACCCAAACCTTGGTTTATATATTTATTCACCCAAACTTAGTTGGTGTATCAATGTTATACCCAACAGAAGGTGATTCCCAATAAAACAATCCTATTTTATATCTTTGAAGAAAACCATTTTGAACCTGTTGTCTTATGCTGGTGACCACATTTCAGTTAGATTCAGGTGGCTTCAAAAATGAATGAACAAATAAATGAATTTTATTTTGATCCAGAGGAGTTCAAAGTGTTGAGTCTGTCTAAAAGCTGTTGAGTTAGAGGAGATCACTGTTCCTCAGGGATAAATCTGAACATGTGAAATGAGAAGAGAAATTTTCAAGTATTTCCCCTCACCCCCTTGAATCCCCAAGGATAAATCTACTCTATTTATCATCATAAATGATTATTTTTCATCAGCCATCTGCCTCTCAAAATTGAATAATGATGAAGGTCATCCTTCAGCCTTCTTTTGAGAAGTGTATAGTCTATTCTGAGGTCTCATCATTCATTCGATGTGAACAAATGCGGAAACCGTCTGAAGATAACTCACAAGGTCATCATTCCTCCCCAGTCATGGTCCTGAAGAATCTTAAAGGCTTGAGAAGGTGTCAGATCTTCAGAAGAAGACCCCTGAAAGTTTCCTACCATCAGCCAATATGGTTGATTACTAAAAAAGAAACAATTTGCATGCATGATTCCCAAGTTTGGAAATCCCAAGCATTTTATGTGGGGTTTTTTATTATTTGAACTACTTTTATATATACAGAATTTTAGTTTATTACAATATTATGCATTCTAGATTACTCTGATGATATATTTGAAGGATGTTTTTATTCTAAGTCAGAGCTTATTAAAATTTATTCTGATCTTTACATAATATTTTCTACAGTGTGTGAATATTAACGGTTATATTTACCCCATGATCTTCTTGCTAACTTGCAAAAAGAAGCAACTTAAGTGTCACCTATTGTAGATGGAAATTGTGAATCCATTCAGAAGAAATTAGAAACTGATTATTACTATATGAGTAACACTTACTGAAAGAAACATGGATTTTTCAAGGAAAAAAAATTAGACACATATATTAAAATTGAAACTAGGCTGTTGGACTTTACATATATGTTCAGTTATTTGGGTTCTTAGGCTATACCATTATCTTGAGTACTTTGCCTCAACTGCTTGCTTGTTTGCTTACCTATGCATTTTGTACACTTGAAAGCCCTTACATAAAGCTAGACCAAATGCACATCTAACCAAAGCAGCTAATTTGGTACCATTATATGTTTTAGTATGTGAATTAATCAACAACTGAAAAATTGGACTCCAGGATTCCTTTCAGTGGTGGATACTATAATTGAATTTGGAGTGTGATATAGCCTGGACTATGGACAGTACCTTGAAATAAGCTGTTTTACACTACCTAACTTTTTATATCCTGACATACCGAATCCCGAAGTGGTTATAAACAAAACTTTTTCATTAAACTTGAGCTGTCCCATGATAGACAGACAGACAGTGTAGTATGTGTACAATAGAGAAAGTACTGGATATAATTAGTAGATTTAATTACAAAAAAAGATTTGGAACATATAAATGCAGTTCCTGTCAGATATTCAATATCGAAGGTTGGGCATATTCCAGGTCCCATCTGCCAAGGATGGTTGGGACTAGAAAGTCTGTCATAGCCCCGGCTCTCTGGAACATTCTTCCTCCAGAAATTAAGATGGCCCTTACCCTGTTGAATGCCTAATCCTTTGGTCCTGATTGTGTACTTGGGCCTGAAACCCTGAATGTGTTAATGACCACATCTCTTAGTTATATTGATATTTGTGGTTTCATGGTGTGCATGTATGTGTTTGTATTTAATTTTATGTCAGTTTGCCTCTCACTTGTTTGAGATGAGTAGCTATAGAAATTGAATAAACCAAAAAAATCCTTTAAGCAATTCCATCTTTTTCCAGTTTTGCCATTCTTTTGGTAGTTAAAAAGTCTCTTTGGAGAGACTTTCTTAAGCATGTTACAAAAAATCTGCTGGAAATTGTACTTATTTTGTAAAAATCATACAGCAGCCGTATTTAGAGAAAATGATTTGAAGAGAATCATTTCCTCTAAATACGAAGAGATTCTAAGAGAAGGAATACACACACACACATACACGATGAGCAGACCCATATAAAATGTAGATTAACCTCAGAAAGCAATAACTTTGAAAGCAATCAGGAAAGCCTTAAGCACATCAATATAAAATACAAACTCTAACTCACTTTTTTTGGTTACTCACTACATTTTGCCTTTAGAAATTAAGGTTTGTTAGATTCTTTCCTGAATCCTAGATTTTATCCCACAACCAGATTGAATATAACTTTACTTCCCTGTAGCTACCAATCATAGTTCTTAGAAAGATTCAAAGAACAAAAAGCCTCTAGCAATCTCATTTCTTTCTGTTTAACTTCACAAGAAGGGATGTGTGTTTGCTTAGGTGTCCTGGGTTTTCTGGGTTTTCTCACTAGAGGTAGAAAGAATTAGGTTGCAGATCAAATATGTGTGCATTCGGTCTAATGGGAATCTCTGGAGGTGTACCTTTTAGACATAAGTGTTATAATATAATTGCCATAAGAAGCAACCCTATCATTAAATCCACTTTCATATTTAGAATAAAATTGTATATGCTTTATTAGGTGATGTTTGAACTATTATAGAAGTGATATTTATTTCATAGTGTGTTTTTGGATACAGATATTCCATACTAAGCTAGGCTCATGTGCCTAGGCTCATATAAGATACACACATTTAAAAGAAAAATCTCAGGGACATGTCCATTAAAAAAAAAAGACCTGATTAATGAATGTCTGAACTTTTCTAAGAATTTTAATAGAACATACGCCAGACTGCACCTGCAGATGCCTTCAGCCTTCATAAGATGAGTTTTGTTATAAATTTACATTTCTATATCAAAACAGACACTCTAAGCTAGAAAAACAGAAGACTGCCCAAATGACTTGGGTTGCATCACATGCCGGACTAATTCTCCAAAGATTTGATGTTATTTGATGTCTCCTAAGATTTGATCTTATTAAGACATCTCACACTCTTCTTATGAAGAAGAGTGTGAGATGTCCATATTTTGCCCAGGTCTGAATATACAAATAGCTCACAAATATGTACTTTTCCTATGTGGGGAAAAGACAACTACAAATAATATAATTGCTATTTATAGCATTTCATTATGATGAATCAAAATCATAAATTGTATGGCGCTATTCCATAAAAGTTTTAGACCCAGTCTTTACTATAGTACTCTTAATAGTTCTACTAAGTGCAATTGCCTATTCCCAGTCAAAATGGGTTGTTTATGGTCTAGCTAGTCACTAGAGCATACCTTTCATTTATTTATTTGTATATGAATTTTTTTCCTGACTGATTACGTTAAAAAAATGTTCCCAATAGCTAAAATGGAGCAAAAAGAGAATGAAAGTACAGGGTGCTCTAGAAAAAGTAAAGTTTCTTCAGGGTTTATTATTGCTTCAGTAAACACATGATCTCAAATGCACCAGTGCAAATAAATTTGAAGAAATACATATTAAAAATAAAATCTATTTTAAATTAGGACAGTATTTGAAATGCTAAACAAGAAGTTTTTTAAAACCTTTGCAGGAGCATAGTAGGATATCGTTATATAATATATTGCCAGATCTTTGTCTCCTGAAAAATAACCTCTAAAGCAAAAGCAAATAATACAGACTGCTCTTAAATGGAAATATATACAATTGTAGTATATATACAATTGTATAACATTTGCTTTCTATTTGTTATGAAATATGAAAGCAAGGCATAGATTAGACTAATCTAAAACCCGTAGGTTAGTTAATATATTATTTTCTAAAGACCTGTAACATTACCAAAGAATAATTTAGAAGAAGAATCTTCAAACCGTATCTTACAGACCAGAGAAACTGCTGCACAGAACCATAAACTCTTTGCTTAGAAGTTAAATTAGTTTAACACTCATATATGTGAAATAAGCAGGCAGGAGTTTAAACATCATCAGAAATAAAAAGTGCATGGAGAAAAGGTAGTGAAGCAAATCGATTCCCTTCAATACTGTGGAGAATGAACAAAGGAAATATGTATATTATATATGTAAATTAAGTGTGTGTGTGTGTGTGTGTGTGTGTGTGTGTGTAACAAACTATTCTAAAAATACTAGTTCCAGATATACTTGTAAAAGAACAAGCAGGCATCCTGGGATCTCAGGAACTTAAAATTACATTTATTGTACTTACTAAGCTTTCGCCTCTTGAAAACTGAATGCGTGATTATGCTCCTGCATATGTGCCCAGATCCTGTTCGTGTACTCTGGTCTGTAGCCTCTTGGCCATTTCCCTATATAATTTCTTGCACAATCACTACAGTTGATGCGGTAAACCATTGAAGATGTCTCCTCCTTGGATAGTGCTTCCTTCTCATGGTTAGTTGCCTTTCATTTGGCATTAATCTCCCAATGGGGTGAACATTGTAGCATTTCATACCCATATTCATTACAAACTATTCTAAAAATACAAGTTCCAGGTATACTTGTAAAAGAAGAAACAGACATCTTGCGATCTCCAGAATGTAGCCTAGTGACTGTAAAATCCTTTAGGTACATGATATATTATATATTATAATATCATGTTGTGTTTAAATTGGAAATAGGAAAATTGAATATGCAGTACTTAATGTGAATACTCCAAGTTGTCTTTCGAATAATTGAAAAATTGACTAGTATGAACTAGAAGTCATCATTAA
Source organism: Pseudonaja textilis (assembly GCF_900518735.1). Next base: position 7,712,286 of record NW_020769333.1, read on the forward strand.
AGGGAGAGTCATTCCAGCAATTAGTTTTCATTAGTTATTTCAACAGGTAGTAATTCAGCCTTCCTGCATCCATTATAACAAAAATCTGTCCCCAAACTTGTGATCTGCAAATGATACCAATTTCCTATTTTGCTGAAAACCATATCAACACAAGACTGCAGAATTGATAGTGAACATTTATCTTGGATTATTGTTTTATTCTTATCCTATTCTTAGTCCCCAAATTAAATGGATTTGTAAATGAAATATTCACATACTCTGCACAATGGATATGCTTTTTTCTTACTTTGTAAATCGTATACTGTTTATGCAGTAATGAGTTGGGGAGGATGCAAAATAGGAGAATAAATTGTCTTTTTTAAAATAAATTATCTGCAGTTCAAAAACTAAATGGATAACAAGTATACTTTGAAATCCAGAGAATGAAGATTTGTACTCTACCTCCACCTATATAAATAGTATTCCCAAAAATAGTTTTCCATAGATAGATGCAAAGATATGTTAGGACAGATACAGATTAGAAAATGTCCTGTGCCCATATTTTTCCTTATGTAATTTCCAATAAGATATGAAAAATTGCATGATTTATAAAACATCAATATTTAACTCCATAACATTAAAAAAGCCATACCCAGTACTAATTTTCACAAGAGGTTTCCTACAAATTTGTTCTAACCTGACTACTTTTCCAGTAAGAAAATATAGCCATAAAACATGGTAAAGGCAGTAAATCAATTATGCCCCAAACATCCATCTCTGTGTCAGCTCCACCCATATACCTCTAGCATTGCTGGAAGATGCAACTAATATTATGTATGATTCTCCTTAGAAGAACCTTAGAATCATCTAGGCAAAGAGATCTGGGTATTCAATGTAGGAGTGCTGGGTCAGAAATATTAGGTGAAAAACTGGCATGTAGTTATCACATATTTATATTTATGCCTATTTTTAAACACTCACATAGGACACATTCTTAATAAATCACAGCAACTAGATTTGAAATTTTAAAGACAAATACTTTCTGTAGGCTTTGCTAAACGTTTTCAAAGTTGCTATTAAAATTGTAACCAAATTTTAAAAAATATATTTGGACTGAGAAAAAAAAAATCTGTCAAGGATGAAAAGGTAAAATGAAGGAAAACGAAGGGGAAATAAAGGAAGTCAATAATGATTCACACAGTTTATTATATGTTAAAATGTTTCGTAGTTAAAGTACAATAAAGCAATGTGACGCTCATCTTAAGCAAAAGAGAAAAAATGTCTCTTATTATTGCTACTATAGCCCACATGAAAATACTCAAACCTGCACAATCACACAAACAATATGAGGGACATCTACCACTTATCTAAAGCATGTGTACTGGGGAAGAAAAGTAACCTGATTCAAATATAGAAAAAGACAGAAAGAAAAATGGTCTTGTCAAGTTAAGTTAACAAGCTTTTTAGATTGTTTATGAAGTTCAAGAAGACATTTCTTCACATGCACTACTAAAGTTTGCAAATATTTAAATGCAATCTATATTTAAATGCATCTATATTTAAATGCAAATTATGTCCCAGAACAATAGACTAAAAAAGTACTCTTAGAGTAGGACATCCAAAAGACATCCTTATAAAGTTAGTGTACATGTGATGGTGTTGCATATACTTTGCTTTAGTGAGGATTAATAATTAACATGATTTATACATATAATTCTGTGTCAGGGCTCTGGAAGTTACCCCATTTAAATCATGAGTCTCCAGCCAACTTCCAGAAGTTAAAGAAGATTTATTAGGAATAAACATGCCGGAGCTGCCTGGGTGTAGCCGACTCTGAGACACATCATTCATTGCCACCCTTGACCCTGGTTTTCCCCCACCTCATCGGTGTATCTAATTCAAATTCTCCAATGTGACACATTCATAGCCAAGAGTCATCAATCATACTCTCCCGGTCGAATTTTGTGCGGCAGAATTTTCGGTCACCTTGAAACTATCTTTGAAAACATTTATGGAATGCAAGCTGCCCACTGCTCCCCCAGCCCTTTCTGTTGGCAACTCTAAAAAGACCATAGAAATATTTTATAAGTTGACATTCAGCTCCCCTCACTTCTTGAAGCTGACCTGTACAACACACACAAAATGTTTTATTGCAGGTATAGGACTTAGGATTATGACCCTCCCTGGCTTGGTTGGGTTTTCTGCATGGAATCTCATCACAAGGCGATCGGCTTGGACATTCCTACTCTTTACACAAGATGACTCTGATAAGGGGTAGCCCTTCCACTTGATCAAATATTGGAGTTGTCTCCTCTGCCACATTGAATCGAAGATTCGCTGCACCTCATAATGAGTTTGGCTTCCTATGACCATGGGGTCTGGGGACTCACGAGGTAGGGGCCTCAGGGTTGACCCCACCATGGGTTTTAAGATGCTATTATGGAATACTGGGTGTATTTACCCTAACAATTGGGACAACTTCAGTTGCATCAAGACTGGGTTGATGACCTTTACTATGGGAAATGGTCCCATGAACTTTGGCCCAAATTTCTTGTTAGGGAGTCTTAACCTCAGGTATTTGGTGGAGAGGTAGACCTTCTTCCCCACCTGGAATGGCTGTTGTGGGACTCAGTGTTTGTCTGCCTGTCTCTCATAGGTCTGTGCCACTTTTGCAAGCGCTTTTTTTCCCCACCAGTACTTATCCGGTTTTCTTTCCACTTCAGAAAGCAAGGGGGGCTGACCTCCAGCTTTAATTATTCTATCAGCTTCTGTTTGTTTCTGGCTGGAGGCCAAGTCTGTTTCTCTTTGTGATAGGGCTATCTCTGCCATGGCTGCCTGAGTTTCTCTCCACGCACCCCAGATGTCGGGGACGCCTATCTAGCCTCTCTAGTCTAAAGAACAAATTGATATATTGTAGCAAATGCTAGCAATACCAGCAAAACAAAAACAACTACAAAACTTAATTTTTGTTCTTGTAGTTACTCAGTTTGTATGAGTTAAAATACATTATGGTTATATCCAGAAGTTAGGATACAGAATTAATTTTTGAATAAATAAGCAAACCAGCATGACTCTGTAATAATCTGCCTTCATGAAAACATCATCAAAAGAAATTTCTGTAAGAAGCATATAGTTTAAAATACAAACTACAAAAGTTCTATCATGCAGCTGTTTTTAAAGCTGCAACTCTAAGCACAAACCATTTCAGAATATAGTAGCTTTCAAGAACAATATTGTAACATGTAAGAAGAGAACAAGGATCAACTCATCCTCACACATTTCAAAGCAAGCTTTAGAAAAGCATATTAGTATCTAGCCATAGCAATGGAAATAAGAATGAAAATATGGGGTCATATATCTGGACTGTTGGTTAGCAACAGTCTAGATGTATGTCTGACTGCTCTTTTACATAGAAGTTGGCACTGACTGTGCTAATTAGATTTCAATTAACCTTGATTAGTAGTTTCCAATAACAAATGTCTTTTAGATGCAAAGAAGTCATCATTCAAAACACGACATTGCTCCTTAAAAGGCAGAAAAGGGAAAATTAAAGAGAAATTATTCATAATTGTTATGCTGAGCATTCTTCCTCTCAATTCACTTCTTTAAATCTCCATTAATTTTCCACATCTGCATTTTGCTTTTCTTTTTTCTACTATTATAGTGGCTGGACCTGTCCCTTTCTCTAAAAGAAGTGGTTTACATTTGTATTTGGTTTGAAGATATCAAGATGAAAAAGTAGCTTTTCCTGTTTTTGACCAGTTTTTTAAAAAAATAATTATTATTTTGCATATACCTACACTGAAAATGTAACATTGGAAACTCTTCTGAAATGATAAGTTGTAAGGGATGGCATCAAAAATCAGTTTTATAGAATTGGCTCACGAATTCTAACAAAAACTAAAAGAAAGGAAAGCCTAACAAATTAATTGGGGTCTACTCTGGCATTATTAGAAAAATCAATTGGCTTAAATTTTATTATTATTGATTACTTCAGAAGATGCAAAGATACAAATCTCCACAGATTGTTCTCATCCTGGTAATTCACATTTCAAATTCTTACCATCAGGGAGACATTATAGGTATCTTAAAATGAGGACTAATAGACTGAAAACAGTTTCTTTTCCAAGGCAATAATTGTCTTGAATCAAACAGTACATTTGTGATTTAGTTCTATATATAAAGTGGCATTATTGAACTATTAATTTAATATATGTTTTAAATAGGTTTTAGACTAGGTTGTTTATTATTATTATTATTATTATTATTATTTTAATTATTTTACTTTTTAAATACTGTGTAGTATGATTGTGATGTGGTGTTTGGGGCAGCGTGGTGGAGTAGCTTTCAAATTTCATTGTATTTTGAATGCAATGACAATAAAGGTATTCTATTCTATTCCATTTACAGTGCTTAAAATCTGTAGTCTTGCCAATCGTTATTTCATATAACTTTACTTGCCTTCTTTGTATTATTTTCAATTTCTAGTTGGGAAACTGAAATAAATAGCTAGTAAACCACCAATAGACTATATTTTAAATCTGTATTTTTGAAATATAATGTTTAATACAATATACAGAATATTTTTTATTCTTATTATTATTTTGAAAAGACTTCAGTTTCCTTTAAAACAGATAAAATAGAAAATATGAATGAAAAGTTTTGAATAATATAAAGATCTAACTTTTGTGATTAAAGGACTGTTATTTGTTTAATTTCTGTCACCACTTGACTTTGATTAGCCTGGGAGATTTAGAATCAGATTTAAAAAACTTATAGATTAATCTATTACTGAAAAAAGTATACAATGTATGTTCTAAATCATGGTGCTACCTTTTATACAATGTAGATTATCTTTTACCTCATGGATATTGACAACCTTCACCCTACCTCCTTTAAATCGTTTATCGTTTATTGACATTATAATTTTATGTAGTTATATTTTAAATTAACTACATAACCCATTTTTGTTATTCTCATAACCAGAAACAGTAATAAACATTAAACAAATTTTATTGTACATGCTTGTAAAATTTTGCATCTGCATGTTTGTAAAATATATTCCAATCAAAAGATTGAACAGCAAACTGTGTTGGCCAAAAATGATGAAATATACATGGTTATTTCATCATGAAATCTTCCATCCTAACATATGATGTCATCATGCACATTTTGTCATTAATTTATTTTTGCTACCATTGAAAAGTATTGAAAATTAGAAGGGAACAATTCTCAACTTTCTACTTAAGCTTGTCTTTGTTTCAGTAATAATAGTACTAATGTATTCTTATTCATCTGAATGCACTGATAGTGATTTAATAGTAGAAAAGAAACTGCAAAGCAATAATCTTGAAGAAGCATCACTATAATCATTATGTTATGTTCTACCTTGAACAACTCACAGGTTGCATGTGTAATTAATGTATACACCATCTACTTGTAAAGTCACGAATCAATAAGAATTTTCTGAAAAGCAAATTAGAATGGTGAATGTGGAAATATGTTTTCTTATGATTAACTATTCACTATTAATGAAAATGGAAAGTGATAATGTGGGTTAAAAAATCTATCATGCATTAAATATCTACACTCAAAAAAGCCTTTCTAATTGAATTTTTATGAAGCTGGGTTCAATATTAGATAGTGACTTGTACACAAATTGCTTCTAGAATGTTCAGTTTTAATTCTGAATACATTATTGTCCGCTAAAAATATGTTTATTTTGTTATAGATTTAGAGTTAAGAGTTGTAGCAACTTTTTTCATGTAATACTGCCTAACGCAAATTTACTCAATTGAGTTTTTCGTCCCATAAAATTAAAGTATACCATTGTTTATAATTTATAGTAAAGGTGTTCTTCTTCAAATCAGTACTTATAAGAATATCCTTTTCCATATCATAACTTAAAATAGAAGAATTTTAGAATAAAAATAATTTTAGACCAGAAAATTGAAGAAGTCAAATGTGGGAAAGATCAAGAACCTAATTTAAACAACTTTCTTCAGACATAACAAAATGTAGTATAATGAAAGAATAAACCAAACAAAGGAGAGAAAGAAAAGGAGAAATCATATAGAGAAACCAGTGATGCCCTACAGAAAAAGTCTCCCCTGTAAGAACCAATTGAATGATGTGTCATCAGGTCAGTGTTGACTCTTAACAACCATATGACTAGATCTTCTCCCTGTCTCTAACCTCTTCTTTCAGAACTTCCAACAATGTATCCGTCACCACTGTGACTGAGTCCATCCACCTGCCAATGGTCATTCTCTTCTTGTTTTCTTCTCCTTTCCCAGTATTACAGCCATCTCTAGTTTGATGGTATATAGGATTGACCTTGCGAGATAGGAGTGAGACCCACAATCAGGTCAATGGTCTGAAAAGAGAGAGCTCTGTTCCCAGGTGAGAGAAAAGTATGAAAAGCAGTTCAGAAGTTTCACTAGTTTTCTATAAACTATAACAAGAAAGGAAGGTAGAAATATTTTCAGTATTGCAAGATTTTTATTTAATGTAACTTCACAATAAAGATAGTAGTGATCCTCCTGGTTGTACATCTTGTCAGGAATATTTAGAAGGATTAATATTATAGAAGGCTTGGTTTTATATAATGTGTCTAAAGTAATATTATTTGACCCCAGTCATTTGTTCCTCGAGTAACAACTCTGGCTTGATATGCTTGTTTGTTTTTTGGGCTGTCCATAGTATTTTCAGGAGTCTTTTACAATACCTAAATTCACAAGAATCAAAACTTTTCCCATCCTGTTTCTTCAAAGTCCAAATTTTGCTTTATATAGAGAATACTACGACTTGCAACAATGAACAGCAGGAAAGCAGTGGAGTTCCTCAATTAGCTTCAATATTATTTGTTTCCAAGTAAGCTCAGCTGAACCAAATCGAAGGTGGTAAAACTTTGTTCGGTATAATATGAATAATCCAGATAGAAAATAAGACATGGGACTAGGCCTCTAGTTTGACTGCACTTCTTTTTTTTTAAACTCCAGAAAGGGATGAGTTGAATGAATGAAAGAAGAAAATATAGGCACTGTTACAAATGGTTGAAAGCTGATGAACCAGGATATTTTCATATGTACCTTTAGTGTGCTTTAGTGCTTTAGTGCAGTGAAATGGAGATAATAAATGACAGGATGCAGTTTTTTTTTTAAAGGGAGCAGCATGTAATTATAAATAGTGCTGATGAGATAAAGATGAAGGTACACTTATTGAGCTCTATGGTGATCTGTGTAACCACAGATTAGGCATTTTAATTTCCATCATTTTCTCAGTGGGATTTAAAACTGTTGCATTAACTTTCAGGGACATTGGGATCCCTGACAGTAATAACGTGAGTAATGAGTTCACAGCACTAATGCAGTTACATTTAGTTTACTATCCGTGTTACAATAGCTTTTAGAGCAGGAGAAATAAAATGAAAAATTGCAGTAATGATGGAAGAAGTTTGATGGGCAAAGCATTTGATTTTCTACTAGCATTACGGGAGCACCTTTTTTCTTTTCAGTTCTTCTTAATTATTTCATTTAATTATTTAATGGTCGTTCTCTTTCATTGGTTAAAAGATTTAAAACATCATGTGCCAATGTATGCTTTATTATACCTCTATTCTGTATTGTGAATGTTCAGATTCTGCATAATAATGTGAAAATGCCTGAAAATGTAATCTTATCTAATAAAGTTATCTGTCCAGGATGATATGTTACAATAATATATATTTAAAGGGGAAAAATTGTATTGCAATTACCTTCCTAACCAAACCAAGCAGGTCATCTTTAATACCCTTTAGTCAAACAAAGGAGAAAAATGTGAACTTGATAAATTTTTAATTAAAATTAACAATAGCAGAAAAGGAAAAGCTTGCATTATCCAACACCAAGTAAGGCTGGAATATAAAGTGTTGCCTTCTTATTCTAAAAGATAATGTGGCCTTGCAACAGTTAGTGTGTATTTATATAAAACAGCAAGGGAGGAAAACATTTAAATATCCTCAGCCATGGTATTTCTATTTAAATCTGATTACATTGAAATAAAACTGTAGCTATTAAAGGTTTAAAAGAACTACGAATACAGGCAGTAAAAGGAGACAGTTAGTAAATGAGGTAGTAAAACATTTCAGCGGGGCAAACAGTTTATATAGCATGCTGCTTCTTCTGTCAAGATGCTCCATTCACCACATACTTGCGTGTTGTTGCTTGAATTGCATTTAAGGCTACAATTAACCTTTCGTGCCTAATGAAGCTGTTTTGCTGGGGGGAGGGCAATAAAATGTATAATGCAGCCTTCCTGTTACAAAAGTTTTGCAAAGGAAAGACTCGTTCAAAACAAAACCACTTTCAAAGTCTATTGTTCTAATGAAACATTCAGTGTTGCACTTATATCTAAATTACAAACCATTGCAAAGCAATCTGCTTTGATGTGGTACATTTTATTTCTATATTTATTAATTGTTCAACATAATTGCTATAAATAGATTACATCACACACATATATGCACACAAGTAATTTTATGGGTAGAAGTTCACTGTTTAACTATTGACATCATATTGTCTTTCAAGATGACTGTTATATTTCTATGTGTAACCGAAATAACACTGGTTTTCTCTCTGTTCAAATACATGTAACATTATTTTATTAATAATAGTAATTTCCCACTTTTATTTTACGACACACATTTAATATTTGTGTGTAAGCATTTGGTAAAAGAAACTATTCTTGCTCTTTAGGAAAAAATCATCAAAATCATTGTACATAATGATAATTAACATATTCTCACAACAGGTGTCTTTCATACAATGTGTTTTCCCAATTTCAAGCCATTTTAAAAACTGAATCACAATTCATCCAGAGAATGCTAGATTAAAGTGTGTTGGAATAGACAGATCTCATTCCTAGATAAACCTCAGTATCAACATGTTACAAAATGAGGCAGATGACTTATGGCATTGAGCCATGTTAATTTTACATGATAGCTTCAGTGCTGAAAAATAAGAGCAGTCAGCTCAATGGGAAGGTGTTTTGTTTTTGTTTTGTTTTTTAATTTTTTTATTGTTTTTTAAGACAAACATAGACAAACAAAATATAAAAAAATCAAGCCATTATATATATATGTATATGAATATGTATATGTATATGAATATGTATACGTATATGCATACGCATACGCATATGCATATGTATGTATGGTATTCAGCTTTGTTCGGGTATTTTCCCACGTCATT
>NW_020769333.1:7721504-7765119 GCF_900518735.1 Pseudonaja textilis
TCTGTGAGTCAGACTTTTACAGTTGTTTCAGTTTTAAATTTGGGGCTAGCCTACTGCTGTGCCAGAATGTTTTTTTCTTCATCCTGATTGGTTGGGAGTCTTGGTCTGTGTTTATTGGTCTTGGAGTTTGCTATGTTCTGCTTGATTGGTGTTTCTAATATCTTCTGTCTGTTTTGTGGCTTTTTTGTGTCTTGATTGGCTGGCAACCTTGTGTTCCTGTATTGGAGGGTTTTTGTGCAGCTTGGTTCCAAGTAAGTGAACGGCTATCATTTGTTAGGAAGCTAGGTTTCATCTGGGTGCCTGGTTGGGGTGTGTTTGAGCTGGAGGTATCAGGGGGGGAATCTGTTTGTGCCCAGGTGTTTGCCTGGCTAGTGATATGGAGATTTTTTTGTTTGTGAGTGCAGGCTTCCAAATGATTGACAGTCTGGTGGAATCATGTCTTCTTTTCATGCTTTCAGGTCTTTTTTCAATCTCTATGGCTTCTCTGATAATTCTGTGGCTGGAGTTTTCTATAGTGGCTAGGGTTTTGGTGCCATTGAAGTTGATGCTATGACCTGTGGCTTTCATGTGTTGGACTAGTGAGGAAGTGTGTTCCAGACAAGAACTAAAAGTGCTGCAAGCCCTAAAAATGGATAGCAGCATAATCATACTTCCAGCAGACAAAGGGAATGCCACAGTAGTAATGGATAGAAAAGACTACGAAACAAAATTGACAGACCTACTCCAAGACTCCACATACAAACTCATAAACACGGACCCAACCACATATCTGGAAAAATTAACCAAGAAGAAAATTATAACCAGCCACATGAGCAAAGAGATCCAACAGACAATCATCCCAAGAGAAAAATCTTCCAGATGACCCAAAATGTACGGCCTCCCAAAAATACACAAAGAAGGCATACCTCTCAGACCCATAGTCAGCTCCAGAGGAGCACCACTACAAAACCTAGCTAAACACTTAGCAAAACAGCTACAGCCCCATGCTGAAACAGCAGCTTCACATGTACAAAACTCATACCACTTCTTGGAAATGATCAAAGATCTACATGTGGAGCAAGAAGATCTGCTTGTAAGTTTCTATGTGGTTTCACTATTCACTCAAGTCCCGATAAAAGAGACCCTTGAAATCATGAAAAATAAATACCAACCAGCTAAACACCTCATGGAACTAACAGAACACTGCTTAACCAACACATATTTCATATACAAAGGACAAAGATACAAGCAAATTGAAGGAGCCCCTATGGGATCACCACTATCACCCGTCATTGCAAACCTATTCATGGAAGAATTCGAATCCAGAGCCCTGGCTAATGCCACCCACAAACCCAAACTATGGTTAGGATACATCGATGACACATTTGTGATTTGGCCCCATGGAAAAGAAAACCTAAACAATTTCCTAACACACCTAAACAGCACACACCAAAAATCAAGTTCACCATGGAAATGGAAACAAACAAACAACTACCATTCCTAGATGTACTAATCTACCAAAAAAAAACAAAAAAAAACCAGATGGCACACTAGGACACACCATATACCAGAAGAAAACACACACCAACCGCTACCTCAACGCCCAATCCCACCACCACCCAGCACAGATAAACTCCATGGCCAAAACACTAATTGCTAGAACCAAACGCCTGGCAGACAAGACACACATTAAGACTGAACTATGCACCCTGACTAAAGTACTGACAGCCAACGGCTTCCACAAAAGCAAAATCACCGGCTTGCTCCACAAAAACACACTGAGACATAATGGAGACCTAGAAGATGAACAGACCTATGGATCTTTACAGTAAAAGTCTGACTCACAGACAAACACGGTACAGAGGCCTGGTGATGGCAGATGGGATTCTGCCAAAACGTTGCTACAACTTTAAAAGCACAACTATAATGACGTGGGAAAATACCCGAAAAAAGCTGAATACTATACACATACAGAGAGAGAGTGTGTCAGTTGGTTTACAGATTGTTTTGTGCTTCCATTTTGTAGTCTTCAATTACAAGTACATTGTATATATTCTCATATTTTCAGTCAAATATTAAATGCATTAATATCATTGTTAATTGTTGGACTATACTTTTATTCATTTATGTTTTACGAAATAATCCATATTTTACTTAATTTTATGAAAGTTCATATTATCATCTCAAATCTATCCTATAATCATTTTGTAGATATAATAAGAAAAAATACATCTTTATATATTTATTATATTCTAAGAATTACCATGTTTTATTGTCTAACCGTTCATAGAATAGATCCCAAATTTTATAAAAAATTTTATCATCTTGTTCTTTGATTTCAAATGTCAATCTACTCATTTCAGCACATTCCAATATTTTCTTAATGATTTCCTCCTGTAATGATATTTTCTCATTTTTCCAGTTTTTGGCAAATACAATCCTAGCCGCTGTTAATACATTTACAATCAGGTATTTCAATTCTTTACTATATATTTCATGTAAAATTCCCAATAAAAATATCTCTGGTTTCAAGTCCACATGCTTTTTTGTCATTTTTTCCAACCACGTGTGGATTTTAGTCCAATATTTTTTGGCATCCGCACAAGTCCACCATATATGGTAATATGAGCCAGGTATCTGATGACATTTGAAGATGCAAATAAACCAGGTAGATGGTTAGCATATAAATTGAGAAAGGAGAAAGAATCGAGGAAAATATTGCAATTAATAGATGACCAAGGCCAACTTTGCTATGGAAGTAAAGAGAAGAAGGAAATTATATGAGACTATTATGGGAAACTATACACACAAGAGAATATTGATGAGGAAAGAGTTAAACAGTACTTACAGAATGTTAATCTACCCCAGATACCTAAAGAGATTGAAACAATGTTAGAAAGCAATATAACGATGGTGGAGTTAGCTGAAGCACTTAAGAAGCAAAACAATGCAAAGGCACCAGGCCCAGATGGACTTCGGGGAGAATTTTATAAAACACTACAAGAATTGTTGAACCTTCCATTGCTAGAAGTTATGAATGAAGTTATGTTAAAGAAGAAGAAGATATCTAAATCATGGTCAGAAGCTTATATTACACTTGTCACAAAAGAGGAGGCCGATCCGTTACAAATCAAGAACTATAGACCTATTTCCGTACTAAACGCAGATTATAAAATTTTTGCTTCAATATTGGCAGAAAGACTTTAAAAATACCTAAACAATTTTATCCATCTTGATCAAAATGGATTTCTGTCAGAGACAAATTAAAGACAATATGAGAGTAATCTTGGACACTTTGGAATACTACGAGGCACATCATGAAAAACAAATGGCTTTGATATTTTTAGATGCACAGAAGGCATTTGATAATGTGAATTGGTGATTCATGTTATTACAGCTGGAACAGATGGGCTTTTGTGAAAAATTTATTCAAGCAATAGAAGCTATATATCATAACCAAACGGCAAAGGCAATGATAGAGGGAGAACTGACAGACTCTATTGATATAAGAAAAGGAACAAGACAAGGGTGCCCACTATTACCTTTGTTGTTTGTGTTAACCTTGGAAGTGTTAAACAGAAATATTAAAGAAAAGGATATAAAAGGGATGAAAATTAAAAAGGAAGAATTTAAGTTGCAAGCATTCGCAGATGATCTGGTTTTCATTTTAGAAGACCCACTAGAAACAGCATCAAAATTGATAGAAAAGATAAAGGTATATGGTGGCTGGTTTGAAAATAAATAAAGATAAAACAAAGATTTTGACAAAGAATATGCTATCAAGACAAAAGGAAGAACTGGCAGATGTATTGAAAATTCAGGTCACGAATAAGATCAAGTACTTGGGGATACATTTGACAGCAAGATGTAATACACTAAAAGAGAATAATTATATCAAACTTAAGCAGCAGATAACGCTAGATTTGGCAAAATGGGGAAATTTACAACTGTCATTAATAGGGAGAATATCAACAATCAAGATGAATATACTACCCAGAATTTTATATAAGTTCCAAACAATTCCAGTTAGGCTTGGAAAAGATTATTTTGAAAATTTAAATAAAATTGTGTTGAAATATATATGGCAAGGTAAGAAAGCAAGAATAAAGTTAAAACTTTTGCAAGATGCCAGAATAAGAGGAGGATTTGGTTTGCCTAATTGATAGCTGTATTACCAAGCTACAAATTTGATGTGGGTTAAGGAATGGATAACATTAAGAAATACTAGATTGTTGACATTAGAAGGACATGATCTGTTGTTGGGGTGGCATGCTTTTTATGGTATAAAGGAACTAAAACACAGGGGTATTTTAGAAGACATTATATACGGGACTCTCTGTGGTTAAACTGGGAGAAGACTAAAAGACAATGTTATTTGAAAATTCCAGTCTGGCTATCGACTATTGAACCATTTTCTTATCTATAATATATAAAAAGGAACAAACAGTTAGATATGGTGAAATATTGAATGAAAAGGGTGAACTTAAATCTATGCAAAAATTAGAGGAATAAGGTATAAAGATGAATTGGTTTTCATATGCGCAAATACATTCAAGGTATGACAAAGATTCTAAAACAGAAGGTTTCTATGTTAAACTGACTGACTTAGATAAGATTTTGACAGGTACCGATGAAAAGGTGATTAAAAAATTGTATGGATATTTATTAGAAATTAAACTAGAAGAAAAAGTTAAAGAAACTATGCTTGCTTGGGAAAAGAATTTTGGATATGGGATTGATCTAGAGAAATGGCAAAAATTGTGGTCTCAAAATTATAAAATGAAAATGTCAACAGCATATAAAAAAATTTGTATAAGATGTTTTACAGGTGGAACTTTCCTCCGACAAGAATAGCAAGAATGTTCAAGAATGGGAAGGTGTTTTTAAACGGGAATGCGTGAAGAGATAGTAAATTAAACAAGCTATGAAAATAGGGGAAATAAATGGTAGCTATCATAGAATTTACATTTCCATCCAATAATATTAACTGTCTTGGTGGGAAAACCTATTAAATAAAGGTAAAGCATATAATAAATATTTAAGCCTCAGCATTTTTATTGACTCTTGGGTAGTATTTTGATATAAATTCTACTTGCCGGCAGCATATGGGCATTATTTTGACTTGGTAAATGAAATTCTTTTAGATGCCAGTGTAAAATAATGAATTTATCCCTCAGTTAATAGTATTGCTTTGATAACAAGAAAGGGTGTTGAACCCAGAAAAAACAGTAAGTAAATTTATTTGGATGATTTGTGTGATGCTTTGAGAAATGATCTTCTGGACTGACCTGGACTGATTTTAATGGAACTTTACCAGCATGTTGGTAGATCCCAGAACACAGTATTAGATTGAAAAGCATGATTCCTTCATAGTTGTTATCCTAAACAAAATAAGTGGAATAGCACACAAATAAACCTTAGTAGAAAAATATGAATTTGAGAAAATGTCATCTCCAAGATCACTGAGAAACATGTTTAATCCCTGTTATTTAACATAATTTAGGGCAGGAGTCTCCAAACTTGATAACTTTAAGATTTCTGGCTTCAACTCCCAGAATTGCCCAGCATGACTAGTTGAGGAATTCTGGGAGTTGAAGTCCCCAAATCTTAAAGTTGCCAAGTTTGGAGACCACTGTTCTAGGGAGTTAGTTATTCTCTTGTAGAAGCAGAATAACCAAAGAGTAATCTTTCATTTAATAAACTGATCTTATCCTTTCTATTACTTTCTATTGAATGCAGTCACAATAAAGTGGCCTAAACAGCACAAGAAGAAGGGTGACACAGTGGGGAACAGACACAATATGGATGGAAGCCATAATACATGGAAACCTGAGGCAATCGTATTTATGAAATTGAGATTTTCTTTTCTACATTAATTCTATATTAGCTAATAAACTATATTTCATATGATTTTAAGAATTGGGAAATCATAATGCTGAAATCAATGGCCTAGTCAGTCAGAAGTTTCAAGAAATATTTTGGAGATGATATCTCGCTTCCTATAAAATAAAACCTTTTGGTAAGGGAATAATTGAGATGGCCATGATGAGACATTCTACTGCTATGCATAACATTAGACTGACAGTGAGGTATTCTGTAGCAGATATTAATGAAAATCACACCATGGTTAAAGTCACATATAAAGTAATAAAATTAATGTCTTAAACTAAGAGTAAAAACAGAAGTTAGAATTCAGAGATCAATAAGAATTATTCTTCAGTAGCCATGATTAGAGGTCTTCTTAATTTCTTAGTTATGCTATGGATAGTACACAGGAATAAACCCATTTGTGGAGTTCTGAGTATTGCTGCAGTAATACTGCTCTAGTCAGTATACCCAATGTTGATAGATACTTGGAGTAATACAGCCAGACTCTAAATCCCAGTATATGTTTACTTCATCAGAAGAATGTCAAGTGGCAGATATTTTTTCTTACCATTTTGTTTTCATATATTTTGCTAATAAGTTCATCCTGAAATGAATGTAAATGAAATGAAGCAAGCATTAATACTAACACATTCAGTTAAGAATAATTTTGTGACAGGAATATTAGCCCAGTTACCTTGCTATGTATGTTAATTATGTGGCAATAGGATTTGATAAATGCAATATAATAAAGGATTTCATTATCTCTGTGTATTTAATTAACTTTGAATATGCCAGATAGATGTTCAGTATAGTGGTGAGGTACAAGAAAACAAAACAATACATTAAATGCCCAGTTTCCTTAACCTACTGCCCCCTTGAAAAGTTGGAAAAAAGCTATTTCAGTAGCAGACTCATTTTGCCTTGGAGCCTTCTCAGAATGGATGAACTCAACTCAGAATTCAGTTCAACAGAACATAATGCCATTACAATAACTAAATAGGAGAATATATGCCTTGGGAGACATGTTTCCATATGCATCATGATGGAAAGCCAGGTGTCCACATCACCAGGTGTCCACATCACCAAATATGGCAGCATATTTCAAATTCAGAGCCAGGCTTAGTATTTAAATCTTTATAACTTCATTACTGTTTTCCAGTGAAATAGCGTTCACTCCCACTGTCCAGTTTATAGAACTCACATGAATGTTAATAATAAGTTGCATTACTCCATGGAAGTTAGAAATTTTGTTTCTTGCTCAGAAACCGATATGGACCAAAAAAGTGACATAGATGAAAAGCTCTACTATCCATTAAATCAGTTCATTGGCTTTAATCTTGTCTCCTATGAATACCCATATGAATGTTTGTAACAACAACAACAACAAAAAAAGGCTGCCTTAAATGGTAGCACTGAGGGCCATCCTCATGCAAAGACTGAAATAAATCTTCCAAAGCATTTTCAAAACCTGAAGTATGTATATCCATATAAGAATAAAGAAAACTGGGAAAATATTTTTACAGTGGTGTATTACATGGTTCTTTTTATCTTTTCTTACAGGGCTGGCAATTGCAAGTGCACTGATAGACATTTCACAACAGAAGCCCTCAGAGTCTAAAGATAAGAGTTTGGGAATCAGAAATCGAAAGCATCACCTTTCAACCCGTCAAGGGACTTGCGTCTGAGAAAACAAGAATGCATTTGTATATTCTGTATTGTTTTATTCTTCTCCCCCTCCCCAAACTTTTTTTTAAAAGAGTTTCCATTGAAAGCTAAAATACAGCCTCAGTTTTTATGGAGGTGATCTCTGGATGGTGGCAAAGACGATGAAGAAGTATCAACTTAGATGAATTAACATGTCTTCTTCCCACTGAGCCCCCAAAGTCCTAATGGGCAATGTGAATATATCGGCTGAACCTGAAGAAAATATTTTAACATCAGTAGTAATATAAAATATTTCTCCACAATTTTTTTAGTATCCCTACCAGGAAAAAATGAAAAAATTATAAATTGCTTTATAATGGGAAAGGAAATATATTATTGAAATGTTAAATATTTTGAAGGACTCGTTACATAGTTAGAAGTAATAGATTACTAGTGTTTCAGTTTGATCACTGTTCGGACACATTTAATTAAATCAAACAAGAACTGACATAATTAGGGATATACTGTAAATATTATAACTGCCAGATGTAACAATAGAACTCAAGCTAGAAATACAAACATGTATTTCAGTGAGCCAAATATAACAAGAATAAAATACATGTATTACAATAAGTAAAAAATTGGATACATTAATATCAACATATCTTTCAAAAGTAGGGTAAAGTATAAGTTCAGAATGTGGAATGCAGCAGAAAGCTCATTCCTGTATTCCTTGCCAAACTAACTCATTGTAAGAGGGGGGAAAACCAATCCGTCAACAAGGTATCCACAACCATTCTGCCCTCCCCTTTACAGCCATGTTAAGAATTGCAAGACATGAGAGGGCGGAGTTGAAAAACTTTACATTCCTATATAAAACTGCCTTGAATTCTGCATTAATACTGGTAATACTAATAATACTGATGGCCCATGAAATCCATAGACTTAAAGCTTGTTGCACATTTTAGCCTTAGTATCCAATGGGAAAATCATTGCCATAATCACTACCGAATAATGTTATTCTGACTATATTCTCCCCTTTATTGCAGCTATTAAAAGTCATCTCCCCTATTAGAAGCAAATATATATTCTTCTCCCTTAATAAAACATACATTGAAGTATCCAATGGCCTACTAACAGTTTTCTTCCTCAAGGCTGTTGGAATCACTTTTCAGTATAGGCCATTACCAAATTGCCTATCAAAAGGAAAGAAGGAAACAATTTTTAGCATGTCAATTTCCATCCTTTTCTTTATGCAGACTACTGCTTCATCAAAAGTCACCTCATAAGCTATGGGTGAGCAAATTGGTACCTGTAGGCATCAGACGATACATAACTTCCTATAGTGTCCATAAAACTCCAACATTAAATCAAAGTTGTTGTTTTTTTTTTAAAAAAAACCTTCACATATCTAAAATATTTGCAGTATTCCAAATCTAAATGCATTTTTGCTCATTTGAAACTTGTGAAATTTGGGGTGGCTATGCCAAAATCTAATAAGATGTGGCAGTGCCCCAATATTTTGGCCATACTCTCACAAGGGTCCACCTGCAGAACCTCATAAACCACTGGTGTTTCTTAGACCATAATCTAAGAAACACTGGTCTAGATATTTGAAAACAAATAATAATTATGATACACTTTTATTGCTTCATAATTGCTGCTTAATTGTGAATACACTTTATGTTTTCAGCAGCCATTCTTTTGTTGATGAAAGGCTTTGTGATCCAATTAGGTTCCCATAGAAGGGAGATCTGGTTTTTGCCATTTTCCTGTGTCTCCTTCTGCCAGCCCTACCCACCCATTAACAGATTCTACGCGCACACACACACAAATTGCTACAATACAGTTCTCTAAATATAAGGAAGACTAACGTCATATTTAATGAGAAAAGGATCTTTCAGAGGTTTAATCAATTTGATAACATGCTCTTTAGGCTTCCTGGTCTCAAATCTAGAAAACACAAAATGCATTTAAATAATAGAAATGCTGTTTAAGTACTTAATTGGTTTACTTAATCTTATTCATCGCAGTGTACATTAAATGCACAATTTTAGTTGAAGTTGGTATGTACTCAAAACTGGTAATAGCAGATTACGTGTTCCAGTGGACTTGTTAAAATCCCAAGGAAGAACAGAACAGCAGTTCTTAGTCTGCAGAGCTGCTATTGTGGTAATTATGCACAGAGGTATAAACTCTTACCAGCGGTGGAGTTGTGTTAATTAAAAAAGGTATACAACTATAATTGGTGTTTATATTATATTTTCATTTTCTTCCAGGAAGGGAAAAGATTTAACTGTTTACAGTTTGACTACATAGTTCCTTGCATGTCAAGATGGTGCAGTAGCAGTAATAAAAGGCCTGTTTGTGACTTGATGGTGTTTCTCTTTAAAAATAAGTTTATTTAATTTGGATGAGGAGTGAGGTTTTGAAAAAAAAAAAGATAGAAATTCATTAAATGAACTGTTGTACAGTATGTAGTTCTCTCTCATCCAAGATCATTGGATTACATTTTTATCATGATTGCTCTACTGTTTTTGATTCATTGCTCAGTGATAAATTATGCAGGCATGATTGTTGGAACATTTTCATTCTCAAAAGGAGACTGATTATTACTCACGTTATGTTTCCAAGATGTGATGATTTTGTTTTAAATTCAATTTATTATTCTAAAACAAAGGGTCCCAGTTCTGCAGGCATTTTTGTGTTAATAAGTCTATTGATAACTTTATATACATATAAATACTTACAGAATTAGGGAGAGGGTGGGCTGTTGCTATTAGAAAAAAAATCAGTTAATGAACTTTTATAGCTCTGATAAGGCTCTTGTTTTGGTTTTATTTTTTTTTTAAATGCCTTCTATTATGCGAATAGAGACAAATTTCATTACAATGGGCATGTATGAGGAGTAAGAGGATTATTCAGAGAATAACAAAAGAGAAATAAAAGACTTGGCTGTAAATTCCTAATTTGTTCCTATTTAAATGTTTGATGCATCATATATTCTCAGTATCTATGATATACATATATTAAAATATACTCAACATATAACATATATAACATAAATGTAACTTGTACTAAAAAGTAGAAATATCTCTAAAGAGTTGGACAACCATGAGACGGAAACTGAAATTAGGAAGCAATTCAAAAGAGAAACTAACATATCCTTTCAACTAGTCATTGGAACAATATCCACTTTACTAGGCTTAATTTATGAGTGCAAAACTATTAAGGCCTTTGCTTTAGAAAACAGCATATACCAAATTATCTGTTGGCAATACAAAATGCAGATCTTTCTAGTCTAGGAGGCACCTGCAGCTTTATAACCATTCTGAACCAGGATAGTAATGTAACAATTACCCATTGATTTGAAGAAAGAATGGGAATCAATGTATTCATCCAGTGATAAGGAGGCAACATCCCAACAATGGTATATTGTCCGGGTTCTATTCTCAATATGACAATACAGGCAGTCCTCGACTTACAAACACAATTGACCCCGGAACGTATGTTGCTCAGTGAGATTTTTTTTTAAGCGTGTTTTGTCCCATTTTACGACTTTTCTTGTCACAGTTGTTCAGTGAATAACAGTTGTTAAATTAGTAACATGGTTGTTAAGTAAATCTGGGTTCCCCGTTGACTTTCCTTGTCAGAAAGTCTGAAAAGATGGTCACCTAAGCCCAGGACACTGTAACCATCATAAATATGAACCAGTTTTCAAGCATTTGAATGTAAATCATATGACAATGGGGATGCTGCAATAGTCATAAGTATGAAAGTCTTTTTCTAGTGCCATTGTAACTTTGAATTGTCACTAAATGAACTGTTGTAAGTCAAGGACTACTTGTATTGTAATTGGACTGTGATCTAGCTAAATAAGACTTTCTTATTTAATCAAATATTTTTCATTGGGTCTCTGGGCACTATACATTGCACTGCAGAAAAGCCTTCATTTATGCACAATTTAATATAGCTGGACTTTCAGATAGAAAGCACACACATGAGAAGGTATTAAGATACCTGCTTATCAGAATTATCACAAGCAATCCAAATCTGCTTGATGTCAAATGTGTATTAGCCTCAAAATGAAAATGTCATGGACAGATTGCAGAAAAGGCAAATGAAGCAAGTTTGATCTTGAATCAGTTTAGCCAATACCGAATATAGCTCATAATCCTTAAGCAATATTAGCAGTTAAGTACTTATATCCATCTGCCAGGAAGTGTTCAATCTCTCTACCACCTATTTGGTCAGACTGAATTGATACAGAAAAATGCCATAGATTAAATCTGGGAAAACCTGGAATTGGCATTTCAATTCCAATTCTGCCACCTCAATACCCATCTTCAGGCATATTTTACGCTAATGCTTAAAAATATGGGGAAAAAACATAATGGATCCCTGGGTCCTAAAAATTCTAAGTTTAGGATACTTTGTGCCATTATTTGTGCATGTTTAACCACCTCATGAGAATTTTAAGTTTCTGCTGAAGAAGAAGCCATAAAACCCCATTCTTAATATAAATTAATTTAGGGTTGTGTTCTCTTTTTTGTTATCACAAACAGGATTTAGATGATTGCTCCATACTAGACTTTGGTCATTCAATAACTTAATCTATGACTGAAAAATTGCTGTATACCTCTTGAGGAAAAACATGGGATAAATATATGTGATAGGCTTACTTCTGTTCAAAACCTAAGAAAGAAAACCCCAACTCCTTTTTAGAAAAGAGGTACTTTTAGTAAGTTTGAATTGATAGCAGCGTAAGCAAGGCAAGATCTGAACCAAAGCATGTGAAAGTTATACATTGAAAGTCACCCCAAATCCCTCCTCCCCAGGGTCCAGCACTGAGAGTCCAATCAACATCCAGTATGATGTTATGGGAAGCTCCTCTGCAAGTATTTCTTGCATCTGGAGTCACAGGACGGTTGACTTTGAAGAAGTATAAATTCTACTCAGCAGCACCATAATTCACGAATGCAAAACTCTTTCCAGTTCTCATGGGACTTTTTCACACCAGCTCACTTCCCCAGCCCAAATGCCCAGGCCCCTCTTCCAATTTCCATGGCATCCAAGAGCAAGCAAGCTTCAGAAAGCCATGCTGGAGATCTAGCTGAAAATATAACTTTTCCATAGCTTCTGGAGCTTTTATAGATGATAAACAATATTGCAATTTAAGTTCTGTATGTGGAGATGTCATATGAGCCAGATAATTTTGAGAGAATCTTTATGATACGATCTTGACATGCTTGCCTAATACAACTTTCTGCTTTGCTTTGGATTTCATTCACTTCGTGTCTCAGCATTTTTAAAGTAGCAGATCAAACCTTAGTTTTGCTCTCTTTTGTTCTAACGTTGGCTGGGGTATTCTGGGGGCTGAAGTCCACACAGTTTAAAGTTGCTCAGATTGAGAAACTCTGTTCTAAAGGAATGTTACACTTCTAAACTGGCTTTACTAATATGACTGGAAGTTTAACACAACTCTCACAACTTTGAATATAGGTTTTGGGCTGATTAATACTTTTGAGTGGAACCTGACTTTTAAAGTATGCCTCACTGGATAAATTACATAACAGTTGGATAGATATGGGGCTAACATAGCTAATAGGAGAAAGGCTATTATTTTTTCTATGAGAGTCTCTCTTCTGTAGCTTGAATATCTCCATAGTATTGTATCTCAATGTGTCAGTCTTCTTCACTTGTGTCTACTAACTAACTAAAAATATTGCCAGCAAAGTGCAACCTTAACACAACCAAATCTTGTCAGTTATGACAGCTTTTCTTGGAGGAGCCAGGTGCTCCAATCAGCTATGTCAGCCCTCCTGGCACTCCAGAAAATGCAGTAATCACAAAGCTAAAACTGCCTCACAAGGCCAGTCAGTGATCATTTTTCATGTCAGGCCAAACCTTGCAAATGGAAAAGTAGAAGTTCAGTTTTTGAACTGCTTTTGATTCCTTTTTTCCTATTTTGGCACAGGATGTTATCATTTCAACACAACTAGTCTTTGCAGGAGAGTTTGGAGGCTGCTATGCAGTTCTTCCTTCATTCTTGCTAGCTCTGCCTTAGAAGAAGTTCAGGAGAAATGTTTCAGAAATACTTTGCAGTGAAATCCTTGAAGATACCAACTGAAGCTTGGCAGGGTTAAAGTCCCTTTAAAGAGTAATCATTCCCGCTGCTATTGTGTTATTCTGCCAAAAAAAGAAAAAAGAAGAGAAAAAAAGAATCAGCTGCTTGCATTTTTATGTTTTTCCATTATAACTTATGGAGAAATTGGGTTTTTTTTTAATATAAATTCTCAAAACAGCTTTGATCAAATTGGTTTGACCCCCTCCCCTAAAACTCAAATCACAAATACAAATATAATCATATGCTGTTGTGTACTAAATTCCTGCATGAGGAATCACTGCATGTTTTTGAAGATGATTTGAAAATGTCAATGCAAAAACTGATGGGAACCTGACCATGCAGTATAACACTTGTATTGCAACCACTGCACTGCCTCCCAGGGCCAATACAAAGTGCTAACATTTACCTACAAACATCTAACACTGCTTGGCTCTTATTTGCCTGCAGGACTGTCTCCTTTTTGAGGCCTTTCATAGAGGGTATTCTCAGAGCCCTCATCCTACAAGAGAAATGGGAACTCATAGACAGTCCTTCATGGTATGTAAAAGGCTACCACAAAGTTTGATTAGCCCCCTCTCCATTGATTTTTCAGTGGAAGTTCAGCACAATTTTCTTCTAAGAAATATTTGGATTTTAAAGGTTGCATTGGATTGCTTTTCAGACTTTATCTGGTATTTAAAAATTTCAGCTCAAAGATTCCAAAGGATATCTACAATACCTTATTACTGTTAAAAATAACTCTGTTTATTCTGGTTTTGTAAACAGAACATCAACTACTCCATTCCTCTTTTCCCACCTACTGACATTTTACCTTCACATCATTTTTTCCCGTTTTCTTGATTAGTTCACCTGAAAATCTGCCAAACCCATAATTATGACTTGAGGCAACATCTCAGGCATTTGGGAACAAATCTTGGATTGTACATATATATTATATTCTGTTTCATTGATCATGAAAAGAAACATGCTTAAGAACAATTTCGTTGCCACAAAGCCAAGGAAAATAGAATGGAACTAAAGTGGTCAGAATTTGCTAAATTTTACTTACCTCTCAAGTACAAGAACTAACGATTGAATACAATTAGAGAACACCAAGGAACAAAAACAGCAGCTCTTTTTGCTTGATCATTTCAGCCAATCCTATGGGAAACCTAAAAGATGCAATTGATTCTTCTACAGGGAAATCATATTGAACACAAATCCAGTGGAAATAATTGTTTAGAGTATAACAATTGTGAATGTATGCTTTGGGTATAACAATAGTGTATTGGTCGAATACCATTTAGAGGCTAGGTCACTACAAATTCACGTTTGGAGATGCTTTGCTTTGTCCCTGATCACATGAATGCAATTTCATAACACTAAAAATTAGCATTCCATTACCTAGTGTTCTCCAAACATGTTGAATTGCATTTCATAATAAGTCTACTTAACAAGGCTGATATTTATGTACTTATAGTATGGTAGTTGCATCTGGATAGCACCAGGTTAGGCAAAACTTGTAATGGGAGTGGGCTCTGCAAACCAAGTACAATAAATTTGCAAGGAGGTATTCTCCATTACTACTATATAATTAATAAAACAGAGTTGCACATTCTAGCATTCTAGATCTGGTGAACTTGTTCAAATGTGGTCAGTTTGCCAAACTGAAAGAAGAGATGTCATCTGTTTTTGTTTTTTGTTTGGCTGGGATATGTTATCACCTTTAGAAAAGTTTTTTAAAGTGTTAATTTTACACTTTTTAAATGTATGCATAAGATGACTATTCTCCTTTCTCTCTAGGGAAAACCTACTTGAGTGATTTGCCATCAACAGCTATTTAAGTTAAAGGCCAACACCCATTATCTTTACAATATTTAGATTTCAGCAGAAGCAAATAGCACTCTTTAAAAGCAATATCATCATAGTAGAGTACCTAACTTATAAATTCCAAATGAATAGAATAAGGGGCATAGCAACTGTATCACACAATTACATGAAGAATGCCATTTACTTTTAAGACCAGACACAGCAATCCGGAATATTGTAAAAATTTAAATATTGGAAAGCACAAAATTCCACAGGAATTATTTAAGCAGGGGTTGCTGGGAACAGAAACAAAAACTGTAAAGTCACCAAATGGCCTTTGAGCCATTAAAATTGCATGAACTTCACAATGGCCTGGATAACAACTTTAATTAAATTCAGACACAGTGGAAGTACATTGATAAACAGTTGTGACTGTTCCTGAGCAGGCTTTGATAACAATTATCTACGCATCTTAAATTGTTCTATGTTTGATAAGTATCTGGCAAATAGAGATCTTTCAACAGAAGTAATACGTGTCCTGCAGTGGTTAGCATTTCTTTCCTATTCCCCAAAGGTGGTATTCAGCAGGTTCTGACCATTTCTGGAGAGGTAATTTTGAATAGTTTGGAGAACTGGTAAATAACGCCTCTGACTGGCCCCTCCCCCATCTATTTGCTGCCTCTTGAATCCCAGCTGGGTCTTCTTTTGCTTCCCTGCACAGGAGAACGGAGAACGGAGCTGAAAAGCAGGCTAGTGGGGTGGGGAGGGAATGTGATTTTGCAGTAACCTTCCCCCAGGAGTGGGGAAGGAATGGAGATTTTATAGTATCCTTCTTCTGCCACTCCCACCAAGCCATGCTCACCAAGCCACACCATGCCCACTAAGCCACAGAACTGGTAGTAAAAAAATTTGAATCCCACCACTGCTATTCCTTTTTCCTTTAGATCAGAGGTTTCCAAACCAGCATAGCTATGCTATGCTGGCTGGAGAATTCTGGGAGTTGAAGTCCACAAGTCTTAAAGTTGCCAAGTTTGGGGACTCCTGCTTTAGATGAACAGTAAAGACTGTTCCTTTAAGCATGTATAAGTTTGCAGTGGGTCTGATGAATGCCTTTTAATTTTTTTTGTATTCTGTAGTGTATTTATTCTTAGACATCTTGAGTGCTCACATTGAATGCAAAAGTGAAATATTCATAGGTTGTAAAAAAAAAATCCAAAGTTTTGGATGTCCCCACTCTGGTGTATTTTTAGAACCAGGATATCCGCGAGAGACAGTGTTACCCTCACTTCATTATGCTTACCATCTTTACCCTTTATTTTATAATTTTAGCCAGATAATGTAAAAGTCATCTAGAGTCACTGAGAATTGGGTGGTGTACAAATTCAATAAACTGTTATTACAGATGAATGATATTGTTAAAATTAGTAGATATCATGTGGGTAATTTTTAAAACTGGAAACTTGCAGGACTGCACATACTTCAGAAATGCTTGGAAGAAATGCTTTTGACCCTGTAAAAATACAGCACTTCTCTGCTATCCTTTCTAAGCTTTTCTTTTTCTTTTCTTTTTTTAAAGAGACTATACCAACCTGATTTGAAGGGGTGGAGTTGTTTGAAGATTTACATTATTTGAAGGACAACCCCTTAAATCAGCTGTATCTTTTTTTCAGATTTTAAAAAAGGCAGGCTGCATGAATGAATTAAGAGATGATATGGTCGGTTAGACGAGACTGTGAACATTTCTAAGTCATTTTTGAAGTGTGCACCATTCTAGTAACCTTCCATATATGTACTATAAAAATACTTAGTTTAGCTTTTTTCATTTTGCTAATAGAATCCCAGCCTGGAAATAAATGAGCAAAGGTTGAAGTTTCTTTTTTTCTTGGAAGCAATGAAATTTCTCGTTACCCAGATTAAGTCATATCATTGTTTTTGCAGTATTTGCATATTTCTGCTTAAAAGCAAATGGGTGTATTTTACTTCAATTCACATTCTTTAAAATCTTTTGTTAAAGGGCTTTAACAAATTGGATCTATTGAATTCAGCCAAGTGTATACCACTTAGAATTGTGGTCATTTCCTAATAAAATTGCAACTGCTCTTCTGGTGCTAGTGAGAGGATATAGAAACATAGCCCAACATGTCCCTGTATTTATCACTTGCAGTTGCTATTACATAAAAATAGCTCTTTTTGCTGGTTATTAACACTCTTTTATCTCCTACAACAAAATCTTGAGAGATTTCCACCAAGAGATTTGCAAATGAAACTTTCTTCCAGCAGATACTAAAAACAAAGTCACTATGCATGATGTATACTGGTCCCAAATAATCCCTTAGGATTATTTGTTCTCTGGCTGCTGTGAAAGTAATTAAACAACATTGTATGTTCTTCAGTTAATGATTCTTCATTCAACTGGCACATTTTTGATCTTAATATGTTTTAATCAGGACAGAGGTTGCAAAAAGAGAGAAGGAAATCCTATAAAAATTAAATGAAGAGGAACAAAGAATTATTAATCAAGCAGAGGAAATCTACATGTTATGAAGGAGTCATGTCTCTTTCAAGTTTGACTTCTTGCTTTGTTTTTGTTTTCTTCGTTCAAGATTCATAAAACAGTGTGATGATAATAATCAGTGAAGACAGCAGAATGATCAATGATCCAAAAACAAAAGGAATTCTAGAACTCTATTTACCCTTGAAGGCTATTGTTTCAGAACTCCCTGCAGTTTTATAAGCTGTTTCTACGTGTTATTCTATATAAAGATATAATCTGTTTAGCAAAGAGACCTGCTTAATCCTTAACTCAAGTGTCATTTATTAATTCTGAATAGTTTATCAGCTTTATCCATCTTCTGTAATCATGCTGTGGAATAATGCAAAGCACATATATAAACCAAAAGTAATGATTTTGGGAGCAACAATGTTGTCAATATCTCATAAAGTACTCTAAAGTTGACCTCACTGTTAAGAGCAGATCCACAATACCTCCATTTCCAACTATGCTATGTTGATCAAGATGGCACTGTTTTAAGACATCCAAAATATTGAGAGATAAAGGAGAATGAATAAGATTTCACCAATGGTGGGATTCAATTTTTTTTACTACCGGTTCTGTGGGTGTGGCTTATTTGGTGGGTGTGGCTTGGTGGTCATGTGACTGGGTGGGTGTGGCTTGGTCATGTGACTGGGTGGGCATGGCTTGGTCATGTGACTCGGTGGGTGTGCTTGGTGGTCATGTGACTGGGTGGGCGTGGCCAACTTGACATCACTCATGTCAAGGGGCGTTTCACCCAGTCTCTCCCTTACCAGCCACTCCTTGTTATCCCCAGCCTCAATGTATCTATAGTTCTGTAAAAAATTTCACCTTTTTTCGACTTTATTATCTGCATCCACATATTATAGATGTACTTTTATGGACCACTGAATGGAGGAAATGGCTCACATGCTTTGCCCAAGAGTGTTCTAGGAAGGTCACAAAACAGGGTTTTGAGGGGTTTCCACAAAGAAGTGGGGGCAATGTATTTTCTAAAGCAGCAGAAGGCAAAACAAGAAGCAATGGATCAAAACTGAACAAAGAAGAAGCAATCTAAAACTAAGGAGAAATTTCCTGACAGTGAGAACAATTAACCAGCGGAACTGCTTGTCTCCAGAAGTTCTGGATGCTCCAACTCTGGAGGTTTTTAAGAAGAGACTGGATAGCCATTTCTCTGAAATGGTATAGGGCAGGGGTCTCCAACCTTGGCAACTTTAAGACTTGTGGACTTCAACTCTCAAAATTCTGGGAGGAATTGTAGGAGTTGAATTCCAGAAGTCTTAAAGTTGCTAAGGTTGGCAACCCCTGGTATAGGATCCCCTTCAAGGATTATTCTGACACCTTTGCATGGCCCTCCACTCATCCTCAGTTTCCTGCCTGAGCAGAGGGTTGGATGAGAAGACCTCCAAAGTCCCTTTCAACTCTGTTATTCTGTTATTCCTAAATTGAATAGCTAAGACCCTCATTGGGACCCTCTCTCTTTTGCTCCCTCTGGTTTAATGGGTTAATAAGATTTTTAGAAACCTGCAGCTGAAAGTTCTTTATGTCTCCTTACCCTGAAGACCCAATTTCATTTGGAATTAAATCCCAAGCTGATTGCCCTTTTAGCATTTCTCTTGACACTTCCCCAAAATGCACCCACAAGAAGCCACATCTCTTCCCCCCCCCACACACACACAAGGTTGGATTGGATATCTCCCTCCCTCTCTGCTTTAGGCTTAGAAATTCTGCCAGTGCTGCTCCTCATTTGGCAATGCTTAAGGAGAATTAGGGGCTAGAGACAGTTGACATTCTCATCTCTGTTACAGGTGAGGCTGTCAGAAAGACTTTTTGGCAGGCACGCAATGCCTTCTCCCCAGCCTCTCAGCACTAATGAGAGATGCGGCTCTACTGGCCAGGGTAGGGAAAGCCTCTTATTTTGTACAAACCATCTGCTGCTGGCAGATACACACTTATGGGTGGTGTGGGCAGGTCCATTCAGGGCACGGAAGTTCTGCATGCTAGCCCGGCAGTCTGGCTCAAGCCACAGGGTTTTTTAAAAAATAAATATTTTCTCTACGGGAAGCTACTGAAGTGGGAAGCATGCCTCCACCTGCATAACTAGAGGGTGACTCTCCACCCCGCAAAAGCCAATGGCTTGAAAGCAGGTCCCCTGCTAGCCCCCAATTCCCCCGCTGCCTTCCCCATGGGGGAAATTGCAAATATGGCATGCCATTTGAGTGGGAAATGCCGGGAACACAATAAAGCCCACCCACTCACCTCCTGCTGGCAGGCTGGCTAATAGGGTGAGAGGAGAGGCAGAGAAGGGCAGCCGATTGGAGCCCTCCGAAAGAAGAGGGTGAAGGAAAGTGCAGTTTGCTGTGGATGCCCTCCCTCGCCCCCTTGCCTGGCTTCCTTCGTGTCCCCCCCAGTGCTCACTCATGCTCCCCCTTCCCCCCAGTGCTCACTCATGCTCCCCCCTTCTATCTTGATTGCAGGCGGAGCCACATTGCATTTTGTAAGCCCACTGTCAGTGAAGCTGGGTGCTGGTGAGGGCTGGCTTTTGCATAACTTTGTCCAACTGTTCCTCCCCAGGCCCCCATCTATTTTCCCCCCAACAGCCGGATAAAGCTAAGCAAAAAAGACAGCCCTCACCAGTGCCCAGCTTCACCAACAGCAGGCTTGGAAAGGGCAATGTGGCTCTGCCTTCAATCAAGATAGACTGGGGAGGGAGAGAGCATGAGCAAGCCAAGGCTTTCCCTCCAGCCTTTGCCCAAAGCCCCTCGCTACACCGGGAGGTTCAAGTTTGAATTTTTTCAACCCCTCTGACCCGCATGTACCTTGGCAATGGGAGTTTCTCTCTGCCCCCTTTTCCAGCTCAGGGGGACGAACCTGTAGTGGCGCTTTGCACAAATGCCCCCCCCGTACCTCGCAAAACACCTCTGCGGGTGGCAGGGGCAGCGATCCTGGTTCTGGGAGCTTTGTGTAAGTGGCTGCAGTGGCACTTTGCACAACCCCCCTGGACCTCTTTTTTCTTTCTTTCTCTTTTCTCTTTCTTTTCTTTATTGTCCCTCTCCCTTCCTCTCTCATTCCCTCTTTTTCTCTCTTTCCCTCTTTTTTTTTCTCTCTCTCTCTAAGCTGTGGCTGGACCAAGTGCTCTTTGCTACTTTCATTTCTTCTTTTTGAAATTAAGACTGGCTGAACAAGGATCGCCAGCTGTGCTGGAACCATCCCTTCGGACGATCCTTCTCCTCCTCCTTCCCCTCAGGTGTGCACGCCATCCTTCCAGCCCTGCCACGGTTGCCGGTTGCAAGAGGAGAGGGAGCGGGAGATGGGTTGCCTGAAGAGACGCTTCCAGCGCAGCTGATGATCCTTGTTCAGCCAGTCTGGATTCCGAAAAGAAAAAATGAAAGTAGCAAAGAGCACCAAGGAAAGCCCAGACGTGGCTTTGAGGAAGAGAGAGACACAGAGAGAATGAGAGAGTGGGGGAGAGAGGGGGGAAGATAGGGACCCAGCAACTTCGTTATCCCCTACCATCGCACTTGCCTTCTCAGGCCAGGGGAGGGAGAGGAGGGTGAGGGGCTGGACCAGCTGCTTCAGACAAGGTGAAGAAGCATCAACCAAGCATGGGCAAGTAGAAGCCTGGGAACAGCGGCTCCTGGCTCAGCCAGCCTGAGCGGCTGCTGCAGGCATATCGCAACAAGGGGGGCAAGAAGCCCTGGGACATCCACCCACCTGTTGGCTGGCCAGGCTGGACCATGCTGGGCTGGAAGAGGCACGTCCACTGGGAGAAGGAAGAAAACGTGCTCCGGGAGGGCAGGTAGGCAGGTGGATGTCCTGGGGGCTGCTACACATGTGCACTGGATGTGTAGCAGCTGCACACTCAGTGTGCATGTGCAGCAGCCCTGGGACATCCGCCCAAACTGTGCCATGGCCACCACGTGGTAGGGAAAGCTAGGAGAGCGATTAGAACAAGCGGGCGACCAGGCAACCCAGTTTGGGGGTGTAGCCAGCCAGGGGTTGCCACCAGTTTGTTGACCTATGCCAAATCACCGCTACCAGTTCGCCCAAATAGGTGCAAACCGGTTGAATACTACCTTTGGATTCACCCATTACTTTATTCCTAATAAATGTCATTCATCATGATAGTCAATCTAATCTGAAAAGTCAATCTGATCTGAAAAGTAGATCCAGACCTAAACTGGGATGAAAACAAAACCAACAAGTCACCAAAGGACACATACACATAAACATTTGTCCAAAAATGGGATTGGGATGATGACTGATTTTGCTTTCATTTATATTAGCTTCCAAGTGCTAGAGATCTTATGTAAACTGCAAATTTTTTTGGAATCTCTCTTTCCCTCTATTAATTATCCAGAACTTGCAGCCCAGATATGATAGGCCATAATTCTGAATTCCAAAGTATTTAGTGGTAATTATTGTGTTCTGTTGCTGGTAAATAAGAAGCCTTTGGTCATCTTGCATCTTTCATTTTCCAAATAGCAATAGCACTTAGGCTTTTATACCACTTCACAGTGCTTTAAAACCCCTTCTAAGTGGTTTATAGAGTCAGCATATTGCTCCCAACAATCTGGGTCCTTCTTTTATCGACCTTGGAAGGATGGAAGACTGAGGCCACCTTGAGCCTGCTGAGATTTGAACTGCCAAACTGCTGGCAAACTGACGATCAGCAGAAGTAGTCTGCTGTACTGCATTCTAACCACTGCACCATGATATATCTTTTATTTTTAATAGTGTTCCCCATTTGATGTACATTCTATTGTATAAACTAACTGATCCCTCCTATAAATTTTATCAGTTCTCTGCAAAGAAATAATTTTATTAAGTGTTGTATCTTATGATTCTTGACGAATGTATCTTTTCTTTTTATGTACACCGAGAGCATATGCAGCAAGGCAAATTCCTTGTGTGTCTAATCACACTTGGCCAATAAAGAATTCATTCATTCATTCAAAGAAATAATATGTGTCGCTTGTGTTTGGGGGTGGGATCAAAACGTGAAAGAGTGACACCTCCAGAAAAGGTCGTGGGTGTGATGGCACAATGCAAATGCTAAAACCTATCTGTTAAACATTGAATTGTGAGAATGTAGTGGTGGTGTTTGTGTGATGACATCATTGCAAGATATTCATGAATTTTATGTTATTGGGGATGTCACTTGCTACGTTTGCCAAATTGTCAAAGACTCTAATAGATGTCTAGTACTTGTGAGAAAGAAATCAATTGAACTCCTTTCTACCTTTTGATTTTCACATATATCCCCTTAGTAAAGAAGTTCCTTTGGTTTCTGATTGGCCTAATCCCTAGTTATTATAGTTTTGATGGATTTCTCCACAAAGATCGCTATTTTCAAATGTTGTTGTTTTTCTCATTGAGAAAAAAATATGGTGCAAGTGCTTTTGTTTATTTAAGACTCAGCATTTTTTCTGTTTGATTAATATGTGCCTTGATCCTACAGGACATTTCAATAGCAAACTAAGTAACCTCAAAACAAATTAATAAAAATTCTTCTTCCTCCATTTTATTCTAAATTTATCTTTAAAGTTTCACATAATTATCCAAAGCAATGCATGCAGTTGTGTGTATGTGTGTATGAGTATGTGTATATAATTTTATCAAAATCTATTACCAGGTATTTCTCCTGAGTATTCAATGTGAATTTGGAAACCTCATTCAGAAAAATGCCTCTATACAGATTTAAATAGATGTGTATAGCACTGAAGATTATAAAGGATAGTGTTATGTACTTTTATGCAGCCTAATTCTGACTAATAGCACTTAGTAAATATATACAGACTTTGCACTTTTCTTTTGATACTAATAATCTGTTCTGTAATCATTTGCATAATTTTTGCACAAAGAATTAGTATTAGTTTCATTTGAAGCAAGGGCATAAAAGGAGCTAATCATCTTTTTTCCAAAGACTGATTTTTTTAAAAAAATCATTTTCTTAAGTACTTAATTTCGTCACTATAATTCACTGTCTTGATAAATGCTAGAACCTGCTAATTATGAATCTTGTTGGATGACCTTTTGGCCTTGGTCTAAATAGAACTTGACCTATTATCTTGACTTTTCAGATTAACAATTATAATTTGGGATTAGCTTTCATATATTTAAATTTATTAAAAGTCTACTCAGTAAGATTCTTTTGTTGAAATGAAAACAAAACACACAAATGAAAAGGGATTATGTCAACATATTTAAATTGTTTTTAACCCTACGCTATTTTTCTCTTATTTGAATTTCAGAAATGTATATGACTTGGCTGGCATTGTCCATTATTATCTGGGAAATCAAGTTCATTCTTCTTGACTTGAAGACTTAAGTCAGGTTGACGACATTTAATGAACTCTCAGATCTTTTACTGAAGGCATGATTTACAGCAAGAACATTGTATACAAGTCTCATTGCTATGAAAAGATAGAATGCATAGATACACAAAACATAATCAAAATGTTCAAAGAGCATGAGTGCCTTCTCTACAAAGAAAATAAAACATATTTTGAGCTCTGCTCAATTAGAAATACACACACACATACATATAATGCATGATAAGGAGAGAACAGAATGGACATTTTTGTCCTCTTACACTATTAGAAATTTGGGCTGCTCATAAAATAAACTGCAGTAGATTCCATAGAAAACTCCTTTTTTTAAATATAACACACTGATAAAAGATATGGTAAAAGAGGATTAGATACTTTTATGTGCAGTGTCTGTGTGTCATTAGGAGTGACTATCAATTACAATGTCAGGCAATCTATAGGCATGTTTTGGTTTATTCATATCCTGGGGCACTTGTCTGGATTTTGACTATGCAACATTGTCAAGGTTGAAGAGATGATGAAGAGATTTGACCTAAAATATTTCTTTCCATGCAAATATTCATCACATTCAGCTATATCTCCTACCTTTCACAGAAGGTCTTCCAGAATACTGGTGTAGGAATTTCATTAATCACCTCTGGATCCAATCCAAAATTGAAAGGACAGCAGTCTCTTTCTTTATCTTTAAAAAACAAAACTTAATGAAAGTTATTATTGAGAAAACCCTCACAGAAATATACTTAATTCAGTATTTTGAGCAACTATTTAAGTCATAAGTGGAAGGATAACTTGAAAAAGTAACAATCCAAGTTTCAATACCTTGCTGCTCTTTGACATACAAAGGCATCAGTTGGGAGGTATTTCATGTCGAGAATTTTTGTATATGTCATAACTAATTAAATAATGCATCACATTGCTCTATATGATCTACTCTTCTTCAGGTCAAAACTGGTTTTAGGTTGGAAAAAAAGGCTTAATTAGATTTTATAAAACTTCTACAATAAAGTAGTAAGTAAAGAAAATGTGCAAATAGAATAAATGAATAAAAATATTTTTTATTATCATTGATGGTCAGTTTGGTCTAGTGCTTAAGGTACCAGGCTAGAAACAGGAGGCTGTGAGTTCTAGTCTTGCCTTAGGCATGAAAGCCAGATGGTGACTTTGGGCCACTCATTCTCAGCCCATTATGTCAGGCTCTGGCAACAAGCCAGTTGATCAATTCCTATCACAACAAATGGATCGACATTCAGTTGTTCTGGAAAAAAAAGCTTTCACTTATGGGAAAACTCTAGGAAGAAAAAAAGAATAGATAAATAATAAAATACAAACAACAACCAGGAAACAACAACCAGGAAAAATATAGCACCACATACTAATGACTTTTCAATTTTTTATATAGTCAACAGAAAATATCCATCCTTTTAAATATATTATTTGAAGTGTTCAGTAAACTTGATGTAAGATAATTAAAGGAATAGTTTTAATTTTAAATCTGATCTGAATATAACATTTTTCAACTTACAATCATTGATGTTCAATTATGGGGTTCCAATTCTTTAATCCATAAATCACAAATATTATGAAAACTATTCACACATTGTAGGTAACTAGGAAGAAAGATAAAAATTTATACCATTTCATCTACTGCAATCAACTTTCAAAATGTTGGCAAACTTTCAGCAAACCAATTACATAAGTGCTAGCTTGGTATAGGTTTACAAAATTCTTTCTTAAAATAGCATCTTCTATGTGAAGAGATGTCCTCTCCCAAGCTGACACATTTCCTAAAGTCAATGGAGACACAAAGATACCTGGTTCAACCAATCATAGTTCAAGAAATTCATATACAAGAGAATTAAAGAAAAGGTTTTCCACAGTAATTGCAGAAATAAGGTATCACTAATACAGATGGTGTTTCAGAATTGGTCTTTTCTCAAATGAAGGCTTTTATTCCAATGGTTTAAAATTTTTTTAACATCTAATTGTTGTTAATTGCATTTCGGTCAAGGATTACCCAGTTACAAAAATTGATTCTTAAAGCTCATCCTAGATATTAAGCGCTTCTATGCTTTTTTAGCCCTCTTACTTTGGATACTGAATGAATTGCACTCATAAAGATGTGATTAAATGTTTAGTTCTATTTGGATTCAACTGCCAAGACTTCAAGACAGTCAAGTGTTGGGAAAGATAGGCCTGGCATGTTGATAATTTTGCCTGCAATTAAAACCAACATGGGAAAAAAGTTCCCCAATATAAATATAAACTATATAAAACTCAAGTATCATCAGTATTAAACAATTGCTTTAGTCATGGGTTATGGAAACTAAAAAGACATCTTTCAAATTGCAGTGAATGTAGGGCATACCAAAGCTGAAAGATTTCTCTAATGTAAAGTCTTGAGAATGAACTTTCTATTCTACCCAAAGAAGACATTTCAGTTACTTCAAAATTATTGTCAATAAAAATCATTTTAAAAAGTATCACTAGTCTTTATAGTTTTATGTTTATTTTTGTGCCACACCTCAGAACTTCAAAGAGCTACTGAAATCCAACTATTCATGACATTATTAATTACATCTCTTGTTTTCTTATTAGTAATCATGTATTTCTGCACCTCTTTAATTATGTCCATGTCAATACCATTTATAATGTACATAGTAAACAATTTTGTAAAAGCTCATTTTGCTTAGTTTCTGCATGGTTTTGGTATTCTATTAAACCTAGCACTGCATTTCTCATTTTATTTTATTGGTACTTGTGTGAAACAGGCAACTGGGCCATTTTCAGCAATACTGTTCTCTACATCTCAAGTGTTCACAAATAATTAGCACTCACCAGTCCTTGGATATAGCTCTTTTGCAGGCAGGGTTTATGTTGTTTTGAATGAGCACGTACATTTTCAGTCCCTCTCCTCCTCTATTCTAAACAGAAAAATCTGTACAGCTTTCATTACAAAAATTATAAATATTGCAATTATCACATATCTCCAACTCTTCTGAAGCTATTACATAATAACTGCATTGCCTACAAGGTGAGCATTGAATCTATCACATCATTAAGGTGAATTAGATGGAGTCACAGCTTTGCACTGTGCAACATTATAAATCTGTTGCACATATTTACGTACTTCAATATATTATTTATAATTATTACAAAAGGCTGCCAATTTTCTTCCCAGACTCCAAACAAGATCTGTCATCATCCCTTTCTTTCTCACTCTCACACATATTCCTATTGTTTTTCTGAAGCATCAATTTGTAAAGTATTCCTGAAGTCTGGATCCTGCTAACTCTGACCCAAACTAGGAGTCTCTTCCACCCAGTCATCAACAATGGGGGCATTTAAGAAGAACAGCAAAAGACAAAGGAATGCTCAATGGATCTGTTAGAGCTTTGTAGGAATTAATGACTAAAGGATGTCAAATTTAATAAGGGTCAGGTATGCTTTATAAAGATCAAAGACTGCTAATATTTAGGAAGCAAACTAGATTGGCTCAATTGCTGGAACAGTGCCTTCTTGTGAAGGTTTCGTTATGAAAATCTGAGCTGTCAGATTCTTTATTGTAAATCTGCCTTTGCCTTTGTTCTTTTGCTGGTCAGTCACTTTTCTTACATGTATAGGATACTTAGAAAAGATTTAAGCTTGGGGCAAATCTAGCTACTTGTGAGACTGGAAAAGAGAGTGGAAAAACATTCTACTATATATTTTTGCTGCTACCAAGAGAACTATTCCAGAAAACTTGCTATAAATGAAGGAAGGGTGCTAGACCAAACCAAATGATATTTCCTTAGCAATGAAGGGAAGCTGAGAAAACATTGTCTCATAAGGGAATTGGCTGTTCTGCCAACTATCTACAGAACTTTCAGGACACAAAGTCCCATGAAATAATAGCAATAGCACTTAGACTCATATACTGCTTCAATAGCACTTAGACTCATATACTGCTTCATAGTGCTTTATAGCCCTCTCTAAACAGTTTACAGAGTCAGTATATTGCCCCCAACAATCTGGGTTCTCATTTTACTGCCCTCAGAAGGATGGGGTCAATCTTGAGCCTCATGAGATTTGAACTGGCAAATTGTAAGTAGCCAGCAGTTAGCAGAAATAGTTGGTAGTGCTGCATTCTAACCACTGTGCCACCATGGCTCAGTTTATCATGCTAATTGTATGTCATGCTGATTGAGGGAAGGACCTAAATAGGCTAGGTTGTTGCTAGAAAATAAACAGACATGAGAAAGAACTGTAGCATCCTTCCTGACACCCAAAAGCTCCTGCCATATGAATGATGCTCTCAAGAGCAGAAGTATAAAATTCTCTTCTGTGCATTGAAATTCAATGCACAGTGTTTTAAGAGCACATTGGGTGTTCTTTTGAGTGGCATTGCATTTTGAAACAGTTAAAAAATATGGACATCCCAAAAAATGTGGAGGGAGCTGTACATAACAGCAGAAAAGCTCCATTAAAATTATTTTATACTTGAACAAGAAATACGAATACATGTATCCTCAGGATTGTGGTTCTAGGTCTTCAGACTTTGCTGTTCAAACCAACTGTAGCTTGGGAGCAGTGAAATTGGGATCAGGATACATAGAAAGTCCCATATGTATATCTCCATTTCCTTTTTACATTTGAATAGCTTCTTCCTGTATAAAGTTTGAAGAGTGTTAAAATTCATCCAGAAGCTTATGCATACCAGTAATATTAATCTATCACTGATATTAAGTATAATGAATGTTGGTAAGCTTTGTTGTCAAAGCAATAGTTGGATGATGCTATAATTTGCTAGCATTGATAGCTTCCAAGCTGCAATCTCAATTTTACAAAGCATTCTTAATGAATTCAGTAGATTCAAACGGAAAATTCATAAATGATTAAGAAAAATGAGTGTGTCCTAATGAAATCACAGGCAAATGTCAATATTTTAAAAGAGCATATTTCCATTGAACCAAGGACATTATCCTTAAATACATCACTGAGGTTTGGGCGAATTCCCCATTGAATTTATTTTATCTCATTTTAAAGATTTGTACAATGTTGGAGAGCAATAAATCTCCAATCCTTTAACTTCCCTGAAGGATCTCCCTGACTTGAATGACTGGGGGGGGGATCCATTTTGAATGACTGGAGGGGTCCATTTTGGCCCTAGACTTCAGGGACCATTCAGATATTTTTTATGAGCCCTGAAAAAGCCGATATAATATTTGTTTTTTGGCAGTGGCTTCTGAATTTTTAGGCTGGCCTCAACCTTTCTCTCTATAGAAAGAGTTTTAATTAAGCTTTTGTTTCCCCTTTTCTGTATATTCCTCATTCTGCAATGTTATTTTTGAGATGAAGTAAACATAATTTTAAATAGTAATTCAAATGTGCTTCCAGCATGCAATTGTACAGTGAGAATATTTCAAGGAATACCTGTTACCTTATGCGTTGTTACCACAACTTAGATATGCTGGTTATCCTTAAACTCCTTCTTCTGAGTACCATGGTGGTGCAGTTTTAGAATGAAATATTGAGGGTTACTTCTGCTAACTGCTGGTTGCCAGCAGTTTGACAGTTTGATTTTCACCAGCTCAGTGTTGTCTCAGCCTTCCATCCTTCTGAGGACAGTAAAACGAGGACCCAGATTGTTAGGGAAAATATGCTGATTCTGTAAACTACTTAGAGAGGGCTGCAAAGCACTGTGAAGTGGTATGAAAGTCTAAGTGTTATTTCTATTGCTACCACAAGTGAATTAAGGATTGTTAGCTGTGGGACCACTTGTGGAAAGGTAGGGCATACCACCAGATAGTTTGGGGCATCTTTTGGCCGCTATCAGATATGATAACCTAAATGCCTTCCATAGGGAAGCTGTTTGAGCCCAGACCTCCCTTCCCTCTAAGCACAACACAAAGATGCTTCACCAATGGTTCTTAAAGGATGTATTTTCATGATGTTGCCATTGATTCCTTTCATCACAATTGCAGAAGCAGATTACATTTGCCTAATTGTTCCAGCTGTTAATTCTTTTTCTGTAGAAATGTATGCCTCATTAATGATATTGATAATTTGGAGTTTGGCATGCTATTGGTCAATTTAAGCTGGTGTAGGTGTGCTTCTTCCCTTGGCCTTTCTCTTCTGGATCATGTTGGCTTGGGATGTGCAATGAATAAATATTAGAAAACAAGAGCAGCCCAGAATAACAGAGGACTTACAATTAATAAACCCCTGTTCTGTATATCTCCTTGGAAACAGACAATACTTTTTACCTTAGTGGCAAAACCAATGGAAATCTTGAAAAAAGAAATATTAAGGAATGAAAAACAAAGCAAATGATATAAAGGAATGAGATAATTCATTTGCAGTACATGAATATGTATATGCTGTACACTCATACATCTCTACATATCAACATGTGGCAACAGTGGTATGGGAGCAGGATGAAGGAAAGGAGACTGACCTTAGCTGATAGATTATATGCCTAAGGAATTGGAGGACAGGAGTTTTGGTAACACAGAGCTTTCCCAGAGATGCCAAGATTAAAAGACTGCATTGGATGGAGGAAAGGGGGAAGAGGTTCAGGTTAGCTACATCCTAAAATCTCTCAAGATACAGCTGGTAGTTTAGAAAACTATAGCTTTAGTTTGGCAAGACCTTAAGTATAAACAAATAAAAGAATGGACTCAGCTGGTTGTGTTATCTTTGGACCTGGGTCTGACATTGCATGAATTTATTGGGGATGGTTTATGTGCCATCAAGTAATTTTTTCTCCTACCAACCACATGAATAGATTTTCTCCATGATGATCTATTCCTAATAGGCTCTTTCATGTCTTCCAAAAGTCCATTCATCACCACTGTAACTGAATCCATCCACCTTGCTTCTGGTCATTCCCTTCAATTTAGCAGCAGTAGACTTTTCCAGAGATCTACAAGTAAATGTAATGTTTCCATGATAGTCCGCAGAAGAAAGGAAAAAAGGTAGTGAAATGAAGGTTTTCCAGCAAGGGTGTTAACTATTACTCCTATTCTTTCTGATCTATTTCCTAATATACTTTAACAGAACTGCATGCTAGATCAGGGGTCAACAACCTTTTGGACCTCAGGGACCACCAAACTCATAATTTTAAATCCCGCAGACCACTAATACGAATTTTGACTGACTGACCTTACTGTGAAAAGCAGAAAAGCAGAAGAGACCCTGGGTAAATCCTAAAAGTAGTCTGCAGGAAAATTCCCCACTCCATTTTCCTACCGATCGACCAGTCTTTATTTGCGATCAGGGAGAGAGATAGAGAGAGGGAGGGAAGGAGGGAGGGAGAGAGAGAGAAAAAGAGAGGGGGGGGGAGACTACTTTTGGCTTCATGAAAGGAAAGCAGCAGAAGCAGAAGTCTTTCTTTCTCTCCCCCAACTGTTATGTCCCTGGAACTTGCAAGAGTTCCCACTCAGGTCCGCTCACGCTGCGGGGGTGTTTGCTGTCCCTCATTGGCTGGTTTCCCCCAGCAGCCGGCTATAAAAGCAGGCTGCGGGGTTCAACCAGTCGCTGATCGCTGCGAGCCAGTTCCAGGCTTGGCAAGCACGTTCAGTCCTTTATTTCCTAAATAAAGTATTGTTGCATCCATGCCCTGGTTCAGCCTCTCATTGCTCAACTACAACACTGGCGACGAAGGTGGGATGGCTACCAGAGGCAAATCGCAACCGCTGAAGTCACTGAATTGCTGAGCCGCAGCCGCGCCGCCGGAGAGCTCGGTCAGCAAGAAAGCGAAAGTAATAGCGTCTGTAGCCGCTGTTAGCAAGCTACAGAGGAAAGTGAAGCGCTGCGAGCCGCAGCCGCTTAATTCTAAGAGCGCGAAATTCAAACGGCTGTCGTTGAATTTCAAACAGGGATACAGCGCGGTGCTGTAATCCTGAGTCACTGACACTTACGCAGGCGCGAAATTCAAAGCGCTTTCAGAGCGGTTAAGCCATCACCGCCTACGCTCTCCAGGAGCGCGAAAGTTAAAACGCTGCCAAACAGCCGTTGCAGCTGACCACGTGTAAACCCAGAGAGAACGGAAGGTGCGGAGCCTTCCCAGAGCTGTAGTCACTTGCCTGCCATAGCGCAGGAGCTTTTCCTTCCTCCATTGTGGTCCCAGAGAGATTCCATAGCAGTTAGCCACTAGATTCTCAACATGAACTCCAACCCAGCCTTCCCATCGTTCAAGCCGGATGAGGAGAAATGGGAGTCATACAAGAATCGCTTTAACCACTACATCGACGCCATTGGGCTGGCTGATGCAGGGGAGCACCGAAAAAAATCATATTTCCTGATCTACTGCGGAACCCTCATCTTTGATACTGCCACAGCACTCGTGGCTCCACGTGAGTTAAAAAACGTCCCCTGGACAGAACTGTTAGAAATCCTTACTAACCACTATTCTCCTAGACCCTCACAGATCGCCAGGTGGTTCACCTTCCGTATGAGGAAGCAATCAGACAAAGTAACTATCAACCAGTACATGGCTGCCCTCAGGACTGCAGCACTCCATTGTGGGTTTGGGAGCTACCTGGATGACATGCTCCTCGATCAGCTAGTCTGCGGGGTCAAGGATCTTCACCTCCAAAGGCGCCTACTCGCTAGAAAGGACCTCAACCTCGCTCAAGCCGTCGAGGAAGCCCTGGCAGCGGAACTGGCAGCACACTCAGCCACCGAGATCCAAGGTCCTGTTTCCAAACAAATTGCAGTTTCCGTCCACTCTGAAGAGGTGGTCATCGAGGAGGACCCCAGTGATGAGGCCGACATCCACCGCCTCGCCCACACCAGACACCCGCAGGTAGGAGCCAAGCAAGAAAGCATCAGTCCATCCAAGCACATCACCCTGTGCCTATCCTGTGGTGGATCTCACCTGAGGACCACCTGCAAATTCAAGGGAGCCACCTGCAACAATTGTCACAAAAAGGGGCACATCGCCAGAG
Organism: Pseudonaja textilis; assembly: GCF_900518735.1. The sequence continues at coordinate 7,754,703 of NW_020769333.1, forward strand.
TCTGTCAAGCCGCTCACAACTCGGCACAAAGGGTCCCTTCCTTTTCACATTCTGGGCCCCAAAGGCAAGTATTGAACTGTTGCACCCGCCACCATGCTAAGCACGCTTGCCATACCATTAGTAAAATCTCTCTCTCCGTTTTATTAGAAGGTAAACCTTGTCGCATGGAGGTTGACACGGGGTCAGCGCTCTCAATTATCTCTTGGAGCACCCTCAAGAAACTACAGCCCAGTCTATCCAGAAACCGGCTCCAGAAGTGCCAGCTTAGCCTGAAGGACTACCAGGGGAAGGACATTCCTGTAATCGGCAGAGGCAAGTTTCTTGTTAATTTTAAAACTTTCAAAGGTCACCTACCTCTAGTGATAGTTAGCGGCAACCTCCCTACACTTTTGGGGCTTGATTGGTTCCCCCACCTCGGCCTAGGGTTAACAGGAGTCCATGCTGTCTCAACCTCTGACACTGACTCCTTATTCGCTGACTACTCAGACGTATTCAGCAATGAGCTGGGGTGTTATAACGGTACCCCCATCTCATTCTCAGTCGACCCCCAAGCAGTCCCAATCCGGTTGAAACCTCGTAGAGTTCCATTCGCTATTCGGCCTAAATTGGATGCGGAACTGGATAAATTATTAAAACAAGGGGTCATTGAGCCAACAGATTTCGCCAAATGGGAGACGCCCATTGTCACACCCCTCAAAAAAGACGGTAGCCTGAGAATTTGTTCAGACTACAAAACCACAATTAACCGTTTTTTACAAGTTAGTGCTTACCCAGTACCCGTCATCCAACATCTATTGCACACTTTTGAACCTGGCAACATTTTTGCCAAATTGGACATGTCACAAGCGTATCAACAGTTCCCTGTTGACAATCAAACAACCGAACTTCAAACCATTGTCACCCACAGGGGTGCTTTCCGGTGCAAGCGTCTCCAATTTGGCGTAAGTGTTGCTCCAGGCATTTTCCAATCCCTCATGGAGCGGATATTGCAGGGCCTCCCTGGTGTAGTACCCTACTTCGACGACATTTTGGTCTCGGCCAGGGACAGACCCCAACTCTTCCAGAGAGTTCGAGCAGTGCTAGAGAGGTTCAGACAGCATGGCCTCAAGTTAAAAAGGGAAAAATGTGCCATTGCCACTAGACAGGTGGACTTTCTGGGTTATAAAATTGACGCCTCAGGCATTCACCCCCTGGAGTCCAAGGTTAAGGCAATTCACGAGGCACCCACACCAACCTCCAAAGCAGAACTGCAGGCCTTTTTGGGATTATTGAATTTTTACGCATCATTCCTGCCCCACAAAGCATCAGTGGCAGAACCCCTACACAGACTTTTGGATAAAAAATCATCTTGGCACTGGGGACACAAGGAAGACACCGCTTTTCGCGCAATCAAGTCACTACTCACTTCAGATGCAGTCCTTATTCAATTTGACCCCAACCTTCCATTAGTACTGGCAGCTGACGCATCCCCTTTTGGAATTGGGGCAGTATTAAGCCACAGGCTCCCCAATGGCTCCGAGGCCCCCATCGCTTTCTTTTCCAGGACGCTCTCTGCCACAGAGCGCAATTACAGTCAAATCGACAAGGAAGCTTTAGCAGCTGTCGCAGCAGTGAAGAAATTTCATGAATTTCTTTTTGGCCACTTTTTCGAGCTAGTCACGGATCACAAGCCTCTCCTGGGTCTCCTAGCTGGAGACAAACAGACTCCCCAAGTGCTGTCTCCCAGGATGACGAGGTGGACCCTTTTCCTAGCAGCGTACTCGTATAAACTCATACATCGTCCAGGAAAAACATTATCCCACGCAGACGCCCTCAGACGCTGTCCCCTGCCTGCTCCAGCTGAAGACCCTGCCCCGGTCCACGCTATCTTCGAGGTCACCCAGCTCGACCTTCCCATCACTGCCCTTGACATCGCCTCCAAATCCAAGGCAGACAAAACGATCGCCCAGGTACTGGACTGGGTGGGGAGGGGGTGGCCGGGAAATAATATTGAAACCAAATTCACGCCTTTTAAGACCCGTCAACAGGAGTTATTGAGCTTGCAGGGCTGTTTGCTGTGGGGCACCCGGGTGGTCATCCCGACCTCACTTCGCACCCGAGTCTTGGAGGCATTACACGAGGGCCACCCTGGCATCGTCAGGATGAAGGCGTTGGCACGCAGCTACGTCTGGTGGCCGGGCCTCGACGATGACATCATCAGATGGGTAAGCTCTTGCCACCCCTGCCAAGAATCACGACCATCCCCTCCAATCGCCTCCCCCACAAAGTGGGAAAGCGCCAGCGCACCTTGGTCCAGGATCCACATTGACTTGGCGGGCCCGATTCACGGCAAAATGTTCTTGGTGGTCGTGGATTCTTACTCAAAGTGGATTGATGTGGCCCAACTATCCATGACCACCACACAAGCAGTTACTAAGGTGTTGACCCGCCTGTTCGTAACACACGGGTTACCGGACTCTATTGTTTCCGACAATGGCCCCCAGTTTGCCTCAGCCGAGTTCAGTCGTTTCGCCGCTAACCTGGGCATCTGCCACATCTTCACGGCTCCCTTTCATCCTGCCAGTAATGGGTTGGCAGAGAGAGCCGTTAGGACCACTAAAGAAGCATTAGCAAGGTTCAGCAAGGAAGACTGGCACCACAGACTCTCCCGTTTCTTGCTGAGCCAGCACTCAACCCCATGCACAGTCACCAATAAATCGCCGGCTGAACTCCTGATGGGTAGACGCCTGCGAACAGTGCTGGACAGGCTTCACCCTAATTACTGCCCTGACTCTCCCCTCGCTTCAACGTCGGGGGTTAGACATTTTGTCTTACAGGAACCTGTGTTCGCGAGGAACTACGCTGGAGACCCCTTGTGGATCCCAGGAGAGGTCGTGACCATCACCGGCCCCAGGTCGTACCGAGTCAGACTGGAGGATGGCCGCATCTGGAAAAGGCACCTGGACCAGCTACGGAGGCGCCACGGTACCTACACCAACGTTGACGCTTGGGCGCAGATCAGTCCAAGACCGATGCATCAACCACACATCAACACCAGCACCGGTGACCCGACACCACCTCCAGCCAAGCCGGGGAGCCTAGACATGGACCGTGACCGTCTTATGACCGACCAACCCGAATCAGCGGACGAAGACGCATCTCCATCGTCCAGCTCTACGACTCCCGAGCCAACGCAGACCGATGAGCAAGTTCGCGATTTCCCACCGGTCCAACCTTCCACCACAGACTCTGAGTTACGTGACAACCCACCTGAACTGCGCCGTTCAGGGCGCCAGCACAGACCACCCGCTTATTTAAATGACTATGCGTGTTCGCATCTGGGGGGAAGGGGTGTTATGTCCCTGGAACTTGCAAGAGTTCCCACTCAGGTCCGCTCACGCTGCGGGGGCGTTTGCTGTCCCTCATTGGCTGGTTTCCCCCAGCAGCCGGCTATAAAAGCAGGCTGCGGGGTTCAACCAGTCGCTGATCGCTGCGAGCCAGTTCCAGGCTTGGCAAGCACGTTCAGTCCTTTATTTCCTAAATAAAGTATTGTTGCATCCATGCCCTGGTTCAGCCTCTCATTGCTCAACTACAACACCAACCTCTTGGAGCAGGATGCCTTGCAGGGTCCCAAAGACTCATTTCTGGTGGAGTTTAGGGGAGGGAAAGAAAGACTTTTGCTGCTTTCCTTGCACGCAGCCAAAAGCAGAAGAAGAAAGAAGCGGAAAAAAACAGCCCAGTGGCCAGGTGAGGTACGTGGGGTGTATGGGATAAGTTCCTCTCCCCTCTGCCCTTCCTCCCCTTCCCTCACTACCTCGTGTTGTTCACAATGCAAGCAATGCAAGCCTTGTGTTCCTGCAGGCCATGTGGGTGGCTCAGCATTGTGTTCATGCGCAGCCTGGATTAATTGCTTTGGGGGTGTTTGGGGGGTAACATTTCTCTGTGGACCACCAAAATTTTCTTGTGAACCACCAATTGGCAACCACTGTGCGAGATTAGCTTTTTTATTGAGTTGCCTCCCCAAACCCAGTTCCCTTCTCAACTATAGTCAGTCATGCTCCATCTCCATATATTCCAAGCAATAATTTCATGTCCTAATATTGCCCATTCACTATGAAGGGTTCCTTTTAAAGTTTCTTTTTTAAAAGGTCTTTTAAAATTGTCATTGGAAAACAGATTTACATCCTTGTAATTATTTGCAAAGGAATCCTAAATCATGCTGAATATAGAAATGATTTCTATCAAAAGAGAGAAATTGGACAAATACCTCCTATGAATGCTGGCCAAACAGTATTGGCAGTTAGCCTATAGTTTTACTGAATGGAATAAATGCAAAGTCAGGATGATATAATTTGAATCTGCTCCTGGCTTTTCTTAGTAATCTCCATACAATTCAGAAGCCTTTGCATAGCACACTAACTGGAAATGGCATTCCAGGACATTCTTTACCACACAGAGCTACAAACTGTGCTTCAGGAATACTAAGCCATATTTCAGCACACGTATTGATGCAATCTATCCCAAGCAACTTAGTATCTCATCTGAACAGGCCCTGTAAATACTTGCCAGGGGACTCTCCATCTTGTCAGGTTCATGGTGTGTGTGAGGATCACCTGTTTCTATACTAACACGGCTCTGTAATATTTCCCCTATCGTAAACTGTCTGTTACTGGGGAAAAGAAGAATCCAGAAGTGTCTCCTGGTGGCATTGTAACTTAATAACTACCTACAGTATATTTAATTAAAGTATCTGTACACTTAGGCCGGACTCTTTTCCAGCAGACTTGTTTAGCTTGTGAAGGTGTTCAACGTTCAGGGAAAGAGTTAGTGAAAAGGGAGGGATCATGGAGTGACACAATTAACTTACATTATTTCTTTGTAATATTTGGGAGGTCCTCCAGGCTGAAGAACTAAACAGAAACATAAGACAATACATTTGATTTGTCCTATCATCCATCTATATCTGTCTTTCTGTCTGTCTATTATCTATCATCTATCTGTCTGTCTGTCTGTCTATCTATCTATCTGGCTAAGTCTCTTTAGTGTAGATCCTCCAATCTTGCCATTAGAAGGCAATAATTTTTCTTCAGGGAGCAGGCTACAATGCTGAAAACCCAAGAAATTCAAATCGTAGCATTTAGGCCAACTTGATGCTAAAGCCAAGCCTACTTACACTATTTATTTATTTGTTTGTTTGTTTGTTTGTTTGTTTATTCATTCATTCATTCATTCATTCATTCATTCATTTATTGTTTATGCCACCATCTTTGTGATACAGCAACTCTAGTATGGCTTATAACGTAATAAAAAATAAAACAAGATGATACAATGCAACTAAAATTAGGAGAGTTAAATAGGAGTTTAAAAACCAATATTATGAACAGTCTGGAAATGGAAATCTTCTCTATCCTCTCAATCAACCCCAAGGTAACATAGCCCTATCAGGGCTTGAGGGCTGCCAACACTGGCAAGTTTTTAGGTTTTCCTGGAAGGCCAGGGGGGGGGACCTCAACTCCAATGTGAGAATATTCCAGGTGCTGGGAGCCACAGCTGAAAAGGCTCTTCCAAAATTCTTTAGCTGATGGGATCTGAAGTAGGCTTCTTCCATTGGAATGAGTGAGGTGAGACGGCTCTTCAGATACCCTATACTTTCTATTCTGCTGCTCAATTCTCCATCTCATCACTGCTTAGATTGCAATGTACGCCTCTTATAAGAACACCTTATAATAACACTCTCTTTGTCCAGACAATGAACTATAGAAATTGTAACCATTGCAGTTTGTTCATTTGTTTTTGCAGTGGAATCTGGAGAAAAGAAAACTCTCAAAATCTAGTCACCTTTTAAGGGGTTGGTTTCTCTGCCATTCCAATGCATTGAGTTGCTTACATAATCTACATACAGTGTTTAAGTTTAAAACAATATTTTTGGGTAGTGGCTAGAATGCATCTTGAGGGGAAATTGACAAGAAATGAAAGAAATGATAAATGAAATACAACTTCATATGAGGAAGAGGTTTGCAAACCAAATTTTTGCTCTTTAAAAAAATTCAGAGAAATGTACAGAGAACATTTACGTACTTGTTGATTTAAAGAAAGCATAAAGTGAACAGACCAATTATGGACATTTTGCATGAATAAGGAATCGAAGGTTAGTTGCTGAATGTGACAAGAGCAATGTGCAATAGAAATAAAGCATGTATGGATATAAATAGAATGCTTGGAGAATTTTTCAACACTGAACAGGGAATAGAATAAGGATGTATGACATCTCCTTGTTTTTTAAAATATCTTTTTCTAAATATATATATAGAACAAAACACCCATGATGGTATCTATGTTGGTTGGAAACATAAATCTTTGTATTGTATACTTTTATAAACATATGATGCCATGCTGTTGAATGAGAATCTGACGATACACAGAAAATGTTAGACAGATTGTGTGATGCAATTAAGATTATGGATCCAAGATCAAATAGACGCAAAATACAATGCTAAAAAATGCTAAAAAAAACCTAGAGCAAGTAGATGCACTCATGTAGAATGTTTACTAAATATGGTAAATAGATGATGACATTTTATACCATGCAAATCCAAGTAGGAAAACAATGGGTGGTATGTTGCAAGGAATGAATGCTTGCTGAAAGAATTTTTAAAATATTATATTTAAAGGTATGCTTAAGCCTATTTTTAAAAAAATCTGGAATTGAGAATTGGATATTGGATAAAATAAAATTAGGTAGAAAGAAAATAGGTGGACTAAGAAGAGTGAGTGGTAAAACAAGAAGAAATAGAATCAAGAATCTGACTGAATATGTATTAAATTCATATATGGCCATGGTATCTCTCTGGGATGGCTCCAGGAATGGGAGTGTGAGATACATTTTTGTGTTGGTTCTCCCTCTGTGGCCAGTTCCATATGGAGGAGAGACCCAACAGTGTCCAACCCAGTCCTGAAGTACGGGATGTCTCAGTCCTCCAGAGGGGCTCTCACAGTTCCTGCTTGAGCAGCAGATGCAGGGGTAGAATTCTACTGGTTCAGCCTGGTTCAGATGAACTGGTAGCTCTGATGATTAGCGGGGAGTGAACTGGTTCACTCTGAGGATTAGCTGTTGTGCCCACCCACCCACTCCTGCTCTAGTTCATACTTTATTTCTGGATTTTCCAGCTCAGCTGCTTCGCCTGCCACAGCAAGTTGCTGTACGCCAGCTATTTTACACCCAGGGCTTGCAGCAGAAGGTGAGTAGCAAATGTTGCACGCGTCCATGAAGCGCGCAGTTATCAAACTGGTTGTTACACCAGTTAAATCCCACTCCTGAGCATATGGTATTTGTGGCTAGGGAGGACCTTTGCCAGAGTCAGTTTATGTATCAGATGTGTCCTTACCCAGAATGGGAGGTCTTGACTGTAGTCACTAATACTTGATAATTTCCCACACTGGATACTGCAATGACCTGTATATGGGGTTCCCTTTGAAGACCACCTAGAAATTACAACAGGTCCAGAATGTGGTAACATGCACACTGTTGCCCAGCTCTAGACTTGTCTAATTTACACCTGTTGCATGAATTGTACTGGCTCCCAGTTTTTTTTATTTTTTATGGTGAAATTCAAGGTGCTGATTATTACTATATGGTATGGGCCAAGTTGTGGGACCACCTTCCCTGAGCCTATCTCTGCTATTTTACCAAATTGGATAGCCACATTCCAGTTCCCTTCCTTAAAAGTTGCTGTGTAGTGGGACCTAAAGAAGTGCCTTTTCTGTAGCATTCCCTACTTTGTGGAACACTTTTCACCAGAGCTTGCTATTTGCCCAAGCACTCAATCAGGGTAAAATTGGACTGTAATGGTATGTGGAAAAGACTTTGGAAGACTGGACAAACAGATGCTGCCAAGGGACAATTGGATAACACAGTCTAACATGCAGCTGGATAGTGGGCAGAAAAAGAAGTTTAGAAGAAACCCTCCTTAGTTTCTTGGCCAATATAGAAGATGCTGGTACGGAGAGAGAGTTCTACTTTCAGACTTTCAAGATTCTGTCAACATAGCAATACAATAAAGTAGCATTTCTCATTGGGTTATGAATCCTGTCTTGTTTACTCTTCAAGACCTACATGGAGTTGACAAATTGGCAACATATAAATTTTGGATGATTAGAGATTTGTAGAGGCAGAAAGGTGTGGTCAGGTATAATGATGCCTCTGATACAAACTAGTTTTAGTTATGTTTCTTTTTTCCTTTCTTAACTTTCTTACTCTTCATTTTTGGGGGCATACTATTTCTTATTCATTTTCTATGCTATGTTGCTCACTTTGTAAGAGAACAGTATGATGGGACCTCCCTAGAGAAACTGTAACAGGGATGATCCTTGCCCTGGAAAAACTCAGGAAAACAGTCCACCTGATTTTTCTGCCCAGAACTTTGGTGAATATTTCCAAGTGTGAAGTCTAGCTGTATCTGTCAACTTAGCATAATCTTACATTGGTACAATGCATTCAGTGTTGACAATACCAATTCTGCTTTTTCTTAGTTTTCTTTAAACCTGCAGAAATGTCTTGCAGCATCTTCAGTCCCAAATCTGTTTCCTACTGCTCCTACTCTCAAAAAGTCAGAAAATGTGACTAATTGGAGCCTCTTCAAATTCAGTCTTTATATTCCTTGGATTGTGATTCTTCTGCTCTACACTTGTCTAGTCTTCTGAATGTGAGAAATGAGAAAAGCTTGTGAAATGAAATGTAAAGCACTTGTTCTGAATTTTAGGCTGAATGCTACTTTAGTCTGTATCGCATTTTCATTTCTGAAGAGTAACTGAGAGCACCCACTAATTAGATCCCTGAAGAAAACTTTTTGCAAACTTGCAACGGCTGCTTTGAAATACAGAAAAAAACTTATTACAATATTTTTAATTAAATATTGCAAATTGAAACAATGCCACATTCACATAGCAACAGCAGCCTCACAAAGCTAAGCTTTGGGGAAACTAGTCAGAAGAACATAAACTGAATGAATAGCCTACACGGTAAATCAGTCTGGAAAATTTTTAAATATATTTATATATTTAAAATATAAATATATTTATTAAACTTAAAAAACATAATTAGCATTTCTAAATGCCAATGGCTTGTGATATTACATATAAAATAAATAGCAATATATCTATCTATATATATATAGCTATATTTATATAATATAGTATGTATATTATAACAGAACAATATTACTTTAAAATAAACTATCCTCATTACATAACATTAAAATCTCTTATGTTTAACTGCCTATAAAACACCACATAAAAGGTGGGGAAGAGGAATAACCGAAGGAAAAGAAATTTAAGCTACCCCACTAATGTAGAAAGTAAAATACCTAATATTTAAATTGGAACAGATACATAAAAGGAGAGAGATCAAGAAAAAGAGAGAGATAAAGGAAGGAAGGAAGGAAGGAAGGAAGGAAGGAAGGAAGGAAGGAAGGAAGGAAGGAAGGAAGGAAGGAAGGAAGGAAGGAAGGAAGGAAGGAGATGGAGGGAGGCAGGGAGGAAGAGAGAGAGAATAATAGAGAGAGAGAATAATAGAGAGAGAGATAAGACTGTTGCAATAAAAAAATTATTCTTCTTTTTGGAATTATCAGTTTATATTGGAACATTCTCCTGAAGCAGCTTTGGTCACACTTGTCAATGTGGTAAGCTTGGAATTGGGGTAGTACATCCATCCTGGCTCTACTTGATCTCTCAACAACTTTTGATACCATCAATCGTGGTACCTTTCTAGGTCAGCTTAGCATGTCCACTGTAAGAAGCAAGTAAGAAACTGAGACATTGCAACACAGGCAACATCATCATAACATGTACCTCATCTCTAGGCATTCAAATCTATCTGCATAATTAATTAACACCAGTTTTTGATTGAGACAAACAATAAGATGGTGCTAAGATCTGCAAAATCTATTTCCCAATGGTATTTAACCCTCCACCACATATGCAAATTCATTACCAACTCTCTTGCATATGATTAGTCTTCTTCAGTCTGTAACTCTTCAGATGTTTTGGGGCTTTAATTTATTATGGTTATCAAAGAGGATTAGTCCTTCTATGGCTTTATTGTAGGGAAGCAAAATCTGCATCTAGATGATTCTGAACAAAAGCTTTCCACAATCACAGGTAGCCTTATAATAAGAATTATTAAGAATTGCAATTTGAAAAAAAAAAAACCTAAATTGCCAAGAGTTCACTCTTTCTGTATTTAAGAACATAAATCCTATTGTTTCTTCTTTTCTTCTACACATATAGACATGGCACCTCAAACCTCTATATCTATATATCCATATACCAACATCTATATTTTATCTATCTATCTATCTATCTATCTATCTATCTATCTATCTATCTATCTTCGATCTATCTATCTATCTATCTATCTATCTATCTATCTATCTATCTATCT
>NW_020769333.1:7778114-7818693 GCF_900518735.1 Pseudonaja textilis
GTTGCACTCATGCTCTGGTTCAGCCTCTCATTGCTCAAACTTAACACAGCCCTTAATGAAATCGAGTTTGACACCCCTGCTCTAGATGATGCAGGTAAGTAGAACTAGCTTTCCAGGTATTTGCAAACACGGAGAAGAAAAAAGGTGATATTTTAGACATAGCTTATTTTTCTCTTTCTGTCTGTCTGCCTGCTAAAGCTAAAGTTTTCAATTGGATTACACTGTCTGTTCTTTTTTTTCAGTTAAGAATCAGAACACTCACAATGTCATTAGTTTATACTGAAAGACACAATATAGGACATTTTTCATGTATGTACTTGCAATGTGCAGAGTATAGCCATAATTGACAACTATGTCTCTTTGCCTTCCAGGCTACTGTCCTGATATCTATTATGGATTAGGAAGACAGGAAAGAGAGGTGCAATGATTCACTAGATTTATATGGCAGTGATAGCTTCCCTTTGCTATCATAACTGCACCAACACACCAAATCCCTTTGAATTAAAAGCCAGAAAAAGAATTAAAAGTTGTCATTGATGTCAGTTACTGTGTTTGAAGGGACAAATTGAGAAAACATGTGTTTCCCTGTGAAGCTTCACAGTCAGCACCAGTGCCGTTATTAAAGCCTGTGTATCCAGCTCCAGACTCTGATAAATGTACCTTCTAGTCACCTACTGTATTCTGTCTGAGTTCTGTGTGGCTTGTCAGTATTAATTGCAGGGTTCTTGGGTCAGGGATCACTCATCCCAGATCCTGTCAATACGTATTGCAGCCAGCAAAGTGCTAAATCCAGAGGTGACAGCTGGCACAAACTGGAAGTGGATTAAAAACAGCTTTGCCTGGCCTGCAAATTTCATACGGAAGTAGCATCCCATTTCAAACAGTTATCACTCTTTTCTGGGCTGATTTCTGGAAAAGGTGACACGTAGCAAAACTATTCTTAGGATTTCTGTGCTTCTGAACCCAGCAACATCATTCCTGGTGATATGGGGAGCAAAGCAGCATGGCAAAGAACAGGCACCCTGTGGGTGAAGTGGAAGGAAATGAATCATTTGACATTTTCTTCTATCATATTAATACATTTAATTGAACCAATGGAAACTGAACTGTTTCTAGAAAACTGGCCAAGTCAGACATGGGGGAAGACAGATGGAAATAGGGCATCCTGAAAACATCACACACTGTGCTTACTTAAAGCAGGGATTGTTCAGAGAATTTCTGGTGCTAGCTAATGCTGCAAATAATAATAACTATTGCTGTCCATTCGACATGGAATTGTATATTCACAGCAAAGCAACTCTTCATTTTTTTCTTTTCCTTTTTCTTTGCAATTTTAACTCTGGACTGAATGGTCCAGAGGAGGAGAAACTTTAGATATGTATGTTATGATCAGAAATAAGCATTATTTCACTGTTGAAGCAAAGTATGAAATGAACATTTAGAATTCTGAATAATTCTACATGTTCAGCATCTGATGGTTGATAGGATTGGGATACATGTTTTACAAAGAAGAGGCCACAGATTCTGCAATGCAAACACTAATGCTGGACCTCTTGTTATCTCACCCTCCATCTACTCCTGTTTTCTGGGTCGTTTATAGCCTCAGTAGCTCCAGGGTTATGGACAATACATCTGACCTGAAATTTAGTTCCAGCTCCAGTACTATTTCAGCTGGAAGCAAACTGTCAGGGACCAAAATCATGAATTGGGATGGATATCTTTGTCAGAGTTCAAAAGACATGTCAGTCTGAAATTAGATACAAAGTGACAAAGTCATTCATATAGGTTTGGCCCTGAGGGAGATTACTGACCTCTGATGTCGTATTTACTTGTCCCAAACATTTTTATCCTCTATGCTTCATTTTATCTTTTTTCAGGTTTGAAATATTAATCCTAAATTTTTTCTGTTTATGCCCTTCAGCTTCATCTGCTGACAAAGCAACTAGCTATATGGCTTGGGTGGATGCAGTTATGCTGAATTCAGCTTCTCCCCATGTTTACTTCTTTCTGTTAGAATGAAAGTTTTAACAAGTCTTTCCTGACCTTTGGATAGACCTTTGGATAGTTCCTAAGAATACTTTCATTACACTGTATTTGGGAATGACCTTTATTGATTTTTTTGTTTTGTTTAAAGATCATGGTTTAGATATTTAAAGTGGCTAGAGGGTTTTTTTAATGCTCCATGAAACATTTGAATAGTTTACATTTTATGTTTTACATTTTAAGGAGTGGGTCTGAGATTTTTCTACCCTACCTACTCACCGTTTCCTGGGTTCTAGTGTCTTAGAGTAGCTGAAAACTATACATTCAGTCATACACATGCAAATGCTGTTATGCCTACAGCAAAGGTGCTATAGAAGTGGAGTCATAATACTATATATGAACTTATGAGGTACCCAACTTTATCCATACAATATTTTTTCAGATTATCTTAGATTTTATTGAAAGAAATATTGTTATTCCATCAGTATATTTCAAATAGCACTTTATTATATGTTATCCTTGATTTATGCTGCCTTTTAAGAGATCAATGTTTAAGGATTTATCTATTTTATATTTCATTTGAAATTTATATACTGTTTTGTAAGGCATATTTTAATAACAAATTTCCTAAGGATTGTACATCCCTTTCAAGGCATTTTCAGATGCATTTTCAGTGAAGGTGACAGACTTGGTTCTGTCCAACTATTTTAAGTAGCCCTTAGGAAATGAAAGAAGGAAGAAAGACTGATTTATTCAGCTATTTATTTCTACAGCTGTATGGGATGTCAAATGTTTTTCATAATAATATTTTAAACAAATATTTTTAAAAATACTTTTTTTGCACATTGTTAAAGCAAAAATATAAGGGTAAAGGAAAGAACAACATAGGTGCCTCCAAACCATCCAAGAGACAATTTATCATAAATTGTAATAAATCTATGTAGAAAATGGATTAACCAACCTGAAAATAAAAACTTTCAAGAAATGATTAAAAGTACACAAATACAAAATGTCTGCCTCTCTCTGATAAATTACTTTTTAGGCTCCTATGCTCCTATATCTATTTAAAGAGTCAATGCAAAAATTAAATTTAAAAAACTGATCTAATTATATCCTTCTCAAATCAAATTTACACCTCCAAAGCTACAGTACATAAAACCTTACTCTTCCCACATCCCATGAGTGGTAGCAATGAGGTATTTGACTGTATTTTCCTTACTCTGTATCTCTCCCAAATGAGCAATAACTATAGAACTTGTTTCTATTCAAGACAATTCCTGCTATTTGTTCTCAGAGCATATTATGTTTAATGTGAACATGAATTTACATTCTATAAGTAATAAATTGTCCTTCCTCTCTTCCATTATTTCCTTAGTTTGAGACAGATGATACATTTTGTAATCCATTTTTACATTAGCCAGACCATCTTTTCACTGCCTTAAAACCCTTATGAGTAAATGGCATTTTTTGTAATTCTAGACAAATGTAGATTGTGACTTTTGCAGAGTTTGCAGACCATGAGGATGATGGAGTTCAAATAGTTTGCCTAAGTTAAATGCTTCTGCTGCTTTCAACGTTATAGGTATTAATCATCTTGTTTTTGTAAAACAAAATACATGGGAATGTTCTCTGTGCAATTCTGCTTGAAATGAATATAAACTTTGCATTTGTTACAGTCTTTATTCAGATCAATTAGATTTTCTGTGGGAAAAATTCCTGCTGGATTATGCACAAAATCACTAAAGCCATATCTTAAAGCATCTGTATTCTTAGTGTCAATAGAAAAGAAAGAGCAAGAGAAGCCAATAACAGCTGTCTTATCAAAAGTTATTCCCAAGGAAAGTTCTTCTTAGTATAAACAAACAAGAAATATTATTTGTCTATCTGCGGAAGCCAATCATGCCAAATGTCCTATGATGATGTAATATTATGGCATATTTATCTGGTATGCTTCAGCATCTTGTGTTTGGCAGTCACAGTAACTTTGTTCTTGGCCATTCTTTTCAGTCTCATACTTCTAAATGTAATTTTTAAAGTATAGTGTTAGGCACTGTGATTTTTTTGGATGTATTAAGTTGTACTGTGCTAACAACGTACCCAATTTTTACAACTAAGCAACTCCCCAGAAGTTTGTTTCAATAAGGAAATTAAATCCTATCCCTTTTGATCTCCCCAGCCACCATGGACAGCCATGTTCATAGGTCTTTATAAACTCCCTGTATAATGCCAGGTATTTTTTTTTATATAATCCACCTTGCAAGCCAAAGCATATTTGGAATGGTTCAGACAGCTAGGAGATAAAAGTAGATTTAGACATTCATCTATGTAAAAAGAATCTCTTGTAGACATCTAACACAGCAATAAGATATTTCTTTCTGATGCTAGGTTTTATTTGGTCAAAATGAAACTCTAAAGAATTATGTCCTTCAGTATGCTAGCTGAAGAAATGAAGATAATCTGCTGGAAAGTACATTTTATAAAACTCCTTCCCATTCCACCCATGTCAGCACTTTTAACTCAGCCTTCAAACTGTTTGATCCACTAAGATAAGTGTGAGAGAAAAGCCTACTTGATACATTAATTCTTACATAAAAGGAACTTAGGAATGTACACAGCCTGTTTCTCCCCTGTGCAACTGCCTGGTTGAATGGAGCCTCTTCATTGTTCAAAAAGCCTTCAGAGAGCAACAGAATTCTGACTCCTGGTTAATTGATTGCAAATGAGAAAAGCATTTCCAGAGTTTGCATTTTCATCAGTGAAAGTGATCTAGCTAGCATATTCTTAGAGCTCCCTTCACACATTCAGGTGAATATCATACAATTTGTGAGGAAACTGCAATAAAGTAATATTGCTTTCTTGGCTGTTGCCTGTTCATTAATCAATAGCACCAAACATTACTTTTCCTCTCCCACTTTCCTTATCTGCCAGATTTCCCGTTAGCTAGTTATAACTAGCTGAGCATTTATATATATACACATTTCTATGCTATTCTCTTTCTTTGATTTGTAAGTTCCCTATTGGCCTTAATCAAGCTTATGTTGAACCTGGCAATCTTGGCAAGTTTGCTCAGCTTTAATGAAAGCTGAACTTTTTCTCCTCAGGCAGCTTCATCTCCATTTTTCAAGCTCAAATTCAGACTTTTTCAGTGTTGTATTATTTAAAAACACATACATTAACTTTCCATCTTTGTACAATAACCAGAGCTAACATATTGTCTTCTTTGCTATCATCGCACTCTGTTGAACTTTTCCAAGGCTGCTTCGAGCCATTTCTGCAGTGTCCTATTCTAGATTAAATAAGGTGCTACAATCAAGAGATGCAAAACAGTTTCCGGTAGAATCTGACTCCATTTAAATATAGTTCTCTGGATAATTTTTATTACTGATCCAACCATATTGGAGTCTAGTAATTACAACCAAGTTCCAACCATGGAACGAGAATCTATCACACTACATAAGGCATCAGGAAATAATTGTCAAATATTTTAACAATAAGATTAAATTGAATGAAAAGTAAGTATGTCAATGCTGTTAGCCCAAATAATTAAAATGAAATCCTAAATGTTATCCACGTTTTTTCCCCCATTAGAAGGGAATATATGTAGCTCCGACTGTGAAGTCCTTGATGCTCTCTGACCTTGATTGTTTGCTTACAGCCATTTCATTTCCCAACTGTGCTTGCACACCATCAGCACTTGAGCATGAGCATGGATATGTCACCTAGTTGGGTACTGAAACTCCCGCAATCAAACAACCAAGCTCAGAGAGAACCAAAGACCCCCAAATTGTTTTTCTTTCAACATTACAACATTACAGTTAAAACATTCACTGTAACAACCATACAGAGAAATACAAAGAACAATAGGGATTATTATAGTTAATGGGCAGAAAATTACAAAAATGTAACAAAACACCAGTACATGATAATAGAACACATATAGATCAAAAGACATATACATATAATGATCATCTTTTATGTGTTGTTAAATAAGATAAAGCAAGTCTAAACCTATTTCTAAGTAACAGATAAGGATTAAAGAGAAGACTGCAATCTCCATGATATCTTTTTGTATGTTTCTGGGAATTTATGACTAGAATTTTTTTGGTTGGGTGGGGACAAAATGCTAGGCAGACTTTTGACAGGATATAACAAAAGAACTAAACTTTGCATACACCTTTCTGACTGCTTCTTCATATGTCTGTTCATTGATGAAACAAACTGAAGAATCACGTATAGGGATTCAGGATTTAATAACTTAATCCCTCCTCCCCTCCCCCAACAGACTACAAACTGCTGGTTCAAATGCAAAATTCTACAATGAGGACCACAATAATAAAAACATTGCTTTCAATCAGCAGCTGTTGTGACCTGGGAAACTGACATCTCACTTTCCCAAAGCAAGGCGTATAATAGTATAAAATAATCAAATTATAAGACACAGAGAGGATAAGCAATAATGCTTCCTCAGGACATAGCAATAACTATAAAGCAGGAATAAAAAGAGCCTTAAATTCTGAATATTGAGCCATCTGTACTTCCTAAGGGGGGAGGACATTTTAAAAGGATCAAGCCACCTTCTTGCCATCTCTTACTTCCTATTGCTTATTTCTCTTCTCTCTTTTTAAAAATTCTGCTACCTTATGTTCCTGCTTAACAGATTGAAAGCAACAGACTGGATAATAATGTGGTGGAGGACTAAGACTGTAACAAAGGCAAAGCCATAATTAAACCAGAAGCTTCTTGTCTTCCCTGATAATTTGACATTCCTAAAGAGATATGCTTGCTTTTCAGAGTTTAAACTTTGTGCCTAATTTAGTGACAATTCATCTTTGAATTTTTATACTGTTATTTCTCGTGAAAAATAATGCTTAATTCCTCTGTGTTTAAACTAGAGACTTTGCCTGTAATGTTGAAGATCCAGTGTACTGCACTGTTGGACTGGCACCAGGTTCAAGCCCACATTCAGCCATAGACACATTGGTTAGTCATATTTTCTTGACCCAACCTACTTCACATGTGCATGAAGCTCTAGATATGCCAAGATTTTTAGTTTCAGAAGGGGCTACCGTATGCCTACCAGTTTTTAATTTGCATTGAAGGGTTCTAAGCAATATTTTGTTCACAAAATGAAATTAAGGACATTCTTTGTTAGCTTGTATTCTTCATTAAGTTTCCTTTCTTCATATTGGTATGTACACTGATCTCTTACAATTTTATAGTCAGGGAGTGATTGTCCAGATTTTCAGGTATAATTAGATTAGAACCTTTACTGACTCTTCTCTTGTTGTGTCTATATTTCTGTAGTATTCCATCAATTCCTATAGACTTTTAGTAATAACTTGAGTGCTGATCTAACTTTATCTTCTAATTCTAGAGATTCTTGTTGGTACAGGTAGTCCTCAACTTATGACCACAACTGACACCAGAATTTCTGTTGCTAAGCAAGTCGTGCCTAATTTTATGATCTTTTTGCTGTAGTTGTTAAGTGAATTGCTGCATTTGTTGTATGAACCATGTGATCATTAAATAAATCTGGCTTCCTTCATTGACTTTGCTTGTCAGAAACTGGCTGGGAAGGTCTCAAATGCTACTTAAGTAATCTTGGGGTGCTGTAACCATTGTAAATATTTGCCGGTTGCTAAAGTGCCTGAATTTTGTTCACATGAACTTGGGAATACTCGTGACAGCCGTAAGTGTGGGGAACAGTTGTAAATCACTTTTTTCCAGTGCTGTTGTAACTTTGAACAGGCACTAAATAAACAATTGTAAGTCAGTGACTACTTTTAGAGAATATATTCTAAGATGTCTTGGCTATTGACATCTCTATTCACAAAATTTCAATATACATCTCTCAATGTTGTTTGGTCTACTTTAAATCAGTTATACAGGTGAAACTCGAAAAATTAGAATATCGGGCAAAAGTTCATTTATTTCAGTAATGCAACTTAAAAGGTGAACCTAATATATGAGATAGACTCATTACATGCAAAACAAGATAGGTCAAGCTGTGATTTGTCATAATTGTGATGATTATGGCTTACACCTCATGAAAACCCCAAATCCACAATCGCAGAAAATTGGAACAAGGATTGTACATAGAACAATATCGGACCTCTGAAAAGTATAAGCATGCATATGTACTCATTACTTGGTTTGGGCCCCTTTTGCAGCAATTACTGCCTCAATGCGGCATGGCATGGAAGCTATCAGCCTATGGCACTGCTGAGGTGTTATGGAAGACCAGGATGCTTCAATAGCAGCATTCAGCTCTTCTGCATTGTTCAGTCTCATGTCTCTCATCTTTCTCTTGGCAATGCCCCATAGATTCTCTATGGGGTTCAGGTCAGGCGAGTTTGCTGGCTAATCAAGCACAGTAATCCCATGGTCATTGAACCAGGTTTTGCTGATTTTGGCAGTGTGGGGAGGTGCCAAGTCCTGCTGGAATATGAAGTCAGCATCCTCATAAAGCTTGTCTATGGAAGGAAGCATGAAGTGCTCCAAAATCTCCTGGTAGACGGCTGCATTGACCCTGGACTTAATGAAGCACAGTGGACCAACACCAGCAAATGATATGGCTCCCCAAATCAACACAGACTCCCCAAATCAACACAGACTTTTCCTGACAATCCTCCAGACTGTGGTCATCCCTGCTGCTTCTGCACCTTTTTCTTCCACACTTTTCCCTTCCACATAACTTTCTATTGATGTGCTTTGATACAGCACTTTGGGAACATCCAACTTCTTGTTGAGGCTTTCCTCCTTATGGAGGGTGTCAATGATGGTTTTCTGCACAACTGTCAGGTCAGCAGTCTTTCCCATGATTGTGATTCCTACTGAACCTGACTGAGAGACCACTTAAAGGCTCAGGAACCCTTTGCAGGTGTTATGGCTTCATTAGCTGATTAGAGTGGGACACTTTGAGCCCAGAATATTGCACCTTTTCACAA
Organism: Pseudonaja textilis; assembly: GCF_900518735.1. The sequence continues at coordinate 7,787,045 of NW_020769333.1, forward strand.
TATTCTAATTTTCTGAGATTGTGGACTTGAGGTTTTCATGAGCTGTAAGCCATAATCATCACAATTATGACAAATCACGGCTTGAACTATCTTTCTTTGCATGTAATGAGTCTATGTCATATATTAGTTTCACCTTTTAAGTTGCATTACTGAAATAAATGAACTTTTGCACGATATTCTAATTTTTCGAGTTTCACCTGTATATGAGCCATGGCGGTGCAGTGGTTAGAATGTAGTATTGCAGGCTACTTCTGCTGACTGCTGGATACCTGCAATTTGGCAGATCAAATCTCACCAGGCTCAAGGTTGACTCAGCATTCCATCCTTCCAAGGCCGATAAAATGAGAAGCCAGATTGTTGGGGGCCGTATGCTCTGTAAAATGCTTAGAGAGGGCTGTAAAGCACTGTAAAGCAGTATATAAATCTAAGTGCTATTGCTATCTGTCTTTTAGCACAGTGGCCCCCAACTTTTTGGGCACAAGGGACAGGTTCTGTGGAAAAAGGTTTTTGTGTGGACTGGGGGCATGGTTTTGCTTGCTGTATGCTTCCCACAGATGGGGCTTTGCTTGTTTGTGTGGACTGGTTGCTGGCATGCCGTGGACTGGGGATTGGGGACCCCTACTTTAGCATATCAGTTTAAGATTGGAGCCTCTTTCTGAGTTCGGGGATCTTTTAGGGTTTTTTTTCTTTTTTACAATGTCTGTTTCCATCTTTACTAATGTTGTAATACTGCTTCTTATTTTTCTTTTTGGTTTAAGGTTCTTCCTGAGATCTTTGCCTTTCTTGGGTTCAGTTTCTTTTCTTGGCAATTTCTACAGTCTGTTCTGACATCCAGTCTGCTTTCTTTGGCAGTCTTGCATTTTCTTGCATTCACCCATAATCACTTTTTTAAAAAATTTCATTCCTCTGGTTTGCTGTCAATGAGGCTAAGCACTTCAAAGTGATTTCTGGCATTCTCCTTGAAAATGGTGAGTATATACTCAAAAATCATATAGTAGTTGGCTTTGTTCTGCTCTAGCCAGACTTGGAACTTGCACATGAAGAGTTCATGACTTGTTACATAGTCAATCCTTGCTACATCTTTGCTTTTAGTCCTTAATTTGTTCTTCTACCACCTTGCATGGCAGATAAAAATATTCAAAATATAGTAATGAGAATTTTGTTAAAGACATCCCAAATATTTGTAGCTGATTCTTCTACATTGGTAGAGGTGGCCTGTATGCCCTGAGTCAAAACAATCTGGTTGGCTTCAGATTATTCTCCAAAGCAGAAGTCTCCAAACTTGGCAGCTTTAAGACTTTAACACAAGTCTTAAAGTTGCCAAGTTTGGGGACCCCTGCTGTAAAGTGACAAATCTGAAAAACGCAATATAACTGGAGAGCCAGTTTGACCTACTGGTTAAGGCACTAGTAGAGAGCTGAACACCATGAGTTCTAATCCTGCCTTAGCTATGCAACCTAGCTGGATGACTTTGGGCCAATCACTTTCAGCCCAACTCACCTCACATGGCTGTTGTTGTGGGTAAAATAAGAGGAGGAACATGTGTCGGATATGTTTACCACCTTGAGATATTTATAAAAAATAATAATAAAGGCATAATATAAATAAATACTTAGATTGCAGAAATACATGTAGATTAGTCATTAATCCAGTAGGCTGTAGTGTTATTTTATAGAAACCTAAAATTACTAAGTCAAACCACTTGATCTATCTAGATAAGAATTGTCAAGAATGATGGGTTCTCTAAGACCTCAGACAGCTGTTTTTTTTAAATCCCATTGGAATCTGAACTTGTGACCTTCTACAGACAAAATACATGATGCGTCATTGAGTTAGTCTTCTATACTCTCTACGTACTCTCTATGGTTATCCAAAGCATTGCACCAATAACCACATTTTTGTGCTGTACTTCTAAATTTTCCATTCAGTACTGACTTATAATAAGGCAAGGTCTGTAGAAATGTAATAGTCCAGATATTGTTGGACTACATTTTCATTTCCTATGATTACTGAAAGGCCAACAGTTTCCTATTCATGTAGGAAATGATAGGATTCATGCTATTACATTATTCATGTAATAATGCCCCACACAGCTCAAATACCGAAGTTCCTGTTATTCCACAAGGTACAAATTCATGGTGAAAACTTTCCATAAACATGAAAACCAAAAGTCAAAATATTCAGAACTTTTAATTTTTTTCATCCCCTTATTTTTTCTTTTTTAATTTATCCCCCCCCCCCCCATTTTTACATTTTATGTTTTGTGGAGATTTAATACAGAATATCTACGTAAAGAATATTCAGGCAGAATATTACATTAAAAGATTGGAATAATCCTAGCATCTATCCACTTTGCCCTTCGAATAGAGGCAAACCTTCCAATCCAAACAGAAGAGAAAGGGAATCATCCTACAGACCCTTAGCACCAAGCTTCCCAGAGGAAGTAGATAGATGGTTTCCTTTTTAAAACTACCAGGAGGGGTGGGGAGGAAGCTGCCTGTCCAGTCTGTATTCTTAGGGAACTGACAGAGGAAATGAGAATAAAGAAAACTTAAATGGGGGGAAAGGTCCACAGGAGGGTTTCAGGTGGCTGGAGCAAGAGGAGAGTGCCCGACCGTACAAGGGTCGACACCATGACCTGAAGCTCTGGGGCAGGAAGCAAAGCAAGGCGTGGGGGAGGAAAGAAACAATCGCATCACCCTTCTGCCGCCACTTCCATCCACCCAACCCCAAAAGACTCACTGACTTGCAGGACCTTGTTGACGCAGCTGCCGTCAATCAAAGAGATAACCCTGCGGGAGGGCAGGCAGTTCTCGTCGGCAGTGGGGTCTGTCTCACCACTGCTGCTGTTGTTGGAGACAGCACTGGTGAGAGAGGCACCAGCACCAGCAGAACCATGAAAGCTATGGCTTCCAACCCGAAAAGTGGCTGAAACACTGCCGGTAGAGGAATGCACAGCACTCCAAATGCAGCAGCGCATGGGCAGAAGAGAAAGCAACAGAAGCAGAGGAAGCAACAGTGGCAGGCATGATGCATAGTGCCCACTGCCACTTAGGCCAACATCCACGCTGCCGCTGCTGCCTCCCCGCTGACCCGGCCTGCACCGAGCACCATATCTGGGTCTGCAGCAAAGGCGCTTGGCAGGGATAGGGAGCTCTCTACGCTCCGCCATGATCGGCCATTAGGAGTGGCTGGTGGTGAGGCGTGGCTGTCCATGGAGTGCTCTAGGTAAGGCTGCATGGAGGGAGAAAATTAAATCACCCCCCCCGCAAAAGACAGCCTAACCGTTTTTTCGGGGGTCAAAAGAAAATAAGGCCCGGCCTTATTTTCTGAGAAACATGGTATTATTTATTCATAATGTTATGAACAAATAATATATAATATATTATTTTTATATAATAATAATATATAACCATTTCAAATAAAGACAAGCAGGGAAGGAATAAAAAAACTAAAATTTCAAAGCAATAAACAACAAAGGATGAGATATATTTACCAAGTTTTCAATCCTGAAAAATTAAATTTATATAACTGTTATTACCAAGATATTTCTAAGCAGAATTTAGCCATCCTTCTCATTCTTCCTACAGACAGTTCACAAGTGGAAAAAATTCCTGTACATTTTCTTGATCCAGCATACCCAACAATAAGGCATTACTGAGATGGGCTGCCACGAGCCATACAAAAATATAGGAAACATGGGGAAATGTGAGAAATATGGGAAGCTTCTGTGCAGGAATATTTTTGTACATCTCTTTCAGAATCTAAGACAGAAAGATATTAAATCTAACAAATGAAAATGTTTTTCTGTGACATAACATGTATATATTTTCTGAAAAGGTTGGCTAGAATAATGGTTCAACACTCCAGTTATAATGATGCCAAAAAACCTGAAATTTGCATCATATCACTGCAAACTTTGCCCTTTTTTTACAATATCATCCACATTCGTGTGAATAGCAGGGTGTATATTACAGTGTTGGGAACCATGTTTCATTACGTGTTTTTTCTTGCATCCTATCATAGGATGCTCCTGGATCTGTTAGGGGAATGTTCTGTACGTCGGCATGTAGAATATGTTATGTCTGATGCTGCTTAATCTTATCTTTGTTGAGAAAGCCTCCAATGTCTCTAAAAAATTAGTACTTTAGTAGGGGATTGTCTTAAACACTTATTTCAAAATTGGTGATGTGCCATGTATTCATGTAATACAAAGAGTAGCCAACCATCCCACAATCTTTACATGAAGTTTTGTACAATCTCTGTAAATACACAGGAAACTGTAATAAAAAGCAGGCATGGCACAGAAGAATTTTCACCCAGAAATGCCACAAATTACTTAGAAAAACGCAAAGCTATACCATCCAAAATTAAATTTCAGCTTAAGAATCTTGCCCCAATTTCAATTTTTAAAATTTGCTGAAGGTGTCATAACACATCAGTGTATCTCAAACAAAAGGTCTGCATGGTATAGAAATGTTTCTCTGCAGATCAAATATAGACCGATGAAGGGAAGTGAAAAGAACAAAATGGCAGCTTTTACATTTTATGCAAGTTAACTTTAACATGAACTGATTCAGCTGAAATAAAAACTTGCCTACAATGAAGTATTTAATGCTTTGTATTTGAGTCTCTGATTGCCTTATGCCCTTTTTCCAGCCACCAGTCCCAAATGACAGCATCTTCTTTTCTGTCAGTTAGTGCAGATACAAGACTAACCTCAGCTTCCATGGATACTATTAATATTCAAAATTTATGACTGCTAGGGAATCTTAAAGCTGAAGAAAAATATGTTATCTTTCTTCCAAGTGGCAGAGAAACAATTAAAGTCTTTTAAAATGCTATACAGTCTGTCAGCTATGCACGGTTTTATAGAAAGCCATAAGAATTAAATTAGGCCCAGTTTAAGAAAGATAAGAAATTAATTGAACATTTTAGAAGTCTAGTGGAGGAAAATAACTCTTTCCTCCTGGATGTGAGCATTCCATTAACGGCTTACAATAACAGCACAATTCTCTTGTTCTCCTTCCACAGAATCATGTACAGATCTACTCCAAATCAGCTTGCTGGACCATATTAAGTATTCAAAGAGTGAAGCATCAACTGTAACATGGATAGAGTTGCTTCCACAGGAATAATAGGACTTGCCATAAACTGAGTTTCTTGGGATACATTCTTAAGGGGTGAAAAGTTTGAATATGATGTGGCAGATTTTGAAATATAGCAATGCATATTTCCTTTATGACTTTATACCATTTTGACTAAAAAGTGAAACTGCAGCTATCAATCAACAAGAATGGCAATAGCACTTATGCTTCACAGAGTTTTTTACAGCCCCCTCTAAGCAGTTACAGAGTCAGCATATTGCCCCCAACAATCTGGGTCCTCATTTTACCCCCCTCAGAAGGATGGAAGACTGAGTCAAACTTGAGCCTGGTGAGATTCGAAATGCCAAATTGCAGGCAGCTGGCAGTCAGCAGAAGTAGCCTGCAGTACTGCATTCTAACCATTGCACCACTGTGGCTCTGAAAGAATAGAGCTGGAAGATACCTTGAATGTCTTCTAATCTAACCCCTACTCAAGCAGGAGACTGTATATAATTTTAGATAAGTGGCTGTCCAGTCTCTTCTTAAAAACCTCCAGTGATGAAGCACCCACAACTTCTGAAGGCAAACTGTTCCATTGGGTAATTGTTCTCACTGTTAGGAAGTTTCTTCTTAATTCCAGGTTCTTCTCTCCTTGATTAATTACTATCCATTGTTTCTTGTCTTGCCTTCTAGCGCTTTGGAAAATAAGTTAATACTTTCTTCTTTGTGGCAGCCTCTAAAACCCATAGCTCTTGTTTTTTCTGACTAGCTATACCCAGCTCTTGCAACCATTCTTCAACCCATAATCTCCAGGGTTTTAATCATCCTAGTTTCTCTTCTTTGCACTTTTTCTAAAGTCATAACATCTTCTTTTAATATAGTGATCAAACCTGAATGCTTTATTATGTAGCAATGTGGTTCCTTACCATGGTCTTTGTAGACAATAATCAAAGGGCAATAGTCCTCAATTATTTATATGCAACAGCATGTAAGATTAACTCCTGATGTAAATATAGAAAATTTATCTCTAATTTGTCTCCTCTTGGCTGATATCTTCTTTTAGTAGCTTATAAGAATGAAATATCTCAGACTATTTTCTTCTGAAATAGTTTTTGAAGGAACAAGGTGAAAATATGAGCTAATGATGGGAAAGAACTTCAGTATGATTTTGAAGAAGCAATATCTCAGTCTGTTGTATACAGAGGCACATTCTAAGTAGCTACATATTATATGATCTTTGTCATTTAGAACTAACAGAAAGGATCATCTAAAAATCTCTCATAAAGGCAAGCTCTAAATTAGTCTTTTTCAAGCTGGCATGTTTTTGTTGTTGTATTGTTGTTGATTGTACTTCAAATTCCACAATTCCCCTTCCAGCTATTATTAGAGAAACTTGGACTGAAATAATGAACATTTATTTAAGAGGTTAGTTTTTAAGATGATATACTGACAATGATTTTAGGGTTTCATGTTGCACTTTAGGAAATTTTTTTTTTTTTGGTCCTGAAAATGATAAACAGGCAAACTGCTTCCTTCCCCACCATCACTGGAAGGAATGATAGAATAGCAAGGAGATCTGATAATTTATTTCCTGTTGTATAAAGGAGCTTTACTTCTCAAGGGAATATGCACACCATTTTTCAAAGTTTGAGTCAATCTTCTAAAGAAGTTGTCTGTAGATCATGATCAGATTTGTCTAGGGAGTGTATCTATCACAGTGCAACGAAAACCATTCATTTTTCAGATATGTCAGGGATAGTAGACATCTGTCCTCTAAAGCAATGGAAAAATGATAAGACCCATATACTTTGCAAAGGATGAGACTCCGTTTCAGATAACACATGGGTGAAAAGAGAAACAAAGATACTGGGGAAAAATGGTTTTTATTTAGTTTTTTTTTAATCAATAGAGAAGTGTTTCCTTACATATGATATATGACACAACAAGGCAGATTTAGGATACAGGTAGCCCCCCAGTTTATGACCAGAATTGAGCCCAAAATTTCTGTTGCTAACCAAGACAGCTATTAAGTGAATTTTGTCTCGTTTTACGACCTTTCTTGCTACAGTTTAAATCACTGAAATTGTTAAATTAGTAATACAATTGTTAAGTCAGGGGTTCCCAAGCTTGGCAACCTTAAGACTTGTTGAATTCAACTCCCAGAATTCTGGGAATTTAAGTCCACAAGTCTTAAAGTTGCCAAGTTTTGACACCTCTGTATTAAGTGAACCTGATTTAGCCATTAGCTTGTCAGAAGGTTGCAAAAGGTGATCATATGACCCCGGGACACTACAACCATCATAAATACATGCCAGTTGCCAAGCTTCCAAATTTTAATTATATGACCACATGGGGATGCTACAGTAGTTATGTGTGAAAAATAGTAATAAGTGACTTTTTTCTGTGCCATTGTAACTTCAAATGGTCACTAAATGAACTGTTGCCAGTCCATCCTCTTGTATGCATTTTTAGAAAAATATTTCAGAAATCAGTTAAAAATATCAGACAAAACAATTTAAATTAATATAACAACAACCTCTCGTGTTTAAAAAAATACAAACACTTAAATTGTGATTAATGGCTAGGACCAATGGAAAGAAAGGGGAAAATGAACTATCAAAAGTTCCTTCTTAAGCTGCTGTTTCGTTTTACTCCTTTAGTTTATGTTAGGATTTCCCTTCTCCATACTTATATTCTGAATTTTTTTTTAAGATTGAAGAATGCACAGTAACCATATGTTTATAATAAACTGATCTGTATTTATATATTGGCTCAACTTAATTCTAAGTCTTATGTTTGCCAGATAAAGCAAAGTAATAGCATCTAATTTATGGTATTTCTTCTTCTTTGAGATCCTTGAGAAATTTGTACACTCCTTTAAACCAACATGATGAGTTTTTAATCCAAGTACTGCACTGAAATCCAAGATAAATGTTACTTCCAGTGTCACTAAACAGAATTGGTTTGTGCATCATTTATCATGGATGTGCAAATAATTTGAAAAGTGAAAAAAGTGAAACATATTTATTCACATCTCTGTTATAAACTGTATGTTAAAGATCATCAGATGATGGCCTTTTTTTTTTTTTTTACTGACAAATGCTTCTTCTGTTTCATACTTTAATTCTGTCTGAGTTATTGCAAAATATTCCCCTTTCTGGCTATCATAACTGTGTTTTTTGTTTCATGCGCAGCTGTCATCTTAGCAGAATTATGGAAGGAAGGAAGGAAGGAAGGAAGGAAGGAAGGAAGGAAGGAAGGAAGGGAAGGAGAGAGAGCCTTAAGCATAGTATTAAGTTGAATTATGCATGAGAAAAACATATGTGCCTACAAGATTCATTCAATCAGGTTGACTTTAGTTAAAATATATCTACTTATATTTCTTCTAGGCTGCTATATACTAAATTATCATTAAGTCAAAATTGTTCACAATACCTTCAGATAAGGTATTAGGTATTACATCTATATGCATCTCTGTTTCTTACTTCATTCTTGTATTTCTCTTCAAAGGTGCAGAAAATATGATTATTTGTTTAGATTCAAGTCATCACAACTGAAAATCTGTGATCTATTCTAGGAAAAAAAACAATATACATGTGTTAGCACATGTGAACTTCTATTGGGGAAAACACCTTTTGAATACCTATGCTGTAACATTGCTTGAAGATTAACTCTTTTGGCTATTTCTCAAAACATAATCCTGCATTTGATTAATTTATTTCTGAATAAATTGGGCAGCGATAATTTCCTCTTCCCCCGTAAGAGTAAACCTAATATCATGCATTACAATTAACCACATTCATTGAATCTTGCTTTTTATGTTACTCTATACATTGTTGTTGGCTAATACATCTATCAAAATCTGGAATGCTGTCCAGATCTGCACAGTAGCTGCCATTTTGTAATAGGCCATAAAAATTTATACTTTTTAATTAAATTTGCTAATCTGAACAGGCACTTCCAGACTATTTTTTTTTCTGCTACATCACAAGCTGATATATCTGGAATGAGAAAATGCAAATTAGTTTGACCAACTATTTCATGATTTTCAGTTTTAATTGCTATTCTCTAAAGGTTGGCACTTCAAGTAAAGCAAAACTATAAACAGAACTTTTTTCACCTTTATATCTTCTACAGATAATTTAGTCTTTTGTGATTACTGAGAAACTCACCATACTGGCAACGAAAACAGATGAGTTTAATAAAACAGCCACCTTGCTTTCCAAAGGAGTATATACCAGCGACTTTGTGTCTGATTGATGTTTTTGTTAAACCTATCCTTACTTTAAAAGAGACAGAGGAAAGTGGAGGAAAATAGAAGTTTTTTCATCAGAATCTGGTAAAACAATCTCCTAGAATTTGAATTTGTAAATGTTATTCAGTTATCGCTAGGTTTTCCTGTAATGGCACACATGATAATGCCTCTAGATATATATGGCTCATCCAGCATATTATGAGGAGATAAGATTACATATCAGAGGTGGTATTCAGCAGGTTCTAACCAGTTCTAAAGAACCGGTAGCAGAAATTTTGAATGGTACAGAGAATCGGCAAATGCCACCTCTGACTGGAGATTTTACAGTATCCTTCCTCTGCCACGCCCACCAAGCCATGCCCACAGAACCAGTAGTAAAATAAATTGAATCCCACCACTGATACATACTACTTTGGACAACTTTCTAAACATTTCATTACTATCTTGTGAACTTCACATCTCTATCTTTCATACAGTGTGAAATAAAAGAAAACTATGAATCTCATTTATATTGTTCTGACTGATGAATTTAGTGAAATATCAGAACTACCTCATAGAGCAAATGTGATGCTATTGCACCATCTTTATCACTGCACTTGATATTAATCAGTGAATTAATTATTCATTTGATTAAATTTAACCGCAAACATCTACGAGCTGCATACAGTTTTAAATTCTGTTGTTGTATGCCTTTTATTTATTTATTTTAAGCAAGAGCACAATACCCAAAAAGTATAGAATTCAAAATTAACAAGAAGTATAGCCCAGCAATTTCAAGGCAATATACTACTGCTGTTCCTTATTTTTCTGGGCCTCCAAGGTGTTTGTGCAGAAGCTCATCAAATGATTATCATTGCATTCAAGGAAGAGACAAGATTTTGGGTAACACACAAGCAATTAAAAACTGATGGCTCTACTTAGATAGTCATGTAAAGTTTAAAGAGAAAAATACAGTGTAACATTTCTAGAACCATGGCGTGCTAATGTTTCAGTGTTAAAAATTTTCTCTTTAGTTTTTTTTAAAAAGCACTTGTACTTTTTCTTTTTCTTTTATGAGTGACATTGAAGAAAAATATTGTTAGTATATCTTCCTCTGTAATAAATTACGTGTTTCATATGTACCATATATTATACTGTTGTGGTTCGCCAGCAGCAGGTGCGGATGGCTGAGGTCTTGGAGAGTGAGGACTCAGATGAGGGGCCTGCGTATGATGCAGGGATGGGGCCAGGACCATCAGGGAGTGGAATGCTGCCTTCGGAGATTGTGGAGGCTGGCAGCAGTGATGAAGAGGTCCCCGAGGAGCCTGTGCCCAGTGTGCGTACACGCAGGGCTGTTCAAAGGAAAGAGCAGCTGCAGCAGCACAGGCAACTCAGGAGTAAGGCTGAAAGGTAATGGCCCCTCCCTTAAGAGATAAAAGCCAGCTGAAAAACCAGAGTTTTTTGCAGGAAGCAAAGAAGTTTTTGCACTGAAGCCTTGTGGATGTTCGGAGTATCTTGGTTGGTGTTTGGAGACTCTTTGTGTTTGAAATATTTCTTAGTAACTTTAGATAAAGTTCTTGGCAGCCTTGAATAACCTTGGCAAGGCTCATTCTTTTCAGAGACAATTAGTTTGAAACAGCTTTTTAACCGTGAGGGAATGGAATTCGTAAAGAATCATTAAAAGGTTTTACTGTTATCTCTGTTTCGTGTTGGTTTCCTTGAAACAAGATTTGGGTCAGAACATATATACAGACACAATCTTATATATTGTTTGAAGTATGGATGCTGCTGTCATATAATAAAATCTGTAATTGTGAATTGTGGGAAAGAGACCACAGTAAATATTTTATGTATTAATTTATTCAGTGTTTTCTCTTGAAACGGGTACTTAGGATGGCTTCACTCATGTAGTGATAAAAGTAGTGTCTTGCTGAGTTCAACTTTCTGACCTAGGTTGAAAATCTTCTGTAGTCTTTACAACTGAATGCATAAACATATGCAATACAGAGAATATTTTATTACTTGAAGAATAATTAGCACAAAGCATATTAGAGATATGCTTTTCAAGTGCTGAAAGAGTGAATAAAGAGCCATTTGCTGCCAAGGAACAGGGATAGCTTATTCAGGAGCAGCAGAAATCAGCCTGAGGTTGACAAGACAAATCACTAAAAACTCTGGAAAACTGCGGCTTTGCTCTGCATTAGGAGGGCTTCTCATTGAGTCCAATGCATCAAGAAAGAGACCAAGCCGGTTCAGTCTTGGATGAGCAGCCCCGAACACGCGCTCAGGGAAGCTCTTTTATTGAACACACATTGTTAAACGTCACAAAAGAGAGAGTTCAGTCTACTTTACATGTTAAAAGAGTGGGGGGTCTCAGTGGATACATTGTAGCGCCCAATCACAGTGTTTAAGGGATTCAAAGTAACCAATCCGCGCCTGCAGTCCAGCCAGTAGCCCAAGGTGGGCAGCATCCTTTTGTTCCTGATACCTGCTTTCAGCCTACGTGAGGTCTTGCAGGTATCGAAACTCCTTTGCCTACGTGAGGCTTGGCATATATCCAGGCTGTTAGATGTGGATTCGCTGCTGCAGAAAACCACTCTTTAATCACATTATGTTTGAATTGCCAGACTGTAGTGATAAGCTTAGCATTAAAAAAAAAAACAGAATTTCAACTCCTCTTTCCAAAGATTTCAGAAGCATTTCTGATTCGATAAAACGAAGATGTCTGAAATTCATGATAACAAAGAAGCAAATAAGTTACCATATGAGAGAAGAGTTACATGATTTTTTTCTTTTTAGCACAATAGACTTTATTATGGACCATACTTCATATACATCCAAGAGGAGCAACCATCCTTTATCCTAAGAATGTGTTCCTTTCCTTCCTAAATGTCTGTATGGACATACCTGTCCTTCCAAATGTTCTTTTCTCTTTAAGATCCTCTGCACATTAGCAGAAGCTTTGACAACTTCTTTCCATGTCACTAAACTAGATTCAGTGCCGTCACTGAAACAAAAATTCAGTGTGTCATAAGTGGCCTCTGTATTAATAAGATCTTTTTTACAATTGGATGAACGTGGATCATTTTTTTTCTTTTCTTTTTCTAGGCCTATTTCATACTATTCTTTCTTTCTATCAAAAAGCACTTTCTGCATCAGGCCTGGGGGAAGTGGGGGAAGTTGAAATAAGGGGACAATATGACAAAATGACCTCTGTGATCATATCAAGAGCAACTGTTCTCTTCGCTGATGATGTAAAGCTATTCAACACCACAGATAATACTGCTACCCTTCAAAAAGACCTTGACTATGTATCAAAATGGTCAAACAAATGGCAACTTCAAATCTCAACAAATAAATGCCCTATCCTACATATTGGCAAAAAAAACCCTCCAGAAAATAAAATACAGGCTGAATACTCAAGACCTTGTTGATGATTCAAACTCTGTCAAGGATCTTCGAGTACTCATGTATAATGACCTAAGTGCTAGAGCCCACTGTAACTATATAGCCAAAAAGATGTTAAGAGTTGTTAACCTAATCCTACATAGCTTCTTCTCTAATATCACACTACTAACTAGAGCATACAAAACATTTGCTAGACCTATACTTGAATACACCTCATCAGTCTGGAACCCATATTATGTATCTGATATTAACACAATTGAAAAAGTCCAGAAATATTTCACAAGAAGAGTTCTCCACTCCTCTACTCATTGCAGAATACATTATGCCACCAGACTTGAAACTCTAGACCTAGAAAACCTAGAACTACTCCACCTCCGGTCCGATCTAAATATAGTATAGAAAATCATACATTGCAATGCCCTACCTGCAAATGAATACTTCAGCTTCAATCAACAATACAAGAGAACACAATACATACAAACTCAAGGTTAACCGCACCAAAATTGACTGCAGAAAATACGACTTCAGCAACATAGTGGTCAATGTCTGGAATACTCTACCTGACTCTGTGGTTTCTTCCCCAAACCCCAAAAACTTTAACCTTAGACTGTCTACTATTGACCTCACCTGCTTCCTAAGAGGCCTGTAGGAGGAGTGCATAAGCTCATCAATCGTACCTACCATCCCTGCCCTTTTGTTTTCTATTTTCTTATAAGTATCTATCTCATGTATTCAAAACTATATTTATTCTTATACCTTATCACTTATCTTGTAAGCGATTGACAAATAAATACTAAATACTAATATACTAGCCAAACCCAGTTCCTGCAATCGTTCGTTGTATGTTTTAGCCTCCAGTCCCCTTATCATCCTGGTTGCTCTTCTCTGTATTCTTTCCAGAGTCTCAACATCTTTTTTTATAATGTGGTGAACAAAACAGGATGCAGTACTCTAGGTGTGGTCTTACTAAGGCTTTATAGAATAGTATTAGTACTTCCCTTGATCTTGATTGTCTCTCTCTGTTAATGCAATTTAGGATTGCATTAGCTTTTTTGGCTGCTACTGCAGCTAAATAAATGTAACAAATAACAAAGTAAATAAATCTGCTCTTGTTGCCCCAAAAGATAAAGAAGTGATGCTGAACCTATGACATGTGTGTCAAATGTGGCACCACAACCTTTCAGGTAATATGCCAATGTTTGCCAACCTTGACAATTTGTGTGATTTTCGTAGCCTGCAGAGGCCATGCAAGAATGGGGTCTACTCTCACGCCACTTCTGGAAATTGAAGAAGAGGACTATGCTCCCCCATTGCCTCCAAACTTTACAAAAACAAATTCTCTTTACTCATACTTCATTTTTGTAACTGTTTAACATTTCCTTATATAATTCATAGCACCACACACTATTGGACTGTAATTTTTTTACAACATAAATAAAATAAATGACTATGTAAAGAACTGTTTCTCTTTTGTTGGGGGAGGGGAAGGGTTTGACAGCGCCAGCTGAATCGTGTTAGCCATTTTCCTAATCTTTGATGCACCAAGCCCAAAAGGTTGCCATCACTGAGATAAATTGAATCTTCTTGACAGCCTTTTTTGTCATAATTGTACATAATGCAGACCTCAGAATAATTGGGGTAGGGAAAAGCTTTGATTTTTCTTTAAAGGTGAGGAAGATTACAGACATTATTTATTTGGTTTCAATAGCTTGTGTTATGCTAATAGAGCCAAAGTAAAGCAATAGTTAGAATGCAGTATCACAGGAAAATTCTGCCTACAGCCTGGAATTTGATTGTTGGGACAATAGTCTTAAACTGCCAGAGAGTTCTGTAAAGGTCTATAGGGCAGTATATAAGTTTAAGTGCTACTATTATTGCTGATAGTTTTTCAAAGCACAGATTCTCCTGGACAAATATATTCTAATCAACAGCAAATGTATCCTTCCATTTTAAGATCATTTTAACAATCAATTTTGATTAAACAAGGCAATAAATAAGCAGCCCGTGTAGATGTCTAAGTATCATAATTCTTAACAAAACGTTACATGAAGTAAAAAGAATGGACCAAAGAGAAAGACTTGGAGACCATGTGTCATCTGTTTTTTTTTAAGTTAGCCTTGTGCAGATTTTCCCAAGAGATGGGAAATCATTGAACTTACCATGTTGCTGAATTTCATTCAATATGGCTTGAGCAATTCCATTCAACATTGCTAATGCTGGTAGTATTTTAGTTATCTCTGGAGAACCAGGGGTTCCATGATCCTGATTTAATTTATTTCAAAAGGAGACATGAATTACTAACTCATCTATAGAAGATGAGATAGAAAGCAATTGTTTAAATTATATTCAGGTACATTCAGGCAAGCATTAGTGAAGCTACATAGGCACGCATGACATGGCACAAAAGGGCTCACCATATGTAATTTTTCTATTCATTCTATCATTCTATCTTGTCCAAATATTTCAAAGTCCTTCATAATATAGATCTCCAACTCTCATTGAGTAAAAAGGCTATACAATTTTATTATAATTTTTTTTTCTCAGTTTTTTTAATTTTGGCATGATGGGGGAAAAACGCAAGCGGGGAACAGAGGACTGCCAGACGCTCAAGGTGGCCACCTGGAACGTGGATTCGCTGACTGGACGCTCGACCGAGATCGTCAGGGCCATGCGGGACAGGAAGCTGGACATCTGCTGCCTCCAGGAAACTCGCTGGAAGGGCAACAAGGCTACGACTATAGACGGCTACAAGATCATATACACCAGCTGTAAGGAAAACCGCGGCGGTGTAGCTGTGGTTGTCAGTCCAAGCTGGCAAAGTTCCGTCGCAGAAGTTAAGCGCCTCACAGAACAACTGATGATAATCGTCGTAGCGACCGAGAGGCAGCGCCTACACATCTTGTCCGCCTACGCCCCTCAGACCGGATGTCACGAGGAGGAGAAGGATACCTTCTGGGAACTGCTCGACATCCAACTCAGGCAGATCCCACACGAAGACGACATCATCATCTCGGGCGACCTGAATGGTCATGTAGGGCGGGACAAAAACGGACACCAGTGCCACGGTGGGCACGGCACAGGCGATACGAATGAGAATGGCCAGAGGATCCTGGACTTTGCCGACTCCCATGATATGACCATCACGAATACCTGCTTCATTAGGCGAGAATCTCAACTCCTCACCTACCATAGCAGAAACGGGAGCCACCACACACAGATCGACTACATCATCGTACGATGAAGAGCCGCTAAAAACGTGCTCAACGCCAAGGCGTACCCGTACGAATCGAGCAGTCAGCACAGGCCGCTGATGGCGAAGATCAGGATCAGCAAGCCCAAGACCAGGATTGACAAAAGAAATGCAGACCAGCCACGAATCAAGTGGTGGAATCAGAAGAAGATGGCGGGACCCCTCATCAAACCGGAGCAGTTCCCGCAGATGGTCGACGGGCCACAGGAAGCGTGGTCCATGCTGAAGAGCACTGTTCACACTGCCGGCTGCCAACAGCTTGGTTGCACCAAGCCAGGACGGAGACGCATCGAACGAGATACATGGCTCTGGACACCGGAAGTACAAGATGCCGTACACCTGAAGAAACGGCTCTACAAGGCCTTTCTTCAGGACAAGACCAGCGAGAAGCTCTGCGAATACAAGGCGGCCAAAAAGGCAGCCAAGAAAGCAGTAGCGACAGCCAGAAGCTCCCACTACGATGACATCTACGAGAAGCCGAACACGCGAGAAGGCGAGAATGAGATCTACCGCCTAGCCAAAAGCAGACACAGGAAGACCCTGGACATTGACCAGTTTCATGGGATCAACGACGAAAGGGGAAATTTGATCGTCAACCCCAGAGACGCTGCGGAGAGGTGGCGGCAATACTTCGAGAAGATCTCCACCGAGGAGTTCCCACACCCACGAACCCCGCGAGGTGACCCAGTTGAAGGCCCAGCCTCAGGCATTTATGCCAGCGAGGTCGCC
This sequence comes from Pseudonaja textilis, assembly GCF_900518735.1. The sequence goes on from NW_020769333.1 coordinate 7,803,753, forward strand.
GACGCCATCAAGGCCATGAAAAACGGTAAGGCAACAGGACCAGACGACATCCCTGCCGACTTCTGGAAAAAGGCACTACCGGGCTCGGCATTGTGGCTGTGCGAGCTGTTCAACAACATCGTCTCCACGGGAAAAGTGCCACACGACTGGTACCGCAGCACCACTGTTCCGATCTGGAAGGGAAAGGGCAGCCCAGCGGACTGCTCCAACTACAGACCGGTCAGGTTACTGTCACACACTATGAAGATCTTTGAACGCGTCCTTGATAAGCGCATTCGGGACACCGTCGACATCAGCGTCAACCAGGCTGGATTCATCAAGAACTGCGGCACCACCGACGCCATCTTCGGTATGCGGATGCTGATGGAGGCTCACAGAGAGAAGAAAATCCCGCTCCACACCGCCTTCCTAGACTTGGAAAAGGCCTTCGACCGAGTCCCGCACGATCTCATCTGGTACGCACTGCGAGACCACGGCATCCTGAGCTGCTCGTACAATGGGTCCAACTCCTATACAGATGTCACAAAAGCCGTGTAAAAGCGGCAGCTGGGATATCAGAGGAGTTTAATATTACCGTCGGCGTACACCAGGGCTCTGCTCTCTCACCACTGCTGTTCATTCTGGTGATGGACACAATTACACACGACCTGTACACGCCCGCCCCATGGACGCTGCTCTACGCCGATGATGTGTTCCTGGCCAACCTGTGCAAGGCTGAACTAGAGCACCGAGTCCAACAGTGGCACGACCGCCTCGAGCAGTTCGGGCTCCGGCTGAACCTAAAGAAGTCCGAATACCTGACCACTGACAATGAAATGACAGGCTCCATCCACGTGAACGGGCAGGAGCTACCGCGCGCCTCCACCTTCAAGTACCTGGGAACTACTCTTGGGGAAGAAGGCCTACTACAAACTGAGGTGGCAGCCAGGACCAATGCAGCGTGGGGCAAATGGAAGTCCGTCACGGGCGTCCTCTGTGACAAGAAGATGCCGATGCGCCTGAAGGCGAAAATCTATAACTCTGTGGTGCGCCCCGTGGCCATATACGGCGCAGAGTGCTGGCCGACGACCAAAGAAGTCGAAAGCAGACTCCAGATAATGGAGATGCGAATGCTCCGATGGTCGGTAGGCCTCACCCTACTCGATCGCGTCAGGAACGAAGAAGTGCGTAGACGGTTCAACGTCGTGCCCATCCCCACGGTCATGAGGCAGTCCCGGCTACGATGGTTCGGCCACGTGAGCCGCGCCAAGGAAGAATCCATCATCAAATCTGTAATGAAGGTGACTGTCGGAGGAGCGAGACCGCGTGGTAGACCTAAACAACGCTGGATGGACACGATCAAGGCCGATCTAGAGATCGCGAAGGCAGACCCGACACACGTGGCAGACAGAGAGGTGTGGAAGCAGTACTCAAGGACATTAGCGGACCTCGCCCGAGCGCGAGACAAACGCTGAAGAAAAAGAAGAAGAAGAAGAAGAAGAAGATGGGGGAAATTCATTGTCTTTTAATATTTTTGGACTTCAGGGAAGGTACAATGAATTGAAAACAGCTCTGTGAAAGTAGAATCTAAGATTGCAACAAAGACCAAGAAACTAGTAGGTAAACTGGTTCTTTGGAAACTCTCTGAATAAGGAAATGAGAAGTTGCCCACATGTGTTCTGGATGCTTACTTCTCATGAGGAGACTGCAGAATGCTGTTTTTTTCTTCCTTTTTTGCAATTGTGGCAGATCCTTTTAAAGGACACTAAGTTTGCAACTGTCATTTTTTAATTAAATCAATTTCCCGCCCAAAAAAATCAGAATGCAATATATCTGGATAATAGAAAAGGCCTATTAGAACATTTGGTTGATGTTCTATAATTTGAATTTTCATCATATTTAATAATTTAAATATAAAAAAGAACCACTTACACATTTTTCTACATAATTTTCTTAAATATATACTCTTATGAAGCACATCTTTTGCAAATAAACAGCCTTTTATTAAAATTCAATAGAATGAAAGGCTATTCCAAAATAGATCTATAACTATTTTGTTTGTTTAATTATTTTTAACATGAAACAGATAATGAAATTTTTGAAACTGTAGTTCTTGACAAGGTGCAGTACATAATAATCATGTAAGATTTCAAAATAAGATAATAAGATATGGCTGGTAACATACTTTACTTCCTCAAAATTTAATCTGACCTTCACGGATGTAATTTTATATACATCTCATGGAAAAACGTATCAGTTCATTCACTTATATTTTTTATGGGTGCTATCACACTGTCTGAAAAACGACATACAACTACCAGTAAATCACCTCCTTTTTTGATGACATATACCACTTTAATGTGATAGTGGAAAAAGAGCACTGCAGATAATTGAAAGGGGAAAATAAGTGCTTAAATTAACACAAATCATGAGTCTTGATTTGCAAGTCTGTTGGAGACATGAATTTTGATTTGCAAGCCTGTCAGGCTCAAATTACTACATCTTAAGAAATTGGAATTCTGGAATTATTAAACACAGAAAAGACAATAATTATGCAAGTTAATTTTGGTAATGATTTATTTGGAATTAACCCTAACCCTAACTTTAACATCAAAGTTATACAGATAATTTATCCAGTATACAAACAGTCCTCAAATTATGACTACAACTGAGCCCAAAATTTCTGTTGCTAAGAAAAACAAATTTTAAGTTTTGCCCCATTTAACAACCTTTCTTGCAACACCTGTTAAGTGAACCACTGCAGTTGTTAAGTTATTAATACAGTTCTTAAATGAATCTGGCTTCCCCATAGACTGGTCAAAAGCTCGCAAAAGATAATCATATAAGATCTCATAAATACAAGTCGGTTGCCAAGTGTCTGATTTTTGATCTTGTGACCATGGAGATGCTCAATGGTCATGTGAAAAACAGTCATAAGTCATTTTTTTCAATACTTTTGTAATTTTGAATGGTCATTAAACAAACGGTTGTAAGTTGAAGCCTAGCTGTACCTCCTTTAACACTTATCCACCTTGGATTTTGTGTTCTGTTTTGTTAAATTGATCAATTCAAGAGTGGGAAAAAAGCCACCTATAGCCTATTCAACATTTCTAGATTCTATTTCTTATTTTTCTTTCTAACTTTTTATGGTCATGCAGGAGGGAAAAAAATCCCTTTATGTTTTCTTTTGTATTATTTCCAATTAGAGTGAAACAAGAATACCAGCTCCAATTTACATAATGTTTGTATTATGTCATAATTACACAACTTTTCAAATTGGAGAATTTGACACCTAAGAGGTTGGAATATTTTCCTGATTTATCCAGAATATCCCTGGCATGCCTTTGGCACTATTCAAAGTGAAGAGGGAACAGCAGTAGTAGTTTATCTTCCCCTATTTCTGTCCTGTTCCCTAGCAGTATAACTCCTGAAATAATACAATTTCAGCAGAGGTTCACTTATTATGTTTTAGTGTTGATTGGCTTGGATTTACAACTAAGTCATTCTATTTTACATGATTAGTCAATTTGCCTATGGCAATAGCTTGGTCCTGCCTTTTGAAAATTCATGTTATATATGAAAGGTTCATGGATTGTTGGCATATTCATGACCATAGGTCTGTCCTTCTCTATAGATATTTATTTTAGATATTTTTTACGTAGAATCAAGGCTGTTTTTATTAATTTATTTTCTATTTATGCAGTTTAAAATCCATCCTATACAATACTAAATAACAGATATGTGCACATGAATGCTCAAATACATACAGACACTAAGCCAATGCTATGAACTGCGCCCAGCAATAGGCCAAGAGTCAATGGAAATAATGAGTTTTCTTGTGGAATATGATCCTATAAATAATATCCTACTGTATAAATGGTATAATATTGATTCTAATAAGACAGTCCTTCAGGAAAAATGATTGATTAACATGCTGTAAATCATGACTTCTTTAACTTAATATGAATTGTCTTTTTTTAGGTAGAGTGTTTCAACAATATAGCACTAACTAGTTTATTGTGAGAACAGATACTTATTTATTTTAGGAAATTTATGTTGCTGCCTATTCGCACATGATGACTCAAGGTGGCTTACAGGAATATAAAAATCTCATGTATAAAACAATAAAACTAATAAAAGAAAATAATCACATAATATATTAATAAAATAATATAATAAACCCCAATCCCTGCCCCGGTGACAATACATCACATGAGCCATTTGATGGGCTCCATCCTGGTCTGTGTTCCCAAGGCCCGCTGGCAGAACCAGGTCTTATATAGTATTATTCACCTTCCATTTTAAATAACTCATTCATCTGATGCACTGTTGGTGTTCTTATGGGCATTCTGGAATGTCCATGATTTATTTCATTTTATTTCACTTTTAAATAATCTGAACATTATACTAATTATGTTCAGATAGCTAATTCATACCAACGTACCAGGAAACAAAAGGTATTTTTCATTGCTACCAAGCATAAATCCAACAAAATCTTCCAAGATAGTGATCCATCAAGGTATCCATTGCATGATCTCATAGAAGGTACATGGAGAAGTTTTAGATGACTGGTTAATAGAGTATGTTTATGTCCTTGGAGAAAAAATAAGTGTTCAACTCCTGAAAGATAAAAGCTAAAAAGAATACCTGCTATCTCAGTGTGATTGAGTCAGGCCAAAATGACCAGTAATGGGTTTTTGGAAACCTAATATGTCTATCTTCTGGATAATTTATGAATTATATTTTATAAACAGCTTCATTAAGAGGGTTTAACTGTTGTTATATAGCATCTGTTGTACAAGTTTTGCTTATCCATGATGTTGATGCATACTGTATTGGCAAAATTTGAAAAACTGGTCATAATTGAATTTGTTTGTGGAATCTATGTTAATGTTAATATTGTTTTTGTCTTCAAACATTAAATCCTTGGACTGTTTACTTTTTATTTTACATTGCAGCCTGTTCTGTGATATTGGTAAAATTTCTTGTATGTTAGATATTTCATTATGCACGTACCATAGAGTAGCTGACACAGAAATCCCTATAGGGGTACTTCTGACAGCCAAAAACAAATTATAGGCTGGGATTATGTTGAAGCATTATATGTAAAAATAAGCCTTTCATATTCAGCCCAAACACGCAATACTTTGAAGGACCCAGTTCATGATTCAGTGAACTCCCTACAATCACTGAGGCAGCTTATTATCTCAGAGGCAGGGCACAGTCATAAATTCCACCTTTTGTATAAATAAAATATAGTCAATGCATTTTAGCATTTTATTTATGCTAAATGTTAAAACTAATTTCTCAAATGATTCAGATATTTTCTGTTATACCAATAATCTTTTTGAATCTTTTGAAACTTTTTATATTTGTATTTCTGAAGTTTAGTTTGGTTATTCATTTGGGGAAGATTCAACAGCAAATAGACCATTTCAGAATGAAATAGCAAGGTATTCTAATTATTCATGCATATGCTAAAGTGAATTCCTTAAATTGATTTTTTCCCATTCCACTTGATTTCCCCACCCCGACCCCTTTTTGTTAATGATCAAGGTGATTTAGTCTTTTTATACTTTAAGAAACGGGAACTGGATTTGTTCTTTCAATTACTCATCTTTTCTATAAGTTCAGTTCTCATTTTACTTTTTTTCACAGATAAAGATTTGCTTAATTCATGTGTATGTTACTCTGAACAGATCTCATTTCATTAGAAATTCCCAGGGATAAGAAGAAATGCATTTTTCTCCACTGTTTCCACCTTGATCCATGCTTTGTCTTTTGCTATTATGATAGTTAATGCTGTGTTTTTTTCTCCAATTTATACTAAAGACTCTGAGATCAGAAGTAAAAATTACAAGGTAGAAAAGCAGGGAATGGTAACTGAATGATAATATGCATTTTATATATATATATATATATATATATATATATATATATATATATAGAGAGAGAGAGAGAGAGAGGGAGGGAGGGAGGGAGAGGGAGGGAGGGAGGGAAGGAGGAAGAGAGAGAGAGAGAGAGAGAATGACATCATCATAGCTGTTCTATCACAGGGACCCAAAGCCGACTGGCAAAGTCAAATCTTTAAGCCCTTATGAAAAAATAGGAGGGTTGGGATCAACCTCACATCTGGGGGGCAAGAGGTTTCAGAGGGCAGGAGCAACATCTCCTGTCCTTCTCCTGGACTCCTCCAGCTGGAATAATCAGGCTGACAGGACTCGCAACATTCCTCCTTTGCCAGCACAAGGGGTATGGGCCAAACCCAGTGGGATGAACCCATTCCATGAAGAGCTTTAAAGGTGATCACCAACATCTTGAATTGCACCAGGAAGAAAACTGGTAGCCAAGGCAGCTTGCAGAACAGTAGTGTCACAGGGACCTTTCTTGAGGCGATTTCCCCTTCTGCACCACGCCATTTTTTACGCGCATGCACTTCTGGTGTCAACCAAATCGGGTGATGACCAAATTCTCAGAATGGATGTTCTGAGGTTCTACTGTATCTACTTTTTATTTTCAGGCCTTTTATCACTTTTAGCAGTCAAGAGCATTTATATTCATAGTCATAGCTGCCTTAAAATGAGAAGATTTTGTATACTTTATTTTTCCCTCAGTTTTCACAGTGCTCTGCTTAAGGACAATTGTTTTCAAAGTACTAGTGTATCTCAGCATGTTGTCAGATAGTGTTTTCAACATGTACATAATTACAGCTGGCCACTGAAGCATGACCTATCACGGCTGCATCTCAGTTGCTTGTCTCGCTGAAATTGTCACAAGTCATCAAAATAACAATAATCCCTCTTTGTTACAAGTATATTCAAAAAGCAGTCCAACTGAGTAAAAGAGAATGCAGGAAACTGGCCAGGATGTGATAGCTTTGCAGATCTGGTAGTTTAAACATGAAACATCAGAATTGAATCTGCTGAAAACAAAATGTAATTTGGTGAACAAAATTCAAATATTCCCAGGATGGTTAGAAACAAACTTTTCCCATATTTCAGTTATGGACTATTCCTATTATGGAAACAGCAGAACATAGGCATTAGACTATGTACAAATAGACTTTCTGAATATATGGGAACTAAAAGGCATGAATCAAGGTCAAAGTAATATGAGTTGGGAAATAGAAAATAAAAAATAAAAACATGAGATTGGAGAAGTACATAAAACAGTCCTTTGTGGTCTGACTGCACCAGGTGGAATCCATGAAATAGACAACATATTTTATTTAATGTGAGCAAAACACTCATATATTTCATGAAATTAACTCTATTTGACTCTATTTTGACAAAACATGATTTGAAATGGTTTAATGGTATATCATTTGATGGAACAAATCTGAAAGTATTTCAAATTATCTCGTCATAGGAAGCCATGAGAACTGGGAAGAACATTTCTGAAGAATTCAGTTAATTTAGAATAGAACCCATTATTGGGCAAGCCTCTTATTCTTGCTCCATTTCCTTAATTACATGTTTCTGGTGATATCCGGCAGTAGTCTTGGTATGACCAAAAAGTATTGTCATAGGAAGCATTTCTAGTAGCAATCAGTCAGAAAGTCATGGTATATTCCAGATTACTATATGAAAATTAGTTCTGGCATTAAATGATTTGCAAACATAGATGCAGCTGAGATATCTCTGCAACCAATGAACAGTGTTTCTAATCAAAGGTTTAACTTGGAGAGGGCTAAAAGTCCTTGTTCTGAAAAGTTGATTGTAAGTTGGCATTGTACAAGCAGACATAAAGGAGAAGCACTGGAAATGAAGTCTGCTGGTGTGCCACTATTCACAAAAGACTAATCTACCAGCCCAAATGGCCTGCGTTGCTGAAATTGGAAGTCTCTCCTAGATACTTGTCCATAAAGTGAACTTTATGGATATTCACATGAAGCCATTATACGCCCTTTGTGTTTGTTAACTGGTCATCAATTTCAGATGCAATTAAACTGAAATTACCTCTGATAGACACATGGTTATGCACTTTCAGCTATAGCTCCCTTGCTACTACATTATTGTTTCAGATTAAAATTGGTGTTTCTCCTGTGCTTAAAATCTTTCAGCTATTTTAAAACAAACCTATGGCACAGGAAGAAAGTGATAAAATAACAAAACTCACAGCTTTTCAGAAGCTTATAAAACACTCCCCAAGATACTATTTTAGAATAATAAAGACAAGAATTATACATTTATTATTTGATTAGTATTGATTTATAGCAGAAGAGTGGAAGTTGACATTCTAGGTTTTTTTTTTTGAAAGGAGAGTGAGTAATAGCAAGTGGTCACAAGTCATTTTTAGACAGTCAGATTCATTGGATAACTAAGTAATTTAATTAATGCTTTTGAATCATAAATATTATTTGAACTACAACAGTGGATTTGGGATCTAGATATTCAAAGTCTCCCATCTATTTTCCTCATTCCTTCTCCTAGCACTGTCCTTACTGTAGATATTCCTTTACCATCATTTATTTATTTATTTATTAGTTTTTTAACTCAAGGAGGCAAACACAGCTAGTGTTCTTTCTCCCTCCTCTTTTCCCGTATAACAACAACCCTGTGAGGTGAATTGGGCTGAGAGAGAGGGTGACCAATCCAAAGGCAGTTACAACGCTAACATCTTTATGTCAACAAACATAGTGGCAGAGACATTGGGATATTTTCATTTTATTTCCTTTTTATTTATTTATTATACCTCCTTTATTATTTTTACAAATAACTTAAGGGGGCAAACTGATCCAACATACCTTCTTCTTTTTATCTTCTCCACAACAACCACCGTGTGAGGTGAATTGGGCAGAGAAAGAGTGATTGGTTCAAGCTTTCATGCCTAAAGCAGGAGTAGAACTCACAGTTTCCTGGTTTCTAGGATAGCACCTTAATCAGTGGCGGGATTCAATTTTTTTTTACTACAGGTCCTATGGGCGTGGCTTGGTGGGCATCGCAGGGGAAGGATACTGTAAAATCTGCAGTCAGAAATGGTATTTGCTAGTTTTCTGAACTACTCAAAATTTCCGGTTCTCCAGAACTGGTCAGAACTTGCTCAATACCACCTCTGACCTTAACCACTACACCAAACTGGATTTCCTACATATAAAACTATTTACTTTGGCCTGAACTGAGGCACTGTCTATTAAGGCAGCAGTTGGTAGATAGGAAAACCTGTTCCTGTTTTGGCTTGAAGGTAGAATCTACCTTAAAATGTCCAGCATACACTAACTCTTCAAAAACTTGCAAAATTCTTATCAATTGCTACAATTGTTGGAAGCGGCCTGAGTCTTCTCTCCTGTTATTGTTAACTACTGTTTGGGGATTTTATTAAAATTTCAAACATTCTTTTTTATAGTTATTGATATTGTTGATCTTTTTATTGTGTTTGGTCCTCTTGTAGATAAATTTTAATTAATTAATTGCTGCTGCTATTGTTCATTTATTTTCTGTGAGCTGATCCATTAGGCTAAACTTGATGGGATTGTCATTTTTTTATTTATTTTTTATTTATTTATTCATTTTTTATTTATTTATTTTTGTCAATTGCTTACAAAATAATAGGTATAAGTAAAAACATAGTTATGAATACCTGTATATATATATAAGAAAAATAAACAATAAACAATAAACAATAGGACAGGGACGGTAGGCACGTTGGTGCGCTTATGCACGCCCCCTCCCCTTAAATGTAGCACATGAAAACATGAGGACTTTTTGGCAATTACTGCATCCAAATAGAAAATTATAAATCTTAATGCTGATCCATATTATTTTCAGTATTGCCAGTGATTTAGCATGTCCTTTCATGACAGCAATATAGGAATAGGCTCCTGGAAATTCAGTTTGCAAAGTGCCAAACAAATTTAAGAAGAAATAAGGGAATATAGAAATTCCTCAAACAACTCAATGAGATCTATTCTGTTGAGAGGTAATATTGGCCACTTGGGGAAAAAAATGAAAGGGGAGGTTGGGAAAAGAATGGTGCTGTTAGAATCCTACGTTATAGTGTGCCGTTCTTTTGCAGAGGCCATATTGATTTTTCTTCACAAAGGCTTGTCCTTTTCTATGCTTGATAAATTGATCTTGAATCATGCTTTCCAGCAATTTACTAAGAACATACATTAAGCTAAATGGCCTGTAATTTTATGGCTGTCCCTACACCTCTTTTAAAAATTGGCATTATTTGGCCAGGTTCCAGTCTCCAACACTGGAGCACATAGATATTTTTGCAGAAGGCCAGCAATGTTGCATCTGAGTTCTTTCAGAAAATTTAGTTGAAAGCCACTGGACCCATGATTTATTTTCTTTTAATTTACTAATAACGTTTAGAATATCATCTCTTAGTGGTTTTCCAGTTCCTCAGCCTTCCTTTTTAGAAAAAAAACATTTGAAGCAATGGAATCTGCTGTATGATTGCATTGCTAGTAACCATGCTAATTGCATGGTTTTTCTTCCTTTGGTACTCTATTTTTGTCTTGTTATTGCTCCCTGTGAGTATGTGTGTGTGTGTGTGCGCGCGCGCGCACGCACGTGTGTGTTACAAACTTGTGCAACCTTTTCATTTTCAAAGGAAAGCTTTTTTTCTAATCATTTTGGCATCATTCATTAACCAAGGAAGCAAGTGGTCTCATTTACCAATATATCTTCCCTATTGATAATAAATGGTGCAATACTATAAACAAGTAGGAAATCAAAGAGAAGACCAAGAATTCTTTTCATGGATTTGCTAACTTTTCATTGATATAGAATAGATGAAGTGGGTTAGTAATCTGCACCTGTGTTTTATAACTTTACAGGGCCGAAGTATCACTATCTAATTCTTCTGAATGGATAATCTATGAGCAGAACAGTTAGTCCTTGACTTATAATCACAATTGAGCCCCAAATTTTCATTGTTAAGTAAGGCAGTTGTTAAGTGATTTTTGCCCCATTTTACAATGATTTTTGCCACAGCTGTTAAATGAATAACTTAAGTTGTTAAGTGAATCATGAGGTCACTAGGCAAATCTGGCTTTCCCCATTGACTTTTCTGATCAGAAGCCAGCTGAGAAGGTTACAAATGGTGATCACATGACTCAGGGACAATGCAGTTATCATAAATACATACCAATGCTCAAATTTTGATTATGGGATCATGTGGTTGCTGTGGTTATCATGTGAAAAGCAGTCAAAAGGCCATTGTCACTTCAAACAGTCACTAAATGAACAGTTGTAAGTTGTGGTCTACCTACAGTCTGTTTCAGTGGATTTTCCTTAGTTGCTGAAGAATTCGTACTGTTTCATACTGAAATCATACTGATCCCTATCTACATGATAATGGCATGCAGAATAATAATAAACACATTTCCTATTTTTCAAAGAACCTCTGGTTTGTTTACATAACAGAATAATGACATTGTGGCATCTGGTTTTTGCTTTCCCATGAATAAAATAAGCACTTCTGTAAACTATGACATGTGGCATTGTTTTTCATTGTAACACGGGTGACAGTCAGTTCTTCAAAATGATGTACTCAATGTTTAAGAGGTATGGAAATGATTATGTTATACAGAAAGGCACTAGAAGCGCGAAACTGTCACCAACTAAACACATACATTTTATTTCATGACGTTTGTTCATATAACCCATTTTGAGTTCTGAAATACGGAAATGGTTTGTTTTTCTTTGCTATGGTTAAAGTATCAGATGTGTAGCTCACTACAAGGATAAGCATTTTTGATGAGTTTTCAAAATTTCAGTCATTATTCCTGCTCTTCCGCAAGATAAACATGCCCGAAGGTTTTCATTATGTTATGGCACCTAATGACTCAAGTATATATTTCTTTCAATTTGTTATACCACAAGAACTATTTAAACAAGAAATGAAAGTTTACGAAGAGGTTCTGGGAATGTCAACATGTCAATAGATGTAAACATGTCATTTAATTTTTTTTAAAAGCTTTTAGAAATATAGTTTCTATTCCTTTGATTTTTCAAGCGGGTATTTTTTAAAAATGTCTTTAGTGATAATCGCAAATACACCTGGACTCAATTATAGGCCTTTCTGCCATTTGTCCTCTTCAGTTCATTTGGTTCTCATGCAGCAATAAATGCCTGTGTAATGATCCTAAAAAATGTGACTTGGTAATTGGACTCAGCACAAATATTGATCTAAATACAAATTGGGAGAAAGTTACAACAGGCAATTGCCATTTTCCTCAATGCTCCTTTCTTTTGAAATCCTATGCTAAGTTTCCCTGATTTCACATTCATGCTTTTGGTTGTCAATTGGGTATGCCCCACAACTAAAAAGATAATTTAACAGGAGAATTTCAGTGAAATCACCATTGTGTATGATGTCGATTGCCTGATAAATATGAACCCAGGCGAACAAGACAAAATCTATGCTATATATGCAGACATTACTTTTGGGGGGCATAGAAACTGCACTGCTGTTTCTGTCTCAGTGCAAAGTGGTCATTATGCATTTTAAACAGTTCTCCTCTACAGTCATAATCAAAATCAACTTCATGAACAGTTTATGACTGAAATGATTTTACAGAAAACTGTGCTACAGTATGGAAAACAAACAGCAAAAAGTCATAATGGTGCAATTACATAATGGAACTAGCTCTGATGAAAGAATTTAGTTTCTATAAAGATGATAGCAATGAATAGTTTTTTCTCTACATAGCTATTTTCTGTTTTTATTTAGTCAACATAAAATGCATTTTAATAGTAAAGAGAAAAATCACCAAACTTTGCCATCCTAATTATTGTTCAACATTTTATACCAAGGGGGAAAAATGATTATAAACTTCATGACTCATTAAAAGTAAGTGATCACAATCTCTTAAGAGAAAAAGAAACTGAGCTAATGATAGAAACTCTGATTAATGATTTTGACCTTAAGACTTGAAGTCAACTGAAATTAATAACTCTGAGTAGTAAATGCAAGGTTAATATATCTGAGTAAAGAGGGGGAAAAAGACAACAGATATGTACAGTGCAAAATACAAGAACTCTGCATGCAGCTTGTCTTCCTACTCACATTTTTTAAAACACAACATGATGTACAATAGTAGCTAAAGATTCAAAAATAAAAAGGACTTTTTTGTAACAGTTATAATGAAAGTAATATTTCTTAGGACTCCAGGAAGTTGACTTGCATTGAATCAGATTGTTAGGCGTATCCAACTATGTATCATCTACATTAACTGACACCAACTCTTCCAAGAATTTTCATGATTTGTAAACACAAGCATAAAATGTATTGCTACTATTTACCATGTGCTAGGGAAGCACTTATGTGACAGGAAATGTAACAGATTATTCAGAGGAAGAGAATGTTAAACTGATATTACATTTATTTCACCTTTTTAATATTAACACAATTAATATAATGGACCACCCTACTTGCACTTTTTACATCTGGATATGGTAAATTTATTCTTCTCCTGAGCTTTAAGTATTTCATGTTTATATAGCAGCTTGTACTATTTAAAACCCAGGAGGAGCCTGACTACAATCAAAACTATTTTTATAGATTTAAGTTTGAGAAATTTTCAAAACACGTGCAGGAAAAATTACAGTTAGCGCATTAAAAGCAGCATTAGGACAGTTTTGAAAATGATCAGATTAAAAAATACTGATATTAACCTGGGTAGTATTTGTAGCTTGATCACCCAGATTGCCACCATTGTGGTTTTGAAGATTATTTTGCAAAGTTAAGACCGTTTCCCCTCACCCCATGGAATACACTGTAAAGAGGACTTTTTGAGATTATTGCAACAAAATCCGAATTTAAGGATGAAAACGGAATGGCAAATAAAAAGAGCAAGAGAGGTCATTTGATATTATCTTTTTGAAGCCAGGTAGAACAAATTGCCCCTAAAGGAGGAACAGATTTCTAGAACACATTGCACCAGAACACCTGAATTGAATATTGAACACATTTCCTTAGCATTTTTGTAAGAACTATTCATTTCTGTAATATTTGAATGATACCTTTAAAAAAAAAGTAATTGTACTTATAACTGCTATGAAGAATATCAGAGGCTACTTCTTTATATCTTTTTAAAAAATTTTCTTCAATGTTTATTTTCTTGCATTTTGCTTTCTTTCTTTTTTCTTCCTTTATATTAGTTTGTGTTAATTTCTACCTTAAAAAAAAAGTTTCAATACAAATTATCTCTTTCTCCATCAAACTAAAAGTAGGTCATACTAGAATCTTTCCTTTATTGACCAATTAATGTTTTGGCTGAAAGCCCCACCCCTAACTCTTGAACTGTTTTATATTATTAAACTTATACTGACTAGTCTATTAACTACATTTAATTAGTTTAAAATGGTATTGCTTTTAATTTGTCCTGGTCTTGATGTTTATAGCCCTGGGCTCTAAAGCAAATATGTATCCCTAGTTAATGGACAGGAACTTTGGGATTGAGGGCTGCCTTACTCAAGGGCAGAGTCCAAATTCATCAAGGTTTGACCTACTTACTCTGACTGATTGTATCTTTATAGGATCTCCAGCAGAGTTTTTCTTTGTCATAAGCTATAACTGGTGAAAATCACAAGAGGACTGTAGCTGGACTTTCTGAATACAAGGCTAATGCTCCATCACTAAATAATGGCCAGTCCATTAATAAGAACACGGGTACAATTCATATCCTGAAATTGAACATGTTAAGCTTTTTTTAAGGATATAATCCAGGAAAACAAGAGAGATTAAAATTGGTAAAGGAGAGGATATGAAAAACAAGCTTTTACTGCTGGTGTGTCAACTCAACATTCCATGTTTCTCTGAAAAAAAAATTGAGTAAGCAATAAAAGAAATTTTTATTGACCTTCTATAAATACGAGATGCAGCTTTACCCTTTCAAAACTGATATAATTAAAGGTAAAAAAGTATTATCTAATCCCTCAATATGTATGTATGTATGTATGTATGTATGTATGTATGTATGTGTGTGTATGTATGTGTGTGTGTGTGT
>NW_020769333.1:7818793-7846081 GCF_900518735.1 Pseudonaja textilis
AGAAATATATATATATATATATATATATATATATATATATATTTCTGAGGTTCTCGCAGGTATTTGTATGTGGATCTTTGGTTATTCGGGTTTTCTCCCGCGTAAGATTAGCAGTATCTAGGCAACGTTTCGATGAAGTTTCATTCATCATCTTCAGGCTTGTGTCTTCGGCTCTGTGCTTCTCAGAGTGATGTGAGCTTGCAGCTGCTTCTTCCTTTTAACTGCTAGTAGGGGTGTGACTTGATTGGGTGGGGGCTTGGCTGTGTTCTGATTGGGTGTGTGTGTGTTCTCATTGGTAGGGGGTTTGCTTGTTGTGATTGGTTGGGGGGTTGGCCGTGTTCTGATTGGCTGGAGGCGTGTTCTGTTCAGGTGGGGGCTTGGTTGTGCTCAGACCCACACCCATGAGGGCCACACAAGATGCCACAACCACACTTCCACGCAGAAAGCAGACTCACACCCACACAGAAGATGAGACAAGACCACGGACCAGAAGCCGCACTGCAGCTGCATCACTACCCACTTCAAACCCCTCCGAGCCATACATGAAGCAAACTTACACCCACCATGAAGATTCAGCATGACCACGAACTTGAAGCCAAACAGCAGGATTACAGCTCACCAGCTCAAATCCCCCAGCACTAAGACTAACCTGAGCACACCATCCTAAGAAACCCCAAAGACAAAATCGAATTAGAAAACCAAGGAGTATACGAAATCACTTGCACTGCCTGCCCCACCACATACATTGGACAAACTAACAGAAGAATAAGTGCACGCATTGAAGAACATAAGAACTCAATTAAAAAAGAACCGACCTCTTCCCTGGTCCAACAACTCAAAGCCACAGGACATGAGATTGACTTTAAAAATACCAGAACTATCGCCAAAACCGAACACTTCAACAGCAGAATAATCAGAGAAGCCATAGAGATAGAAAAATGCCCACACAGCATGAATAAACGAGATGACACCTCCCACCTACCAGCCATTTGGAAACCCGCCCTCATGAACAGACGAGTACCTAACATGAAGAATGACACCAGACCCACACCCATGAGGGCCACACAAGATGCCACCACCACACTTCCACGCAGAAAGCAGACTCACACCCACACAGAAGATGAGACACGACCATGGACCAGAAGCCGCACTGCAGCTGCATCACTACCCACTTCAAACCCCTCCGAGCCATATATGAAGCAAACTTACACCCACCATGAAGATGCAGCACGACCATGAACTCGAAGCCAAACAGCAGGATTACAGCTCACCAGCTCAAATCCCCCAGCACTAAGACTAACCTGAGCACAACCAAGCCCCCACCTGAACAGAACACGCCTCCAGCCAATCAGAACACAGCCAAAACCCCTACCAATGAGAACACCCACCCACCCAATCAGAACACAGCTAAGCCCCCACCCAATCAAGTCACACCCCCACTAGCAGTTAAAAGGAAGAAGCAGCTGCAAGCTCACATCACTCTGAGAAGCACAGAGCCAAAGACACAAGCCTGAAGATGATGAATGAGACTTCATCGAAACGTTGCCTAGATACTGCCAATCTTACGCGGGAGAAAACCCGAATAACCAAAGATAGATAGATAGATAGATAGATAGATAGATAGATAGATAGATAGATATCCTAAGCTTTGAATTTATAAGAGTACATTGGTGATCATATTCATATTCAAGAAATGCAGTTGGGTTGATCTGTCATAAAGAAAAGATTTTTTAAAAACATTATTTTGTCCTAAAGGTGCCACAAAAGCATTGCTATTTATGATCATTATTTTGCATTCACCCACCTGTCCTGTTGTAGCTCCCTTATTGTAAACTGTTTTTCATGCAGATTTAATGTGCTTAATGTTCTTTGCAAACGACATGTTGCAAAGGTGATAGTTGCTGCATTCAGTAACATCTGACTGTTTGAGTTATGAATTTTACAGAATTATTGACATGAAGCCCACTGCGGGGAATGCTATTATCTAACACTAGCATCTAAAGAAAATAAAGGAAAACTGCCTCTGACTTCAGAAAAATTGCAGAATAGCATCGACATCAAAACCAATGATGTATGCAAATCATTTACACACGCTTGCTTTGAAGTACATTTTACTGCATTCAATGGACCTGGTCCCAGGTAAGTTGAGCATGGAACTTCAGCTTCAGTCCCAGAGATTTCACATCGTTTTCCTTAAAATGTTACCAGGATTTTTTTTTTTTTTAGATTAAAAGCATAGTGTTCCCCAGTTTCAAGTTCCTTTGCTTTTCTCACACATTCCTGTTTTCATTATCTCATTTTTTTGTCCTGCCAGTTTGAAAGCAATGAAGAAAATTAGGAGCAGATGGTTAGTGCTGTTTTTTTCACATAACCATTTCCATATGATATCCATTGGTCATTCTTTATATGAAGGGCATGCTGCCCAATTAGCAGTGCCAGCTACTGTCTGCGTCTTTGTCTTGCTTTAAAAGGTAACTCATCTATGGCTTCAGGTCACAAGTCTCAATGCAAGATATATAAGTGCAACTGCAATGTTTATGAACTGATTCTTCCAGCTAACTTTCCAGATTATCGGTGTTATCTTTTCAGATAAACAATATATTTTTCATTGTCTCACTGCATAGCTGTGAAAACAAACCACACAACAAAGCTGAGTAATTCTTAGTATAATTTTTAATAATAATAAAAAAAGAAATGTTCATTTGGTAGCCTTTCCTTCTTTCAGATATGTACATTTTTTTATACCATACAAGCATTATGCCAACAGGAAAAGTAAAGCAAACATCACAAAATCACTTCCAAAATTTGGACTATTCAAGTCCTTACTTCAAGTCTTGTTAATGTCAGTGTGAACAGTCAATATACTATTTGTTCCTTAACAACAATGTACCGAGCCAAAGGAATCCACAGGATATAGCCAAAAAAGCCATATGGCTGCCGTGCTGATGTGATTGAACTCACATTATAAAAATAGGAGATTCTATCACATTAGTATTGCCACCATCTTGGCTTTTTTTTTAAACCATATTCTACAGACAACCTTGTACCCAGCAGAACAATTGAGAAATCAGACACATTTTGGGCTGCAAGAAGGGAGGACACAGACTTCTGCAGGACAACATACTTATAATTTACATCAGAATAGTAAAAGATGCACTTGTAGACTGCCTTTAGCTGGAAACTAAGACAAATTTGTCTTTCAAATCAAACCTAGAAAAAATGCCCTTGTATTCTAGAGGTTATTCACAGTGTATTTTCATGTTCTGTAATCAAAAGCTGTCTTTGATTTTATTCCTTACTCCAAATAATCCTATGTAGAATATAATAGAATATAGTGTTATTTAATACAAACTATGTATTATATTTTTCTGTGACAATTCATGACAACTTGACTTATACAAAAATAACACAAATATTTATATATTCCTGGGCAAAGGAAGAGGTACTTTCCCCAACTTGAGTAAGATTAACCAAAATGAATACTTTCACTACTACTTGAGGCATATGGTTTCAAAAAAATCCCATTAGACAGCCAGTGCTTTCTTAGATCTTCCAAGAAATTTCTGAAGGCATTTAGGCCTCTTTCTGAGCAATATTGTTAACATAGGGGAAAAAAGAGTTTTTAAAGAGATTACTAGAAGATCCTCCGTCTAGTAAGACAGGAATGTTAATTCACAAAAATCTTGAAGTTCCTTGCTTCATAGATAGGTGTATGAATATTAAATGAAAAATGTAAAAAATCAAAATGTTGTGTCACTGAGACAAAAGTAGCAATCATACACTTTTTGTATTCTTACCACTGTATTTACCTTCTGTCTGATCCTCAAAAACTGAAAACAGAAAACTTTGTGAAGAGTAGTTTAGAAATTGAATATTTTTTTTATTTTTGCCATTCTTTTTACATATAGCTTAAACAAAGCGTAACATTTAGACAATTATTTTTGACATGGGGAAAGTCACTTATTTCAATATCTTCATTGGTAAACAAATTGACTCTTAAATATTGCAGTATCCTGTACAGATGAATTAGGCTTCTTGTGGGACATATGATCCAAATAATATCATACAATTTAGAGGTATAACAGCTGTAGCTGCCATGTGAGCCCAAGAAAATGTATGTTTGGTTTAAGTGGTAGTGACAGTTGCTATACATGTATTCATACACACTCTGATGTTTTACCTTTTGGATCTGGATCTCTACATTAATGTTGCTTTGATGCTCGCTACTCTTGGAGTGTTATGGGCTGAACATATGAACAGTATTGAATATTTAATTAAAATAATATGTATGCAGCTCATTCAACAGACAAAATAGGTAAAGACTCGCATTCTGATAATTTTTTGGATCCTGGAACAAGAAAACCAAAGATATGTCCAAGAAGAAATGTAATTTGGTTTGCTGTGCCTTCCCTATGGAATCTTACTAATTCATCATAGCTCTGCATGTAATACACCCTACTTGTGTTTTGGAATACATCACCTACTTTTTGTTTATCACAGTAGGGAAATTGGAATAGTTGGATGAGACTATTTGACAGCACTACAAGCTTTTGCCTGAAAACATTAGAATCAGAACCATCTGATTTCCATAACATACATAGGAAATTAGTCAAAGCTGAAAGAACTTACTATCTGTACACTAGATACAATTTCCCCCTATTACTTACCCTTTCATGCATCTACATTTAGTGCAGAGATATGTTTGATCTGTTGCTTTTTCATTTTGATTAATCACCATGTTTGAAATGTATGAGTTGTTTGGATATTGGAATTGTTAAACAGAAAAAAGTCCAAGAGAATCATCTTAGAATGGAAACATACAATATAAGTGCCTGCTGTATTAGGTCAAGTATCCATTTAATCCATCAGGTGCAGTGGGAAACTCAAAAGCGTGGGCAGACAAGGAAGAATGAGAAGATGCTTCTATTGTGGTTTAATCCTCTCCTGATATAGAAAATTCATTATAAGTGGTTGCTTGGTTATATAACATGTGATTTAGGTAAATGAAAAATGGTGGCTGCCATGTTTGAGTATGCAGAAAAGGATAGTGAATGGTCCACATACCAAAATGCAGAAAAATCAAATTACAAGGGAAGGGCTGTTTCTATTATCTAAGGATTACTTGTATTTCGTCAATAAGGAGAATCTAATTATAGATTAGATTCCAATTCTAATTTAAAATGGAGGAGGAGGATGCTCTACCTTCTAACTACATTCAACTAGACTTTAAGATATATTTGGGTGAAATTGCAACCAGTACCATTTTAATGGGTCTCCAGTCCTAAATATATATATTGGAATGTGATTGAAGAGTCTCAATGAATATTGTCCCCACTTATAGTATTCAGAATTACTGTTTCTCATGATCTAGCTTTTCAAAGATACACTCATTCAGTTTCAATCATCTGTTCCATATCTAGTCTCCCTTGCCATATATTCTGTGAACACACAATGTTTTTTAAACAGATCATTGCCTCCAACATTTGATTTACTGCTACTGGATGGAAATTTGAGTGGCAGTATTATCATAGTCCCTGTGAACCAATATTTGTTTCCCTATGGTCCTGTACTTTATGAAAGAAAAATCCTGAAACTCATCATTACAGGCAAAACCACAATTATTGCTAAAACAAGCATATTGGGCAGACAAGAGTAATTTCTGACAGATCTGTTTATAAGTCACCCTAATAGGGAGAAATACTCACAAGCTTTGGATATCCTGCCTCATCAAACCAATCTTCAGGATGTACCTTGATTAAAGATTTTCAGTGGAAGTTTAAAATAGTACATAGATCCATCATCATCAAGAAAGCAAATTAGGCCGTCCTTCAGGGTGGGAAGGGTTTTAAGAAAACCAATCATACATTAGTACATGACCCAATTTTTCATCAGGCCATAGGAAATTCCCTGTTTGACAGATTAGGAAGTAGTAACAAAGGGATAATGCAGTTACTTAAAGCCATTAAAATAAGGCAAAGCTGGATAGGAAAAAAAATCCCATTTGTAATCATTGAAATTTGGCTGTTATTTTGAGGCAATATATAATTGAGGCAATATATAATTCTAAATGGTTTCATGACAAAAAAAAACCCCTCCACCTTCTCTATTGGCATCCCACAGAGGAAAGATAGAGGCTTTAGCTGCTATAGCCACAAAAACCTTTTGGGAGGAAAGAATAGAAAATTTGTAAAATTTCAAAATAATTATTTCTCTCCTATTTGAATCAATTTTTAACCTTAGTTATATCAGGCAAAGATCCAAACGCCAATTGTACTTGACAATAAAAAAAAGAAAAGATATAAAAGACCTACAAATTCTGAATGATGAAAAAAAAGTGCTTCAGATTTCCTTTTTCCATTAGACAATCATTTTCTGAAACATAGGCTGGGTTGATCTAATTATTATATTGTAATCATGATTCTACTTTAAGTGTTACAAAAATATTTCTCATTATAAATCTAGATTTTGATTTCAGATGATCTACCTGGGATAAAGGAAAATAGTAAATAACGTTTTTTCCAGGCAAACAAAGCAACAGCCTTGATCAGGGAAGCTTTAATAATATTTTAATAGGTTACAGCAAGATTAAATTTCTGCTGCATAAAAACCAATAAATATGTAGGAAATGAGAGGAAAAAAACACAGTAGTGATTTTAAAGTGGCAAAATCCAGTTAAGAACAAAACAAAAATGACCTTCTGAAGTCAGAAAATATCCGAATGGCCACTAATTGAAATGTCATAGAAGGAAGCGAGCTGGTAAGTGAAAGCAAATATTTAAAGATGAGAAATCCTTCACAGTCAGCTGGATTAATTTTCTGCCAAGTTCATCACAAGCAAATTTATTTGAGGTGATATTATAGAAAACGGAGGGTTGGAAAATGTTGCTTGGAATCTGAGAAATGCATAATGCAAGAGGGAAGATAATGACTGCTGAAAGCTGGACTCCAGTCTTATCAGAAACTAACTAATAGGTTTGTGCAGAAAACAAGTTTTGAAGGGCAAAACATAAATGCAGCATGAGTAGATGCACACAGAGAGCAGCCCCTGAAAAGACCTAAAGTAACCATATTCTTTTCTGAGCTCCCTGCCAATGAACTCTGGAAAAAAACATACTGGATTCAAGGCATTCCTGCATTGTGTAGTAGGCATTCCCACATATATTCTGAATAGGATCTTGCCCTTTAAAACCAGATCCCTGAGCATCTACAATACGAAATTGTTTATAATTGCTTGCGCTAAAAATATATATTCAGAACAGGCAATGCAAATAGCTACCATAGTGAGGCATTCTAAAGTAAAAAAATAAATATTTCAAGTTTTTGGATGAATTTGATGTATTCTATTTTGTAATTGGCTGAAAAAATGACCAAGATCTTTTAAGATGTAGAGGTTTAGATGTTTGAAGTGAGTAATCTGCTGTTGCATTCCCCTTCCACAAAATAGGATTTTGCGATGAAAGACGAGATTTCTGAGGTATCCTAACTTCCTAGTAACTTAAGATCTGGAAATTCATGTTGCACAATAAGAACTCAAGGAAAAAAAATATTTGGGTTGCCTAGCACTTAACATGCAGTTGGAGTAGGCAGAAATGGGCAAAGAAACAACAGAAAAACAACTTATTTCAAACTAGTGATTCTGTTGACAAAGTCAATGCTCTAAAGTGACATTGTCAGTGCCATATTATTTTCTTTAAAAAAGCTCTGCATTTACCCAAATAGTTTAAAACCTATTTTTTTTCCTGTTTGCTTGTTTTACTAACAATTTAAGATACAATCCTATCTCCGTGTATATGAGAATAAGTCCAACTGAGTGTAATGGTATGTCTGAGCAGATATATACTGTAGAAAACTACTAAACCTCAGTACTGAAAAATATATAAATAATATAAACTTACAGGGTTTGATGTAACAGACTTTGTTTCTGAAAAATAATAATTTAATAAATTTATATGATGCCTGACGCCCAGCAACTCCTATATTTAATTTTAATACATTGGGATTTATTAGTGAAACAACTACTTAAGAATTTTATGATGCTTTTAAAATCGAAGGCCAATTAAAACATAAGAGATCAATAATCTTCAATTTGAATTATATAGAATCACACAAGTAAAACAAGCAATATAAATACTGGCCAAGATCCAAAATATGGAGAAAGTAGGTCTAGGATGCACAATGGAGAGTGCATGAAAGTTCCATCTGCCATTTTTGTATTAAGCTGTGTTGACTCTAATAGAAGTCATTTTTTTGAAAGAAGAAAGCTGGGCTTGGTTGTATTCAAGATGATGATTATCACAGCTGAACTTTGACATCAGGGGTGTCAAACTGGCAGCCCGTGGGCCGGATGTATCACATGTAGGCCACACCCATCCCAGCTCCACAAAGGAAAAAATGTCACAATACATCACGTTGCATCCGTGTTTTACATCATTCAATATATGTTTCTACATATGAGCTGCAACTTTATTTCCAACTGGCTTTCTTTCTTTCTTTCTTTCTTTCTTTCTTTCTTTCTTTCTTTCTTTCTTTCTTTCTTTTTCTTTTCTTTCTTTCTCTTTCTTTCCTGTCTTTTTCTTTTATTTCTTTTTTCTTTCTTTCACTTTTTTGATTTTTCTTTCTTTCTCTTTTCCTCTTCCTTCCTTCCCTCCTTGTTTCCTTTCTTCCTTCTCCAAAGAAGTATATGAATCAATCCTTTGCTCTAAGTAAAAGCAGCTCTTTGTAAATTTATTGTTTTTTCTACATTGCCACAATTATATAATATAGGGTTCTGATCTGGATTGGGCCTTTCATACCTATCCTGAAAATTAATTATTAAAAGTTACCATTTACTTCATGTTTTTGGCAATTTTATTAACAAACCATTTTCTCCAAATTAAGAATGTAGGGAGCAAAACAGTTAAAATTACTATTCTGTATTAGACAAAAATTCCCTAAATTTTATATTAAAGATGACACAATTGATATGTAGATTGTTAATTAATGGATAAAGTGGGTTTCTGGGTGGACATTTAAGTAGAAAATAATTCTCTGGTTTTGAACAGAACTCATGTAATTCTTACACAGAAGATATAAACAATTTATATATTTAGTGCTACTTAAATAATATGAAGGCTGTATAAAACGTTAAAGATTCTAATAGCCAAATTTAAACCTTTGACTTAGAACTTGTTCATTTTTTTTAAAAAAAGAAATTCTTATTTGGATCTCACAATGAAAAACCATGTCTTTTAAAAAATGTGTTGGCTTGAAACAGCTGGGGAATTTCTTAAGAGCAAGAAAAAAATTATATTAATAACCACATCATAGTCATAGGATACCTTTGCATAATCTTAAATTGCCTATGCAATAAAATTAAATTGTAAATATTACAAGGAATTGATAAGTTCAATCACAGTACAGATATGCTATGCACATACACAGGATGATATCAAACCTTTTAAAGATAGAATTAGAATTCAGGAGAATCTATAAAAATGGGAACATTTGCACAGGAAAAAACAAGAACATTAAAAAGTTCTACATTTGGATAAGAAAAATCAAAGGGACAAGATGTAGGGAACTGTACTAGACAGAACTGCATACAAAAAGCATATGGATGTCTTGTAGACCATAAGATGACCAAGAGCTGGAAAGAAATGTAAGCGGGGGGGGAAGCAAATACAACCATAGGTTGCACCATATGGACAAAACTATGATGTCAATATTACATAAGCATCCCATTTTAGGCACCACATTTTAGAAAGACATTAACAAACTGATGCAACAGAGCAACCAAGTTCTTAGTGAAAGAAAAATGTTATGTGAAAGGTCTGGATGCTATGGGGACATTCAGTTGGAAAAGGAAGAATTGTTAGCTGTCTTCATATATATTAAGGCTTTTTGAGTTGAAAACAGGACAGAATTACTCATAAAACAGAACAATGGACTTAGACAAGGAACTAGATTTCAGTTTGACATCAGTAAACATTTCCCAATGGTATGAACTCTTCAAGAATAGAACAGACAATCTTGAGAGTTTTTCCTTTGCTGAAGACATATAAAGAGAGGCTGGCTAGCTCTCTGTAATAGATGCTACAGTAGTGTTTCCATGTATTGGAGTTGGGTTTAGAAATCCCTTCCAATCATTACATTCTACAATTCTTTGGAGTTAAATGTAAATAATGAACTCTGTCTTACATAGACTTTCCCAGTCTTGATAAAATAAACAGCTAGGCATTACTGCTTAATAGCCACTACTTTTTGACTTAAAATACCTCAAGCCATCACAGTTCATTAAAACAAGTTGTTCCTATTTGATACCTGAATTTTGAATACTTTCTTTTAGAATTCAAATAAAATTCTTTTATCTTTGTCAGATCAACCAGGAACAAGACTGAAGCTCAAAATAATTTGATCAAAAGTGCTATTTCAAATTGAGGAGTTCCGGTTTGCAGCGCTTCAGCGGCAGGCAGGAATCCGCGATCGTGGCGGTTTCTGCCTGCGCTCGCTGCTGGAGGGCCCAGAAGCCGGCTAAGCCAACCTGTAGAGGTGGTGAAGATAGGAGAGACCTGGCAGGGTCAAAGGGAGCTGCATCTCTCCTCCTCAGCTGGCTAAACTTCCTTTTCCAAAGGCGGTAAGAGCGGCGGTCAGAAATGGCCACCTCAAAGAAGCACTCAGCCGGAAAAGAAAGTGCAGGAGGAAGTTAAGAAGTGAAAGTTTTTGGCTGACCGGGACAAAAAGCAACAACTAAGGTACCCTGGAATTTAAATTTTGCAAAAGATACATCACTCCCAAAGAAGAGTCGGAAGCAGCGAACAAAAGTGAAACGGGAAAGTTTTTTTTTTTTTTCACTCTCCTTCCTAACATTGACAGTGAACAGAAATGAATGAGAAATCAGAAAAACCCGCTTTGGCATCAATAGGTAATTAAACTGGATAATTAAATGTCAAGGGAATAATAAGGATTTCTGAACACTAAAAAAGAAACTTTTTTTTCTTGCTGTAAGTGGTAAGGGAGAGGAAAAGAATAAGAGCAGGATTCGGAAGGAGGAGACTGCCTAGAATTTAAAAGAATCTGATTAAATACTAACAAGACTTCTAAAAGATACATTTTAACTGGAATTTTGTAACTAAACAGTAGCCCCAGGAAGAGAAAGTGAAAAAAGAAGAAAGTGTCAAAAGAAACAGCTTGTGTGTATTTGGATTGTTTGGTGACTTTGGGACTTTTGGAAATTATATTTGAATGACTAAAAAAACTTGGGTGGTTGTTTGGAAAAAAAATTTTTTTTACAATGGCATCACTTGTGGATGAACTGAAAATGGAATTTAAAAAATACAAAGAAGAGGAAGAAGAAGGGAAGGGCTCTCTTGGCTCTCTTTTTCAATTCTTAGAAATGGCGATCAGTACCTACGAGAAACTACAAGAAAGGACTGCACAACAAGAGGATTGGGACAAAGAAGAAGCCATCTTTAATGAACAAGTAACTTTACTTGGGGAAGAAAGGTGAAAGGAGGAAAAGAAAACGGAGACTTTAAGATCTATAAAAACAACCAAAAAAGGGAAAAATAAGGTGAAAAGTGGATATAATGTTAGAAAGCAACAGAAAGGGGAAATACAGAAGAGGGAAATGGAGGTGGAGAGACAAGGGGGTAAAAAGGGCAGAGAGAAGAAGCAAGGGAGGAAGGAAGGGAAGCTTCAAAGGTGTAGAGCAAGATGTAAAGAAACAGGATATTTAGAGGTAATGGGTAAAAACTTAACTGAAAAAGTGATTCTGCAAAGGTACATAAGATTGTATTGTTATATTTGTATTAGAAATAATGTTAGAAAATTGGAAACAACATATGATTAAAAAGTGGGATAAAATACTCAGTGTAATTCAGTGAAACTTTTGTGAACAAAAGAAAGGAAATGAAATAAATGAGAGAATTGAATTAGGAAGGAATGGGAACATTTTAATGACACAATGTTTTAAAATACAAGTGAAGTGGGGGGGGGGAATAATTATGGAAAGTTTATAAGTGTTCCCATAGAAGTATGATACTTATTTGAAAAGTAATGTGTAACATGTTTAAGATTTAAATGAATATTAATATTAATGATAGATTTGAATTGGTATGGATTGTTGTTTTAATTATATTTATATTTATAATTTTTTCTCTTTTTAAAATATAGTGTGTAACTTTAGAATGTACTAAGCAGAATCCAAATGGAAGTTATGTACTATACTAAGTGTTATTTAGGGGAAAGAGATAAAGGCGTCATACTCCAATCAGTGATTACAGGAGAAATTTTGTTTAATTAGAAAAGATAATAGATAGCTGGAAACAGGACAGACAAAGAATATAAGCATAATGATCTGAACTGAGATGAGATAAATAAAATAAAACTAAGAAAGTTAAAAGAGGGGAGAAGCTATATAGAAAATGGCAATAAGATATGGAATGGTATATAAAACGAGCATGAATTTGAATTTGTGTCTGTACGAAGAGATGTAACCCGGGATCAAGCTGCTTTCAAAAAAGATTTTTTATGTTTTATGTTTTGTTTGTTTGTGTTTGTTTTTGAAAATCAATAAAATTTGTTTTAAAAAAGTGCTATTTTAAATTGAATTCTTTAAAAGGGAACAATAACAATTCTGATCTTGCATTCCATTCCTCCCCAATTTAAATTAAAAAAGAAAATTGTATACTTGGTTGCAACTGCACAGCACTGTACAATTCAAATTACATCATTTAGATGCAAAACCACTGATAATCCTGATTGTATTTTTGCATCTATGGCATCAGATTTTACTGCCATACATTGTGCAAGACAATGGAAGCAGGTCTATTCTATCCTTGTCTAACTGTTGCTTTCAAATTATAAGAAATTAACATCATATAACATCACAATTGTGTTAAACAAGAGGAAATGTTTTAATATAATATAGAATGCTTTCAACAAATGTCAGAAAGAACCACAAGAAGCCCAATTTTTCAAAACATACATGAGCATGGCATACATAGTTATATATTGTCATGGTCACATACATTTTAATTGGAAAACGGTACATATTAAAAATATATATACCAAGTCAGGAATCATTTTTCCACATGAAATAATACTTGGTTATGGAGAATGTGTATTTGTGTGTGCATGTGGATAGTGCCCACATGGAAAGTTGAGAACACCTGGATCAGTATTACTGGGATTTTAGACAGTATTGATCAATTCTTAAAACTGGTTTATCAACAAACTTATCAGATTCAATGTATAGTATTGTACTGGTTCCAGTGCAAGGTAATTTTTTGTTCATGTATCCCTGTCCAGAGAATTAAATGCTTACCAAATCTGATATATTTGTATTTTTAAAAATAAGCGGATAGGAAACTTCACATACAGGAAACTATTATGATCTGTTGAATGCTATGTGTTCACATCTTTATTGGATGCATTTCTGAAAATATGGAAACATGTTATAACCTTCTGCCTGTGCTTACGGTTTTCTGTATTGGGTCAAGAAATTAAAAGCAAACAATTATACTTATCTTTATCTAAGAGTAAATATTAATAGATATGGTGTGTTTTTTTAAATAATCAAAATTCAATACTTTTTACTCATTCACCAGTTAAATAACTAAACTTTATAATTACAGAAAGAAGGTCAACAATGCTAAAGTTGAAATTCTTTAACAAAAGCAAGTTTCTATTTTTTAAAATATATCTTCAGAAAGATAAACAAATTTTGCATTACTGCAATATTCACAACAGTTGCTTCTTCTTAATGCATTTTAATACCTTTCATTAAGGCTGAATTAGCATAACCACAAAAATAAAAATAGCATTAGAAAGTTTAATATTATTTTATATTTCTGCAGAAGTTTTGAAGAAAATATGTGTATTATACTGCTATGATTTACAATGGCTTCTCATTTTAACTGCAAAACTACATACATATACAAACATAGAAGAGAATGCTAAAACAGCAAAATACTGGTAGCCAAACATGAATAAGTTAAATATATATAAAAAAAACTTTCAGGAAGAGCATAGCATGTTCATCGCATAGCCAGATCCACAACCGACTCAAAATATGTTTAACTTACTGTTTTTCAATTTAAAAGGCCCAAATCTGCCAAGTGGCAATTTATGCAGGTTTTTCTTTGCCTGCTCTATAGTCTCTTATCTACAAAGAGAGCAATGAAAAAATCTTGTAATGCGGTCCAATATCTAGGCTTTCAATACATACATTTCAAACATTTCTAAACTGGGTCCCAATTTATCAGGAATAAATTATTAAATTATTAACCATTCTGGCAATGTTTCCAAATATTTGGAAACCACGGTTTGTCTCCAAATTCCATCTGAGCAAGGTTGAACTAATTGAAACCTACAATCACCATATGATGGTGTACAGTAGGTCCCATTCATTTTAATGGGTTTGGCAAAGGAAAAATTCCTGGGCAACAAATACAAAAAACTAGAACTTGAAGAGTCAAGTTTATTTCTTCCTGGTCCAGGTTTTTTTTTTTTTTAAAAAGGGGGGGGACAATGAGGAAGAGACAAAAGAATAAAACTTGAATGGTTTACATGCAAATTATCCGTCTCTTTTCAAACACTGCCTGTTCAAACTCTACTCTGTTTGGAATGTGGGTGTCCCATCTATGCAAAGCATCTAAGAATCTTTCTTTGAAAATAGAAAATAATAGTAACGATATAATATGATGATAATGAGAACAACATTGATCCAGTCTTATTTTTTTTAGCAGAGCATTTCAACTTAATTCCTAGAACTGTAATTTACAATCAACAACAGAGGAGGATGGAGGATAGACAGATTTTCTTTCTTTCTTTTGATGGGTCCTTTTGTTAAAGCAGATACAAGGTTTCTTCTGAACGTGGGCACCAACAGAATGAGAGTGCAATCAGAGACAGCAAAAGAAGGGTGCTTGACCTTATGCTTACACGGAGAGAAGATGAATGATCAGAAGATATGTGACTGGTGGAGCCTCCTGCCACACTTTCCTTCCCAATTGCATTCTGCAAGACAGAAAAACTCCCTTCAATTGTCACTTTGTATTAGCACCTCCTGGCATATTTTACTGTTCTTGTCATTCATCCTGCATTCTCAGGTTACTATTCTGTCAGCCATAAAATCTGATCTGCTATGTTTAAAGGTCTTACAAAGAGCCATGTGATTGCATGTTCTTCCCAATTACGAGCTAATTACACTGCACAGATCAAGGGCAATTACCATGTGACCTACAAAATCATAGTCTGCTTAAGAATTAAAATATCATTACCATGGTTGAAGGTGAATAGCTATTCTGGCATTAATACACCCATTCCTCTTAAATATAGATTTCCATGTAAAAATAAAAGAAATTATTTCAAGTGAATTGAACAGATGTATCTCAAAAATTGGACCATAAAGTCAGCTGAAATCACTAAAGTAATCGGATCTTAGCCTACCAAACCAAAGAATGAGGAATAGAATTTACACCCCCAAACTTGGAATAAGAAATTCCTCCTCAAAACAATAAATTTGTTTTAAAAATTTTAGAAAAAATATTCTGATATTGTTCAACGTTATAATTGTGTCAGAAACAACTGCTGCAATAAAGTGCAAGAACTTACCCCAGTCACACAGGGTTCCGTTATTATAGATTCATTGAAACTCTGCTTTGGTCCCTGTAGAAGAATAAAAGCATTACTACAGGCCTCTGTTTTGCTTCCAATATTGATGGAATACATCACTGAGCTGTATTAAAAGTTAAGTAACCATTTCCAAATCAAAACCATTCACAAAAGTTAAGTAAACATTTCCAAAACATTTATCAGAAATAGCTATGTACATATAGAGACCCAGAATTACTATAATGGTTGTCTTCTCATTGTATCTACCTGTATAATTATATGATTGTGTCTTAATAAATTCAATTATCGGTTAACCTTGCCATTGGTCCATTTGGAAAAAAAAGGCTGCAATTTTCTTTCATGAAACTGCTAACATTAAACAAAAATACATGGCAATACATTCTGATTAAATGTACTTTTTAGAGATTTTGGCTACAAATTACAAAGCAAAAAATAACAAAAATGTGAAAAAATGTTATAGCTAATGTTACATATATAATCCTTGATTTATGACTTGTTATTTAATGATCATTCAAAATTATGATGGTCTCAGAAAGGATGCTTAAAAGCCATAAAGCAGTTCCAGCTGTCAGAAAATGTTGCCCTCCTCCAGTCACATGTCAACATTATGGATGTTTGGCAACTAGCCTGAATTTACAACATGTTGCCAAGAGCCCTCTGATCACATGATCGCTATTTGCAGTCTTCTTGTCTTTTCCCCCCCCAAAAAGGGGAAGCTGGAAGGAAGTTTCCAAGTGAAGTGGACAGAAGGGAGTTAAAATCCTTCCAGGAGTTGAAATCTATTTTTTGCTCTTAAAGAAAAAAAAAGACTTAATGATCACTTTGCTCAGTGACCAAGATTTTGGTCCCAACTGTAGTCACACAGTCAAGGTTATCATTCAATAACCGTCAAAATGGCATTGGTACATATAAGAGTCTAACGATAAATTTAATATATGAAGGATGGTTCCCTTGAAAGAAGAAATCCTAATAGCTTCTTAGTTCTTTTTATTCTAATCATATAATTTAGTAGTATTGCTTGGGCTAAAGAAACACCATTATATCACTGTGCTTTCTGAAACATCACTCTATGAAATTATCTGGCCTTCTGTCATTTACATTGGGAAGTCTGTATAATACTTTGTAGTTGATAGAAGCCTATGTGGTGGTGCAATGGTTAGAATTGCAGGTTAATTCTGCCGACTGCCAGGAGTTCGAGTCTCACCGGCTCAAGGTTGACTCAGCCTTCCATCCGTTCAAGGTTTGTAAAATGAGAATCCAGGTGTTATGTTGACTCTGTGAACTGCTTATTGAGGCTATAAAGCACTGTGAAATTAGGCTATAAAGCACTGTGAAGTCTAAGATAGATAAAATAAATTTGCTAGATAAAATAAATATTTTGCTACATAGTATTTCTACCATATTATGTTTTTAATATTAAGCATATTTCCAGTATATCCGTGTTAGATAGACAGGTGGTGAAATGTTTTTTCAGTGCTGAATCTATAGGATTCATTTTTACATCTCTGGGATTTTTTAAAATTTTTGAAAGTTTTAGTCTTTTTTTAAAAACTGTGGCTGTACATTCCATCAACTGATTGGTCTATGCAATATTAATTGAATGGCAATAAATCAACCAATCAAATAGATCAAGTATTATTTTATTAACAGGATTAAATGACTGTTATGGTATTTAATTTCAGATATGAAAATAGACTTAAGGATATTGGCATATAAAAACAATGGAAATTCTTAAGGAAAGGGTTGGGACAAAAGCCCCCCATATAAGAAAAATGGTTAGTTTTCAATCTCGAATACCAATGACCTCAGCAGAGCTGGTAAGCTATTTTTCCATGTAAATAATATCACTTAGACAAAGAGAATAAAGACACATCCTAATCTCTTTACTTCCTGAACATTTTTAGATAGGGAAAAAAGTTAGCTTTTAAATGAAGATGTTACATGCCAAGCTTCAAATTGGACAAGTATATTTTACTGCTGACTTACAAAGCTGTAAAAAGCACTTATAATGGAAAAGCTGGCAATGACTGTTGTACTAAAAGGTATCAGGCTATCCCTAAATCACAAGTAATAGGGAAAAATATAAAAGAATATACAACAATTCTGTACTAGAAGTAAAATCTTTTTTTTTTTGTTCCAATTATACAGGTGAAACTTGCAAAATTAGAATATTGTGCAAAAGTTCATTTATTTCAGTAATGCAACTTAAAAGGTGAAACTAATATATGACGTAGACTCATTACATGCAAAGCAAGATAGTTCAAGCCGTGATGTGTCATAATTGAGATGATTATGGCTTACAGCTCATGAAAAACCCAAATCCACAATCTCAGAAAATTAGAATATTGTGAAAAGGTTCAATATTCTTGGCTAAAAGTGTCCCACTCTAATCAGCTAATTAAGCCATAACACCTGCAAAGGGTTCCTGAGCTTTAAATAGTCTCTCAGTCTGGTTCAGTAGGAATCACAATCATGGGAAAGACTGCTGACCTGACAGTTGTGCAGAAAACCATCATGGACACCCTCCATAAGGAGGGAAAGCCTCAAAAGGTAATTGCACAAGAAGTTGGATGTTCCCAAAGTGCTGTATCAAAGCACATTAATAGAAAGTTATGTGGAAGGGGAAAGTGTGGAAGAAAAAGGTGCAGAAGCAGCAGGGATGACCACAGTCTGGAGGATTGTCAGGAAAGGGCCATTCAAAAGTGTTGGGGACATTCACAAGGAGTGGACTGAGGCTGGAGTCAGTGCATCAAGAGCCACCACACACAGATGGATCCTGGGCATGGGCATCAAATATCATATTCCTCTTGTCAAGCTGCTCCTGAACAACAAACAACATCAGAAGCATCTCACCTGTGCTAAAGAAAAACAGACCTGGTCTGTTGCTCAGTCATCCAAAGTGGTCTTTTCTGATGAGAGCAACTTTTGCATCTCATTTGGAAACCAAGGACCCAGAATCTGGAGGAAGAATGGAGAGGCACTGCAAGATGCTTGAAGTCCAGTGTGAAGTTTCCACAATCTGTGTTGATTTGGGGAGCCATGTTATCTGTTGGTGTTGGTCCACTGTGCTTCAATAAGTCCTGAGTCAATGCAGCCATCTACCAGGAGATTTTGGAGCACTTCATGCTTCCTTCCGCAGACGAGCTTTATGGGGATGCTGACTTCATTTTCCAGCAGGACTTGGCACCTGCCCACACTGCCAAAAGCACCAAAACCTGGTTCAATGACCGTGGTATTACTGTGCTTGATTGGCCAGCAAACTCGCCTGGCCTGAACCCCATAGAGAATCTATGGGGCATTGCCAAGAGAAAGATGAGAGACATGAGACTGAACAATACATAAGAGCTGAAGGCTGCTATTAAAGCATCTTGGTCTTCCATAATATCTCAGCAGTGCCACAGGCTTCCATGCCATGCCGCATTGAGGCAGCAATTGCTGCAAAAGGAGCCCAGACCAAGTACTGAGTATATATGCATGCTTAAACTTTTCAGAGGTCCAATATTCTTCTATGTGCAATCCTTGTTTTATTGATTGCATGTAATATTCTAATTTTCTGAGATTGTGGATTTGGGGTTTTCATGAGCTGTAAGCCATAATTATCTCAATTATGACACATCATGGCTTGAACTATCTTGCTTTGCATGTAATGAGTCTATGTCATATATTAATTTCACCTTTTAAGTTGCATTACTGAAATAAATGAACTTTTGCACAATATTCTAATTTTTTGAGTTTCATCTGTAGGAGATCCTGGACAAAGAACCTGAAATGTTTCTAGTTCAAAAACTAATCAGCATTCACTTACATGGCCTTGAAAATTAAGCAAATTCATTTAAGGGCTGATTAAAAGAGTAAATATACACACACATTCATTCATAGCAGATATTGAACATAAAGAACTTCACAAATAATTTCAGTATATACATGTATATAAGTCGATGTAGGTAGTGATTGCAACACAAATTAGGAATAACGAGATTCAGGTTTAGACTTTTCTTAGATACAGAAGTTGGTTAGGTGAGTTTGGATCAGGCATCTCTCTTTTATCCTACACTGCACACTAAAAAAAAATTACAAAATCAAATGTTGTTAAAATTGGAAATTTCCAAAGAGCCATTACAACATATTTGAAAGCAGCCTTCTTGGTTTCTGTATTCTCAAGGGGAAAAGAGAAAATCCAAAAATCTTAGCAGAAGATATATTGATAAGGAATTTGGGATAGTCCATAAATCTAAAAGTGACCACATTTGCTAAAATTTGCCAGTAAATGTATAGATACTCATTGATTTTTACTTATTTGAGTTGTAGTCTCTCCCAATTTTTATCACAAGCATTACTAAATGCACAGACTTTGCTGAAACTAGTAACAGATTTGCAATGATTGATCAGGATTCATTTCCTAATGTGAAATCTGGTTACAAATTCTCTGAAAGCCATTTTTCCCCATCTTTTAATTAAAAGTTTTTACATTAAAAAACAAATTGCTTTCTGGATTGAAAATGGTAATGCCTTACATATAGCCACTATGTGAATGTATAATTATTTAAGTATTATAAAATAAAATCAAACAATCAAAGCTTAATTCCATTAAAACTCTTCAATGTTGTTAGACAATGGAAACAAAGCAATAACTTTGTTAATACAATTCAGAAAGTGCATTCATTAGGCTCTGTCCTCATAGTACTGAATTACAATTATTTTAGCAGTGAAAGATGAAGTAAGGTCAGGAATACTTAAGGATGAAAAAGAAATACAATATTGCAAATAAATATGCAAACTTGCAGGCAAACTAGAAATCTCAAGAGAGCCAAGAAGTATGCACATTTTAACACAAAGGTCTGCGGCTGAGATCTTCTGGTAAAATGATACTGATCTTCTAGAAGAATTTGAGAAGCAAGAAGAGTCCAGGGAATTGAAAGCATTGCTATAACAGATTCTTCTGAATGAATTTTCTTATCATAATTTACCACAGCTGTGCTTTCTCATAATCTTCTGTTATGGAAGTGTCCAATTACCAGTCCTGTTTCAAATTTCATAGAATAATAGTTGGAAATGCCTTTAGAAGTCTTCTGTTCAAGCAAACAAGTGGTTGTCCAGTCTTTTAAAAGCCTCCAGTAATGGAGCATCCGATGGAGCACCTACAACTTCTGTTCCACTAGTTAGTTGTTCTCACTGTTATGAAAATTTTCCTTAGTTCTAGATTGCTTCTCTACTTTATTAGTTTCCATCCTTTATTTCTTGTTTTACCTTCTGGTGCTTTGAAAAATAGATTGACCCCTCTTCTTTGTGGCAACCTCCTCAAATATTGGAACGCTGCTATCATGTCACTCTTAGTACTTCTTTTCACTATACATATCCAATTCCTGCAATAGTTCTTCATATATTTTAATTTCCTGACCCCTAATCATCTTTGTTGCTTTTTTCTGCACTCTTTCCAGAGTCTCAATATTTTTTTTATAATGTCATGACCAAAACTGAATGCAATATTCCAAATGTGGTCTTATTAAAAGCTTTATAAAGTGGTACTAATACTTCACGTGATCTTGACTCTATCCCTTTGTTAATGCAATTTAGAATTGCATTGGTTCATTTGGCTGCTGCCAGACATGGCTGGTTCATATTCAAGTGATTGTCCACTAGGACTCCAAGATCTTTCTCACAATTACAGCTATTGAACCAGATTTCACTTAATCTGTACCTGTACATTTGGTTTTTCTTGCCTAATTGTAAAACATTACTTTTCTTTACATTGAATTCCATTTTGTTATATAGGATCCAGTGTTGAAGTCTGCCAAGATCCATCTGGTTCTTGAGGCTATCTTTTGGTTGTTAGCTGTTTCTGCCAGCTTAGTATCTTCTACAAATTGATGAGTTCCCCTTCTATTCCCTCATCTTAACCATTTATGAAAATGTTGAAAAGTACTGGGCTAAAACAGAATCATGGGGTATCCCGTTGCTTATTTCCCTTCATGTAGATATAGTTTCATTAAGGTCTACACATTGCATATGGATTGTCAGCCAGTTAGAAATACATCTGGTGTTGATACTTTCTATCCCACATTTTTTTAGTTTACCAAAAGTAGATTATGGTCTACTTTGTAAAATACCTTACTGAAATACAAGTATATTATACCCACAGCATTTCTCTGGTTCACCAATTTGTAAACTTGTAAACACTTGTTCATATTGTAAAGTTGTAAACACTTGTTCATATTAGGAAAAAATGTAGTCTGTAGACTGTAAAAATTGTAGATTTCTGCTTTGGGATGTACAATTAGAGCCATTATTTATTCTTCAATGGCTTGGAAAAAAAATAAACCTGAAAAATGGTTTTGATGTATATGCAGATTGTTGTACATCAGTTGCTTTCTGTGAGATGAGAGATGGGAGACTACATAAATTTGATTATAAAATGAAATAATACATAAATTAAATAATGGAAGCCCCTCTCCAGATTTTCCAGAATTTGATATTAGGAATATTCAAAGGCTTTGAAACTATGCTTACTTGAATTAAAAACTCCCCAGTTTGAGTAAAATCAACATGATTGTTTTGAGCGTAAAACAGTTGTTTTGTATTTAAAAGAGACATTTAAATTATTCTGGAGTCAATTTGAGTTGAGAACACTTCTAAATTACTGAAGCCTACTTTGACTATGGAATAGCTATTCCATGTCAAATTATCAAATTTTGCATTATATAAAATTAAAAGTATTTCAAATTTGAATCTTCTTCGTACAATTTAATATTTGAACATCACTTTTCCTCAAATCTGGGATAAATTTCTCCCATGATAATTGACCATTGGCAAAGAAGAAAAATAACCAGAACAAGATCATGTTTTAGGGAAGCTTTTTTTTTTCCTCTAGTCACTCTTTGGAAAGATGTATCCTTGACATATCCATAGCCAATGATACATAATTCTATGGGTTTTTTTTTGTTTTGATTAAAAAGATTTACCAAACACCCAACCTGACTTCATAGCAGCAGGACCTAAGCAATGAACAGAAAAATGCATCTGAGTACAAAAATGCAATGAGTTTAGCTCTTCTGCTTTTTCTGACTACCAATTGCATCCATCAGACTTGTCAATGGTATATTCTTATTTTTCTAGCAACATTACAAAGTACATTGCATTCAACTGGAAAAAAACAAATCAACTGTATATCAGGTGCAAAGATCAATAAAAGAGAATTTGATTTAGAATAAAGAAATTCTGAATTCAGAGCCACAAGAGCTAAGCACAATGCCTTTTAAACTATGAAGGCCACTCACCTCAGTTTTTCAATATTAAAAAGAACTTAGCCCTCTTGGATACTGAAAGAGTTCATTTGCAAGTCGATAACTGGAGCATGAAAATTGCATGCGGTCAATTTCCCTAAGAGTGTATCCACCTACAAATTTACTTGGAAGTAATTCCTTTTGAAATCTACTATTTATGACTTGTTTTGAAGTAATGTATTTAAAAAGCTGGATTGTAAGAATGCTTTGTAAGTCCCAAGAGTCATGTATATTCAAAAGTATCTCATTTATTTCAATAGGGCTGACTTCAAAATAAGTATGCTTACAATTGTAGCCTTTCTTGGAAATAAGAAACACTGATTAATTTACAAGTCAAACTAAGTTGAGATCTCACTGGCCTTCATAGTAGCATGTTTACATTAGTTTTTCCTGATACATAAAAGAGTAATGTAGACTTTTTAAAGTAATCACCAAACAACAACTCAAAGACTGTTGTATTACTTTAAACCAACAGCTGTTTCTTATTTTCTCTTTCTTTTGTCCACTGTTCTGTTTGCTATGGCAACAGGGGATCAACGCCTACATTGTAAGTTAGCTACAATTCAATTGGAAAATCCTTTTTAAAAAAAACTTTAATTTTTACCTTACCTAAATAGCTATTACTGAATTGATCTATACTTTCAAAGATGACAGGCATTTCTGAATTATTTTCATACCTCTCAAATGTTGTTAGCTACCTTCTCAATGGGACAAAACACAAGATTCTATTGCTACAAAAAAGTATTCATCTTCAAAATCTTTTTTGTATTTAGAGTTTCCCAAGGGATTCAAGAATTCAACAACTGTATTCACTGGTGATGTTAGTAGAAACAGGAACATCTAATGAGATTATTACCCTTTATATGGTTAAAGGGAAATGAATAAAGATAAAGGGTAATCCACAAGATAAAGGACAGGCCAATTCTGAGATGGCTTCCAAACTAAAATTTTCAATTATGTCCATATAATTTTCTTGATGACAATACTGAACTAGTTTTTTATTATCTTTTTCCTATTATATCAGCAAACATGAAAAGACTGAAATACCTACAACAGATGAATGATTGGTGAAGATGAAAAAAGAGCAAAAATGGCAAAATTAACTTATTTGATTAGAAAAAAATCAACAACTACATTTATTAGTAATTGCAAAGTCCTTATGGTCTTTTTGCTGAAAAAAAAAAAGAAAAAAATGAACATATGATTTATGGATTTAAAGATTAGAAAAGGTAGCATATTTAAGAGAAGAAGAAAATTATGATTTAACCTTAGAAAGAGAGGGCAAAGTAATATGTATTTATAACCAGTATCAAGACAACTAGAAGCTGCTTCTTTATAATAGTATAAATTATATATATAAATAGCTGCTTCTTTATAATAATAACTGCTCAAAAAAAAAATAAAGGGAACACTTAAACAACACAATGTAACTCCAAGTCAATCACACTTCTGTGAAATCAAACTGTCCACTTAGGTAGCAATACTGATTGACAATCAATTTCACATGCTGTTGTGCAAATGGAATAGACAACAGGTGGAAAGCATAGGCAGTTAGCAAGACATCCCAATAAAGGAGTGGTTCTGCAGGTGGTGACCATAGACCACTTCTCAGTTCCTATGCTTTCTGGCTGATGGTTTGGTCACTTTTGAATGCTGGTGGTGCTTCACTCTAGTGGTAGCATGAGACGGAGTCTACAACCCACACAAATGGCTCAGGTAGTGCAGCTTATTCAGGATGGCACATCAATGCGAGCTGTGGCAAGAAGGTTTGCTGTGTCTGTCAGCCTAGTGTTCAGAGCATGGAGGCGCTACCAGGAGACAGGCCAGTACATCAGGAGACATGGAGGAGGCCATAGGAGGACAACAACCCAGCATCAGGACCGCTACCTCTGCCTTTGTGCAAGGAGGGACAGGAGGAGCACTGCCAGAGCCCTGAAAAATAACCTCCAGCGGGCCACAAATGTGCATGTGGTTGTTCAGATGGTCAGAAGCAGACTCCATGAGGGTGGTATGAGGGCCTGACGTCCACAGGTGGGGGTTGTGCTTACAACCAAACACTGTGCAGGACATTTGGCATTTGCCAGAGAACACCAAGATTAGCAAATTCGACACTGGTGCCCTGTGCTCTTCACAGATGAAAGCAGGTTCACACTCAGCACATGTGACAGACATGACAGGGTCTGGAGACGCCGTGGAGAACGTTCTGCTGCCTGCAACATCCTCCAGCATGACCAGTTTAGCAGTGGGTCAGTGGGTCAGTAATGGTGTGGGGTGGCATTTCTTTAGGGGGCCGCACAGCCCTCTATGTGCTCACCAGAGGTAGCCTGACTGCCATTAGGTACCGAATTGAGATACTCAGACCCCTTGTGAGACCATATGCTGGTGCGGTTGGCCCTGGGTTCCTCCTAATGCACGACAATGCTAGACCTCATGTGGCTGGAGTGTGTCAGCAGTTCCTGCAAAATGAAGGCATTGATGCTATGGACTGGCCCGCCCATTCCCCAGACCTGAATCCAATTGAGCATATCTGGGACATCATGTCTCACTCCATCCACCAACGCCACGTTGCACCACAGACTGTCCAAGAGTTGGGGGATGCTTTAGTTCAGGTGTGGGAGGAGATCCCTCAGGAGACCATCCACCACCTCATCAGGAGCATGCCCAGGCATTGTAGGGAGGTCATACAGGCACATGGAGGCCACACACACTACTGAGCCTCATTTTGACTTGTTTTAAAGACATTACATCAAAGTTGGATCAGCCTGTAGTGATTTTTTCCACTTTAATTTTGAGTGTAACTCCAAATCCAGACCTCCATGGTTGCTAAATTTGATTTCCATTTATATTTTTTGTGTGATTTTGTTGTCAGCACATTCAACTATGTAATGAACAAAGTATTTAATAAGAATATTTCATTCATTCAGATCTAGGATGTCTTATTTTTGTGTTCCCTTTATTTTTTTGAGCAGTGTATTTCCTTTATAATATTTTTCTTTTTCCACTATGTAC
This sequence comes from Pseudonaja textilis, assembly GCF_900518735.1. Next base: position 7,844,698 of record NW_020769333.1, read on the forward strand.
TAGTTTTACTTTGTTATATTTATTTTCTCTTATGGTTTTGCTTTGTAACAAAATTCTTTAATAGAAATTATTTAAAAAAAGAATCACAAAGAAAAGTAGAGGCATACATGACAAAATGGCAAATGCACCAACAGATTTCAGAAAAGGCAGTGGGACATGAGAAAGGATAACTAACATAAGATGGATAATAGAGAGAGTAAGAGAACCTAACAAGCAACTTTATCTTTGCTTTCTTGATTACAACAAGGCCTTCACATATTTCATGTCAAAATATGCAATATATTAAGGCAAATGGTTGTTTCTTCTGAAGAACCTTTAGAATCAATAATGAAGCAACAGTAATTGAGTCGAATGAGAACTCTTCACAATTGCAAAGAGAATAAGACAAATAAGCATTAATTTGTCTAATCCTCTATTAAAACTTGAGGTAAAACCAGAATTAATATGAGATATGAAGGTGATAACACTTTTTGATTGAAAGTAAAGATGACTTCAAAGCCTTCATTATGAAATTTAAAATGTAAAATAAAAAGAAGACAATTAAGCCAAAAGGCACTGGAATATTTTTAAAAAGCTATAAATTATATCTAGAATCAGTTTGAGCAAGGTTGACCTTGTTCTGACAGGGAGTGGATCTGATCTGATAAATAATAACAATATTCTTGTCTGAAAAAACCATAATTTGCACACTTAGAAATATATCAGTACTTGATAATATCAATTTTTATTCCATGTACCAATGATATTTTTCTCTATATAATCCCATCTAAACAGCATTTATAAATGTGTGTGTGTGTGTGTGTGTGTGTGTGTGTGTGTTATTCAGCTTTGTTCTTTTCCCACATCATTATAGTTGTGCCTTTAAATTTGTAGCGATGTTTCAGCAGAATCTCATCTGCCATCATCAGGCTTATGTATTGTGTTCGCCTGTGAGTCAGGCTTTCACAGCTGTTTCTGTTTTAAATTTGGTGCTAGCCTACTGCTGTGTTAGAATGGTTTTTTCTTCATCCTGATTGGTTGGGATTCTTGGTCTGTGTTCATTGGTCTTGGAATTTGCTTTGTTCTGCTTGATTGGTGAAAAAAAAACAGCAACCATCCTAAGAAACCCCAAAGATAAAATTGACCTGGAAAACCAAGGCATATATGAAGTCCCCTGTGCATCATGCCCTGCCACATATGTAGGACAGACCAATAGAAGAATAAGTACCTGCTTGGATGAACACAAAAATGCAGTAAAAAAGCTGGAACACACTTCCTCACTAGTCCAACACATGAAAGCCACAGATGATAGCATTGACTTCAATGGCACCAAAACCCTAGCCACTATAGAAAACCCCATAGATAGATAGATAGATAGATAGATAGATAGATAGATAGATAGATA
>NW_020769333.1:7846091-7918938 GCF_900518735.1 Pseudonaja textilis
AGATAGATAGATAGATAGATAGATAGATAGATAGATAGATAGATAGAGAGGCGGGGAATTCGGAATGTTTTAAAGAAACTAAAATGTAATTGGATTAAAACTTTAATGCTAGATTCTAAATATTGGTGCCACTGAAACTGGATTGCTTATAGTTGTTTACCACTGTATCTTTTGTATGTGGTGACTTGCAAGGTATAGCATAACCATTTTTGTTATGATCAACATTATGCTAACATTGCTGTGATTTTCTAATTTCACACTACATTTCTACATCCCAGGGTTTTTTTTCCCCTCCATTGATAATGAAATAATTGGATTTAGCTTCAGTGCAATCAGAAACAATTTGAAAGTACAACATTCATCAATACAAGGCAGTAAATTAAAACTTTATTAATTAAAACCACACGGAACACAATGACATACATAATAGCAATAACCACTTAAGACTTATATACCATTTCATAGTGCTTTACAGATTCTCTAAGCAGCTTAAAGAGTCAGTATATTGTCTCCAAGAATCTGAATCCTTATTTTACCATCCCAAGGCTGACTCAATCTTGAACCGATCAGAATTGAATCCCTGGCAGTGGGCAGAGTTAGCCTGCAATATTCCATTTTAATCAGGGTTCCTATAAACAAATACTAGCATGCATAACACTGATCAATGGTGGTAATTCATATCTCAAAGGCTCTCTGAAAATAACCCAAGTTATTTTCAAGCTTACAGAAAGCCACTAGTGGAGGGGGCATTGGCTATTCTAAAGTACAAGCCTTCTCCTTTCCCTATTTTCAGAAGTGGGGGAACCATAGCAGTTTTTTCAAAATATGCACTGCCAGTATTTGAGCTGCCACATTCTGCATCAATTGAACTTTGTTAGTCTTCATCTCCTGCAATCTCAATAATTATTGGTCTCTAGTAGCCACTATTTACATTTTAAAAGCAAACAGTAAATGCTTACAGAGGCATTTAATGTCATGTCTACTTCTGCCTTTTTCAAATAATTCTTTTCTCATTGCTGGCATGTCTGTTTTTGTACTTTACAGGTTTTTTTCTTCCACTTTCCTCTCTTCCACCTGTTTCTTTTCTATTAATGTCAGCCATTAATCTCTGCTTCCTTAAGCTTCCTTCCTTCCATCTATCTCAACATTCCCTGTCAAAAGAGTCAAACGTACTCTATAATCAGGAACCACCAAGCTTGTATTCAGAATAAATGTACTCACTTTCTCTCAAAATATGCATTTCCTATGCTCAGGCATGCATTCTTCTTTGGGTTATGGATTCCAATCTCAATTATAAGTCACCCATAACATTAATAACAATTACCACTCTTCTTTCAAGCTATCATCCTCTGACATAACTTGGATAGTCATAAAACAATGTTTAGCAAGCTTTGTTATTTTCATATAATGAATCTGAAGATCAGCCAATGGAATTACATCAAAGATATACTCAGCCTTTTGTCAGTGAAAAGAAAAGTATGCTGCAAATGAAAGCAGTGAAGGAAAACTTGTAGGGAACTTGCATGATTTAACAGATGTATTGTACTGGTATTCATTTCATTTTGTTTTGTTTTTAAATTTCAAAACCCCCCGGAAGTTTATAAGTTTTAGGGCTCAAATAGTTGTCCATAAGAAAGCCAACAGTCTCTTTGGAATGTAAGTTTGTACTACAAGGCACATTGAATTATGCTGAAAATGTACTAAAGCTGATTCTTGCATTAGGATATACCAGCAAAAGTTAGTTGCTGGTTCTTCCACTTGCTGCATGCCTTGGCATTTGCAAACAGGGTACAGATTTCAACACAATTTACAGGTGAAACTCGAAAAATTAGAATATCGTGCAAAAGTTATTTCAGTAATGCAACTTAAAAGATGGAACTAATACATGAGATAGACTCATTACATGCAAATCAAGATAGTTCAAGCCGTGATATGTCATAATTGTGATGATTATGGCTTACAGCTGATGAAAACCCCAAATCTACAATCTCAAAAAATTAGAATATTACATACAATCAATAAAACAAGAATTGTACATAGAACAATATCGGACCTCTGAAAAGTATAAGCATGCATATGTACTTAGTACTTGGTTTGGGCCCCTTTTGCAGCAATTACTGCCTCAATGCGGCATGGCATGGAAGCTATCAGCCTGTGGCACTGCTGAGCTGTTATGGAAGACCAGGATGCATCAATAGAGGCTTTCAGCTCTTCTGCATTGTTTGGTCTCATGTCTCTCATCTTTCTCTTGGCAATGCCCCATAGATTCTCTATGGGGTTCAGGTCAGGTGAGTTTGCTGGCCAATCAAGCACAGTAATCCCATGGTCATTGAAGCAGGTTTGGTGCCTTTGACAGTGTGGGCAGGTGCCAAGTCCTGCTGGAAAATGAAATCAGCAACCCCATAAAGCTTATCTGTGGAAGGAAGCATGAAGTGCTCCAAAATCTCCTGGTAGACAGCTGCGTTGACTTGGGATTTAATGAAGCACAGTGGACCAACACCACCAGATGACATGGCTCCCCAAATCAACACAGACTGTGGAAACTTCACACTGGACTTCAAACATCTTGCAGTGTGTGCCTCTCCATTCTTCCTCCAGGCTTGGTTTACAAATGAGATGCAAAAGTTGCTCTCACCAGAAAAGAGGACTTTGGACCACTTAGCAACAGACCAGGTCTGTTTTTCTTTAGCCCAGGTAAGATGCTTCTGACGTTGTTTGTTGTTCAGGAGCGGCTTGACAAGAGGAATATGACATTTGAAGCCCATGTCCAGGATCCGTCTGTGTGTGGTGGCTCTTGATGCACTGACTCCAGCCTCAGTGTGAACGTCCCCAACACTTTTGAATGGCCTTTTCCTGACAATCCTCCAGACTGTGGTCATCCCTGCTGCTTGTGCACCTTTTTCTTCCACACTTTCCCCTTCCACATAACTTTCTATTAATGTGCTTTGATACAGCACTTTGGGAACATCCAACTTCTTGTGCAATTACCTTTTGAGGCTTTCCCTCCTTATGGAGGGTGTCAATGATGGTTTTCTGCACAACTGTCAGGTCAGCAGTATTTCCCATGATTGTGATTCCTACTGAACCAGACTGAGAGACTATTTAAAGCTCAGGAACCCTTTGCAGGTGTTATGGCTTAATTAGCTGATTAGAGTGGGACACTTTTAGCCAAGAATATTGAACCTTTTCACAATATTCTAATTTTCTGAGATTGTGGATTTGGGGTTTTCATGAGCTGTAAGCCATAATCATCTCAATTATGAGACATCACGGCTTGAACTATCTTGCTTTGCATGTAATGAGTCTATGTCATATATGAGTTTCACCTTTTAAGTTGCATTACTGAAATAAATGAACTTTTACATGATATTCTAATTTTTCGAGTTTCACCTGTATAGACCAGTGAAAAAAAGAGGAATAACACATGACGACAGATGCAGAAAAATGTCTTATATCTTGTTTATAGCAATAGACTTATATACTGCTTTACAATGCTTTACAGCTCTCTCTAAGTGATTTACAAAGTCAGTATATTGCCCCAACAATCTGGGTTGCCATTTTACCAACCTCGGAAGGATGTAAAGCTGAGTCAAGCTTTAGCCAGTGTGAATCGAACTGCCAAACTTCTGGCAGCCATAAGTAGCCTGCAGTACTGCATTCTAGCCACTGTGCCACCACAGCTTTTAAATAGGACTGAATACTGTTCCTTCTTGGAGTACTGAAACACATCAAGCTCTTTTGACAATTTTGGAACAATTTTATATTCACTCATTCACATTCTCTTTGCATAAGACTGAGTTAAACCTTATCCATGACACCAGTTATATCATATTATCATTTTGCATTCTTCAACTTTTTGATTCTAGGTTTGTTGTTTCTCTTTATATCATTGGTTTTTCACCCTTTTACTGTCCTAGAGAAAGAAAGTGGGTGGGTGGATATAGAATTAGGAATAAAATGAAAATAAGAATGACTGCCTAAGTGGAGCAGCAACTTTTAAAAAATATTGTTTCTGGTTTTAGAATAACGGTACCCTTATCGGTCTTCTACTTTTCATAGCCACAATTCTGGGAAAAATTTGCCCTGTCCTGCTTGGGAGAACGTTATGTAGTCTAGTTGTGTTAGCCCATATAGGCCATAATTTCAACTCATGTTTTTATACAATACAGGTAGTCCTGCACTTATGACCATTGATTTAGTGACTGTTCAAAGTTATGACAGAGCTGAAAAAAAAATGACATCACTAGTCCTCACACTTACGATCATTGCACCACCTCTCTGATCATGTGATTACAATCCCAGTGCTTGTTAACCAACTTGCATTTATATTGGTTGTAGCATCTCTGCAGTCAGGTGGTTGTGATTTGGGGGTGTGGCAACTGGCAAGTATTTATGATGATTGCAGCATCCCAAGAACACATAATGGGCATTTGTAACCTTTCCAGGGAGCCTCTCACAAACAAAATCATGGGAAGAAGCTGGATTTGTTTAATGACCACCTCATTTAGCAAAGGAAGTTCCTATCCCAAATATGGTTGTAAGTCACAGGATACCACCTCTATCTAAAGCTATCAGTGTGGGTACTGCCATCATATGAATCCTTCACTTTGTAACTGCCAGTATGAGTGAAATAAGTGAAATTGCTGTAATATTTAAATGGCACCCAAATCAGAGAAATAACCCATTATCTATATTCTTACATTCTCATGAAGAACAAGAATGACACTAATAATGGAAGTTATTATCTACATGTACAGGATTCTAAAATGGTACTGAATTTTACCTGCTGTAATTCTAATCCTTTCAGCTGCGGTTAATTAAGAGATTTTTCTTCTAATCATAATTGTGTAGAATAATTATAATTGGACTGTTGCTGGATGGACAAATGTGTAGGTGAATTCCCAGGGATCTTTATTAGCTAATAGATTTAAATTTATTAAAACTGGGATACCTCTTAAATAGAGTAGGCTTATTTCCATATACAAGTTTATACTGGAATGCTTTTTCAAACCACCATTAGAGAAATATGGCATGCCTTCCTTTTTTGCAACATACACTTTAGGAAATGAAACAAGTAATAATTTAAAAATAAGAATTAAATTTTTTAAAGTTTTTATCTAATATTTTAAAAAACAGTTTTGCTAAGATACTTTCTTCTTGACAGTATAGTTTCAGTCATTTATGTACCTGAATTATATTTGTTCTCCATTAATACATTTTCATAATTGGATAACTGGAAGCATAATCCAATAAATCTGAATTCTTAATTTTGTTGAAGATATGACAGATCTATTGGAAAAAATGTTTTAGATTTTTTCTTATTTTAAAAATGTGAGATTTCAACTTGGAGAGTGAAAGTGTTTTGATATGCCTATCTGTTCTCTTGAAAACAACATCATGCTTTCTTATTGGATATTTGTTCAACTTCCAAATCTTAATCAAAATCATTAAAATTTCCTGATGGTTCCTATACAAATATCAAGCCTGTTTTAAACCAAAATCAGCTAGATGTTGACCCCTGCTACGACATCAAAGCCCCAAATGTCATCTCAACCAAGTTAGACTTGGTCCATTGTCCAAGGTTTGAGGTGAATTTTGCCTGGGAAAAATTCTAATATTTCTGTGCAAGTATAGAGTTATCTTTTTCTTAGAGTTAGGTGAAAAAGACAGAACTTGTTTCTGGGGTAACATATAAACCCGTAAGAGAATGGATCCACATATAAATAAAATAGATAAGCTTTTTAAATTGCATTTGCCCATATTTTGCTATAAATATCTTTTTAGTCTGCTTATACATTCTACAGGTTCTTACGGCCACTGACTCCAAAAAAAAAAGGGGCGGGGCACCCACAGTATTAAGGAATTCCAACTCCACATTAAATAGTGAAAAGGTTAAAATCAAGTTCCCAAGAAATTCAAGGCATGTGCTTCACCACTCAGAGGTTTAGGTCCCACAGGATAAGTAAAGAAATTGCCTAAAAAGAAGACAATTACAGGAATGTGAAACACACTTATAAATCATTTGTGTTGCACGTTTAATCTACAAGGTGCTGTGTAATATAATATTGTACTCTGCAATTACTTTCTTAAAGTTTTGATACAAAGTAGATCAAAATGGCATTGATAAAAGTAACAACGAAGGCAACTTTGAGGCCCAAGAGAATGGGATGGTTTGAGCGCTGATTAATTTATTAGAACGAATAGATGCAATCTTATTAATGCAGAGGAGGAACACAACAAACAGCATTTCAGGTGCCCATTGATTTTAAAGTCAGTAGATGAAAGTGGGTGGAAGTCCATATGCTCCAGGAGCTGCATAGCAATTTGAGGAGTGAGAAGTGAGCTGGATTAATGCTAAAATCACTTATTCAGTTAAGGCAACCAATTGGAACATACTATAATAAAAGGTCACGGGGATGAAATAAAAGTGATTTATTTCTAGTCAATGATTGTAAATGCACACTGAATATTGAAGGCAAAGAAGAAGACAGGTTAAAAGCAGAATAAAAATTTATTTATGTGGAGAACGCTAGCAATATACTAATCGCTTTTTATTAAGAGTGTATGTTAAACACTTCAGTTAAATGTCTGCACTTGACTTACTCTTTCATAAATGAGATGACTTCTGTAAAGGTTTTGGCATTCTATGGACATTCTATGGATGGGGGGTTTTCTAAGTGGTCTGGCTACAAAGTGACATAATTCTAATGTATGGCTAGAAGTGCAGGCTTACATAAAGTTCTATTTTAACGTTCATAGATAGACCGGTGTGTTTATCTTTTATTACTATGGAAGGAAAACTGTGGTGTGATATTACACTTCAGCATGCATTACCATTCTCCCCCTTTTTAAAATGAAAGACATACAATTCATGATGGCATTTATAGCTGTTGTTTTTTTTTAGCTTAAAAGAAAGTAAATGCATTGTCATGCTACACTGTCAGACATCAAAAATACAGAGCACAGCTTTGGTGCGTCATTCCCAGAAAATATAAGAAAGATCCACTAACAGTCCTTTTTTTAAAAAAATTATAATGTTACTTCTCTTTCTTTATATCTCTCTTTTGGGCAGGGTAAGGACTTGTGCAAGCTTTTGAGCTTCACAATAGTTGTCCGCTACCTCAAATCTGCTCTGGCATTCTTTAAATCAGACATTCACTCTGGGTGATAATCTTTAATAAATACAATTATCGGAGAGTGGAGCTGGCATCATAGTGGTTGGATGGGCGATCTTGATCCTCCAAGATCACCGCCGATATCTCAGCTGCTGGTCGGTCCCCACAGACCTAAACCATCCCATAGAGACAGTGACTGACAAGGCCATGTCCTGTTGGTCCCAGGGACATCTCAAAGTCCCTGGTTGATCCAGGCAAAGCCCTTTTTGCCAGTGGCGGAGAGGCAGCCTTCCAAGTGGTCAACTTGTGCAACCTTCTGACAAGCAAAGTCAATGGGGAAGCCAGATTCACTTAACAAGTGTGTTACTAACATAAGAAATGCAGCGATTTGCTTAACAACTGTGGCAAGAAAGATAAAAAATGGAACAAAACTCACTTAACAACTGTCTCACTTAATAACATACATTTTGGACTTAATTTTGCTTGTAAGTTCAGGATTACCTAGAGCAAGCCATAATATTGGGGACATGTGTGACCAATAGATGTTTCTTTTAATCTAATAGTACTTTATATTTTTCATTATACAAGAGGGAAGGGCAGAGCTGGCGTCCCGGCGGTTGGACGGGAGATCTTGATTCTCCAAGATCACCATGGATATCTCAGCTGCTGGTCAGTCCCCATGGACCTAAACCGTCCCGTAGAGATGGTGATTGACAAGGGCATGTCCTGTTGATCCCAGGGAAAACCCTTTTTGACAGCGGCGGAGAGGCAGCCTTCCAAGCTGCTGAAGCTGGGGCAGCTCCGGAACGGAAGAGATTGGAAGAAAGTGTGTCAGCTTGGTGAGATGAACTTTTACTTATTATTTCTTGGAGAGAACACCCTGAGAAAATGAAAGTGGACTAAAAGTGAAGAGTAAATGCTTGACTTAAGATTGATTTTTCTCCCTTTAAAAAAAAGGGGCAGGGGAGATTTTACTTTTTTTTCTTCTTTTAGTTCCTGGTTGTAGATTGAGGAGGGGAAAGTGAAAGTGAAGGAAAGTAAGTAGCACTGCCGCCCAGAGGCTTGGATACATTGTTTCTTTTTCCTTTCACTAGTTAGTGTTACAATCAAGGACTCTGAGCTGTGTATTGGAAAAGATAGAGATGAGCGTGGCAGTTTGTTTATTCAGGTGCTCATCTGTGAACAGATAGCTGGAGTCTGGAGTTGAAGTTGAAAGAAAGAAGATTGAAGTGATCTTGAAAAATTCTGAGCTGATTTATCAAAGAGCCTTGGATACTTGGCGGCAGAGGCTTGTTTTATATTAGAATTACTTTTTACCTTTCACCTCCCTTTCTAATCGCACACACACACACACACACACACACATTAGTGGGGCTTTTTTTTTTCTCTTTAATTGGATTTTGACTTTTTAAACCAGGGACCAGAATGTAAACCTTTTCCTTTTGTTTATTAAAAGGAACATATAGAATATTTCTCTTTCTCTTTTTTCTCTTTCTTATCATTGATTTTTTACTTTTTACATTTACCATTGTAATTAATTGGATGAAGATATACAAGTGCCTGAAGATTTCCTTTTTTCCTTTGGAGTGGCAACTGTTTACCTTTGTCTTTTTTTTCTTTTTTTCTTTTTCCCTCTTTTTTTCTTTTTTTCTCTCTCTCTTTCTTTACAGATAAGCATTATAAGATGAGTAGAAAGACAACAGTCCCAGCTTCTTTGATAACAACCCCCTCACCAAAAGAGAAAGAGAAGGAAGTGACATTACAGATGATTATGCAAGGAATCCAGAAGATTGAGCAAAAAATTGAAAAGACAGATGAGAAAGTGGAAAATATTCAACAGATGATGATAAAATATGAAAGATTTTAAAAAAATGAAGAAGATATACAAAGAGATAAGAAAATTGGAGACATTGATATTTGATTGAACGATGTCGAGAAGGGCAGATGTGAACCATTAGGATGGGAAATAGATAAATCAGATAAACAAGATATGCAACAAGGAATACGCTACCAAGAGAAGTTCACATTAGATTTATTAAGAAGATTATTAAGACACAGATACTCCAGGTGGCAAGAGAGAAAACACTGAAATATAAAGACAAAGAAATTGTGGTGCTGAAACAGATACCAAGAAGAGTAAGAGAGATGAGAAGAGAATATTTATTCTTGACTAAAGAATTATTTAAAAGAGGAGTAAACTACAGATCGTTATTCTACTTAGAATACTTTAGAGGAAAGGAGGAAGAAGAAAGAAAGGAAGAGTCACTAATTGAATTCCAAGAGGAGTGTATAGCAGTAATTGAAAAAGAAAAAAAAAGAAAGTGCAGTAGGCGGTGAACCCAAAGAACAATGAGAATTGAGATCTACTAGAGCAATAAAACCCTCTTATAAAGCTTAACATGGATGAAAAAAAATTGATTTTGGAGGGCTCTCAGGTAGGCGCTGCATTGATGCGGAGGAGCGGATCACCACTCTGAAAGGCTCCAATTTTCACTGTTTGGTGGCTTCCAGAAGTGTGTTGGACCTCAGAGGGGATAGACAGACAAAAGGGGAAGACCTGGAGATCTCGGGGAGGTGCCTCAATCCCAGAGATTACAAGTCAATCCCCCAAAAAACAGCAGCAGAAGAGGGAGATCGTACAGATCAGAACCATAGACATGGCAGCCCAGCAGCTTAAAGAAGGAAGGAAGCAAAGAGTGGAAAAAACAGGAAATTGAGTAGTGGAAAGGTGAACTTAAAGATTTCCAGAATACTGATATATACTACAAAGGAAAATTGAAAATTGAAACTCCAAACCGAACAGTGCAGCGAAGCGGCAGAAATATCGGACGGAGTACTAACTAAAAAAAGGGCAGTAATTTGTGCTGATTTATGGAGTGCTGACTCCTGCAAATTCTAATTTTGCAGTTGCAAACTTATATATATAGCTTCCACCTGCAAGCCACGAGGAGGATCATGGTAATCTCCTCTTGAGTAGACCTCGCTTTTCCCTGATCCTCTCCTCCCTGCGTGATCTAGGATGGATAGGGGATGGGCCTGGGTCCTCCTCTGACTGCTTAGCCGGCCTCTGCCCTTCCCCAGCTTCCTCCACCACCTCTGGACCACACTCCCACTCCCTGTTGGCTGTTCCTTCTCTTCCTCAGAGTCAGTCTCCACCAGGGGCATGACAACATATTACACCAAGATATAGTACACTGAAGGAAGATAATTATGTTAAACTCAAACAGCAGATTGCGACAGATTTGATAAAATGGGAAAAACTGCAACTATCATTGATTGGAAGAATATCTACAATTAAGATGAATATATTGCCTAGAGTTTTATATTTATTCCAGACAATTCCTATTCAACTAGGGAAAGAGTTTTTTAGAGATTTAAATAGAATTGTGTTGAAATACAGTATATTTGGCAGGGTAAAAAAGCAAGAATAAAATTAAAACTGTTACAAGATGCAAGATTAAGAGGAGGGTTTGCCTTGCCCAATTGGGAGCTGTATTACCAGGCATCAAATTTGATGTGGGTAAAGGAATGGATAACACTAAGGAACAGTAGATTATTAACCTTAGAAGGCCATGACTTGCTGCTGGGATGGCATGCCTTTCTCTGGTATAAGGGAACTAAAACGCAGGGGTATTTTAGAAGACATTATATTTGAGAGGCATTGTTTTTGAAATGGGAGAAGATAAAAAGACAATGTTACTTAAAAATTCCAACATGGATATCAACTATTGAAGCTTTTTCTTATCCAATAATATATAAAAAGGAACAAACAGTTAGATATGGTGAGATATTGAATGAAAAGGTTGAACTTAAATTTATGCAAGTGTTGGAAGAACAAGGTGTAAAAATGAATTGGTTTTCATATTTGCAAATACAATCTAGGTTTGATAAAGACTCTAAAGCAGAAGGTATTTATGATAAGTTGACTGATTTTTGATGGGTACTGATGAAAAGGTAATTAAAAATTTTTAAGGACATCTATTAGAATTTAAATTGGAGGAGGAACAAGTTAAAGAAATGATGATTGCTTGGGGGAAAAGTTTTCGATATGGGATTGATTTAGAAAAATGGCAAAAATTGTGGTCTCAAAATTATAAAATGACAATGTCAACTGCATATAAGGAAAATTTGTATAAGATGTTTTACAGGTGGCACCTACTCCGACAAGACTTGCAAGAATGTTTAAGAATACATTGGATTAATTGCTGGAAATGTCATCAGATATCTGGCTCATATTACCATATGTGGTGGACATGCTCATACGCAAAGAAATATTGGGCTAAAATCCACACATGGTTGGAAAAAATGATAAAACAACATATAGACTTTAAACCAGAGATCTTTTTATTGGGAGTCATACCAGACATAAAGAATTGAAATATTTGATTGTGAATGTTTTAACAGCGGCTAGAACTGTATTTGTGAAGAACTGGAAAAATGACAAAATACCTATGTAGGAGGATGTTATTAAAAAAATTATGGACTGTGCTGAAATGAGTAAACTGACATTCGAAATTAAAGAACAAGAAGGCAAGCAATTTTATATGATATGGGATTTGTTTTATCAATGGTTGGATAAAAAGACATGGTAAGGTAACAGAATAGATAATTTTGTTATAGAAGTTTAATAGACTGATACAAAATATAATGTAGACATATACATAACCATTGGATAACAGCATCATATAATACTGATGGAATAAATAGCAGGATAATTAATAATTGATAAATAGATAAGCATATGTTGGTTTGACAATGTGAGATTGATATAAATTGTGAACAATGATTATGAAAGGATCGCACAAAAGATTCTAAACTAACTGACATACTGTATGTACAAAATGGAAGATGGTTTTATGTTTTTTTAATATTGTATGTTTGTCTTAAAATAAAAAAAATATATAAAAATAAATAAATACAATTATCAGTTCAGTTAGGATGAGAGCAGCTTCAGACTTTCAAACTGCTCAGAGAGGTGGATTCCTTGTGATCCCTGTTTTTACATTTCTTTCAAATGGGAGGATGGGTGAAGTTATAGGAAGATTGATAGAAATGGTCAAAGGATTGAAGCAGTTCCCAAGTGAAGAAAAGTTACAATGTTTGAGTTACTGGGTTAGTTTAGAAAAAGAAGTTGTAGGGAGACATGATGTATATATCCCTGGAAAGAAAGATTAATGGCTTACAGAATTATCTTGTCACACACATTTTGATTTAAGTCCAATTTTTTTTTTAAGTCCAATACAGTGAAGAAAAGAAGAGGTGGTCCTTGACTTATGGCAAATTGCTTAGTGATAATTCAAAGTTACAAATACCTCACTGGGAAAAGTTACAACCTGAATTCAAAGTTTTGATGGTTGGCTCCTTAGTAGTCATGTGACCATACTTTAGGTGCTCAAAAAAGTATAGTCTGCATTTATAACTGTGGTCACATGACTGTGTTTTGTGATGATTTTGCTGAAAGTCAGTATTTACTTCTGATTGTTGGCACCAGATCCATAGCAAAGCATTGGTTCATCTAATGGTCGTGATGTTTGATTAAAGACTGCTACAGAAAAGTTCATAAAATAAGGTAAGTCACATGGATGAAGTAGGAGATGAGTAGGCTGAACCTAATGGAGGGGTCAAGCATGTTATCAGTCTTGACTCCCTTCATGTCCACACATGATCTAAGTCCAGCCAACCCTTAATTCCATTGACTATTATCTACGTCCAATTTGCTTTGATCATAGTTCAGATTCTTGTAGTCTTAGCATGCAACAAACCTGGAATTATTTGAATCACCTTGCTACCTGATTTCTTGAGCCTGACAGGTGATCCATTTATCCAAACATGTTTAAATCAGGGCTGGTATGAAGAAACTGAAACAATGAGAACCAGAGAACAAGCACATCTTTTGAAAAATGTAATCTTTATTGCCAATTCCTATCAACTTGCCTCTAAATATTTCCTATATCTCTATATGTACCAGGGGTCTTCAAACTTGACTTGCTCCTTCTCCGGTCATGTTAGCTCAGGAATTCTGGGAGTTGAAGTCCCCAAGTCTTAAACTTGCCAAGTTTGAAGACCCTTGATATATGCTATGGATATCCATGTCTCCGTTTATATATTAAAATCAAGCTTACTTTTAATTAATTGCCTATAATGCCTCTGATATATATTTATATCAGGTCTCAGAATAATGTTTCAAACTTTGAATCTTGTGCCTTTCCTCTGAAAAATACTGCCACATTTCACTGGTTTAATCACACTATAGTGATGACATTTATCTAGGGCAGCTTTGTCCTTTCATCAATGATGACATCTCTCATCATCAAAGCAAACACTACGCTAATGTGAGTAGGTACCATTTTCATGAACTTTGCATTGTGGTGCTGAGTTGTGAGGGTAAAAAGCATTCTGTAACAGCCCAAGGCCAATTGTATTCATGTCATGAATTTTGAAACCTAAGTCCTATTATTCAAATCACCTAAAAAGATCAAGAAAGCTATTTTTATAGTTTTTAAGAATTAAAGGCCAAAAAGCATAAAAGATCTGAAAAGGCAAATTTGTTTTAGGAATGGTGGAATTTGAATACTTCAAAGAACAAGAGGCTAATTTCTCTTTAGCCCGACAGATGCTAAAGTGGAAACTGTAAACAGTATTGACTGATTTAAAATTGTAAACAGTATTGACTAAACTTACATGTAACATATTTTAACATTCAACATTTCCCTTTGCTGAACTGAATCCCTGTGGTAATATTTAGAGCATGTAAATAAAAAATACACCTATGCCATTACATAGGTGCAACAGATACTATATAATGAATTTGGACTAGTACTTTGAAACAATAGCTATTTAATTTAAAAAAAATCAATTGAGCCAAGTATACCCAACTATGAATCTTATAACTATATTTAAAAAGATCTTCTTTCATGCAATTGTGGGCAATCTGTGGCCTTCCTCAACAATTACTGAATTATATGTCATAATAGTTCATATCATTTTTAAGAACTATTAAAAAGAAATTCCTGTTTAAAATAATGAGGCAATGTGGGTTGCACAGAACCTTCATCTCAGGTTTTTGCAAGAGTCAAAGCTGTTGGGAAAGCAAATCCTTCCAGCCATGCTAGAATTAGTAGACCTGATTTAACAGCATATTAAGAAATGCTTAGACTGGAAGGTAGTGACCATTGCCTCAGTACAAGGTCACAAAATATGATGTTACAGCAGTATTGTTGTTGCTATTTTAATTTCTTTGTTTCTTAGTGAAGCAAACCATGAAATGTTCTGATAAAACTTGGACATTGCAAGTACACACAGTAGTGATAATGTCCTACTTTACATGACCTGTTCTTGACTTATCAAATCATAGGTAAATAGGCAAAATGCAAAAAGAACTAATCTCAAAAATATTAAAACATATAAATGAGATTCCTGTATTTCAACCAGAATCAAATTTCATTCTTTTACAAATATCATTACATAATCAGAAGTGACACATACAACTGTCAAAAGTAGATGCTTCATTAACATCTTTCATAAACTGAATTTTCATGTATGCAAAGTGTTCTAAAAATTAAATTTGGTCTGCATTGAAATGTTACAAACTTATTTTAAAAAATACAGTTATTTACTTCGAGTAATTACAAAAAATACTGGTTGACCTTATGCACTTAATTTCCTTGATAAATTAAACATATTTTTTATGTTGTACAAAGTATGCCAGCTTAATTCATTGTCTACCTAGCTAAATATATTCTTATTTGAATTGATTTTTATTTTCCCCAATTCCAATGGAATAATGATTAAAGGAAAAAAGTAACCTACTCTCAAAATACCGTTTATCACTTGAATGAACTGACAATGTTTTTGTATCTGAAATTATTACTGGAAATATTGCTAATAATAATATGCTGCTATTAAAATTTGGATTATGGCATCTAAGGAACTTCATCCCACATATTTAGTTCTTCCTTTTTGAAATAGTTTTGTTCACAATTTAGTAATCTTGAGCATGTTATAAATGCATCCAGAAACTAAAAGGATAAAAAATAAATCAAAAATAGGACAGTAGTGAAAAGAAAACTGCAGGTATATATGATGTAACCTGAAAAGTATCAACATATAGGAGTGATTTATTAAGACGTGTAGCTATGTAGTTTATTTAAGAGAGTTAAGATTGCATCACTGCCTGGAAAAATGGCATTAATATTCCCTTATTCAATGAATTAGTAAGATCTAGAAGTAAGTTTGTTATGGAAGTCCAGGAAGGTAATCAGCAGGATTCTGAGTAAAAGCACATAAGAGTTGATCGATTGTTAGGAAATGCAATAAGATTTTACATTGTACAGAGGATTTGCAGAACAGAAATTTGCTTCCAGCAAGTGTCTGAGAAATATACGTGAAAGATGTGAAATTTTTTTATTGTACATTTATTAATTTATACCAGGGGTGTCAAACTCACGGCATCACATTGTCATCATATAACATATTGTGACTTTTCCCCCTTTCGCTAAAAGATGATGCATCTAGCCCGCAGGTTGCGAGTTTGACACCCTAGATTTAGACAAATTGTGTGACAAGGTATGTTTAATTCTGGGCTTGTATTAAGGAATTTTTGGAGTACATATGCAGTTGAAGGTTGATTGCTGAATATGATAAGAAGAGTACATGATGGAAGTAAAATATGCATTGAATTATGTCATGGATTTTTAATATATTGATGGGTATGTTGAATATATAATGAATTCTTGTGATGACACTAAAAATACATGGATGGCAATATTTACTTATTTATTACATTTATATGCCACTCCTCTCACTGTCAAGCGACTCTGGTGGCTTCCAACAATATAAAATGATAAGAACATTAAAACATTCAACATTAAGAATTAAAACATTAAAATTAACCAAGAATTAGATTAAAAGAGACCAAAGTATAAATGGGGTGAAGGTGGGATCTTCTACTAATCTGCTAAACACTCCAAATGAGACATGCCCATCGGGCCCAATCTGGTTGTTACAGGTGTGAAAGACATGTGAAGTTCCAATTAAATTGATTATTGCTCATTCTTATCCACAAGAATCTACTCAGCTAATAGCCAGCACTATTTGTGACTTTACCCCAAATGTAGAATATCTCTTATATTCCATGTTATTATCAACTTCCCAGAATTTATATGTATAAATCATGCTAATATTTATTAATCCTCACTGAAGCAAAGTATATGCAACACCATCATATTTATACTAGCTTTATAAGGATGTCTCCTTGATGTTCTACCTTTTTAGTCTATTATTCTGGGACATAATTTGCATTTAAATATAGAGAACAACAAAACTTGTTTGCAAACTTTAATAGTGCATGTGAAGAAATGTCTTCTTGAACTTCATAAACAATCTAAAAAGCTTGTTAACTTAACTTGACAAGACCATTTTTCTTTCTGTCTTTTTCTATCTTTGAAACAGGTTACTTTTTTGCCCTAGTATACATGCTTTAAATAAGTACAGTAGATGTCCCTCAAGTTGTTTGTGCAATTATGCAGCTTTAAGTATCTTCATGTGGGCCATAGTAGCAATGATGAGACAATTTTTTTCTCTTTTGCTTAAGATGAGCTTCACATTACTTTATTGTACTTTAACTACAAAACGTTTTAATATACAATAAACTGTGTGAATCATTTTTGTCTTCCTTTATTTCCCCTTCATTTTCCTTCATTTTCCTTTTTTGTTGACAGATTTTTTTCTCATTACAAACATATTTTAAAAATTTTTTAATAGCAACTTTGAAACAATTAGTAAAGCTTACAGAAAGTATCTGCCTTTAAAACTTCAAATCTAACTGCTGTGATTCATTAAGAATGTGTCCTATGTGTTTAAAAATAGGCATAAATATAAAGATGTGATGACTACATGCCAGTTTCTCACCTAATATTTCTGATCCAACAATCCAGCTTCCTAGGTTGATTACGCAGAATATCTGTTTGCCTAGGTGATTCTAAGATTCTTCTAAGGAGAATCATACATTATATTGCTTGCATCTTCCAGTAACGGTAGAGGTATTCTACTCAGCTAATGACTAGCACTATTTCAGCACTGGATAAAGGTTAATGGAATTCAATTGGTGTTGGACTTAATCTGTTTGTGGCTACATAACAATTCTAGGTTGATTCTCCCTTTGACTCTACTCCCAGTTTCTGCCACTCCTTTTCCTATAGTTGGTATATTTTTTTGTATTCTTTTATATGCAGATGATGACATGTGGTTATCTGAGAACCACAATGATATATTCAGCAAATGTTAGCTTACATGACACAGGTAGTCTTTGACTTACAACAGTTAATTTAGTGACCGTTCAAAGTTATAATGGCACTGAAAAAAGTGATGTGTGACTATTTTTCACAGTTAAAACCTTTGACGCATCCCCATGATCATCTGATCAAAATTCAGATGCTTGGCAACTGGTTCATATTTATGATTCTTGAAACTTATTGACATTGTTTCCTAGATTTCAGTCAGAACACACAGAGACAAATACCATAAGCCTAACATCCTTTACTTACAACCAATTACGACCAGAATTGACCCCCAAATTTCTGTTGCTAAATGAAACATTAGTTAATTTTGCCCCATTTTATGACATTTCTTGCCCCAGCTGTTAAGTGAGTCACTGCAGTTGTTAATAACACAGTTGTTAAGTGAATCTGGCTTCCCCCTTGACTTTGCTTGTCAGAAGGTCACAAAAGGAGATAACATGACCCCAGGACACAGCAATGGGAATAAATATGAGACAGTTACCAAGTGTGACCATGGGTATGCTGCAATGGTCATAAGTAGAAAAACAGTCTTTTTTCAGTGCCATTGTAACTTTGAACACTAAATCACTAAAAAAAACCCTGTTGTAAGCTGAGAAGTACTTGTATAAAATTAATCATAATCCTACCCATAGCATAGGAGCTTATTCACTTTGATTATTTCTCACTATCTATCTTTATCTTCTCAAAATTAAAGGTGCAGCCCTTGAGCCCAGGTCATTCTTGATATTGGCCAATAGTATCTAGTCTGATTTCCAGCAGCTGTTGCCCTATCTTTCTCACTATTTCTACCACAGCTTTCCACAATTTCACCTCTGCCTCTCTGTCTCTCTCACTCTCTCTCACACACATACAAAACATATAGATATAAACAAAATAAACCCTTTTATCTATTTCCCCGACTGTTAATCACAGAAACATGCCTTTTTGTTCATAAGAAAAACCCTGTTTGAGTCCCTAGTTATTTCTCCTCTACAGACCTTTAAGTTCATTCTTAAAATACCCTGAAAATGGAAAAGTAGGCTACAACATAGGCTAAAAGAGCTTCTACCAATATTTGTAGGAGCTCTAAGGAGTATTATGCTTTTGCATCTGAATTTTTATTTATTGTTAGGAAGAAAGAAAGCCCTTGTGCAATAAAATGAAGATAAGAATTTGATTAATTTGTATAAATGTCATGGAAATTGCCAAGTAGTAACCTCCTGAGTAGTAAAGCGCAGAGCATTAGGTAGCCTGCCAAACTGCCATGTCAGAATTAATTGCCCATCATAATATCAGCAAGCATAATACAGTCTCAGCCACTATGTATGCATTTATTTCTCAGACTTCTTGTAAGTAGTCTAATGAAAAACCAAGGAATAAAGGAGCTCACTAATTTACATGATTCCTATTTTTGTATGCTGAAAAGCTGTCAACACTGGAACATAATGAAATATCTGAAGACAGGCTCCCAGGTCAAGCCAAACCAAACCAAACCATGATGCTTTTAAACCACATTCTATCATAACACTAAAGCCAAAAATATTTAAAATATACAAGGGGACTTTGCATTTATCTATGTTGGAAATGTGAACAACACTAAGGGACATTTTATTCTGTTTGAGGGATATGTAAAAAATTAGAAAATTTCAGGTTAGGGTTCAAAAATTGGTTCAGAGGAACTTTAACATACAAATTGGGACCAGAGGTTTTTCTTTTGGGATTGATGGACAAATACTTGGAAAAAGTTAGAGACCTTTGTTTTTCTCCATAACTGCAGCAAGATTATTGCGTGCACATAGATGAAATAATTCAGCGTTATCCACATAGAGGAATGGATGGTAAATATGATGGAACTTGTTGAGATGGTTAAATTAAAATTTTTGTTTGGAGAAAACACAACTTTTATGTTCATTACTGACTGGAAACCAATTATGGACTTTTTTTGCACAAAGGAGAAAAATGTTTATGATTTATAATGCTATGACTAGATAAAATAGATTATAAAAAAACCTGTATGTCTTAACCACAGAGTAAGAGTTAATTTATATTGTACTTATAACTGTTATAAAGAAGCTTGGAAGCTACTTCTTTCTATTATGTTTCTTTCTTTTCTGTTTTTTTAATTTTCTTGTTCTTTTATCTCTCTCTCTCTTTTTCTTTCTTATTTTATATTACTTTCATATTAGTTTTTATTTTCCTTTTTTACAATATTAGATAAAATTATATAAAAAGAGTAAATTATATTGTGATTTAAGATTTTCCAGTACTTAGCAGTGCTTCAAATCTGTTCGCTAATAAATGCTTCAGAGTAAACAGGAGTGCAAATGTAATACCAGGCTATAATACTTTAAAGCAACCGCATACTTTGGGGGAATCATTGAAGCTATACAATCCTGGGAATAGTCATGACTGATTTAAGATGCTGAAAGGTTATTTTTCTGTTCCTGTCTGCTTTTTGAAGGCTAAACGTGAAATGCTTCAAAACTCTAATAACAATGTTCACTAGATCTTTATTTTGATAAAACATTTAGCATTAATTAAACAAATCAGCTTGTTGAAAGCCTGCATAGATATCAGCAGTTTTTCATACATTTCTTTATATGGAATTTAGTATTTCAATTTTTATCTTGCTTTTTCACTCCAGAGTCTTCGAGAAGGTAAAAATAAAAATATTTAAACATTTAAAACTATAATTAAGTCATCATTACTCAATTCCGAAAGTTCCACTGAAGTAGGAAAATCTTGACTTCTTTGCTAACAACATAGGAAAGTTGCAACTGTGATGATAATAGATGTATTCTGACTGGATAATAGTGTCTATATGATATCCAATTATATCTTTCTACTGTGCCCTATCCACGAGAGGCTGTTGAATTTCTGTTTGGATGAGGAGGAACTGTTTCTGATTCAGTCCTACCAAGACCGAATGGCTGTGGTGGTTTGGAATAACCAGATCTAGGAATCTTCCATCTTTGACTTTGGATGAGGTAGCAATTTCCCCTTCAAGGTTGGTGTGTAATCTGGGACTGCTTTTGGACTCAATAAACAGGTGGCAGCTGTGTTCAGGAAGGTCTTAGCACTGTTTTATCTGTGTGCCAGGTGCATCCTTTCCTACATTGTGAGGCCTTTCAGACATTCATATCCTGGTACCCTCTACATAGGACTTCACAGCAAGCAATGATGACCATGCCCTAGGGGCTTCCAGGCCATTCAGAATTCTGGTTCTTATCTATAAATCCCTATATATCAGGCAGCCTGCTTGCTTGAAGGGCCACATGTTTCCATTGTATTTAATTTGATCAGACAGGCAAATTTCTAATAAGCAGAGTCACTCATTTGGACTTTGGAAGTATGCATTTTGGTGGTAGCACCAACTTTGTATAATGAGGTTACCTTACATGATCCAAATGATTCCACCTTGCTGATGTTTTAAAGGGACCTGAGAACCTGACTTTCGCATAGTCCTTTGGTGGCATTGACTGAAATCTCTTTTTAACCTAGGTTGCCTTCTTCTGTTTTCCCTTGGTTTGTTTCCCTGCCATATACACCCTTTTTTGTTTTTACAGAATCCAGCTCTTCTAATCACTTATGTCTGCAGTTAGGAAAGCAAAACTTAGTAAAAGTATCCTAACAATCTTTTTTGCCCAAATACTGTCCCAGCTATTTAATCGGGACATTGCTAATCTGCAAAACAACTATGCCTTCAAAGAATGCAGCCTGGCTATTTGAGGGTGGCCTCAAAATGTGGTCAGGTACATGAAGCATATATTTGAATAGATCACACATCTATCTGAAGTGTCAAGTTTTGTGACTCCATTTATGGGAGAAATAACACTGTGGAGCACTGCAGAGAATTGATATTGATTGCATGCCACACTTCCTAAATAATAATATATGTGATGGGAAATACCTATGAGTTTTCTCACATATAAGTACCTGGCATGGTAATTCAGAGCTTTTTGCTGCTTTAGAAAAGGATATGTGTAAAAATGGGAAGGCCAAAGGATTAATTTCCAAGAGAGGCCTTAAGAAGCATTCACAGTGGGCAGTGAAGCACTTAGCATTGAGTTCTCATCATGAGCCTGGATGAACATTGCAGGGGTTCAGACTATGCTTAATGTTAGAGATCATAAGTAGCTATAATAAAGCCATGTGTTTATTAGTATTGTTATTATCAAACAATGTGCAGGATTTTTTCAGACATTTTGGCTTAAATTCATAAGGGGCTCTGAGGTGCAGTTCACAGCAGGCGTGAGGAAGCTTCATGGATTTGTAATTCGTAAGTGGGTGAGCTTAAAGAGAAAACAGCAAGGGATGGAGGTGTTTTGCTGAAGTGGAAACAGGGGAGCAAATTGTGTATAGTCTGAAACAAAGGGCACAATGTTCTGGATAATCTGTGTTGTTTTATTTGCTATGATCAAGGGAGAACAGAGGAGTCAGAAAGTTGTCATTTCTATGAACACAACAACATTGCTGGTGGAGTGGAGAGAGAGCCAAGAAAGGCAAGGAAAATGTTCACCTGATTGCCTTACAGCTGTGTTTCTCAATCCCAACAACTTTAAGATGTGTGGATGTCAACTTCCAGAATTCCCCAGCCAGCCTAGAATAAGGATAGGGATACACCCCACACCCCACCCCCTGGCCATTTTTATTCTGCCCAGATCCCAGTAGAGCTTAGAGATCTGGGTTGCAAAAATCCCAATAATCATCACAAGGGCAGACAACATCCGGTAGCTTTCCCATGGTCAGGATCATAATTACCTGGAGAGAGGAAGTGAAATTTAGACACGGGACAGTTCTGTTTGGTATATAATTTTTTTATGTTTGATTATGAACATCTTTGAGGTATTCTTTTCATTTGTTTTTATAGCTTAAGAGTCTCTGAATGTCACTGTGAACAATATTTATCTACAGATGATAGTAAATGGCAAGAAGACTTAGGTGGTTTATTCCATTTTCCCTGTAGAAAATGTTTGTGCCTACAAGGCTGAGCACTCAGTATCCACTTTCCCTTCAATTTTTATTTGTATTCAATTCTTATATGTATCCATGCATTCATAGCTATGTTTTAACTTATGCCTATTATCTTGAAAGCAATTGACAAAATAAATAAATAAAATAAAATAAATAAATAAATTTCTCAAGGAGTTTAGTTCAAGAAACCTATTTCTTTCATTAGAAGTGCTTTGTGAGGGCCAATAATCTAACAGGGAGTGTTAGATCTGGGAGGATGGTTCAAGAACGGAGGCAAGACTCAGATAGCAACAACAGCTCTTTATTAGTGACTTCAGATCTGAGCAACTAATCCCAGCCACAGCAGCCCCTTATATAGGGCTGGCTGCGGCTAGGCAGCCAATGAAGGCGATTTGAGTTTGCCGCTCTTGGCAGGGCCAATCGCGGCAGCCCATTTACTGGCCAATCACATCAGTCTATGGCAACCAATCACGATCGGCTATCAGCGGGCCAATCAGGTTTGCAGGCTTTCGAGCCTGCTAGTCTGGAACACCCCTCCCCTCTCGGTTCCGTTTAAGGGGTGGAGTAATATAGTCTCGCAGGTAGGCAGGTCTTCGCACCTGTCTACCTGACTTACGCAATTCCAATTGTCCATGTTCAAATTCGGGTTCAGATGGACTGCTTGCTGGATCAAACAGGAACGGTGAACCGGTGCCATGGTCAGGGCTCTCCTCTGGTGCCCCCGGGGTGATAGAGTCCTCAGCTTTGTTGCTACTGCCATGGCTCCCCGGGCTCGCTGAACCTGCCTGGCTGCTGCTTCTTGGAGAAGCGTTCGTCTGTCCAGGCTCAGCTGCAGCTGGTGAGTGTTGCAAAATATGGTGTGGTGATCTCGGTGTTAGCTCAGAATAAACAGGTGTTGGTTCTAATTCTGAGTTCACGGCTTCCCCTCCCCCCCGGTGTCAAAGTTAGGGTCAGGGGTGGAAGTTGTGGTTAGTCTGGAGCGTAGCTGGTCAATATGGCATTTCCATGCTCTGCCATCAGTGGTGAGTAAATGGTAGGAGCGGGGACCCGTAACTTGAGTTACTTGGGCGGGAATCCAGAGGGGATCCCCAGAGAAATTTTTTGCGAATACAAGGTCTCCTACCTTGAAGGCACGGTGCTTGCTGCTGGAACCCAGGGGCTTTTCCGGGGTGTAGGCAGGGTGCAAACGGTCTAGAGGTGATCTGAGTTTCCTGGCCATCAGGAGTTCAGCTGGGCTCTTGTTGGTTGTGCTGTTTGGTGTGATGTGTTGCAGGAGCAGCATTCTAGTGACTTTGTCATGGATGTTACCTTGTTCCATTTTCTGCAGGGTTTTCTTTGTAAACTGAACCATTCGTTCAGCCCTACCATTTGCCGCAGGATGACCGGCAATGTGAGTGTGTGTCGGATGCCCCATTCCGCTAAATAGGCTAAGGCAGTAAATTGGGGCCCATTGTCAGAGACCAGGACATCTGGTAAACCGTGTGTGGCGAAGAGTCTGTTCAGTTTTTTGATGACTGCCTCAGTAGTGGTTGCTTTCATTTTATTTATCTCAATCCAGTTAGAATACGCATCTACAGTTATTAAGAAGGTGTGGCCTCTCGTAGGTCCCGCAAAGTCAATATGAATGCGAGACCAGGGACCCCTGGGTGTTTCCCATTCTGCTGGTGGAGCTTTTGGTGGGACTGAGTGGTTTTCCTGGCATCTGTTACAAGAGGCGACCCAGGTTTCGATTTGTTTGTCCATACCTGGCCACCAGGCGTAACTTCTTGCCAGCGCTTTCATACGCACGATGCCCGGGTGTCCATCGTGTAGCATTTGCAAGACCCTTTTTTGTAATCTAGTTGGTACAACAACCCGGTCTCCCCACAAGATGCACCCTCTTTGTGAAAAAAGTTCTGTTGGTCTGTTTTTAAATGGCTTAAACATTTCTTAGGATTGTAATCTGGCCATCCCCTCTCTACCCAGCCAAGAACTCATGCCAAACAAGAGTCTCTTTTGGTTTCAATGGCGATGTCTTGGGCCGTTAGTGGAGGTGAGGGCACTGTCTCTATTTGCAGTACCGGGAGCGTGGGAGCTGGGTCTTCCTGCGGCTCGGGTAGTGGCGAGTGGCTCAAGGCATCTGCGTGAGGAATAGATTTCCCCGGGCGATACTTTAATTGATAGTCGTAGGCAGTGAGAAATTCCGACCATCACGTCATTCTGGGGGAGAGAATGTGTGGAGTAGGTATGTCGCCCGCCAGAATCCCGAGTAGTGGCTTATGATCCATTATAATAGAAAATGGTCTCCCATTAACATATTCATGAAATCTTTTAATTGCAGAGACAATAGCAAGGGCTTCCTTATCTAAATGGCTATAGTTTCTTTCTGTTTTTGATAGAGTTCTTGAAAAAAATGCAATTGGTGCCTCTGAGCCATTTGGTAGGATGTGGCTCAGGATGGCCCCCACCCCAAATGGTGAGGCATCACAAGTGACAGTCAAAGGTAGTGTCTCGTTATACTGAATTAGTACTGCATTAGTGGTAAGGAGGTCTTTTACTTGCTGGAAGGCGTGTTCCTCCCGACGTTCCCAATTCCAGGATGCCCTTTTATCAAGTAGTCTATGAAAGGGCTCAGCTACAGTCGCCTTCTGGGGTAGGAAGATGTTATAAAAGTTAATAAGTCCCAGGAAGGCTTGGAGGTCAGTTTTGTTTTTGGGTCTTGGGGCATTTTTGATAGCTGCCAATTTCTTTTCTGTGGGGTGGATTCCTTGCTTGTCAAGGAGGTAGCCAAGAAACTCCACCCTTTCTATGCAAAGCTGGCACTTTTCCTTCTTAACCTTGAGGCCAGCATCTTTGAACCTCTGTAGGACTGTTCTGAGGTGTTTCTCTAATTGATTTTTTGTGGGTGCTGCTATTAATACGTCATCAGAATAGGGCACGACCCCCTTTATACCTTGTAATAGTCTCTCTATCAGGCTTTGAAAGATGCCTGGGGCTATGATTACACCAAACTGGAACCTGTTGCATTTGAATGCACCACGATGTGTGACTATAGTTTGGGCTTCTGCAGTCTCGGGATCAACTGGCAGCTGTTGATACGCTTGGGCCAGATCTAATTTTGCAAATATTTTGCCACCCCTAAGTGAATGCAGGAGATGTTGAACAACCAGTACTGGGTAGGCGCTCTGCTGTAGTGCGTGATTGAGGGTGGCCTTGTAGTCACCGCAGATTTTTATGGACCCGTCAGGCTTTATGGGGGTGACAATTGGTGTCTCCCATCGGGCGTGGTCAATGGGTTCTAACACGCCTTATGCAATTAATTTGTCCAGTTGCTCGTCAATTTTGGATTTGAGAGCAAAGGGAACTCGGCGTGGCTTTAGGCGAATGGGTGCAATGTCGGGGCGACGATTAAATGAAATGGGGGACCCCTTGTACTTGCCTAGGCTTTCGTTGAACACTTCTCGGAAGTCGTGGACAAGAGCTGCCTCCCAGTCATCGTCTTCAGTATGATGGATGCCAGCCATTCCAATTCCTAATGGCGCGAACCACTGAAGGCCCAACAGACTTGGCCGGTCTCTGTCTACAATGGTGAGTGGTAGAATTGTATTATGTCCCTTGAAAGAGACCTGGACATGGCGGGTACCTGCGACTGGAATCCGGTTGCCTTGATAGTCTTTTAGTATGAGTCTGACTGCTGAGGTCTTGGCGTCGGATGTTGGGAATTAGCTGCTTGAGTGTTCTCCAGGTTACCAGGGATAGTGATGACCCAGAGTCAACTTCCATGATGCACGGTTTGTTTTCAATGGTGACCTTTACTCGGATTTTTTTAGCGTCAAATGATGAAGCGTGGCCGATGGTGATGGTTTCATGAGCCTCTTCTCGTCTGGGTGTGCCGTTAAACCTTCGGGGTCTGCTGTACTGGTTCTACTGGTTGCTAGGGCAGTCCCTCTGTGTGGTAGAGTTGCCATCATTCCTCTTTGGGCTGCTCCCTCTCCATCTGGGGTTGGAATTTCTCTTGTTTCTGCATACCTTTGCGATGTGCCCTCATTTCTCGCAAAAACGACACATGGCGTCTAAAAATCTGCATTCGGATCGGGGATGGTTTCCCCCGCATCCAGCCCATTGGTAGTTGGATTTACGACCCCGCTGGTCCCATTGCTCACGTTCTGACCGGAGCCTGTGGACTTCTTCTTCCTCGCTGTCTGAGGATGACTCGACATCTTCATGATGGGTGGTCGATGTGTACTTGTCTGAAGGTTTCCCAGCATCGTTGGTGGGTTGGCAGTTGGTTCCGCTGGTTCGACGCATTCGTGCTGCTGAATTACGAGTGGCTTCAGCTGTGGTGGCGTCTGCTATGGCATCTGCAAGCGAGATGTCTCCCTTGGCCATGATCTTGCTCTGGACGGTTGGGTCTCTGAGGCCAAGGACGATGCGGTCTCTCATGGCTTCTTCGAGGTTGGCAAAGCCACATAAACCACCCAGGTTCCTCAGGTCTGCCACAAAATCCCCAACGCTCTCACCTTCACGCTGGTCCCTCTGGTAGAACTCGTGTCTGCAAATGAGAGTTGGCACAGCTGGGGCATAATGGTTGCGCAGGATGGGAGCAAGGGTGTCCCAATCCATGGTTTTAACCTCAGCTGGCTTCGCTAAGGCTTTAGCCATCTTAAAAACAGCTGGCCCACAATGGGTTAGAAAAACGGCTCGTTTCTTGCTGGGCATGGCATCTTTGAGGTTGTTGGACTCCAGGAACATTTGAAATCTGTCCCTATATGAGTCCCAGTCTTCGCTAGCTGGATCGAATGGGGCAGGTGGCCATAGCGCTGCTGGCCATGTTGCCGTCGTTGCGCTCCGTCAGCCACGTGCACCTTCAGCTAGCTCAAATCAATAGACTTCGTTGCCTCCGAATCCCATCCTCGTCGCCAGTGTTAGATCTGGGAGGATGGTTCAAGAACGGAGGCAAGACTCAGATAGCAACAACAGCTCTTTATTAGTGACTTCAGATCTGAGCAACTAATCCCAGCCGCAGCAGCCCCTTATATAGGGCTGGCTGCGGCTAGGCAGCCAATGAAGGCGATTTGAGTTTGCCGCTCTTGGCAGGGCCAATCGCGGCAGCCCGTTTACTGGCCAATCGCATCAGTCTATGGCGACCAATCACGATCGGCTATCAGTGGGCCAATCAGGTTTGCAGGCTTTTGAGCCTGCTAGTACGGAACAGGGAGAGCATCAGTGGTGGGTTTCAAAAAAAATTCCTACCGATTCAGAGATCTTGCTTTGCGCAAGCAAAAAGGGCTCAGAGACTGCCCTGTTTATCAACGATGGTGAGCTGTGCTGTTTTTTAGTTCAGCTGAGGCGTGGCAATCCACTCTGCCACGTGAATCAGCTGAGCTAATAAATGACAGAATATAGAAAATGAGAGGTAAGAAAAAAGGTGATATTGGCCGGTTTTCTGACCCAGTCAAAATTTTCAATATTGGTACACCAGACACAGCTGAATAAAATATCTGGAAAGCATCATGCTTGGTTGGCAGAGTGGTAATAGCCATGATGGCACAGTGATAAGAATGCAGTATTGCATGCTAATTCTGCTGACTGCCGATTGCCGGCAGTTTGGCAGTTTGAATCTCACCGGCTCCGCCTTCCAGCCTTCCAAGATCAGTAAAACGAGGACCCAGATTTCTGCTTATTTCTGTAAAACTGCTATAGAGGTCTTTAAAGCACTGTGAACAGTATGTAAGTCTAGGTGCTATTGTTATTGCTATCATGTAGGAGTTGATATCATCTTACATCAAAAATTTTGATAACTATAAAAAGTTATCAAAGGATAAGGATAAACAATAGCAATAGACTTATATAGTGTTCCACAGTGCTTTACAGAACTCTCTAAGCAGTTTTTGATGTCAGCATATTGCCCCCAACAATCTGGATCCTCATTTTATTGATCTCAGAAAGATGGAAGACTGAGTCAAACCTTAACCAGTCATGATTGAATACCTGGCAGTGGGCAGATATATTCTAACTATGGTTTCCCCTGCATAAGTAATAAATATGCTTCATTAGAGGAATAAATAACCGCAGGAGGATATTATATAAGCTTTCAGAAACTTACATGAGGTGAGCCTCAGTGTAAGTTTATCCAGAAAATTTCTTATAAACTAACTGGATTAAACTGGGGAACATCTTTTACTGTTTCTGATGAAAAGGGACTGCCATCTACCAAAGGAATATGAAATTTCATATTTACATTCTTCTGTTGCCATGGTCTATTTTATTGCCTTGTCTGTAATAAATACTTCCTATCTATATTATATTTTGCCATTCAAGTTATTCGATTAAACTATGCTCAATAAAGACTTTCAGCTTTCATCTCCTCAGTGTGTTCATTCCATTTGAATCCAGGAACCTTCTCCCTACATTTGAACATAGTAGGACACTGTAGAAAACTGGTTTTCCAAGTCCTTCACATTTAACTTGGGAAATATTTAAACTATTATGTGGAGACAATTCTATGGGGAAAAGGAGTCCTCACATAAGCCACTGTTAGAAATGTTAACATTACTAAGGTGAAATTTAAACTGTTTGAAACCCAATGTAGCTGATTTTAGCCAATTCAAGTTGAACTAAAGTATCCCAATTCACTTGGAAAAAATATTTTGCTTCATGTAAGGTATCCATAGCAAACCATAATACGTTTACATTTATTTGATTTGTCAATTGCTTACAAGATACAGGTATAAGAATAAATATAGTTTTGAATACATGAGATAGATATTTATAAGAAAAATAAAAAAACAATAGGACAGGCCTCTTAGGAAGGGGGTGAGATCAATAGTAGACAGTCTAAGGTTAAAGTTTTTGGGGCTTGGGGAAGAAAGCACAGAGTCAGATAGAGTAGACCACTCTGTTGCTGAAGTCATATTTTCTGCAATCAAGTTTGGTGCAATTAACCTTGAATTTGTATCTATTGTATTTTATTTTCTGATTTTTTTCTGCCAATATGTAAGACAGAGTATTTATTTGTTGAGATTTGAAGTTGCCATTTGATTGACCATTCTGATACATAGTCAAGGTCTTTTTAGAGGGTAGTAGTATTGTCTGTGGTGTTGAATAGCTTTACATCATCAGTGAAGAGAACGCAGTTGCTCTTAATATGATCACAGAGGTCATTTATGTAGAGTAAGAAGAGAGTTGGTCCTAGAACACTGCCTTGGGGGACACCACTGTTGACAGGTACAGAATTTGATAGGACACTCCCAATTTTGACCATTTGTTGTCTGTTTGACAGGAATGCTTCTATCCAGTTATGTAGGTGTCCAGAGATACCATAAGATTTTAGTTTTAGTAGTAGTTTGTCGTGTACCACTGAATCAAAGGCTTTACAGAAGTCTATGTAGATTATGTCTATTGCTTTGCCCTGATCGAGTTGTGTAGTCCATATGTTTTTGCAGTGTAAGAGTTGCAGATTACAGGATAGTTTTTTTCTGAAACCAAATTATTTATTAGAGAGTAGGTTGTTTGTCTCTAAGTGGAGGATAATGGATTGGTTAATAATTGATTCCATGACTTTACAGGTGACGCAGCATAAGGAGATTGGTCTGTAATTTTCAACTAGGGTGGGATCTCCCTTTTTTAAGATGGGGATGACCGTGGCTTGTGACCATAGTTTTGGCAAGGAGCTAGTCCTCAAAGATTTTTCAAAGATTATGCTTAGAGGTTCTACTATGGCAGTGGATAGCTTTTTTAAGAAGTAGGCACATATTCCATCCGGTCCAATAGTTAGGGATGGTTTTAAATCGTGTATGGGATGGGTTTGGGTTTGAGTCTGGTGAGGGAGAATGGTGGTGGTGTCATGTGTTGTTTTGGGTACAGTGTTAGTTTTTGTGGCTGGGACTTGTTTGTTGATAAGGCTAGTTTCCAGATGTCTGGTAGGGGGGAGGCATCGTCCCGTTTATTCATGTTATGGAGGTGTTCTCTATTTCGATGGCTTCCCTGATTATTCAGGGAAATAGACACAAACCCATCCCATAGATGAAAGACAACCACTGTCCAGAAACCAGACCATGGCTGCATCACCATCTGCCACACACCCCGACCCCCAAACCAAGCAAATGGACACACACCATGAATACATATCCAGGCCTCAAACTCAGAGCCAAACCAAAACATGGAACATCACATCACAGCCCTCCACTCAGGATATCACATCACAGAACTCAGGAGGTTACACCACAAAACCTCAGGATGTTGCAACACAGCCAGCAACCCAGGAGATTACAGAACAAGACCCAGGATGCCACAACAATAGAACTCAGAAAGTCATCACACAGCCCATGACCCAGGTCATTACAACACAGGAGGCTGTGATAGACACACAGCCAATACCTCAGCCACACATGTTCTTATGAAAAAGCCAGCCAATCTGCAAACATCAACTCCATCAACCAATCAAGAAATGACAACACAGCCAACCTCCCCACCAGTATATATATGGAGATGGCAGTTCCGATCACACTTTGCTCGCAAAAGCATGAAGCCGAAAGCACCAGCCTGAGGATGGCAAATAAATGGGACTTCGCCAAAACATCGCCAAGATGCTCTTAATCTTACACAGGAAAAGACCCAAACACACCTAGACCTACATACCTGTACCTGTGAAAATCTACGAGAATATATATGTATGTATGTATGTATGTATGTATGTATGTATGTATTTGTTTTCTTAAGTTTTCGCGGGTACTTACATGTATGGCATTCAGCTTTGTTCAGGTATTTTCCCACGTCATTGTAGTTGTGCTTTTAAAGTTGTAGCAACGTTTCGGCAGAATCTCATCTGCCATCATCAGGCTTCTGTATAGTGTTCTGTATAATATGTAGGAAAATACCCGAACAAAGCTGAATGCCACCTATATATATAGGTGTGTTTGGGTCTTTTCCCATGTAAGATTAAGAGCATCTTGGTGACATTTTGGCGAAGTCCCACTCGCCATCCTCAGGCTGGTGATTTTGGCTTCGTGCCAGTGCAAGCAGTGTGTGATCAGAGCTGCCGTCTGTCTATAAATACTGGTGGTGGGGGCTGGTGTGCTGGGCTGATTGGGTGTGCTGCTGCCTCTTGATTGGTTTATTTAAAATAAAATAAAAAATAGTAGATATGTGTATAATATTTTAAAGTTCTTTAATAGTATTATATAAGACAAAGACCATAATGGCAGAATAGAAAATATACTTAGAAGGTTCGGAAAAGGGAAAGGAAAAACAAAACCCTTCCCATTGAGAAATTATTGAGAGACTGTTAAGCTAAAGAAATATTTAACACAATGAAAAAAAAAATGCAGTGAGAAGACAAGGTGTTACATATGCATACATAAGAGAACACAGCAGTCTTTGCCATTATGTCCTTTCAGGGGTGGGATGGACCTTGAGTCTTTTAGTTTGTTGTTTACAAAACTGTAGAAAGCATGGGTGGAATTTGTGCGTAGAAGGTTTTCCTCTTGTTTAATGTGATAATTAGTGCATTCAGTTTTAATCTGGTGGCATAGATTTTTCTAATCTATGGATTTCACAATCGGATTGGTAAATATGATAGTCTCTTACTGAGGGAATGGAGTCAGGGAAAGACGTGTTGAGCCATGTTTCACAGACAAATATGATGTCGAATTTAGCCATATTTAGTAAGAGGAGAAATTCAGGTATTTTATTTACAAGGCTTCTTGCATTGATTAGCTTGCATTTAAGGCCGGTTATAGTTTGAATTGAGGTAGTTGGGGGCGGGCGTGCCTAGTCTTGGGTGATGGTGGATTGGTTGAAGAAAGTTTGAATGCTGAGTTGTGGGTTGTGTGACTTTCTTTTGATACAGTCTTCATGGTAATCAATGCACAGGTCCTTCTCTCTATTGTCTTGACAATTTTTGAGTTCTGTGCATAGTATACAGGAGTGGGCACGTTGCTGTAAGGTTAAGTCAGGATGAGATCGGAGGTTTTTATGGTTGGTGTTGTTTTGGGGGAATGAATTTATAGTATAAATGAATTTACGTTTGCTTAATTCATTTTTGCAAATGACTCTGCAGAAGTGTGGGGCCACAGAGCCATCTCTGTTTTTGAGCTCTTGGCCAATGCGAGAAATGTCAAGTATTTCATCAGGTGAGATGGTTGATGCTTGATAGTCACTGATGAGGTTGTGGACAATTGTGATATCATCATTGTTATTGATGTCCTCTAGACCAAATAAGATGGCGTTAGGATGCTTTCGTTCACGCTCGACAGCTTCTCTGACAAGGATTGGGATATCATTATTTGTTGGATTTATGTTTTTTTATGACGAAATGGTATGTGGACAAGATGTTATCCTTAAATTTACTTGTAACTGACAACTGATGTTAGTATGCAAGTTGCAGTATTTGCATGATGAAGTAGTAACATACTCTTCATTTGTCCCACTATCACTGCAGAACCCTCGACTTTCATGACTAACTCTTGTCACTATTACTGATTTGAAAGAATTATTTCTCTTCCCAAAAGATGCATTAAGAATGCAGAACCACTATTCCTCTTTTTAGAATAAATTACATCAAAGTATTTAGAAAATTGGGTAAAGAAAAGATTTATACTTATCCTTCTGAGTTTCCAACTTTTGCTAATATAATGCAGTCAGCAAGCTTGTGTTTTACAGAATTTTTATAGCTACTTTGCCCTTAAAATACCAGTGATTTTTCCACTTGGCTTTACAGCAGCCAATTTCACCTAGAAAACGTTTCTCTATTCAAAATAGTATCTCACAGTAATAAAAATAAATTATATGTCATCTTTTAACATTTTTGTGTCTGCCTATTATACATGCTTTCAATGTCAGTCTGACAAGCTAGCCATGTCATTCTAATCAGTTTGTGAACATACTTTACAGAGAAGAATAAAACAGATTTTAAGAGCTACACTAAAATTTTGAATCAAGGCAATCAACAGAAAAAGAAATATACATCCTAATGGTTTCCTATGTTTACCTGCTGGATTTTATTTATTTATATTTAATTATCAAATTTAGATACCACCCTTTTCATTCTGGGTGGCTTGCAGGTAAAAATCACAAAACCATATAAAAATACAATACATACAAAGTTCAGTAAAATGGGAGGCGAGTAAAAAGCAAAATAAGCTAAAAATTAAAATATTGCAGGAGCGCCTTCAGGACTGCATGCCCCTAGGATTAGAAGCCTTTCTTCAACTTCCATGGGAAGTGGCAGACCCAGGTCTGCACACTCTATCTCTAGGGAAAGGATGTTGCACAGGTGGGGGGGGCAACAACACAGAAGGGTTTCTTCCGGGACTCAACCTGTCAAAATTCTTTAACTGATAGGGTCTATAATATACTTTCCCTGGCTTACATGGTGAGTGCCCCTGTCAATGTGATGTGGGCAAGACAGTGTCTCAGATAATCTGTAGAGCTTTAAAGATAGTAACCAACACCTTGAATTGGACCTGGAAGCAAACCAGCATCTAACACAGCTCATGCACCAAAGGTGTTACATGCACCATCCCAGGGCTGCCAAAAATTGCTCATGTGGCCACAATTCTGCACCATTTTGTTAACCACGGAATTTCCATCTACCATTGATCTGAACTGTGCATTATCAATATCATTCATATATAACAATAAAGCACTGTGGTTCTTTTAGCACAGTGCAATGTGTAGACCCCACCATTTTGGTACAGATTGCCATTATAAATTGTTTATGGTTTAATGTTATATATCACGCAGCATCATGTTGCTGTGATATGACATATCGTGACATTTTTTTTCCTTCATGGAGCTGGGGTGGGCATGGCCTGCATGTGATGCCTCCAGCCCACGGGCTGTCAGTTTGACACTCTTCTTATATATGGATCAATTATGTTTTGTTTTTAAATGAATCATGACTAAAGCAATGACATAACATGCGTTAATGATCCAGCCACTGACTGACTTATCCATTGAGGTTCTCAAGTTCTAAATTTCTTGCAGTTAATGTCCCATCCTACTGTATGGAACGAGTCAATATTATAAAATCAAAACTAACTGGCTTGGCATAATCGTTTGGATGCATCATTCCAACAACATAGTGTTAGGTGGCATGAGACAGAGAAAAGGAAGCTTGGATTTTTAGATATGCATGAACATTTAGCAAGCACATGCCCTTCATATGTTTGACAATCCTTTCCCCCTCCAAAATATTAAATAATGGTCAAATTGCAATTATTTCTTACCTTGATGTTGGCACAAGCTGGTAAATCATTATTAGTAGGTATTTCATTGTTGGAATTATCAGACTCATAAGTCTTTGATCTGTATGCTGTTGTAGTTAAAGCTGTCGTGGTTTGGACAGGTAGGAATGGTTGCCACACATTCACATCTGTACCATTGCCAAAAGCCTGAATTGCACTTTCTGTAGAAAAAAAAATGCACAGCAATTTCTTAAATAAGCAAATAGCAGAGTTTTGCTTTTTCCATTCCCCCCCCTAACATATTACATATTAAAACAAACAGAAATAGTTCTAAAAAACAAAACTAATAAAAGAAAAACTCTTTGGGATGAACAAGAATGAAAGAATTACCATTCATTCTTTCTGAATCAAATTATGGAGAAGTTGATTGTCATGCCTGCCTCTTTGTAAACTGACCTGTTTACAACTACTGTATACATGGTAAATATCCCAAAGGTTCTTTTTCAAGATACAATGGGGCTTTCTCGTTTTTCTTTGAAGACATTTCGCTTCTTATCCAAGAAGATTCTTCAGCTCTGACTGGATGTTTGGGAATGGTCTGCATGGTGTGGAAGTGTGAATGGATTTCCAGAAAAGATTGCAGACTATAGGAACCATTTCAGATTAAGATGAAGACAACATACACACATCCCCAAGAGCCTGTGCCCATGTTTAACACAGGGCAGAAAACATCCCGCAGAAGGCTCCATACACAGTTGCACTACTCAGATGACCTAGAGGACACAGATAAACCTCCAAGTGGCCTCAACAACTCTTTAAAAGAATGCAGATGACCAGTTGTCTGCAAGGAGTATAAATCCTTCCATTCCCCACCATCCAGTCAGAGCTGAAGAAGCTTCTTGGATGGGAAGCGAAATGTCTTAAAGAAAAACAAGAAAGTCCAGTTATGCCTTGAAAAAGCACCTTTGAGACAACCATGACCCAGATGACTGAGAATCTCCATAGACATTTAGCGAAGTGGTAAGTGATAATTGTGTTCAACTGTTTATTTATTAACAATAGTATTACTGGGACAAGATTACGGGATAGAAAATCCCACTTAGCAAAATAAGCAGGGAAACTCTAAAAGCAATTTAGCACATATATAACATATATCATCTATATAACATATATCATATAATAACAATAGCATTTAGATGTATATATCACTTCACAGTGCTTTACGACAATCTGTAAGGGTTTAGAGAGTCAGCATATTGCTTCCAAAAATTTGGGTCCTCATTTTACAAACCTTGGAAGGATGAAAGTTTGAGTCCATCAATATAAAGGATGGAAGGCTGAGTCAACCATCTTAATAAAGAGAATAAAAGTACCTAATGCTATTAACTCTAAGATATAAACAAGTTCATACTAATACAGATTATAAATGCAAGTTTCAGAAGCTGCAAATCTATAGTGAGTAATAGTACCATAAAAAAATATTCCAGGTATTTTACAAGAAAACAAACTCACCAATTCAATGATGTACTGTATTTTCATAAGTTAATACATTACGGACAAATTTGCTGATTTATTTATAGGAAATTCATTAAATTAATTAATTGATTGGTTATTTTTCTTTTTCTTCCTTTCAAGTCTTCAAGCAAAATGTGCATAATTAGGTGGAAATATATGCTCACCCACAATACTGAACGTGTAAAACTTGAAAGGTGTAGTTTTTCATGGGATTAAATACTGCAATTATGGCAAAAATAAATTGGTATTTCTTTAAAAAAATAAATACAAATGAATAGAAAAATAGATTTTAATCATGTCTTTGGGGACTCAGCATGGATTTGGAGACTTCTTATATCAAACTCATTGTATAAGAAAT
Source organism: Pseudonaja textilis (assembly GCF_900518735.1). The sequence continues at coordinate 7,882,498 of NW_020769333.1, forward strand.
CAAAACAATTTCACTGGAGACCTGAGTATGGTAGCTATTAACGCATTTCTTCATAAATATCTAATGTTTGTTATAAATCATTTTACTTTTGCTTACCTTGAAAAGATCACCTTCATTTTAACTTTAAAAAATTATAATAATTGTAGAAAATATACTTCAGATACAGACAGTTAATGAGAAGATGAAGCCAGGAAAAATTTAAAAGTTTTTATACTTTGCATGTCTTAGAGAAAATTAAAAGATGATAACAGTAGGTTTTCAGATAGTTAACCTGAACAAATAAACTAGCATGGCATTACTCAAATATCATTGAGCAAATTCTAGGGGCTTTATCCTTATGCATGTTTAAATATCCTTCTATTTAAAATGCAATTACATCGTTTTAGCATGGCGAGAAGTGTTATCTTTTGGGAAGTAAAACATATTTGAAAGAAAGTTTAAATTAGAAAATAAAGGAAGGAGTAAAACACCAGTATACAGATAACTATTGTATTTATATGAAGGGGTGAAAAATTCTGAATTTAATAACCTTTTCCAAATGAAAAGTAGGCTAAAAAAACATAAGCACAAAAGAAAAATCCTGTATGAAACCACCTAAGGTTACTAACTTCAGTTGAAATAATTCCTAGTAGTTCCACCCTCCCCCAAAATGTGTGGATATGACAAACTTGTATGTATGCATGTATGTACATAGATACATACATACATACATACAGTCATACATACATACATAGATGTTTGGAAGGAGGAACTGCTAGGATTTCATTCAGTTGATTAAAAAATAACATACATACATACATACATATATGTATATGTATATATGTATGTATATGTATGTTTCTGTGTTTGTGTGTCCTTTTTAATCAACTGACTGAATTTCCAATACTTAAGAATTGGGTTCTTTCTATGATCAACACATGTTCTATCAGAATATACTAACATTCTGTTTCATTTATAAATTTTAAATTAAGGATTCAGAAAAAAAGTTCAGTTTAAGAGGCAAAAAGTCCTTCTCAAACAAGGCTAATCTTCAGGGTGATCTTCAGAACATGCTACTTTCACATGCTATTTGCACTGTTTTTTTGCACAGTGCAAATTTTGCACATTCTCACAATGCTATTTGCAAACATTTGCATCTTCACCCATTCATTTGTTTTCAAAGTGTCTTCTATCCTCAGAATATACGATGACATACTTCTCTTAAGGCACAGGAATTTATTTGGAAAGAAAAAAAACCCTTCACTTCCTCCCAGACTAGTAACATGTCAGTGAGGACATTAAGTTAGAATTAATATTTTGAGTCTTCAGTTTCAGTGTGCAGAGAATGATTCACTTTGGTAAGCATAGTACCTAGACACTTGAACTTATACTATCTCTACTCAGATTCTGAACTAGTTGCCTGTACACCTATGATAATTCTGAATGTGTTCTTTGGCCCATGTTTACATTAAAATGTCCCAAGGCAGCTTTAATCAATAGGAAGAAAGTGGCAGATGGCCTAATTGAATGAACCTTTCTGATAAAGAAGAGTAAATCCTTTGGAGCAGGGGATCCAACCTGGGCAACTTTAAGACTTGTGGATTTCAACTCCCAGAGTTCCTCAGCTGGCTTTGGAGCAAGGATTTATGCATCAAAAATGCATATCTGTCTTTGGTTATTGATTTCCAATTAAAAATCCCAAACTATCTCAAATATACAAAGAAACTGAATAATTTTTAAATTCAATACATTCTTTTCACATACTAACCAAGCCATATTTTGGGATCTCTCTCATATTTTGCACTATTCATAGTTCAATCTATTTGGGTGGTTTTCTGTTACGTGAACCAGACTAATATGATCTTTCAACTATTATTTCAAAAAAAATGTGGCTCCATTTTATGTACGAACAAAGCATTATGCATATTAAAGATAATTGTATCTTTTATTTAAAAAAAAGGTTTACAAAAGTCATTCCATTAACAAAAAAAGGTAATGGAACATTATTCCCCTTCAGTGAAATGCTATTAAAGCAGGGACACCTTTAATTTCTTCCTAAGAAAAAGTCTCTGCCAGGTTAGATATAATTTTTCCTCACACTGTCCTTGCTTTATCTTCATTAACGTTTTTATTCTAAAAGCAAAAGAATAGAAAAGAAGTATTTCTTTTCAAAATTACGCAAAGGCAATTGAGTTTCAAGATATTAAAGCAATTAAGAATGTTCAATGGGAACTGAAGCTTCTCAAAATCTACATACTTTTTTTAATTAGAGAAATAGATATTTAACCAAATTTAGATGGAAATTTCCTAAACCATGTTTTTCTAGCACTCAATTAGCTTTTTACATTTGATTAAGATCTCAAATGCACAATTCAAGGCCATGGCTCCTGGGTAGCAAATTTAAGATCATGGGGATTCTTCACTCTGGCCTAGGTACAAAGAAACCTTGTAATGTGTAAAATGTTGACAGATCATCACCACTGTCAAATAATTTCTTTCATGGTAAAAAATAGAAGAAGTATCTTACTTTCCATCTGTATTCTGCTGTTCTTATGTGCCTAAAATGATTAAGTCTGAAACAATTAAAGGCAACTCCCTTTGGGTAGTCCATACTAATTACCCACAATTATATTTCCAGTGAGTCTAAAATGTTTAAGAAATATAATGTGAATTCTTGTCTGCTATTCATGTTTCTTTTGTTTGTTGTCTGTTTCTGTTTTTCTTCCCTGCTTTTCCTTGCCATTTATCCTATTTCCCCATGCGGTGTGAACTTGCTTTGGTCAGATATAGGGGCTATCTATGACTGTGCTGGGTGAAAGCTTAAGCAGAAATTACCCACAGTAATTTTCCAATACAAAACTGGCATCATGATTAGTTTAAACTATAATTTGATGAAACAATACAGGATCAAGTAGTATTGTTTGTAATATATCAAATACAAACAATGGTTTCTGATCCTGCTTTGTTTCCTAAACCTGATTAAAAACAAATGCTAAATTTTGATGCTTTAAATTATGGTATGCTGAACAGGCCACAATGGTTTTCTAGCTGATAACTACAAGACAAAGAAATGGAATTATAGAGCAGACCAAAATAGAAACAAGCACCCAAATGTCAGGTGTAAAAAAATCAGGACCGTATGTTAAGTTGTGGTCAAGAAGATTTATTGCTCAAGTCTATACACAAGAATTTAATCAATTAATGTTCAAAGCTAAATTGAAAGCAAATAAGGGTTAACAGGAGTTAGACCATTTGTGGGAACATAACGACTCTAGGTTGATGACTCACTTATCTTTGCCCCCTGCTCTGCTTGTTTTTCCTACACTAAAGCAAATTTTATGTTAGCATTATGTGTGGCTTTATGCAAGATACCAAATAAAAGCTGATTGGAAATAGCAACCAAACATTCAAATGGAATAGCTATGCCAGAGGAGAAGACCTGAATGCATAAGCCTGAGATAAGGTGCTGATTTCAACTATAATGAAAATATTTTACTATTGTACATAAAGAGATATGGGTCTGGCACAAAAGATCAGAACTACTTGTGAAATTTCAGTGAAATTAATTTATTGCTCATCTCTATGCACAGAAATCTATTCAACTAATTGGCACTATTTTGGCTCTAAGTAAGGGTTAATGGGATTCGAGGGGGGGGGGTTGGACTTGGCTATGTAGAGATATGAGACTGATTCTTCTCTTGACTTCACCTCAAGGTTCTGCTGCTCCTTCTCCTGCAATAGGATATTGTGGAGCCTAATAATGTTATACTTAAAAGGAAAACAAATGTCAAACATATCACATATCATGTTGTGGAGGATTTAGATTATTTTTTGAATCTTTAGAGAGTATTTGTCCCCTTGGAATCACAGGTGGTATTTAAATGGTTTGCACCGGTTTAGACGACCTGGTAGCAGTGATTCAGTATGGGTCGCCGAACTGGTGGCGACTCCTGGCTGGCCACCCCCCTGACCCAATCACCCGGTTGCTCACTTGCTCTGGTGACTCTCCTAGCTTTTCCTACTATGTGGTGACCGCGGTGTAGCTTGGGCAGATGTCCTGTGGCTGCTGAACATGCATGTGCAGTGTCCCGGGAACATCTGCCTACCTCCCGCCCTCTCAGAGCACGCTCTCTTCCTTCTCCCAGCAGACGTTTCTCTCCCAATGCAGCCTGGTCCGGTCAGCCAGTAGGTGACCACATGTCCAGCCTTTCTCAGTGCAAGAAGCCTCCCTCAACTGGCTGGCTGCTGTCCTCCTTCTCTGCCTGTTTGTTTTGTATGCCAAGGAGGAGGAGAGTAGCCAGGTTGGAGGTTGGGGAAGGCTTCTTGCGCTGCGAAAGAGACAGCTGGAGACTGAAAAAGAGTTGCCTCCAGCAGCTCTTTTTCAGCTCAAGAAGCCTCCCCCAACCAGCCAGCTGCTCTCCTCCTCCTCAGCCATACAGAACAAACAGGCAGAGAAGTAGAGGAGAGCAACCTTTCAGGAGGTTTCACTGAGAAGGGGGCAGCTGGAGGCGACTCTTTTTCGGTCTCCAGCCACCTCTTTTGGAATGCTGCACCACTCCGCTCAAACTTGCTTGGCCAAGTCCCTCTAGTGCAATGGGCTCAATGGAGTGGACCTGCATGGCCGGCACCTAGAATATGGCTGCGGTGGTGCATTGGAGAAGTGGAGCAAAGCCAGAATTTGGTAATTTTTGCTGCAAAAAGCCTATAGCTGCCACGTCTTTTTTTTTTTTGTGTGTGTGTGGCTGGAGTCCAGCCACATGGAAAAAAACACGTGGCGGCTGCAGGCATCTCATGACAAGGGTTATATAGTATATATAGTAGATAATGTAACTTTTTGTGTGCCTATACATACACTATACTATGTAATATGTATGTACACATATGGCATATATACATAGGATTAAATAGTGTAATTTGGATGTTCAGTAGTAGTAAATAGAGAGGGAAATTCTATCTCTTTGAGGCCAGGCAAGGCACCCCTTGACGTGAGTGACGTCAACTTGGCCACATCCACCCATTCACTTGACCAACAAGCACACACACCCAGTCATATGACCACTAAGCCACGCCCACCAAATAAACCACGCCCACAGAACCAGTAGTAAAAAACTTTGAATCCCACCATTGCTTGGAATAATGACCCTGAGAAAATAATCTTTGCATCTTTGTTATGTAAACAGATCTCATATTTGTAATTTCCGCAGACATGACTCTATATCATTTTATAACACATAAAGTTACATTTTATAACACATAACACATGTTATAAAGGTAACATAAAGGTACTCACTAAGGCATGAATTATCCTGGAAGAAATTCAGAAACTTCAGACATTCTTCTATATCATTGCCACTGCTGCTGCAATCACACCACGGTGCAACACTGAGATTATTATAATTTAAATAATTTGGTGTCATAACTGTGCCTATTGAAAAAAATCAAAAGCAATATTTATGTGACCATTTTTAATTAGCCAATTCTTACTGTATAAATACAAAAGACTACTCAAAGATATACACAAAATATTTAAATACAAGTTCTATAAATGTTGTTACTATACACAATCCTCACCCCCAAATATTATATATAACATCAAAAAAAATGGAGTATTTAAAATTTCTATAAAATCAGTATTACGAGATAAGATAAAACAATCTTAGATAATAATTCATACATGATAATAGTAGCATAAAGAGACATCCTATAAGGTACTGGAAAAACAGTTGTTCAGGGATACTGTAATGCAAATACAGTATAACTATATAAACAAATTTAACATGGTATCAAAAGATATGAACAAAATAAAATATTCTAAGAAAGACATTCTATTTCAATAAGTTCATGAAATATTGATGTTGGGCTATGGAAATCCAGTAATGAGAACTGTCTATATCCGTGATGGCGAACCTATGGCACACGTGCCACAGGTGACACGCAGAGCCATTTGTGTGGGCACACAAGCCCCAGGCAAACTTACCTCACTGCGCATGCGTGTGGCTCCCAGCTGATTTTCGGGCCTTTTTTGGCCTGCCAGAGGCTTGAGGGAAGCCTCTGCAGGCTTTGCAGTTCAAAAAATAGGCCATTTCATCACTTCCTTTATTTCTTAAAATACCCGAAGTGATGAAACGGGCCCATTTTTCAGCCTGCAAAAGCTTCCCTGAAGCCTCTGGCAGGCCAAAAAAAACCCAAATGGGCCGAAAATTAGCTGGGCGGCACAGTGCAGATAAGGGGGTGTGGGGAATTGCACCTGCATGTGCAGGGGGATGTGGGGGGGGCGGTGCACGCATTGCCTTCTGGGTGCTGACACACAAGCACATGTGCACAAGCAATTTTTGGCACAGGAGGTTAGCCATCACTGGTTTATATGATCTTAATAATCTAATTATTTTTCTTAATTGTATATCCTATCTATTACTAACATTTATTGTTCAAGACAATGAAGAAAAGTAGAAAAATAAATGAATATTATAATGACAGAAGTAGCATAAGTTTATAATGTAAATATAAGCAAGCTTTTGGTCATATTCAGTTCAAAACTTTGGAGGTGTTATTTTGTGTGTGTCTGTGTGTGATTGTGTGTATATGTATATGTGGTAAATATGGCTTGATTGATTATGAAGGACACTATGAGTCCAGACTAACTGCTTTAATGCATCAGTGAAGTATATCTGAATTTTTCAGATAGGCTATTCTTTATATATTAAAGTACTATTTTAAGTATAGAATGACAACTCAAAAAGACTTATCATTTAGTACTAATGTAGTAATAATGTAATGGAAAGCATTATTCAGTTTCATTTATTTTGTGGTCTTGAAGAATAACCAATAGGGCTGGGTAATCTTAAATAAAAATTATAGTATCACAAAAAGTACCCTGTGAATCTAAAATATTGATGATTACTAACAAAAGTGCTTGTTTTTACTCTATAGGGAAAAAGTGTACTTTAATTGCACCTTTAAAAGTACAGAATAATTAACCCAGAATATCATATGGACATATTGGAATATTTCAAAAATTTTGAGCAACAGCAAAGCAGCTTTCTCCAACATTATGCAGTCCAGATGTGATAGATTGTAATATCCAGCTGTTGGCCGTTGCCTTGGAATTCTGGGGATTATAGTCTAAAAAAGAAATAACTTTCTTCAGAAGAGTTTAGCTACAGATATGTTATTCATGACACATATTAATATTTGAAAAAAGTAGCAGGAATAATAATAATCATGCAGTAATAGTAGTTAAATACTCAGATTAAAAATATAATGTGAAACTGGAAAACAGGAAAAATCTGTGTTTCACAACATTTTCTGAGTTCTTGAAAAAGCAAATATATATTTCAGGGCAAAATTACTGAAACCTATTGGCAATATGTTCACTATTGTAACAGGCATAATTTAATTCACTAGGTCTCTGGCTATGATTGTGTAAAAGAACTGAGTCACAATGAAATTAATAGTTGCCATAGTAGGAATGGGAATTAGGCGTATATACAATAGGGCATACCCACCAATTTCATGTCTTGAATTGCTGTTAGACTCTTTTGAATAAGATGGCAAACCTACTTTCTGGATCCATTTGTTAATTCTGACAAACAACTCTAGTGATCATAACTACCTACTGTCTACAGAAGCTTAGCAAACTTAAGTAACAGACCTCTGAATTAATGAATTGCAGATGGAAGAATGCAGACAAACAAACAAATATTACAAGTCCTATTAATCAAAGCTTGATGAAAGATAAATAGGAAGGATAAATTGAATGACCCTGATGTCACAAGCAATACCGCAATCAGGAATAAAGAGGCTAATAAAATTATCCCATTCAATGAGTGCAACAATAACAGCTAGATTTTGTATCTAGGGCACAATTTATATCATCAGAAATAAAGATATTCCAAATGAAAACACAAAATGAAGTTGATAAATACAAGAAAAGTGAGCTAGTATGGGAAATACTTCTAAGGGCAGATTCTTCACATGGGAGATGCAAAGGGGTATTAAATAAATCAGGTTAAACCATTAATGTAAAAATAATCTCTCCCTCTCTCTCTCTCCCCTCCCTCTCTCTCTCTGTGTATTTAAAATCATATCCCTAAAAAGAAGAATTTGGAAGAGTTTCCAAGTATTTAAGCATCTGGTCTAGCTCTCCACTTTGATTTTATATCCATGTGGCATATAGCAAACAGGATGTATCAAACCATTCATTGTTGAACAAAATACAGAGTAGAATATCTACTTAATCTGCACTTGGTTTGATCAAACTGATGTTTATGATTGTGGCAGGTAATTCAGATAACCAATTTTGTAGATCACAGTATAACCCAGAACAAAGAATTAAGTGTTCATATACATATAGTAAAGTCCTACACTTAGGCAAGAAAAACCAAAAGTATCCAGTATAGACTGGATGAAACCAGGCTCAATTGCAGTAACTGTGAGAGGGATCTTGGAGTCTTAGTGGCAACCAGCTAAATATGAACCAGCAGTGTGCAGCAGCTGCCAAAAAAGCTAATGCAATCCTAAACTGCATTAACAGAGGGATACAACTGAGATCAAGTGAGGTACTAATATCATTCTATAAACCCTTAGTAAGACTATACCTAGAGTACTGCATCCAGCTTTGGTCACCACATTATAAAAAAGATGTTGAGACTCTAGAAAAAGTACAGAGAAGAGCAACCAGGATGATTAGGGGACTGAAGACTAAAACATATGAAAAATGGTTACAGGAACTGGGCATGGCTAATCTAGTGAAGAGAAGGACAAGGGGAGACATGATAACAGCCTTCCAATATTTGAGGAGCTGCCACAGAGAGGAAGGGGTCAAGCTATTTTCCAAAACGCATATAGGCCAGACAAGGAATAATGGATGGAAACTGAACAAGGAGAGATTTAACCTGGAAATAAGGAGAAACTTTCTGACAGTGAGAACAATCAACCAATGGAACAGCTTGCCCTCAGAAGTTGTGAGACCGCCATCACTTGAGACTTTCAAGAAGAGATTGGACTGCCATTTGTCAGAAAGGGTGAATGGTCTCCCCCTTGGGTGGCAGGTTGGACTAAATAACCTATAAGGTCCCTTCCAACTCTGATTATGTTATCTGTTACATACAGGGGGCAGTGAATATTTTACTAAATATGTGACACACTACTTTCATCTGTTATTTCCTTGGTTTTTTAATATAGTTTTTAATAAAAAATTAATAAACCATTAATAGTGATAGTGATTTTGCATACTTATTTATTGTTTTTAGCTTTGTTGCCACCCAGAGTCACGTTTAGTGAGATGGGCAGTTACATAAATTAGATAAATAAATGAAATAAATAAAAGATAGGTGAAGACTTCCTGCTCTTCCTCCTCCTTCTCATTATGCAAATTATTTGCAAGAGATGATTCACATCATATGAAAACATACAGAAAGCACTTCCTTTCAAATTGTTGAAGAATCTATGTTTTTTTTCCAGAGTCTCCTTATAAAAATGACTCTGGCTGAAGTTTTCTTAATTATTCAAAGGGAGACACATTATACTCAATCCCACACTAAGAGCATTATATGGTTACAGTACTATATACTATTATTATATGTGACAAGGCCTGGGAGTCAGAAAGTGTGGCTGAGCCTGTACATTGGTCATGTTGATTTGAGATGAATGAGCTTGTTTTTTACCCCAGCTGCTCTCTCTTTGCATATTGTTTTCCTGTTTTTATATTTTATTTTAAGATTGTTATCCCACCCAGGGTCATGAAATTTGGGGTGGGCAATCCAGTAAATAAACAACTCTATGTGTAATCCAGTTGACATATACATTTACCCACAAGGGCTAATAAGCAGGAATGTGTTACAGTTTGTTGATGTGTGGAAGGATAAGGATTCAAAGAAAAAGCTTCTGTTTAATCTGGAATTTGTAGCAGTATTTCCCAAAATAAATAACATTATTTTTTCTCATTAGGTTCTAATGTGGCCAAGTAATAATAAGTTGGGCAGACCATTGAATTGTGGGACCACGTTCTTTTTTTCCTAGAGCCTAATAGATTTATCGTCTGGAGCCAATATAGTTGCTTAAACATACATCATATGTTTAGTTTCAGTTTGAAAGGTGATGGTGACTGGCTTCTATCACCTATTCTTTGGTGACAAGGAACAAAGTTATTTAGTCACATGGTTTTCAGAGAAAGACATATTTTGGCATCACATCAGTCCAGAACTCTTTTCCTGAGGAAAGAAGAGGCATGGTCCCTTCTGATTTAGAAGAATCTTAAGGAATGTTTTATTGTGGTTAATTTGTGGAAGATCTCTATTTGCCATTTAGCATTTATATGACTATATATTTTACATGGCTTTGTTTTGTTAACAGTCATTAATCTAACTGGGATACTGACTGATAAACTAAAGGGTACAGTACTGAAGATCAGTGGTAGGATTCAACTTTTTTACTACCGGTTCTGTGGGCGTGGCTTGGTGGGCGTGGCAGGGGCAGGATACTGTAAAATCTCCAGTCAGAAGTGGTATTTGCTGATTCTCCGAACTACTCAAAATTTCCGCTACCGGTTCTCCAGAACTGGTCAGAACCTGCTGAATACCACCTCTGCTGAAGATAAAAGGAAATACAAGCAAATTGTGGTGATTTTGGCATGAATAACTACTAATATTTGAGCTGGAATACATCATATTAAATTTCATAGCACAATAATCGTATTCCATAATATGTTTTTTCGAATGTGTACTCTCAGTAAATATTTTGAAATGACGTCTTTTAAAAAAGAACAACCTTATGGGCAAAACGTATCTATTGATCTATTCTATCAATGGTTAGACAATAAAATATAGTAATGAAATTTGTAGATTCTTAGAAAATAATAAATATATAAAGATGTATTCTTTTCTTATTATATCTACAAAATGATTTTAGGATAGATTTGGGGTGATAATATGAACCGTCATAAAACAAATTAAGTAAAATATGATTATTTCGTAAAACATGAATGAATAAAAGTATAGTCAAATGATTGGTTAATAATTATATTAATGTATTCAATATTTGATTGAAAATATGAGAGTATATACAATGTAATTGTAATTGAATACTACGAAATGGAAGCACAAAACAATTTGTAAACCAACCGGCACACTGTATGTATATATATGGAAGATGGCTTGATGTTTTTATGTTTTGTTTGTCTATGTTTGTCTTAAAAACCAATAAAAATTAAAAAAAAGAATCATATGTCCACTTATATTGCTTCCTCAGGACCCTTTCTACTGAACTTGAGACCGAATGATGTTTTTGCAGTGATCTTTCTAACATTTGTGCAATACCTTAGCCTATGGAAACATGAAAGTACACTTCTGGCTTTGTTCTCTCTTTCTTTCTTTTCCTAATTCTTAATTTCTCTTAGTTATAATTTTTCTTGTTTAAAATTTAATAAATTGACTACAGAAAATAAAAAAGGATAACACATGAACGTGCCTCTCTGCAAGCACTATAATTATTGTAACGCTAAATGGAAGAATAATTTCAATAAAACTTCCAAGAAAAGTTATCATATCTGGGACTACTTTCCAGAAGTTGTTGAGCTAACCTATTTCCTACCAGTAGCTAGCATTTATACATCACTTGATTGAATGATGTCTAAGATGCCTAGTTCTTTGTACAAAAGTCTATTTATCTATAGCTAATTAAGCCATCTGTTTGCATTTGCCTCCATAAAAATCATTTATGAGATTCTTCAAAGTTATCATAAAGTCCTCCTAAATTACTACTTTGGTCTAAGAAGAAGACACACACATTTAATGGTATGACAGCATTTCTTTGATAGCTACTGGTTCTGGAGAAAAAAAAATCGGAAAAAGACATATTGTTTGGTTGGGAAAACAGAAATGTCATTATCTTGAGCATATTTAAATACTTTCAGTGTCTACTTAAATTTCATGCTTCTGTCTTCTGAAATATCAGTTATTCTAAAGTTTTCACTGTGTTTCCTCTGGTCCTGCTATCTGCCTGTTCTTCTGAACAAGTATATTTTGTTTTACTTATGTTTTTCTCAGATCACATCTGATCAAAAGACTTCTATATGAATCTGATTTGCTGTTTTCTCACCTTCCAGAAGCAACAAGAAATGTTTCATGATAGTGCAAATTCTGAACTTGAGACAAATCAAATACCTAGCCTTTATGTTATTTGCTCACCATATTTCATTCATTCACATACGTTTATACATACATACATACATACATACATACATACATACATACATACATACACACATTTCAAATATATATATATGAAACATGATTTCTTATCAAACCAAAGGTCTTGTTTTAAAACACTGAAGCTGTGGTGGTGTTATAGAACTAAACATTATGTAAGAAATGAAACTTAAAAGACTTTTTTGCTTTGTTGGAAATGACAAATATGCCAAACTGTTCAATACACAAAATAATAAGGTCAATAATGATTTTTACATCAAAGAATCTGTTTTACAAGCAGAAAGATAGAGAACCAAGTGACAGACTTGTAATTTATTACTCATCCCATTTATTTATCTTTACTCAAAAAGTAGAAATAATTGTAATAATTATACACAAATTGGAGGAAATTCAAAACCTTGATATAAAAAATTATTTCCAACCCCGATTCTCTTAGTTTGAGCATGAGAACTAGAGAATATGATAACTATTGTATCAGCCAAATATAAATACAGGCATTCCCATGAGTGGAAATACCAATTGTCCTGGATTTTTTGCTGACAAAGTAATATATAATTGCTTTCAGCCAGCCTCTCACATCAGATGGCAGGAAATTGTCTCTGCACAATTAAATGTTCTGAGGGCCTATATAAAACTAATATCACTCAAAAAAGAGCGCATTTTACTGTGCACTGCCATTGTAATGCTGAAAGACTCCTTTTCATATAACACAACCAATGTTGGAAGAAGAACACCATTGTTGTTGTTGTTGACCCATTACACTGTGAGCTTCTGATGGATGGTGAAACTCCTAAAATGAAAGGAAGTCACACCAAGAGTATTGGCAAGCTATGCTGATGAGAAGTGTTCTGTTAGGATATTTAAATTTAGTAGCTGGAGCTGTAGGGTTGTTCAGTGAGCCAAAATACACAACTATAGTTGATTGGATGGTGATTGCTGGCTCCTGCATGAACCATCTGCTCAGTGATTGGTTGCTGTGGGCATGTGGGAGGAGTTTCCATTTTGTCTTGCCTTTTTCTTCTATATGTCCTGTATGCTCTGCGATTTACTGCATGATGCTCCTGTTTGCCTGACTATATTGTTTGAAGTATATAAATGTAAAATATATTTATTTATTTATATAAAACTACAAGATCTCTGACTTCATTAGAACACCCATTACGCAATTTCATGACATGTTCATTAGAGCAGTCTTCCTAAATATAAATCCCTTGCAAAGTATGGACTTCAGGTCTCAGGATTTTTAGTGAGTATGGCAAGGATCAGAATTATAGGAATTATCGTCTATGCCTCTGGATGTCATCCAGTTTGGATTGTTGCAGCAATCTTAGTCACCAGTTCAGGACACAAGACCACCAAGGGTTGGAGAAACAGGTTTATTTGTGCAAAGGTTCAGAGCATTAACATGTCAAATTCTGAACCCTGAGTTATGCCCAGGGTGTCACTTTTATACGTTTAGCATCCTAATATCGCCTGAGGCGTTACTGTTATCCAGCTTTGACACAGCAAAACAAAACAGAAAAGGAGATTACATAATTGGTTATCTTCCTCTATCACCATACATGGGTATTATCTTACACCATCTGTTGCTTCTGGTAATCATCTCTTGTAATATTATAGAAAATATCGAGTGTATAGGTCATGTTGTGTGTAACATTTAACAAGTTCCTTGTACTATCCTGAGGCTCATGACATATTGAGTAATATAGCTTCTGCTTAAGTTTTGAGTAACAAATGTTGTGCAAAAAGTCTTAATATGTTTGTTGGTACAAATATCAATAATTTTAGGGTATGTTTTCTTCCTTCCTCAGGAGAAGACGGTTCCACAATGCAATGGGGTATTCTATGACCTTGACAGGAAGATAACATTAGCTCTGTTTTTTGAACAACACTATGCTACAGAAGAAAATGGTAATGTTAGTCTTATATTTTATAAAACAATTCATCCAATTTTTCAAAGAAGATCTAGTTATGTGATATTCCCTTTTTGGATTCTGTGAATGAGTTGAAGTAGTCACTTCCAAAGTAACGACAATATACCCTTAATTAATGTTGGATAAAAAATAATTCCCTGAAAGTAGTGTATCGATGATGTAGTGTCTTTCTTTCTATAGAATCTTTTCCAATCCCATGGCATCCTTTTTCCTACCTGTGTTCATTTCAATCTTAGCTTCTTTATGTATGAGATTATAATTTGGTGAAATAAGTTGATTTTCATTTTAAAAATAGTCATGTATATCCAACTCTTTTGTGGAGTCTTCATGTTTATCCATGTATTTTGTTTTTTCTCATTATTCTTTTCTGCTGTTGATATCAAATAAAAAACATATTTTAAATATTAAAGAAAATGATCCTTCCCCAAAATAAGCCTTACCAATAAGTCCTGAGTAAGCAAGGAGGCAGTCAGCATAGTTTTCTTTCAGGCAGCTACTAACGGACAGTGATTCAGGCTGGCAGTTTGTGAAAAAGTCTGCAAGACGAGATCTGCAATGTGGTAGAAAAAAGAAAGAACAAATAAAAAACATATATTTTTTTAAAAAACTATCAAACTTCCAGGAGATCTTACCTTTCTATCAATATTTAATTCTTTTAATGCATGTAGACATTCAAAGTGTTAAGAGGGTCTCTTAAAAAGGAAATGCTCAGCATTTATCTTAATGATGCACAGCAAAAAAAGTTTAAAAGTATAATAGGCAAATACTCCCCTCAACCCACACAAATGGTGCTTTGAAAACGTAAGTTTTTATACTTAGCTTTCTTCCTCCTGAAAATAGAGAACAGTAAATCTATCAACAACATGTTCACAGTAAGTTTTTTCTATCAGCGTTTGAAGTCCATCAGAAGAAAACCCACGTCTGTTCAACCATATGAGCTAATTTTTATGTATGTATGCATTTATTTGTATTCTACCTTTATTACTTTTGCAAATAGTTCAAGGCAGTGAGCATATCCAGCATAGCTTTCACCTCCCATTTTCCTCCCAACAATCACCCTATGAAGTAGATTGGAATGAGAGAGAGAAAGAGAGAAAGTGACTGTTTCAAAGTCACTCAGCTGGCTTTTATGGGTGAGGCAGGCCTTGAATTCCCAGTATCCCCTTTTCAAGCCTGATGCCTTAGCCCAAGGGTATCAAACTCGTGACCTGCAGCCTGGATGCATCACACGCTGCCCATGTCCACTCCCAGTTTAGCAAAGAGGAAAAAAGTCACGATACATCACGTGACAACATGATGCCATGAGTTTGACATCCCTGCCTTAGCCACTAGACAAAATTGGTTCTCTAGATACAAACTGGCAATGAATGTTGACAATTACATAGTTAACTTTTTTAAATTAATAGCTGCTATAAATGTGTAACATTTTCATGTGACACTTAAACACTTCTGAAATACTTTTACATACAAAAAAGGTGTAGAGTGGAAAAAACATAGGTGGACTGGGATTCACTAAAATAATGAGATTATAAAGAAGCTATCGATAGAACATGAATTTACTATGGTAATGCTTAAGAGAAGCACTAGCTCACAAATCCTGCAACTCCTGCTGTGATAATAATTAAAGAAAATACCTTCAATCTCCGTTAAAGAGTAATCCCTAAGTATGTACAGGCGGTGTCAAGTTTACTGAGGATTAAATTTGGCATCATAATCCTTAAATGATTACTTACATTATTAGAAGAAAATTTAACCAAACTTTATGGAATCGATAGGAGGATCTTTAATTAACATGCTATATTTTGTCATAAAGTGTTTTTTATTGTTTAAAACAATTACAAGTACCATTCTATTTTCTGAATCATCTCAAAATGGAGAGTAAACATCAATCTAAAACAAAAACAAAACCAGGAGCAGAAGACATAAAAATATGCAAGCAAAACTCCAGTAATATTGCAATGGGTGACTGTTACTAAAGAGTTAAATTATTTTTCCTGACTACAAAAAGAATAGATGAATGGGAGTTCACTTTGGAAAGACTGTTGGATTAGGGAATAAGCGGCAAGATTAGCTCTAGGGTTTCCTCCTAACCATTTTTTAAAGAAAAATGCAGCAATAATAGCATGTCATATAAAAGCAGAGGCTTTCAAATTTCTATTTTATTAAACCTGTTCAGTTTTATCATCAAGCATCTATTTGCCAATATACATTTTATATTTAAAGATACCTTTTACAGATGGCTAACTTGCTCAGCAAATAAATTCTAGAGAATTTCCTGACCAGAAAAGGGACTAAAGTCAAAGGGGAAGGGGCGGAAGCAACTTTCAAATTGGAAATCATGGAAATATATTTCTAATGTAAATAAACCTTGGAGAAAATACAAAATCTGAGAAAAAAGATATGTTTGTAACTTCTCAGATTTTAGGAACCCAATATTTCTCCAAATTCCACAGAGAAATTTAAAATGTCTGTGGCCCTCATTTTGAAAATAAGCAATACTGATTATATTTTTGTATACACTTCAGTATTTATGGAAATGTGCAAGCCAAATAATTGAGACCTTTACCTCTCTTTTTATTTGAAATAGTTGGGAAAAAAAACACTGATGTTTGGAAATGATCTGAAGCAATTACCACTATAGTCTTTTTAATCATCATTTAATTGAACTATGAAAAATTCAGTACATGTGTCAGGATTCCAGCGATCGCCCTAATTAAATCATGAGCCTCAAGCCAAACTTCAAAAAACTTCAAAGGATTTATTAGGAGTGACATACTGGCATGACCTGTATGAAGCTGACTCTGACAACATACTAGATATTTACAAAGGATCAAGGGCTCTGTGTTCAGCACATTATAACCTAGTTTGTTCTTTTCTTTTTGACTCTGTTGACTCAGATCTTGTTCAGGTAATTCAACTGAATACAGAAAGGTGTTGAACTTACAACAGTTATAAGTATAATTGTAAACAAGAAAAAATGCAGAAAAAATATATTCTAGGTCAAGGTAGAGAAAGAGATGATTTTCCAAATGTTGCTGAATCACAATTGTCATTATGACTGATACCCATCTTTATGGTCACACATTTTTCTTCCTATAAAGGAAACGGAGAGAGATTTCTGGGTATCGGCATGAATGGGAAAAACCTTCTGAAAGTCAGAAGGAATCTGTCTGGAAAGTGACTGTTTAAATGAGGATTGGAGTCAACATTAGATTTTGATGAGCAGAAAGACAAGAAGCGGTTGTATGATCTTGGTTTGACCCTCCATATAAGAGTTTTACGCTTGCAAGATTTTACCTTGTGAGATAATACTATGCAGAGTTGTGAGGGGTTATATATCTGTGAAGAGATAGGAGGATTGGAATGAAAAGAAATATAAAAATTCTTTAACAGAATGGTGAAAATAAAATACTGTATGACAAAGTACATGCAAAACCAGAAAGAAAGAAAGAAAGAAAGAAAGAAAGAAAGAAAGAAAGAAAGAGGCTATCAGGGTTCTTCTGGGAGTCAAAAGATCTGTCACATTTTACTGATATTGTATGTCAGTAAATGCTAGTAGGAAGTAGCCATCCACAGCAGAATCATATGGCTGATTTTCTCACCATTCCAAAAATCTTGCTAAAGAGTGTTATTTCTGCATTGTCATTCCCAAGTAAAGGAACTTTCTGGTCCTCAATGCTAGAGAAAATTATTTAAGTACTGAAGTAAATGAACAGACAGACCACTGTGTGTATAATGGGAGCTAAAGGAAAAGCAATCAGAGGCTTATCATCCATTATTTAAAAAGCTAACAACTCCTATTAGTAAGTGATCTAAAATCCTAACAGTTGTTTGTCATTACAAGCTAGCTTCATAATCCATGAATAACCAATTTAATTCAAGCAATATAAAGTAAGATTGATTGCAATTTATTAAGACAAACAGAATATACTATTAAAAGGTCAATGATGAAGACATTTTGGCCTATTTCCTAATTTACCTCCAAATTTTCAAAAGTTTCCTGTAACTCCACCCCCCAATCCAACTGATGTGTGTAAACCTTTCAGCCCAATAGTTCTTCATATATAGCCATGATGGTGAACCTATGGCACGTGTGCCACAAGTGGCACGCAGAGCCATTTGTGCTGGTATGGGAGCCACAGGCAAACTTACCTCACTATGCATGCCTGTGCCTCACAGCTGATTTTGTGGGGGTTGGTTTAAGGCCTTTTTGAGCCTCCCAGAGGCTTGGAAAAAGCCTCTGCAAAGCTTCTCAGGCCAAATTATAGGCTGTTTCATCACTTCCTGTAATACTGAAAAAGGTCTCAAACCAGCCAAAAAACAGCTGTGAAGCACAGTGCAGGTAAGGAGTGGGGGTGGGGATTGCATGTGCATGCACAGGGAGCATGGGGAGGGGTGGCGTGCATTGCATTCTGGGTACTGGCAGGTGAATATGGGCATGCTGGCACACTTGCAATTTTTGCCACAGGAGCCCAAAAAGGTCAGCCACCACTGATATATAGAATTTATCTTCTTTATGAGAGGCAAGAGAAGCAGGCATTTTTTCTTGAATTAAATTTTATATTATATCTTTACCATATAGAAGTTTTAGTAATAATACAGAGATAAAAGATTTCTTCTTTTGAATTATAAGAGATGCTTGTAATTGACTTCTATATTTCTCATTTTGTATTCAACTACATAAATAACAAAGCTGTCACATCCATCCTTGGGCTGACTACAATAAATAACGAAATCAATTCTGGCATCCAGGCTCCACTTATCAAAAGAACTTTTACATAAGGGAACAATTTATCAAAACCAAAAAGAAAGAAGAGTAAAGTGTGAAGACAGACAATTTCAAACTTTGAGCATAAACTTAGTTAATAAAAATGATAATAGTAAAATATGCTGTACAGTTGTTGTACATATGCTGTACTCTGAAGGATCTTTTCATCATCGTGTTAACTAAATAACTCTCAATATCAAAACATCACTAACAATCTTTAGAAACCCTGCTTTCATATTTCATATTTCATTATTTATTATACTGGATTTCTCATTAATTGGCAATAATCAAGTTTTTATTTCAATACTCAGTGATCTGCTTTTCTGATGACAAAGAATGACCAGACAAGCTAGAGAATTATGGAGAGATGGCTGACCAAAAAACCTTATCATAATTGATACCACAACTATAAAGAAATCTCAGAATTATCATCAGAAGAAATTTTTGCATATTCTAGGAATGAACTAGAAATGTAAAAACATATTTCAAAAACAGCTGGCACAAATGGCTTTTTGAAAATTCTCCAACCAGTTCATGGCCTGAGAAATAGGAAGTTTCCTCAGAAGTCTGCCAAGGAACAGAAATTATCCAACAAGTTTTGAGGGGCTTGTTCCTTAAGCAGCCACAGCAGCATTGCTATGGAAGAAGTGGTACTATTACCAAATAAGCCTACTGGAAGGTATTCTCCAATAATCTCATTGATTAAAAAATGGAAAACAGAAACAGCTACCTAATTATTCTGAACAGGCCCTAAAAATCTTTGTCTCTTTCACATACTCTTAAATCACAGCTTTCCAAATAATAGCAATGCTGCAGAGCAATGACCTGATGCTAAGTGTTCTATCACCAGAACAAAGTAGACTCGAGACCGGAGTTATAGCAGCTGCTCATGGCTCGCAACCAATGGCGTTTATTTAAAACCCCTTTTAGTTCATGGACGAGGCGTTCCATCAGGCTTTGGAAAACGCCGGGGGCCATGCTGACACCAAATTGCAATCTGTTGCATTTAAAAGCCCCCCTATGTGTTATAATAGTTTGTGCCTCTGCCATCTCGGAATCAACCAGCAATTGTTGATATGCCTGTGCGAGATCGAGCTTTGCAAAAACTTTTCCTCCCCCCAACGAGTGCAATGGGTGCTGGACTACTGCAATGGGGTATGCGCTCTGCTGTAATGCGTGGTTCAGGGTGGCCTTATAGTCACCACAGATGCGCACAGACCCATCTGGTTTCACGGGAGTCACAATCGGGGTTTCCCATCTTGCATGGTCGATTGGCTCTAGCACCCCTTGTGCAATGAGTTTGTTCAGCTGCTCATCGATTTTTGGCTTTAAGGGGACGTGCCTGGCTTTTAGCCGGATGGGTGCTATGTTCGGGTTTAGGCTAAATGAGATAGGGGTCCCACGATACTTGCCTCGCACCCCTTCGAATGCGTCTTGGAACTCCTCCATCAGATCTTTTTCCCAGTCTGTCTCGGTGATGCTGTTGATTCCTGTCACTTCAATTCCCAGAGGTGCGAACCATTCTAAACCAAGCAGGTTGGGGCGGTCTCAGTCAACGATGGTCAATGGAAGAATTTCAGCGTGTTTCTTGAATTTTACTTTGAAATGTCCCAATCCAACTACCGGAATCTTGTTTCCTTGATAGTCTTTTAACATCAGGCTTGCTCTTTGAGTTCTTTTCGTCGTATGTCTGTTTTTTTATTGTGTTCCATGATACCATTGACAGATATGAGCCAGAGTCTACTTCCATTTTGCATGGCTCTCCTTCTATCTTGACATTTATTCAAAACTTCTTAGCATCAGTTGCTCTGGCATTCCCAATAATAATCGTCTGATGTGTTTCTTCCTTCTTGTTGAGTCGCTGACTTCTATTTTCCCGACTCCAACGACTTCCGGTTGGCTTCTCCTTAGTTCTGGGGGGGGGGGAAGTACTGCCTTGTCTTTTTGGACTATAGCTCTTTTTGTTTCAGCAGACCCTTGCAATATGCTCCTGTTTTTCGCAGTGTCTGCAGATGGTGTCCAGAAAACGGCACTCAGAACGCGGGTGATTCCCTCCGCATCCGGCACACTGAAATTCAGGTTTTCTCCCTCTTCTTTCTCGCCAGTTCCATTCTGACTGGTGTCTGTTTACCTCTTCGTCTTCTTCCTCAGAGTTGGTTGATGACACAATGTCTTCATGGTGGGTGGTTGCGGTAGTGTGTTTCTGGGTACCTTCCGCTTTCTTTTCTCTGCTCTGGCTTGGGCTATTGGCCGTATTCATTTGCTTCATTTTCACCACAGATTTTTTTGCTGCCTCTGCTACGGTTGCTTCAGCGATGGCTTCATTTACGGTAATGTTGGGTCGATTAAGCAGTTTGCTCTGCAGGGTAGCGTCTCTCAATCCGAGGACTATGTGATCCCTCATGGCTTCATCCATGTTGAAGAATTCGCATGCTCCTCCAATGTCCCTTAGTGCTGCTACGAAGTTCCCAATACTCTCGCCTTCTCGTTGACCCCATTTATAAAATTCGTGTCTTTGAATGAGGTTTGACACAACTGGTGTGTAATGGGCTCTCAGCATCTGATTCAGGTCCAGCCATGCCATTTGTTTGACATCATTCGGTTTCGCCAATGCCTTCGCCATCTTAAAGATGGTCGGACTGCGATGTGTCAGGAATACAGCTCTCTTCCTCTGGTCAGTGATTCCTTTCCAGGAACATGAGGAACCTGTTGATATATGCTTCCCAGTCTTCTTCAGCTGGGTTGAACAGTGTGGGTGGCGAGTTGTTGCCGGCCATCTTGTTGATTTTTCGGCTTCCGTTGCCACGTGCTTACAGTCTTTTTTCCTTCGATCCCAGCTTCATCGCCAGTGTTCTATCGCCAGAACAAAGTAGACTCAAGACTGGAGTTAAGTTCAGCTCTTTATTTAACTGTCAGTAACTTCAACTAATGTCGAGCTGTGGCAGCCCCTTTTATAGTGGCTGCTCGCGGCTCGCAACCAATGGCATTTATTTAAAACTCCCACCATTTAGGCTGCCAATCAGAACTGTTATCTACCAATCGCTAGGCGGCAGTATCTGTCCAATAGGAATGCAGTATTACAAGTATGCAAAACAAGTATACAACACTAAGTTTAAAGGCTAGGGTTCTTTTTAAGAGTATCTTACTATGAGTTACCATGAAGAAAAATATTATGAATGCTAGATGAGTCCATGAGGGGCTGGCTGAGCTCTGAGGAGCATCAGCAAAGTTAGATTATTTGCTGCAAATATTGTGATCCTTGTGCCCTGCATCTAAAATCTTAATTTTTGCTTTATACTGATTTATGAACATTGCTTTACCCTGGCCATTCTTTCCATTCTCTCCCCCTTGGATTCAGTCATACTTTTAACTGTTGAGTTTTGTACTGATATGAATTATCCTTTTGCCTAGTTACTTAGTGAAAAGTGACATATGCTCTTGACCTTATCCACTCATCTCTCTCCCATCTTTTCCCAGAGAGTCTTTAGAAAAATGCAGTTAACACTGTACTGATTATTATTTCTCCACAATTCTTTCTTCCCCTGAAATAGAAGTAATCAAACTGAATGAGAACTAGTAGGAAAAATGCATTAGAATCTCTTTCTAGTTACTTTCTGCCTCTAATACATACTAAACAACTACATTGCTGTGTACCACAAAGAAAAAAATGTTTATGTGAAGCCCTGAGCTGATTTAGTAGAGCATGAAGAAATCTGATTCAGATTCAGCAAGTCAGTTATTGTTACTGTTCTGATTTCTGCCCATATATTTTTTAATTCAAATATTTTTGGCAGGAGAGATTGTACTTGAAAAGACGATAAAATGAAACATATTTTAAGAAGGAGAAATGTTACAATTTTGTTGATTCTGATATAACCAGAATGAGTATGTATTTGCAATGCAATCATTTGAATATTTATTCAGAAATAACTGGATTCAATTCCCAATTTCTGCCAATTCCCCAGAAAATGAGACCAGGATTGTAGTTTTGCATTTGTACAACCAATCTATGAGGCCTAATCTATACTTTTTCAACTGTAAGTACCAGCAGTTACTTTTGACAAAGACAACCTACAGTAGGAAATATTTTCGCACTGATTTCACAAGTTCAAATATTTTGATTTTAAACATGGATTTGTTATCAATACAATTTGTGGGAAAAAGTGGTATTGGAGAACAAAAAAAATGCAAACAGACTTATTACAATAATCTAGTAAAGGTAAAGGTTCCCCTCGCATATACTTGCTAGTCATTTCTGGCTCTTGGTGGCGGTGCTCAACTCAGTTATAAAGCCAAAGAGCCAGCGCTGTCCGAAGATGTCTCTGTGGTCAAGTGACTGGCATGACTAAATGCTGAAGGTGCATGGAATGCTGTTACCTTCCCACCAAAGTGGTCCTATTTTTCTACTTGCATTTTTACATGCTTTCGAACTGCAAGGTTGGCAGAAGTGGGACAAGTAAAGGGAGCTCACTCAGTTACGTGGCGCTAGGGATTTGAACTGCAGACCTTTCTGATTGACAAGCTCAGACTCTTAATCACAAAGCCACCACATCCCTTTTTCATTTTCTAGTACCACCTTCTAAAATGAAAAATGCTTTGGAAAAAGCATTCTGGAACATTTGGGAGAATATACATTTGGAAGAGTCTTTTTGAATTATTGAAGCAAGTATATCTTCTGTACACATACAAATTTTTAGAAACAACTCCCATTTCTGCACACAACAAGTTCAGCTTCTTTACTGCTATGGCTGCTTTGATAATTCATTAGAGGTATGAAAGAAAACCATAAAGAGCTATGTATACATGTGAAACCCCTCTTTCAAAGAATTTACATAGCTCTTTATGGTTTTCTTTCATTTCAATTTTTAATTTAATTTATTTTTATGTTTATATATTTTATTTTAACATGTTTGACAGAAGGAAACAACAACAAAAAAGCCAACACAAAATACAATACTGCCAAATGAAAACAGACAAAAACAGTGAAGGGGAAAAGTAGTTATATATGTCTAATGAAATATTCAGCAGATTTATAAATCTAAATAAGTGCAAAATATGATAAAAGCTCTGCCCCCAAAACATATTAAGTCATGTTTTGATAATAGATAAAACCATCTTTTTCAAAAATAAATAAATCACAAACAAATAAGTCTTAAATCCGAACCCTAATATTAAGAATACTACTTTTCCAGCTTCTCAGAATACTAAGTTATTAGCTTCATGATGTAAATATTTATGAAGCAAAAAGGCCAATCAATGTTGATTTAGTACTAGAATGCTTGAAACAATTGAAACAGGTTATGTGGCTTCTTAAGATGAAGAGTGGTGAAGGGTGATGTTCCTTTCTATGCTTTTGAAACTCAAGAATGATATAATCAGCATCTGAACAGCTCTCTCCTTAGTCACTGCCAAGTCTTGCTAATGAAGTCAAAGTTATTTTACTTTTGTTATCCCACCTGTTGCACAATTGGCTTTCTGATTTGGCTTTTTGTATTTTTAATCTATTTCATCCATCTTATATTGTTTTGTAACTCCCCACTGGATTAAAAGCAGGACAGAATGCCATAAATAATAAAGCTTGCTTTTCTCCCAATGATATCACCAATTGACTTTCAGTGTGTTCTTCATATTAAGGTGTTACATAAATGTTAAACAGCAACAGAACATTTCTTCTCCACCACATTAAGCATATCACCTGGTTCTGTGTCAGGCATATTTAGATGAAGAATGTTGCCAAAAATGTGTTCTGAGCGCTAAAATTAAATATGGCAAGGACAGGTATTGGTCTATTATGTCAGCAATGAGTCTGAAGGGAAATTGTTAACCTCAGAAGCAAGCCTAAAATTATTTATAGTCAGCTGTGGAAAAATATTTTTATAGGAATGACCTTTAAGTGAAACAAAATAGCTTTGAGAACAACAGTGCAAATCATGAACCTGTATAATTTAATGAACCATGAAAATTGCAATTTTCTGATGCTACGATAGAAAAGCCCAAGACTTTTTCCAAACCATTTTTAAAGACACGAGAAAACATCTGGAAATCATTCCACAGGAAATAGTCCTATGTTAAATGTGTTCTGCTTTCTTGCACCAGCTTTAAATATCCACATGATCCTGACATCCTTAATGAAAACATTATTTTGAAAGATCTTGATTTTATTTTTATTTTTTAACTCTCATGAAAGTGTTGCTTACATCCCAGAAATGAAATATTGCAAATAACGATGTAAGGTGTGTTTTTTTTTAATCAAAGATAATAACAGAACAACAGAGTTGGAAAGGACCTCGGAGCTCTTCTTGACCAATTCACCCACCCTTCAAGCAGGAAACCTATACTATTTCAACAAATGGTTGTTCAATCTCTTCTTAAAAACCCCTGTGTTGGAGTACCCACAACTTCTGAAGGCAAGCCATTCTGCTGATTCATTATTCTGTCCAGAAATTTCTCCTTAGTTCTAGGTTGGTTCTCTCTTCAATGAGTTTCCATCCACTGCTTCTTGTCCTGCCTTCAGGTGCTTTGGATAATAGCTTGACTGCAAAAAAAACATTTTACTTCTTTTTTCTTAATTATGTGTATCTCCTGTAGAAATTTGCAGCTGACAAAAAACAAGTTAGCTAAGCTAATTAACTGAGGAGGTTGTGACTTTTATTTTGCCAGTGTTGAAAGATCTGCACTGGTTTCTAATAACTTTCCTTCCATAATGCCAAGTGGGAGCTTTGATTAGGTGTCACTGAAGGAGAATATTTGTACTTCAGGGTTGAAATGAAGGGTTCCTTAGTGCTGTTAGCATTAGTTGTTTTTGCATTACCCAAACTAGATAAGACCACCAGGGCTAGTCATTACTAGCACTGTTGATGTTACCTACTTTCCTTAATGGAACATCTGCATTCCAATTCAGAACAAAGCTGAGCTGGGGTCTGTAACCTATCCTGTACCAATTCACAATCTTTAGTTAGCCTGTATTTCTAAGACATTAATCTTTAGTGACCCTGCCATGCTTCTACGATGGCCATGCTGTGACAAATATGCCATATTTTTTTAATGTTGTTTCCTATCATGAAAAACTACAGTGGAAACAGAAAACAAAGGACTGGGAACGTTCAGCAACTAATCAGTCAGTTCTTAACTCAAGAGGCCAAACCACATATTTTGGCATATTTTGTGAATTCAACCCCCCTCCTCTCCCCACTTAGAGTGAAAGGATATTGGATGAATCACTGGACATTGTTTTAAAATGCAGAACAGAGAACTTAGTGATGTGTAATAGGAATATACCATAAGATAGAATGAGGCTTCTCTCTAATTCCATTCAGATCATCAAAGCTTTAGGGATACGGGAAGTTCTAATATGGCCTTAATTTATCACAGTATCCACTGTCTGTTTCAGTTTTAAACAATGATGTGTACCACTCTAGCTGTTCTTATCCCATGTTGATTAGTTCAAGAAGGTTTTAATGAGCTAAAATGTAAATCTTTCAAAACTATTTTTTATAAACTTTCTCCCCTATCCCTGCTGATATATGAAGGAAGGAAGGAAGGAGTAAACATCTGGATCCAAGTGGATGCAGGTATTTTGCTATCTGAGACTACTTTCAGTCTTTTGTCATATTGTACCTGTTTCCTTTGTATATTGTTGGCACTCTTAGAAATCAATTTGTGAACTATTTACATTCAGCTAAAATGGAGTGAATATTTTCTGAGCATGAAGTAAATAACTTTATTTAGGATGCAGTTTTATTTGAGTAACTCTAACTGTCATTATTTCATTAATGCACAACATAATATATAATTTAGTAAGCCATCAATATATCTAGAAATAGTTTAGGAGAGTTCTAAATGATGTAAAAAAGTCTGACAAAACCCTCTTGACTGAGATGATTTATTTCAACTTGAAAAATATAATTTCTATTATAATACATTAACTATTAAAGTATACACATATTACCACCATAGCTTTTTTAAAAGAAAAGCTTGTACCATCTTCCAATTTTTGAAGAAAACTTGGCAGTAAAATGGATAGCTCTGACAACCATGGAACTGGTGCTGTCATAATAGCAGCATTCCCAATAGACTATTTTGGAAGCAAAAACTGACATTTAATTTGCTCAATTAAAAATGGCAGAATGATACTAGATAGGATTATTCACAGAATGTTATTGAACAATTAAAAAAAGAAGCCATACTGGAGAGCAACTGGCAACCTCATTGAGAAGGTGGCCCACTGAGGCATTTTAAAATGCATGAATGCAAGGGTTTGGAATCTAAAATTAAAAAATGGTACACAAACATAAATACATACTCACATATAAAATCACACTTGAACGTTTAACGCCTGCAAAATTAGGAAATCAATGCATTATATGAAATTTATTTAATGTCACTTACTTTAAAGCCTTAGATAATTCAGCTTTGCAGAACACAATCATTCATAACCTTTCACCTTAAAAATTTAAAATCTAGAGCAATCCTGCTATTTTAAATCAAACATAAATAAGATAAAGCAAATGCAACAGAAATACAAATATATACCTTTCCCCTTGATGCAAATAAACAGCTCATTCTTCTGTTGAAAAACAAAAATATCATGTCCTATTTTGAGTTGCACTAATTAGATCTTCAATGAACTTTTATACAAAGGGCCACAATCAAATCATACAATCCCCAAATTTTTAACTGAAAAGTATTAGTTACACACACATTAGTCAAAATGGACAATCCTGGACAGCTCCTCAGATTTCCTACATTTCCACAGCTACACAGCTGAACATTATTACTGTTAGTGTTGCATGAAATGCTTGGTTCATCATATGAATGGACAAAACAAAAGAAAAATCAGAGAATTTCAGTTAGAGAAACTCAAGGTACACTTTTTCTACATCATGTATGCCTATGAACCTACTAAGACAGGAGTTATCTTCAACCCTACCTGGAGATATTAAAGTCTTTAGATGTTATATAGAAAACCTATCTTTCATATAGGAAACAGTAAATTTCTCCTTTCTTTATGTGGATATGAGAATTCTACTAAATAAAGTTAGGCATCCTTGTTCAATATCATGAAGCTACTTTCAGACTGCTGTCCTAAGAGCAGACTTACAGGTCACTGTGCACTTGCAGTAAATTCTGGATTTCACTTAGCTCTGAATCAGAAAGATAATGATCAAAGTGCTCTACAATGAAAGAACAGAATCTAATTAACTGGGGTCTCTTTATCTTGCTTTTGGCTTGCTTCTGTGGCCTTTGTTTAATCGCTTGAGCATGTAAACCAATTAGAGTTTGAAATTAGCTAAACTGTTTATCTCAAGATACACCCAAGATACTAACCACTGGTATGAAGGATACTGCTCTTTTAGATTGCTGTGTTTCCTTAAGAAGGGAAAGTGCAATGAGCCGGTAATGCCATTTAACATTTTGTATGGTGGTCATTTAACTTATCCAAAACAGTGCCATTGTCCGCAAGAAGACTTAATTGGTTTAAGATAGCTCAACTGAGTTAAAATCAGCAAAGCTATAAAGTTTATGATAAATTCAGAAAAAAACTGAAGCTGGCCAAATTACTTTGCAAAGCCATATTTGCAGAGCTGAATGCTTATGTTTCAAGCAATTTTGGTTTTAAGAATTTCTAGATTATGAAGCAAAATGTAAATGTAACTGTTCTCCAAACAATTTCACAAAAAACTGTTGTCTGATTTCTAAAAGCTTGACGCCACACTGTGTAACAAAATATTACAAGGAATGAAGATGTGAAATTCCTAGGGATTCTTGCCTGTCTTTTCTCTTCCTTCTGAAAGAATTCCATGAGAACACTGTGAACCAGTAGTAGAACCAGTAGTGCAGGCTACTTCACCTGACTGCCAGCTGCCTGCAATTTGGCAAATCAAATTCCACGAGGCTCAAGGTTGACTCAGCCTTCACACCTTCTGAAGTCGGTAAAATGAGAGCATGTATTTTGGGGGCAATATGCTGCTCTGTAAACTGTTTAGAGAGGGCTGTAAAGCACTGTAAGGCAGTATATAAGTCTAAGTGCTGCTGCTATTGGTATCAATGCTGCCACCCGGCTTTGGATTTTCATGACTTTCATCAGTAGAACGATAGGAGACTTAAGCAAATGGAAAATGCTACATTTAAATCCTTTATTTTTATATTTCTTTTTCAGATATAGCTTGAAAACAATTCTTACTGTATGAGCAATTATAAATAAAAACAAGAAATGCCTGGATATTTGCTTCATTTTTGAGTTTGTCAATAAAATAAAATAATCTTCCTTAAATCGATTTCTCCCCCTAAAAAGCAGCAGATTTTAATAAACTATCATTGCAGATATGATACAGCAAAGGGAATTATTATTTATATCTCTCATCTTTCCTTTGAAAGATCATGAGGTACATGGGAAGGGTTCCTCAAAACCAAAGATAGATAGGTAAGAAAGAATGTGATTTGGCCAGAGGCATCCAGCTAACAAAAAAGTCACATAGCATGTCAAGAGGAAAAAAGCAAAAAAATGTTTGGAGAGGCCATGGGAAGTAAATTGAGAAGCTTTTTGTTCTGGACACAAGTTATTCTAGAGCCACCACTAATATATCAGGCAAAATATATGAAACCAACTCTCATATATTAAGCAACTGCCAAAGGAACTGACTAACCTCCAGAACTGCTACATTATATATAATATCACAGAACTTTATTTGTAAACAAAGCTACAAGTCAAGGGAATAGCACATGATTCTCATAGAAAAGGACCTAGATGAACAGAAGACAGATGTGGCCAATCAGTGTTGACAGCAGTGAATCAGATCACTCATCTGAGTCAGAATGAGAACTTTTCCTTGGTTGATATATCATTATTCTTTCCAAAGTTATTGGTATTTACAGGAGCAAGCAGACATTTCTACACCTCACATCAAATCAGGGGTAGGATTCAAATTTTTTAACAACCAGTTCTGTGGACATGGCTTAGTTGGTGGGTGTGGCCAACTCAATATAACTCACATCAAGGCATGCATCTCCTCGCCTGGCCTCTTATGACTGTGGGGACGCTGCAACAGTCGTAAGTGTGAAAAATGGTCATAAGTCACCTTTTTCAGTGCCATTGTAACTTTGAATGGTCACTCCACACAAGCAAAGTACCAGCAAATGAGGAGGAAGAACTCCAGAGAAGTTCCTGAGACAGGAAGTCTAGTCCTGCCAAGAATGTAATAAGGGTTAATGGGGAGGCAGTTTCTGTAAGCAACACCAGAATGTTTCCTTCCTGCCTTCCTTACAGGATTAGGCCAGTAATTTCTTCTAACAACCGGTTCTCCAAACTGCTTAGAATGTTAACAACAGGTTCTAACGAATAGGTGCGAATTGGTAGAATCCCACCCCTGCACCAAATTCCTAATATGATACTTGAACAAGCCAATGCACTTCCAAACTCTTAAGAGATCCTAAAAGTTCCAATTGACAGATAATTTATGAACTGGGTTTAAATCTTGCAAGGCAATGTTGGTTTTGTGACAAGGTATGTTTCTCATTGCATAGGATAGTAATGTCCATTAACTTCCCCAGAAAATATGGAAGGATGTAATAAACACTATGTAATACAAGTCTACAAGGATAACTTTTTCTTACTACATTTTCCTTAATTTATGGGGATGCAGTAACATTTCTTCCTCATGCACACTGACTAGACTCCACAATTTAATCAGAAATGGCAAAAAGAATACTGTTATTAAATGCCTATATCCCTTTTTCTTTCCTTATGGCACACATGAAATCCAAGGAAGAACAAATCAGTGAGATTAAATATGGGTTCATGAAAGAGAATGTTCTACAAATAAACCTCTTGGCCTGACTCTACATTCTTGGCACACTGTAAATGCTCCAATAACTTGAAAATGGGAGTCTTTCAAAATAAGGTAATGAAAGACTTTCACACATGAAAGCTCACATTTTCAGTAAGAATCTGTAGGACACTGTTGTAGATTCATTCATCAGATGGCATCAAATGAAATGGGCCTTATGAGATATATATATATATATATATATATATATATATATTTGTTTTCTTAAGTTTTCATGGGTATTTATATATATGGTTTGTTCGGGAATTTTCCCACGTCATTTTTTTGTTTGTGAGTGTAGGCTTCCAGATAATTGACAGTCTTCTATTCATGCTTTCAGGTCTTTGTTTCAATCTCTATGGCTTCTCTGATAATTCTGTAGCTGGGGTTTTCTATAATGGCTAGGGTTTTGGTGCCATTGAAGTCGATGCTATGACCTGTGGCTTTCATGTGTTGGACTATGGGTCTGAGAGGTATGCCTTCTTTGTGTATTTGGGGGAGGCTGTATAGTTTGGGGCATCTGGAAGATTTTTCTCTTGGGATGATCATCTGTTGGATCTGCACTCACAAACAAAAAAATCTCCATACCACAAGCCAAACAAACACCTGAGCACAAACAGACCCCCCCCCCCAATACCTCCAGCTCAAACATACCCCAACCAGGCACCTAGATGAAACCTAGCTTCCTAATAAATGATAGCCGTCCATTTACCTGAAGCCAAGCCACACTAAAAGCCTCCAATACAGGAAACACAATGTTGCCAGCCAATAAAGACAAAAAAATGCTACAAAACAGACAGAAGATATTAGAAACGCTAATCAAGCAGAACACAGCAAACTCCAAGACCAATAAACACAGACCAAGACTCCCAACCAATCAGGATGAAGAAAAAACCATTCTAACACAGCAGTAAGCTAGCACCAGATTTAAAACAGAAATGGCTGTGAAAGCCTGACTCACAGACGAACACAATACTCAGGCCTGAAGATGGCAGATGATATTCTGCCGAAACGTTGCTACAACTTTAAAAGCACAACTATAATGATGTGGGAAAATACCCGAGCAAAGACGAATACCACACACACACACACACACACACACACACAAGAACTTTAGAGTTGGGGTAATATTCTCTGATCTACAGTATTAATAATTTATATAGACTTCATAATATACTAAGATGTCTATTCTCTTTGTTTAACCTTACATGTAATGTAGAAGTTCATATTTTTGATTTTGAATGATCAATATTTTATTTTTTAGGGAATGGAAGACTGCTTGCAAATGGATAAGCTGTCAATACTCATCACTAATTTGTTTTTTCTTTATCCCACTGTATTCTTTTAATTAGAAATTCAAAGTTTTCAAATACAAATCTATCCATCACTTGTAAAAGTAAATGAAGTTTATTGTTAGATAAATCACACATCTGAGCTTAAATCAAAAATGATTTTTCAATTTACTGCATCAAACAGTTCAATATGCAGTTTTCAAAAGTTTCTTTGACTTGTGTACATACATAAGGTTTTGGTGTACATAGTAAATAAAGGGCAAATTATCTCGAATGTAATCTGAGATGGGGGACATCTAATCTAATCTGAGATAGGCTTTGGCTGAAGCCTGGCAAGACTAAATGGCTTGTGTGCATGGAATTGCAAGATCTTGGACTTTAATTAATCTAGTTCTGGATGGGGTTGCACTGCCAGACAGACCAGGTCTGCATCTTGGGGATTTTCCTGGATTTGTGACTCATGCTCAAAGAGGAGATGGCAGTCGTGGCTAGGAGAGCCATTGCACAATTTTGTGTTATGTGCCAGTAGCAGTCTTTCCTAGATCAGGAATCCCTGCATCAAGTCATTCAAACCCTGGTCATCTTGTGTCTGAACTGCTACAATGCGCTCCACATGAAGAGCATTCCGAAGATTCAACTGGTGCAGAGTGTGGCAGCATGAGCAGTTCTTGAAGTCTCTAGGATAGCCTGTGATGTAATGTTGTTTTGCAAGCTGCACTGGCTGCCAATTTGTTTTCAGGTGCAATTCAAGATTTTGGTTACCTTTAAAGCCCTGCATGACATAGGTTCAGGTTACTTGAGGAACCTCATCCCATTGAGACTGGCCTGGCCCACATGCACTGGCAGAGGAGAGATGCTGTGGGTCCCACCAGTCTAGGAATTCTGGCCTTTTCTACTGTGGCTCCTGCCTTTGGAAATCTTACCTCCTGAAGTGAGATCAACTCTCATCCTTCTGACCTTCCATAAGTGCCTGAAGACCTGGTTCTGCCAGATGGTTTAGAGTCCCAACAGAGGAGCATTGCACTAGTTGATGAATTAGGAGGGCATTCCGTCTTCCCCTCTGCCCATTCCACTTTCTTCCTCTTTATCATTTAACTATAGTTCTGCTTTTGATTGTAATTTTCATTTTTATTGTTTTAGAAATATTTATCTTTTATGATTTTAATGCTTTTAGGGTTGTAAGCAACCCATAGTTGCTTTGAAATAGGAAGGCAAATAAATTTAATCAATTAAAATAAAATTGTAGGCACTATGTATATATAATGAGTTTTTTCTATTATCAGCCCTAAAAGAATTCAGTTGTGTTTCTTTGCCTTCTGATAATTATGACTGGATTCAGTATGTGGTTATGAATGTGGCTTCTAAGCCCACACTTTTGGTATGGGGGATACAAAAGCCAGAGAAACTCTTGAATACGCAATTCTCCCAGTAATGATGTAACTGGAAAAGCTTATTGCATGGAAGCTTAGGGAGCACATCAAAGCTTCCACAGAGCTCTGGAATAGAGGTATATTGTGTTTTCCATAGCCAGCCAGTGTCAATGGATCAATGAAGTAGAAAATTTATGCATTTTCAAAATGATATTGCAACTGATATTTATATGTACAAATCTATGAGAATACTTCATTTTGGAATAGTTTTCCTCTGGGATTTTCATGGAAGACTTTTCAAATTCACACTGTGCACCTGCTTGTACTTTATATTTGCAGGAGATCCTTCCCAATAACATCTACAAATAATACTTGCATAAGATGACAGAAATAGAATGATAAAATACATAGCTTTTTTCTTTTAAAAAGCAGTATTTAAATTCTGCATTTTGAAAGTTATTTCATTATTTTAATTTTGGAAGTGTGTTTTTGTTTGTTTATTTGTTGGCAAGGTAGGGGAAATACCTTGTGTGACATTACTCGATCCTGAAATCTGCAGAGTCTTATCTTTAAGGAGTATGATTATTTCAATAGAAGACTACATCTGGATTCTGAAACAAGCCAAGATGAAGAATATTTTTGGCTACTTCTAAGTAAATTTCTGCCAAGCTTTTCTTTGACCATTATGTGTACAGCAGCTGTGGAGAACAAAATGGGGATGTGCTTTAATTACATTTTTATTTGTAAGTGATACTGAGTAATTTTGCTGTTTTCTTCAAATGTTTATTACACTACACAATTCCTAGTTATTGTTGTTGTTTTTTACTTTTTGGATGTTTAGTTATATGCTTTTGCAAGTGATATTCTTTAAACATGGCATCCATGAAGTAGTATAAATATAAATATAGATACATTAAATATAACTAACAATCTTCTGATACCAACCCATATTTATTGCTTTCTGATGGATAACATTGGTTAATTTGATGGACCTACAGTTTCCTACAAAAACCATTGTGGTCATTTATTATTTTCCCAAAGGAGAGCAGAGACTCTGGTACCAACTGTAGGAATCTACTTTGTGAACTCTTGGAAGTCTATAAAGGCACTAACAATAAGACCATCTTCTGAGAAAAAAAGAAAACCCATGGCAATAAGTAAAAGTTCCCCTCACACATACATGCACACGGAATATGGTTTCTTTCCCACCAAAAATGGCCCCTGTTTATCTAATTGCATTTTACATGATTTTGAACTGCTAGGTTGGCAGAAGCTGGGACAAGTAATGGGAGTTCACTCCATTATGTGGTGCTAGGGATTTGAACCACTGAACTTATAGCCTTTCTGATTGACAAGCTCAGTGTCTTAGCCACTGAACCACCACGTCCCTCAACAGCAATAGATCCAAGCACATAGTGGAATAGACAACATTTTAGTTTTGATTGCTCACATCTGAAGGAGAAGGGACAAAAATAATGGCGGGAAATCTGAGCTTGCACATATTGCAGGAAGATATGTAGCAGCTAGAGGGGCTTGAGAGAAAAATGAGACCTTCATCTCTTGGCCTAAATAGGAGACCTTCTTGGCTAGAATCTTATCTGATATCATATTGTGTGCAAGCACAAAACCTAAGGAGAGTGTGCAGAAGATTCAGACAAATGAA
Organism: Pseudonaja textilis; assembly: GCF_900518735.1. The sequence goes on from NW_020769333.1 coordinate 7,917,535, forward strand.
AAGAGCTTATGCTGCTGCCCTGCACCACTGCTTTTATTCTGATTAAAGCAGCACAATCCTGAAGATGCCATAGCAGAAAAGCCACATGTGTGATGCACCAAGATTATGATGATGAATCAAGCCATAATTAAGGAGCCATGCAACTTAAATGGTTGATTCATTTTTTTAACCACAAGATTAAAGACAAAGTTTAGCTCAGAATTTAAAAGAAGGGGAAACCAATGCAGTCTTCCTTAAGTAAAGATAAAAATGATATGATGCTAAAATATCATTCTAGATGTGGGAATTATTGAATATTTTGAATCAAGTATGTTGTACTGATAGTGTCTTAAATTTTTATCACTATCTGTAGCTGAAAAGATATGACAGTGGCTGACTGCAGGCGCATATGCTAAGAAATATAATACAAAAAGAAAAAGAAATGGAATCATGGGAAGAATAAACTGAAAGAATATCAGTTAAGTGTGTGCTTAAAGCATTAAGCATCAAGCTTTTAAGAACTAAGTTGAAACCAAGGTGGGTGATCTGAAAAATTGAACATATGCAAAACTTTCAGGGTCATGGCAGAGAAGTCTCACCTCTATGCTTCTGAACATAATGAGATTTTGAGATAAGAGAGCAGCATGTTAAAGAAGAAGAAAACATACAAATGACTTGTTTCTAATTCAATGAATCAATATATTCTTATATATGCTTGCAAATAAGGAAATATTTCCAATAGTGATAGATTTATTCATTGTTCATTAGGATTATGGAAAACAGGTTTGTGACCGGCACACTTAATGCATGATGTGGAGATAGATAGATAGATAGATAGATAGATAGATAGATAGATAGATGATAAACAGACAGACAGACATCATGTTTCCCTGAAAATAAAACGCCGTCTATTATTTATTTTTTTGCCACCAAAAAAGGCACCAGGTCTTAATTTCAGGGGATGTTACCAACTGACTAAACTCACTGGAAGGTGTTGCCCCAGCCTTCTTTTCGCTATCAGACCTTCAGGAACTTCTTCTTCTGTGGCTGGCAAGGCTTTCCTGAAGGCCTCTGCAGCTGATAACAGCTCCAGATCAATCAATCAAATCAAATCAGTTACAAGGGCCTTTAGGAAAGCCTTGCTGGCTTCAGAAGAAATGGGCCTGCAAGGCAGGTGTTGGGGTATGCAAGGCCTGACTGCAACTGTCCGAAGGTAAGTAGTAGGGCAGCTTCACCATCCTCACTCTAGCATAATTTTTACCCGTGCACCCTGGAGTGGGCAAGATCTTAATTAGGGCTTATTTTGGGGGTAGCGCTTATATGGGCACATGTGTAAAATCAAGATAGGGCTTAATTTCAGGTCATATTTTCAGGGAACTAGATAGATAGATAGATAGATAGATAGATAGATAGATAGATAGATAG
>NW_020769333.1:7918948-7966690 GCF_900518735.1 Pseudonaja textilis
AGATAGATAGATAGATAGATAGATAGATAGATAGATAGATAGATAGACAGACAGACAGAAGAACTAGTAAATAGGGCAGGATCTATCTATCTATCTATCTATCTATCTATCTATCATATCTATCTAACTAATTAACTAGTTAACTTAACTGTTTTGCACAGCTATCCATATTACCAAAAGTGACTCTGGACAGCACACAACAATCACATCTTGTTGCAGTTTCAGTATGTGAATAAGGCATATGGAGGAACAGGTTAAATTCAACTGCAATGGAGTGAGTTTAATATTACAATGGATGCAAATCTATCTAATTTATGGAACAAATCAATAAAACTTTAGTATTCCACATATTTCAGTTATGGCGGTAAAAATGTCCCAGGTTAAAATATGAATAAGAACGTTGGAATCAATACTTAATTCAAATAGCTGCATCAAAAACATTAAAGGGATACTTCACAAGAGAAATGGAGTGTCCTATAAAATATAGTTTTTAATGCAATAATGTATTCAACACTTTTACATTGTAATAATACTGAGCTGTATGAACTAGAACGGCCAGGGTTACTATAGAAAAACAAGAATGTGCATAAACTTTGTGGATCTACCCACTGGATGTTCATTCCTGTAAAAGTCACTGGATTCCATAAAAGCCATTGTATAATTATTCCTGGGTATCTACTGAGATTCAGGGAAAATTGTATTGAAGTTCATTTGGTACTCAATATCAAATATAGTACAGAGTGAATAAATCTTAGACCTTAAAGGTCTTAAACTCTTCTCTATAATGAAGAGATAGTACATAGTGGGTAAATCTGTGGCTCTATGAGGCACAAACTCTTCTATATAATAACAATAAATAATATCTGGCCAAAATATAGCATAGTAGTAGTAACAATGTCCTAATTCAAAGTGAAATAAAGAAATCAACAAGAGAAGCCAAGATATAACTGTGGCACTACCTTGTCCCAGCACATAGAGTAGATTCACATATAATCAATCATAAGAGGCATTCCTAGGTGCAATAAACCCAAGTCAAACAAGAGAATTTAATCAAATGGAACAACCAGGACTGTTATATAGTTTAATATTTTTAAAGATTAAGAACAAAATTGATAAAAAGCTTTACTAACTGTAAAAAAAGGAATCTCATTTATAGTACCATATTTCTTGCATTTTTAATTCAGTGACTGTAAAGTTTCAGCTGATTGGCACTATTTTTCGAAGAATACGTCATTTTTAATGAGTTTTTATTTTGATTTAACAAGATTATGCTTCCAGTTCTCATTGGCACACACCAGTATTTATCTGAGGTATTATGACAAAGGAATAAGATGGGAGATCCCAGAAGTTACCATACATGCTCTTCGGTTGATTTATTTCCTTCAATTAGAAAACAAAATTAAACACAACTCTCAATGTCCAAAAGAAGTGCCTAGAGGCCATTGGACATAATTATTTTCATTTATTCCCTGCAATGTCTTAAAAGACCTAGCAGTTTTAGATCACAGCACTGGGATGCTGGAAGCATTTTTTTCAACCTTTCTGAGGATGAAGGGAAAAGGCAGCAAAGGTAGTTAATGAATATGGATAAATTTGAGCACAGCAAATGAAGAAAAACAAGGCCACCCAAAGTTATGCTAAAAAAGCATCAGGTTCTTCTTGCTATCAAGAAAAACAAGGCCACCCAAAGTTATGCTAAAAAGCATCAGACTCTTCTTGCTATCAATTATCATTGAGAGAAGCCATTACACTGGACTGCAGTCAGTGAATATTCCATGGAATCCTTCATGCTCTCTGAGTTTGTTTTGTTTTGCTTGTAGACATTTCATTACCCAACTAGATAACATGATCAATGCAATTTGTTTATTTCTTTCCCCTTTTCTGCTTCTTTCTCCTTATTTGTCATGCTTTTTGCATTGTTTATCTATTTATTTGTTACCATAGTAGCTGTTGGAGTCTTGTGACTGAAGAGCAAATAATAAATTAAAGAAGCAAAAAGAATTATTTAAACAAGCAGCCTACAAAGGGGATCTGGATAATAATACCGAGCTCGTTGTATAAAAAAGGGACGCAGCAGCTCAGTGGCTAAGACGCTGAGCTTGTCGATCGAAAGGTCAGCAGTTCAAATCCCTAGTGCCGCATAATGGTGAGCTCCCGTTATTTGTCCCAGCTTCTGCCAACTTAGCAGTTCGAAAGCATGTAAAAATGCAAGTAAAAAAATAGGGACCACCTTTAGTGGGAGGGTAACAGCATTCCATGAGCCTTTGGCATTTAGTCTTGTTGGCCACATGACCACGGACACGTCTTCGGACAGTGTTGACTCTTTGGCTTTGAAACGGAGATGAGCACCACCCCCTAAAGTTGGGAACAACTAGCACATATGTGTGAGGGGAACCTTTACCTTTTATTGTATTAAAAGTCTCTGATCCAAGTAATGAAAGTTTTTGTAACTTGTTCTAAGCCTCCTCCCATTATATTCCAACCAAATAACCCAATATATAAATGAAGTTAGATAAGTGAAATAGTAAATCACCATATTTCCTATCATTAATGAAACATGCATAAAATGAATATTTCCTATATGCAGAATGAATAAAGGGAATCCAATCAGGTGTCATTTGATTGATGGCCCTTCTTTCCATTATATGTTTTCTTTTAGCCTGACTTTTCTTCTAAAAAAAAAAAAACCAAAAGTAATATGCAAAATCACCAATCTTTTGTGATTTTATTTATTAATTAAATTTTATACTATTCATCACTGCTATTAGGCAACTGTGCCCCACTTTCCTCATTTATTGTAACAGGTTATGCATGTGAAAATTTAATCTCATGCATGGCTTTGAAGACTCTCAATCATCCAGGTTGATCAAGAGGCAACTGGATTTTCTTTCTTTTTCTTTGAAGATGTTTTGCTTCTCGAGAAGTGAAATGTCTTCAAAGAAAAACAAAAAAGTCCAGTTGTGTCTTGAAAAGGCATCTTTGGGACACTGATGTTATACATACTTTCAATCTAGAGCACTGAACAAAAGATAAACGTAAATCAAAAGAATGTCAAAGAGGATTTTGATTAAAAAAAAAAAACCAACACTAGAAAAATAGAAGTACCAGGAAAAAATACAGATAAGTCTTCAGCTTATGACCACAACTGAGTCCAAAAATTCTATTGTTAAGTGAGACGTTTGTTAAGTGAGTTTTGTCCCATTTTATGACTTTTCTTGCCACAGTTGTTAAGTGAATCATTGCATTTGTTAAATTAGTAACCTGGTTGTTAAGTGAATCTGGCTTCCCCGTTGGCTTTGCTTGTCACACAAGGAGATCACTGCAATGATTGTGAACCAATTGCCAAGCATCCAAATTGTGATCATGTGACTATGGGAATGCTGCAACATTTCATAAGTGTGAAAAACAGTTATAAATCAGTCACTAAATGAACTGTTATAAATCAAGGACTACATGTATAATGTTTTTCAGCTGAGCGTGTGTGCTTCAAAATGAGAAGAAGAAGAAGCCATGTTTATAAATGAGAAGAAGAAGAAGCCATCTTTATATTCAAGTCTATCTAGTTCCAGTTTCAAATGCAGTATATTCAATGGAGTAAATCCAGCAAATTATTATTCATGCAATGTTGAAATGGGCAAGTAGTGTTCACACTGTTGCTTACCTTTTTTTTTCTAGTCAGCGTTCTGGAAAGGCTTTTAGGAACCATATAATAAACTGTCTCTATGTCATTAAATGAAACTGGTGGAATTTTCTCTGCCTATAAGGCCAAGATTAAGCTTATTGCCTGTGTCAATAAGCAGCATTGATTATCAGTTTCTCAAAATAAGAAAAGACATAATATGATTGAAAATTGGTGGTATTATATTCCTATCAGTAGAATAATTTAATCCACAGAAATATGAAATATGATTAGAAATAAACTCTGTATTGAAGCTCTTCATATCAGAGTTGATGGATAGGAAATAGTATAAGCTCAGAAAATGACCTATTGGCTAAGACCTGTGAAGTGAATAAGCAAAATAATGTTGCATCTAAACTATATTCATGTATCGTTTTTCCATAATTTCTGAAAACTAATTCCATATTTAAAATACAGCTTCCAGTATTCAAGCTAAAAAAGGGTTTTTATATTGTGTGTCAACTCCAGGGACGCTGCAAAAATTCAAATATGGGACTGCAAGGTCTCTATATTCACTGCAGAATACTGTTTTTGATAAACATTCTTGATGTAGATTTAATTTCAATTATTATAGAAAGCAGGAAATAAAGACAGAAAGGACAAGAAAAGGTAATGATTCCGGTGGCTTCAAACAGCTCTTAAAACACACAGAATAACCCAAATACCAGTGAAATTAAGAGGCATAGTAATAGCAGCTGTCAAAATTCAACAGACTCAAATGCACAAAAACAACAAACAAGGCATAGTAAACAAACACTTTGATCTGCTAATTGTCTAACCATTAAGAGTGGAATTTATCCATCTATGTCTAAAAATGTCTCACTGCAAAATATAAATGTCTCACTGCAAAATATAATTCCAGTAATCAGCCATTTTGATATAATAATATTATTGCAATATAAATAAAGCAATTTTATAAATAAAGCAATATTAAATAATGACTGGCACATGCAAGTGGTTATTTAATATTACAGTAAACAAGTGATGAATATGCAAAGGTGACTTAGCTGTGAAACAATTACTTGAACAACCAGACAATTTAAGGTAAAACCTGCAAGCAGAATCAACGATGGAAAGAGAACTGTAATAGGTAATCTGCACAAAAATCCATTTTCATATTCCTGCTGCTTTCAAAAAATAGCAATAATGTGTTTTTTGTTTTACCAAAGAGCTGGAAAGTGCAATGATGGAGAACGCAAGGCATAAAGTCAAGAAAGATGAGGGAAAGTGACAAAATGAAATAGTATTTAGAAAGTTGGATGTCCAAATGAATGAAGATAGCAGGTGGAGTAATGATGGCACTTGAAAAGAAATGCATGCTGTAGCTACACAGTTAGGAAGCATACAGTTGGAAATATTATTTCAGTGCTATACTCATCAGAAGAACTATACATAAAAAAATACAGACCCTTCAAATGATTTAAATAAGAATGTGTGAAAATCAGGTATAATGGTCATTATTTAAAAAGTCTTTACATCATAATATGATGTAGTTGTATTATGACCTTTGTTTGATTATATTGAAATAATGATGAATGCTTGGCAGTATAAATCACTAATGACCTCTTTATTAGAAGACTGAAAAAAAATCATAAAATTTTATTTAAAAAGTTTATTTAATTCTAGTTGGTATGTTTCCAAAGCAGTTTTTTCTTTTTAAAGCAAAACTGTGTCATGCTCATTGATGTTCTAACTTGTTGATGTTTTGGTGAGCCATCCAAATTAAGTGGTCTTACAAATTGAATAAATAAATAATGCAATAAAAGCCACATACTGAAACATAAAAATTACATAGGAAATTTTGCATTTATTGTTCCAGCCTGGATTTTAAATAAGATTGTGAGTATCTTTTTGGATGATCTGCATTTGGACTGATCCCATCACTTGTTTTTTTAAATAGTATTTCATCTCTCTTCTATAATACTAAGATTTATTTGCTTTTTTTGTTTATTGATAAATGTATCATCTCTTGGAAATTGTCTTTTTTACCATTTCAGGCTATTCAATACCTTCCCTGTTCTTGCTTTAAATATCAGAACCCATGCCAAGCTGTGAACCAATCACAATTTAAGAAAACTACACCAACTACTACTAAGTTATTATTTTTTTCATCTCATCAAATATTCCTTAATTAAAAGTTGTTAGATTTAGCTGCCAAGAACAGATAGAATTGTAAAATTGTTTAGAAAGGTTAAACACTTCATTTTCTTTCTTGCTAGAGATACATGTGTGCATGCATACAAACACACACACACAGACACACACAGACACACACACAGAGTTTCCCAGAATAATAGATATATGCTAGTGTAACTAGATCTTTTTATTATTCTGTTAAAGAACACAAGTTTTCTTTCCTGATTGCCCTGCTCCTTGATGAAAATACTGTTTTCTAGCTCTGGCAATTTCAGCAGTTCCTTGCACCACCTCATTAATCACCCAAGTGCCATGTGTTATCTTACCTGCAAATGTAATTCGTCTTGCAAATATCTTGTAAATTCAGGCAGTTTGGTTTCTCTCTGTCCTCATAAGAACACGCAGGAACAATCGTCTGTCGTCTTCGTTCTGTACATGCAGTATCTCGGCAGGAACAGAAGAGCATTCCATAACTATGCTTGGGGGGAACTTTGTCAAAAAACTGCCTTAGGGCTTTGTGACACTTTCGCTTGTTGCAGATTTCATTAGACACACTGTAGGTACAGGGTGTTATGTATGCCGATCGATATTTCTTGCAGGTATCGTTCAGGTTACAAGCTTTTGCTGCATCCAGACAGTTGTTCCCTTTTGAGATGACAGGCTCCGCTGCATTTAGCAAAACAAAAAAGTAGATGAAAAGATTATTGCAGCATGTTGAACTTATCTCGAGAAACTCATGATTACTGCAGAAAATATGAGGCAGAAAGTAGCCTTTGAAACGAAATATATAAAGACATTGTTTGTTTGCTTGTTTTCAAATTTATATACCCCTGTTTATATACCAAATTTATATATCTGGCTGTTTGCGGCAACTACAATCATAGTTGTGGTGCTCAAGCCACAAATTCAGGAATTATTTGATTCAGTCACAGATTTTTGAGAACCAATCTCAGCAAAAAATAAATAAAAACTCTAATTGGCAAAAGTTAGTTGTAGCATCCTACTAGATTTGAACATCACTACAGTCATAATTATACATTAAATCCCCAGTTTTATTTTGTCTACATCAGTCTGTGAAGAAATGCAAACTAAATCCAAGCATAATTTCCATATAATTTGCAGGGCATATAATTATGCAATATAGGCATGGTAGACACTAATTACTATATGATTACAGCATAATTATATGCCTATTTGTTTCTAGAAAGCAAATGTTATACAAAATGCCTTAAACTATGCTGCCTGCAATAAGCAGTTACCAAGATTCTGAACTGTTACATGTCAAAACATAGATTTATTTTGGTATATTCTAATATTGCTAGCAGTCTAACATGCTGCCTGCAGTTAAGAATGAAACAGGGAGTAGGCTTCATAAGACTCTCAGATTTTTATCACCTTTCCTCTTTGTCTTCAGCCACAAGAATACATGAGTCTCTCAAAAAGCAAAGCTTCCAAAAAAATAATATAAAGTAAGTCCTTCATGCTAGTCTTTCCCAGCTGCATTAATCAAGAACCAGGTTCTATTTTGATCTCTTTACAAGTAGTCCTTGATTTACGACCACAATTGAGACCAAAATGTATATTTTTAAGTGAAAAATTTGTTAAGTGAGTTTTGCCCCATTTTATAACTTCACGTGCCACATTTAGTTAAGTGAATCATTGCAGTTATTCAATTAGTGACATGGTTGTTAAATGAATTTGGCTTTCCCACTGACTTCGTTTGTCAGAAGGTTGCAAAAGGTGATTACGTGACTCTGTCATAAATATGAACCAGTTGCCAAGTATCCAAATGTAAATTGAGTGATACATGGCGATGCTGCAACAGTTTTAAAAGTGCAAAATGATCATAAGTCACTTTTTTCAGTGCTGTTGTAACTTTGACTGGTGATTTAAAAAAAAATGTTGTAAGTTGAGGGCTACCTGTATGTTTAACATACATAATACATAATAATACATAATAATACATAATACATAATAATACATAAGTTTATATTTTTTTAAAAAATAATCAAGAAAAAATAGTTCACATTCAGGCATTATTTCTTTAATTTCAGGAAAGAGATGTGCATGTGTTTGTGCACATTGAATGAATACTTGTACATTGTCCAAATAAATGGTTTTTGCAGTATGGAACCTTAAACAAGACTCAAGGTGAGGAAACTGAGCATGAAAACAGAATGCATTCTGTATTCTGGGAAAATAGAGGATCACCCCTATAGATACAACTAATAGCAATAGCACTTAGACTTATATATCGCTTCACAGTGCTTTACAGAGTCAACAGATTGCCCCCAACAATCTGGGTCATCATTTTACCAATCTTGGAAGAAGGAAGGATAAGTCAACCTTGAGCTGATCAGGATTGAACCCTGGAGGGAGTAGTGAGTTAGCCCTGCAGTACTGCATTCTAACCTTTACACTACCATGGCTAATAAAATCCAATGAAGCTATTAACAAATAAAAGAAAATATTATTTGCCAAACATAATGTATATATAGTAGCATTTTCACTGACACAAATTCATGGATATTTTTTAGCAGTAAAATTCAATGGAAAACATAAGGAATGCCATGCCATATATAACCCTACAGTAAAAGCAAATATTAAATCTTTTTGATAGTCTATGTCTGCCAAGAAACATGAAGATATTTAAAAAAAAACGCATGTCCTTTTTGAATATGTTCTTTATACATCAGCAAGTGCCATTAATAGAAGTAATCCAGATTTAGGTTCTAAATTAATGTAATAATCCAAGATATCTGACATCTATCATCTGAATCATAATAAAATATTCAGATTCCCATCAAGCCCCAGAAATGTTCTGCTTCTACCAATACTAAACAAATTGGTGGTGCCTTGTAGGTATGACATTCAAATTATATGTTGTGTTTAAAGTTGACCTAGAACCAAACAAATTTATATATTTGTCATGCATTTTTCTGAACTTGGTTGTTTGCTTGCAGATGTTTCATTACTAGATAACAAACGTTTGTAATTTGTTTCTAATTTTTAATTACAAATAATTATATCACATTTTAATTACGTACTACATCTTTCTATTTGGCTAAATAATCAAATCAGTTTGCAAAATTACCCAGGTTAATGCTTTCTTAGCTAAAATATGTAACATTATTATAAATTTGCTACAATCATCTGTACATTTGATTCTGTCCTTGTCAAGCTAGTTCAATCAATATATTGCTTATAATGATTTTTAGGTTTTAATCCCCTTTTTAAATAAATAAATCAAAGCAACCAATATACTTAATACTTGTTCTGTTTCCTATTTTGTCATAATAACAACGCTGTGAATTTTTTATGTCCATAAATTCAAGACACTCGTTTTCTGAAAAACTTAACAATTGGAACTTCTCTTGATTCTTCTGAATCTCCTGATTCTGAATCTATACTAAACTTCAATCAATTAAGCCAATGTGTACATTTCGCTGAGTATCTATTCGTGCATTGTAACATAATAATTGGAAATGGACTTGCAGCCATGAAGTATGGCTAATGGAGACTAATTTTGAACAAATCATCTCAAGTCCTAAGTAAAGGAAGGACACGGGCTACTTGTACCACTGAGCTAATACTGATTCTTTCATGGAATCAGAATGCTCCAACTAAAGATTTTCCACTGTGAAATTGAATCAGGAATGGAGAATCTTTGTACTTTCAATGTCTTCAGTTTCCACAACCAAACTCAAACTGAGTGATGAAGGCATTTGTAATCCAACACGAGAACTTCCATCACCAGTGTAAAAGTTATATTTTTAAAGAAACAATGAAGTCCTTTGTTCAAAACCACTACAACAAATTAACTGACTGAAATCTATGTAGACGAAGTGCCAGTCCTTGTATCAGTTATTTTCATTCCAGAACAGTAAGTTCATGAACAGCAACAACTGTAGCTCAAACAGTGACTGTAGAAAAAAGCTGTCAGCCTTATCAGGTAAATCAGACAGTATTCAAGGCCAGATAAACTAATTTACTTTATTGTAAAGCTACATTAACAGAATCTTGGAAATCTAAAATTACAATTCTTCTGCCATGATATTTATAGCCCAAGAACTTGGGAAGTGGGGAACCCTCCTGACACTCTTGCTCCACCCAATATGTAGCTGTGGCTATGTTCCCTATTATTTTTGTCCAGTCTCCCAAGGCCATTCCCACAAACCATTTACCTGTATGGTATATTGCTTTTTTATTATTTGTTTTTATTATTATTGTTTCCCATCAAGACTGACACAATTATCACTAAGAAGTATTAACATTCTTGTGGATTGTCCTATGAAGGAAAGTAGTCTGGTAAATGTTCTTTCAAATTTCTAGTATAATCTATAGTATACACTTGCTATTTTCACTAAATCAGAATGTCTTTATACTGCATGGGGAAATTAACATCACATCTGGCACCTTTAAAAGAAAATATGGCTTTAAAAGAATTGCAAGTATATGAACCAGAAAAGCATCACTGCATGCATTGCAATCCCTTTAGAAAATCTATGTGTGATCTGCAAATTTATGATTAGCAGCAACCGAAATTGTACAAAACATTAAAGTATTTAATGTTCAGAACAATCACACCCCTTAATTTTCAGAAGTGTGTGCAGATGCAAGTCCCATTAACTTTAGTTTGGAACATGCCTAGGCAATACTTTGAGGGCATTTCTGACAGTTATCAGGTGATTTATACCCTATTTTCTCCATAAATGAGATGAATTTTTCACTAAAACAGATGTTCAGACTCAATGTTTATGAAAAGCTATGTATCTTCCCCAGTTACACCTGTTATTTTGACTCCACATAAAATCATTTGAGAATTCTCAGATTAGAAAGTTAATTGGTTAATTAGCAGATTTAGGACAAGCAGATAACTGCTTCCTATGATTCCATGTAAACAGAATATTGATAACACAAGAATATTTAATCCTTAAGAAAAGTTGGGCACTTTAAATCCTAGTGATTTCAAATGCAAAGTTCAACATGATACTAAATGTCTTTTCATGAGACAACAACAATGGCATGTCAAAAGATTTATTTATGCTGGATGGTACTTATAATATAGAAGAACATCTTCCACCTTGGCACTGCCAATATATGGTAGGCTATATATATTCCCAGAATTTTTAGCTTAAGGCTTGTAATTTTAGAAGATGCAGTTCCAACACAGCTAGAAAATGCTAGTTTTAGAATCACTACATCAGGATTTTCTACCTTTGCTTTATTTTTTCTGTTTGCTGATGTCAGCTGATGTTTTCTTCAAAAACATGGATGAAGTCTTCCATGCTACAAACTAAGCCTGCTCCAATTGTAATGGCCAAATATTACATGTCATGACACCTAGCTTGCTATGTGTTAAAATACTGGCTAATATATTGGGTTTATAATGATAATTTTGTCAGTGTTCCAACTAACCAACTGCAAACCAATAAACTTCAAGACAAGCTGTTCCTCAAAGCTCCATTTTATTAGAGTTGTCATATTGCCAATTCTGAGAATTCTGGGTTTTCCTACTCAAAAGAGAAATCAAAGATCCAACCCCAGTGTCCTATCAATCTTCGTCTCAACTGGAGACATCCCCTCAGTCATTCCCCTTCAAGTGCAGGCAACATGTCCTTGACTTCCTGAGAAAGAATGTTGTGTCTAACCTTCTACCCCACTTTGAAATACTCCCTCCCAAATTCCCAGGCACTGAGTGTGGCAGTCTCAAAGCTTCCAAGTCAAAATGGTTTTCAAGGCTGACAGGCTTCCCCACTCCCTTTTAAAAAAGAAAACTCTGCTTATAGTTGTCTATATTCTTAGATACTGTCTTAATAATTCTTAGGCTCTTGGCTAGGATTTAACTATTACATTTCTACCAGTCTTAGTCTGTGATTCTAATTGTAGATTAACCACACATAAGTTATAAATAAAATAATATAAATAATAAAAGGTCCATCTAATGCTTGAATACTTTCAGTGTTGAGAAAAACACCATTAATCAATTTCAGATGGCAACTTTACTTGAAATAATCTACATCCTGTGATATCTTTAACACCATTAACAACAACATCTGCCTGTCCAGGTCTTTGGGAAGTAGGTGGATAGAAATACCAAATCTAGTCAAAACAACTGTATGGCCAACCATAATAGCACTTAGCAATAGCACTTAGACTTATATACCACTTCACAGTGCTTTACAGCCCTCTCTAATGGGTTTATATTGCCCCAACAATCTGGGTCCTCTGGTTACTGACTTCAGAAGGATAGAAGACTGAGTCAATCTTGAGCCAGTGAGAATCGAACTGGTGAACTGCAGTCAGCTGGCAGTAAGCAGAAGTAGCCTGCAGTACTGCATTCTGATCACTGCACCACCACAGCTCATAATAAATAACACAGCAAAACAACAAAACAAAATAGTTATTTTGAACATTGGCATTTAAGTGTCCCCCTCAAAGTCAGCTTGGTGTTTGAGAATGTCTGAACCTAATGAAATAAGTAAATAAATAATGTAACAGATGTTTTCCCCCAAATTTATTGAGACACAGTAGAAATTATTTAATGTTCAAATAATTCAAATGGGGAAATGATATCAACTTGCGTTTGCATGATGCCCAGTGTTGGCTGTGGGCCCTGCATTTCACTGAACATGGACAGCTTATAAACTCCTGGCAACAGCTGTCAAGTTTTAATTTCAGATTTACTCAGAAGAACTACATCAATGCATTTTCACTCTCCCACACAGAATTATCCTGAAATAATTCATCAGTGATTAATGGCTGCGAATACCTTCATTCTATGATTATACATCTCTATGAGGAAATATTTTTGAAAAGTCCCAGACTGAACACACTATGTACCAAAATCAGTTCCTATCTACCTCAGATTTCTTTTGTCAGTGCAAAAGTCAGGATATCATACTATGCTTGTTAAGATAAATTGCCATTTAAAATCCATCTGTATGAACATGTTCAAGAGAAGGACAAAAACATCAATAATATAAATATGCCCAGAATTCTTACTACCAATTTAACCAGGTATCAGGTAGCAACTTGGTAGCAAAATATCAGTGCATAGTCAGTGTTTCATGCTGTATTAATTTCATGCTAATTCAATCATCACAGTATTGAATAATATCCATGAAATCCTATATTCCTTTGAGTTCTTGGGTGGTTTCTCCTGTCATGTCTGCTCTATTTTCAAAGGAAAACATGAAGGGATTGGGGAAAAAGGGGGGGCAAATTATCTGTTGTAACCAAAGCTCAAGTCAGGGAACAGATGTGGAAACACAAGTAGTTCCTGCAACATCTTTGAATTTTACAGCTCCATTCAAAGCTAAAGAAGCTTTTTGGATGAAAAGCAAAATGTCTTCAAAGAAAAACTGGAAAGTCCAGTTGCCTCTTGAAAAAGCACCTTTGGGACATCAATCTTAGAGTTTGAATCATAAATACCACTAACTACTGACAAGTAGAGAAAGAGAACCACACTAGAACCCAGAAGGCTGTTAGTTCTAGTCCCTTATTCGATACGAAAGTCAGTTGGGTAACTTTGGCACAGCCATCCTCTTTCAATTTAACCCATCTCATCATATTGTGGGGAAAATAGGAAAAGGAAATAGCATTAGATATGTACACTACATTGAGTTACTTACACAATAATAAAGATAGGATTAAAAGGAAAGGATGAATGGCAGACAATATTGGTATATAGACTTGAGCTTTTTTGGTTAAATAGTTTCCCCCAAAATCAGAAAAATGAGGAATGAAAGCAAACTGACTGAGAGAATAAACATTATCAAAGGCTGGAAGAAAACTTTCACTTAAGTTAACCTGGTGTCCCTGCATCTACATCCTTTTCTTAAGAATCATTTTTATGTACATTCTGTTCTTCATTCACACTGTTATAACTCTTCTAACTGTTTTATGTAGCCCATCAATCTATTCGTTATGCCAGGCTTTTGTTTCATTGGTTTTGAAATTCTAAGAAGAGGAGGCACCAATCTAGCAGGTTTTGTAGCTGTTAAAAGAAACCAACCATATCCATTGTGGTTTCCCATGAAGAGAGAGCATCCCAGCACCACCTGGATAGTTGAATGGATCAGACTTACCATTCAGTTTATTCTATATTTGCTTTCAAAGTGGTTGCTAATTTAGGTAATACTTCTGTTCAAGCCTGAAGCATTTTCTTTCCAATACTGTATTGACTGAGTTTAGACTCCTGTATCGGTCTGAACGATTCTATAGCTATAATGTCTCTACACATATGTTTCACTAGATCTAAATTTTATTGGGACTGTTTCTTGTTCTGATTTCTTGCACTCTATAGGTCAGAACATTCTCTAGTGTATACGGATGACACGTTCATTTTCCATTTTTCACATTCTCACAAGACTGTCATTACAGAGAGAGTATTCCCAAGAAACTTAGAAAAACTACTAAACAAATGGTAAGAGGATACCTGATCCAGAGTTAGGTAACTGTCTCATATGTTACTACATTGATGATCTGCTAATCCAGAGGGACTTTAGAATGCTAAGATGTCTTCCTGTTGTGTAATTCTATACCAGAATTACAAATACATTATGTATTAGAAGAATTTTCTGTGTAATCAATCCATCTAACTGAGAGCAGCTCTGTGCATGCAGACTACAAACTTGCAGAATTAGGAGCTGGATGGGTTGTTTTGGATGATTTCAGCATAACAAGTCCTCAAATGAATTTTTATTTGAATTATCTTAGAAAACAGAACAGAGTTACATGTTAGGCATGCATTACAAACTGTGTGCATTTATCCACTATTCAAACACTATACCTGAAGATTTTTAAGCCCCCTGAAAGGAAACTACATTCCAGTGTGATTTCAGGGCCTATTGGTCCAATATAGAGCATATAAAAGATGCCTTTCCTCTGGGGTCAATGTTTTTATATAGATATGTATGTATTAATTAAGTACAATTTATGTGCACCATGATTTAAATGGTATAAAAGTCTAGACCTGCCTCATGGAACTTATAATGTAATTATAATATAAGGGAAACAATGAAGATTTAAAGAGTAGTTAGATAAAGACATATATAGAGAAAAAGTTATTTTTTTTCTCTCAAACCAACTTCATATGTATCTCATACTTTATAAATGCAGTTACCATGAGCTCTGGCTTATTCACATCTGTTCATTTTGATAATTGATTTCCTTACAGGCAATCAGTGGCAAGTACATTTAAGTATAATAGAGTGGGAACTGAAACTTCTACCTATAATCGCTTTACCTATAAACTCTGTCCTTTTTTTAATGCCAGTGTATCAAGGGCAGCACAATTAGGACATGGGCTAAAGTGAATAGACAAGCACGGACAAGGAAAGTATAATGGAACAGAGGAAGCTTTAGTGGGAAAATTATTAAATTCTTAAATTAAATTAAATTATTAAATTAAATTTTATTAAATTCTACAGTTTGAGGAAAATTCTAGTGAATTTGCTACTTCATGTAACTAGTGCTTGTGGTACATTCGGAAATATACATTCTTCCTGGCATCTCAAAACAGGCAATACCATACCTATGCTGTGCTGTGAACAGAGATGTACACTGAGGACATATAAAATATAAAAGGTGTTACTGGACTATACTATGTTATTATATTTTATTGTCACTGTACTGTATCCCAAGCATCAGTCAGTACTCTGCAAGCATTTCTAAACTAGGAGATTGCAGACAGCAGTATGTTGGAGATTATTTATCATCTACCTACCTACCTATCTATCTATCTATCTATCTACCTACCTTCTTTCTTTTCTTTCATCCATCCATCTACCCATCCATCTTTTTCCTATTTTCCCACAACAACCTTGTGAAGTGAATTGGACTGATCCTCCTATCCAGGTGACTAACCCAAAGTCACCTGGGTATGTTTCATGCCTAAGGCTGGACTAGAACTCACACTCTTCTGGTTTCTAGGCCAAATTTTAACTACTAGACCAAACTGGCTATCATATTGTAGACTGGCTGTCATATTATAGACTGATAAATAAAATGCAGGCAATTGAAGGTATACATTTAATTATGTATGAAAAGGCTAATATCTACCTCTAAAGTTTGAATTAGTCTCATCTAGTTGTTTTGGATGCATTTAAAGATAGGAAGATGTAAAGTAAATTGAGACAAATGAAGAAACAAAGGTGAATTTCAGCAAAATCGTGCAATATTTTGAATCAATGCAGCAGCAGATTTCTATTGTTGCATCATTTATGAATTACAAACCAAATAACAAACATAAAATCAGATCATGAAAACAAGCATAACAAAATAATACAATGTATGAATATCTGATCTGAATTAATGTGATACATGAATGGATAGGTGGGAATGAGTAGGTGAATTTAAAAAAAAGTAATGGAGCCATTCAGGAGTCCAAAGGAAAAGAGAATTGAGACTCGTGAAAATTTGCTACAAATAGCTCTGTTTGTTTTGAATGTACAATTTAAGTATAAACTTAAATAGGCCAAAGGAATAAATATAAATATAAAAGCATGATTGATTTTGACTGATTAATATGCCAGGTTAATAGAGTTAGAGAAATGTATAAAGAAACATATACGGATAAGGAAAACATATGAAAAACATTTGGCCTCGGGTGGCCATGGTTTAATACAGTCAAGAGTGGACTGAAGAAAAAAAATGGATATTGGAGAAAAGGAAACAAAAGAATGAAAAAAGAATGACTACAGGAAAATAAAATACAAGTACTGTATGAAAAGTATTAGTAGAAAGATTTCATTTTCCAATGAAAAGAATAATAGTTGCAAGTAGGTCATCTAGTCCAACCCTCTGCCCAAGCAGGAGACCCTACACCATTTCTGACAAATGGCAATCCAATCTCTTCTTGAAAGTCTCAACTGATGGCACTCCCACAACTTCCGAGGGCAAGCTGTTCCATTGGTTGATTGTTCTCACTGTCAGAAAGTTTCTCCTTATTTCCAGGTTAAATCTCTCCTTGTTCAGTTTCTATCCATTATTCCTTGTCTGGCCTACAGGCTCTTTTGAAAATAGCTTGACCCCTTCCTCTCTGTGGCAGCCCCTCAAATATTTGTACACTGCTATCATGTCTCCCTTGGTCCTTTTCTTCACTAGACTAGTCATGCCCCTTTCCTATGTTTTAGTCTCCAGTCCCCTAATCATCCTGTTTGCTCTTCTCTGTATTTTTTCTAGAGTCTCAACATCTTTTTTATAGTGTGATGACCAAAACTGGATGCAATACTCTAGGTGTGATCTTACTAAGGCTTTATAGAGTGGTATTAGTACCTCACTTGATCTTGATTATATCCTTCTGTTAATGCAATTTAGGATTGCATTAGCTTTTTTGGCTGTTGTCACTCCACTGGCTCATATTTAGCTGGTTGTCCTCTAAGACTCCAAGATTCTTTTCACAGTTATTGCTATTGAGCCTAGTTTCACCCAGTCTATATGTGTACTGTTGTTTTTTCTTGCCTAAGTCTAGGACTTTACTTTTCTCTACACTGAATTTCATTTTGTTGGATATGGCCCAGTGTTCTAGTCTACCAAGATCCATCTGGATCTTGAGCCTATTTTCTTGGGTGTTAGCTATACCTGCCAGCTTAGTATCATCTGCAAATTTGGTAAGTTCCCCTTCTATGCCCTTATCTAAGTAATTAATGAAGATATTGAAGAATACTGGACCTACAGTAGGAATGAAAAAAAAGATGTTTGGTGAAGTAAAAGAAGATGTGGATTAGAAATATATATAATCTTTTTGATAGGTATTGTGTAAAGAATATAGAAATAAACCTAACTGCAAAATATAGTGTCAGAAAAGAAAGGGATGATAAAGAATAAAAGAAAAAGAAGGTCAATCCTGATGAAAAAATGTTTCAGGCAAAAACAAGTAGCCTGCAGCAGGCTGAATTGAATAAAAATACAAGTATGAAATTATTTTGGATGAAATTGAGGACAAGGCAATACTGGGAGGAGTATTTTAAACATTTGAATATAAGTGATAACACACACACACATATACACACACGCACACAGGTGCATACGGAAGTGTATACCTGAGACAAATGTTATATATATTAACATCCAAGAAAAAAAATTGATAAAACGTGAATCATAAATGCCATGAGATTGTTAGCACTGATGCTGGTACAGACTGAAGAAATATTAAAATATGAACGTGCTTTGCCTATGGAGTGGCTGTGGCAGAAAGCTGGAATATTTCCAATATTGTTCCCCAATAGAAATGATATCAAAGGTATCAATGAACAATTTCAAAATCCACAGAGAGATTGGCTTGTTAAGTGTATCTGATAAGGTATTTGATAACCTTCTGATTGAAAGCGTACAAGAAGTGATAGTGGTCAAAAATTGGGAAGAGCAATTGATCTTTATGCTGGGCTTAATTGGAGGATTTTGTCATTCACCAGGTCACTAAAGAACATATGAAGCCACTCAGAGTCACAATGAACTGTGTACAGCAAATAAATTTAATAACAAATAATGAAAATGAAAGTTGGAAATGAATTGTAAATGTGCTGTTTGAGAACAAGCAGATGACAGTGAACACACATTTGCATGAACGTAGAACCGAAGGTTGATTATTGAATAAGAGCAGTACATGAAACTGTCATGCCCCCATCAAAGCCTGAATCTGCAGTGGATGATGAGCTGGAACTGGAGCCGACAGAGATTGAGGGGACGGCTTTGTTGGCTTCAGAGGAAAATGGGGAGCCAGTCAGGGCCTTTCAGGATTAGGGCAGCTTGTAGGCAGGGAGGAACAGAGGCAGGATGACCAAGAGAGGCTAAGCAGTGAACATGAGAGACAGAATTCAGGTGATGAGCAAGGGGCACCCTCAGATCCTCAAGCACGGAGAGTGGAGAGAAGGTGAGAACAGTGTAGACTGAGCCAGCTACTTGGGGGAATACTGTCCCACCCCTCTTCGCCAGGCACACCTGGGAACTGAGACTTAAGGAAACGCTGTGAGGAGGGGCATTTGTTGGGAACAAACACTGAATTCCTGGAGTGTTGAGTGCCAACGTTTCAACTTTCCTAGATTCCTTGCATTCTTTCTAGATTTCGGGATTACCTGCCAAGGCTCCTTGCTTCCTGGACTCTTCAACTTGCCCTGCTGGATTTCTTGCTGTGTAGCCGTGGTGTTCACAGCATTGAGCTGGACTATTCGCAGCCAGAGGCTGCTTGAAGTGTGTGTGTGTTTGTGTGAGTTTGTGTGTGTTCTGGGACTTTCCAGAAATGTGGGAGCGTTTGGAGAAATTTGGAGCAATAAAGGGGCGATTTGAATTGCCAGCTGCCTGTGTTATCTCTGCCATGCCTCGGGTCATCACAGAAATAAAGTGCACAAGTCTTTAAGGAAAGCTTAGTAAATGTTTCTGCTTTATGCAGAGTATAAGACAAAGGTATATTCCATTTGTTGTTTAATATAGTTATATATATATGAAAAATGTCTGTGGGTATGCTAAAGACATATGGCTGTAGATTTAAATGTAGATGTACTTTGGTATGAAGATGCTGAGAATTTAAGTGATGTGCAGCAAGAGTTAGATACCTTGACTATGTCATGTAGACTAGTAGCATGAAAAATTAATATAACAAGGACCATGGTTTGAACAAGAAGTGGAATTCTACATAAATGAGTTTATAAATATATAATTTAACTTCTGAACATTGGAAGAATGTTCAGTAAAGATGGGATAGTGGTGGAAAAGTATTAAAATGTACAGGTAGTCCTCAACTTACGATCTCAATTGAGCCCAGCATTTTTGTTGCTAAGCGAGACATTTAAGTGAGTTTTGCTCCATTTTACAACCTTTCTTGACATGGTTGTTCAGTGAATCACTGCAGGTGTTAAAATTAGTAACACGGTTGTTAAGTGAATCTGGTTTCCCCATTAACTTTGCCTGTCAGAAGGTCACAAAAGGTGATCTGCAATTTGGTATACTGCAACTGTTATAAATGTGAGTCAGTTGCCAAGTGTCTGAATTTTGATCATGTGACCATGGGGATGCTGCAACGGTCATAAATGTGAAAAATAAGTCAGTTTTTCAGTGCTGCTGTAACTTTGAACAGTGACTAAATGAGGATTACTTGTATAATACTGGTACAAACATACTTTGTAGTATGTTATGGGATGTAAAGGAATAAAAACTGGAAGAAGCAAAAATTGCTCTCATCTTATTCAGAGGTGGTATTCAGCAGGTTCTGACCAATTCTGGAGAACCGATAGCGGAAATTTTGAGTAGTTCAGAGAATCAGCAACTACTACCTCTGACTGGTGTTTTTACAGTATCCTTCCCCTGCCATGCACACCAAGCCACACCCACAGAAACGGTAGTAAAAAAAATTGAATCCCACCACTGATCTTATACTATGGAAGTGAGAGTTAGAGATATGCGGAGAAACATAAAAGTGGATTGCAGCAAGAATCGGCTATCTTAGAAAAAAATATGACCAGGAAGGGACAATTGCTGAATGATTGAGAATGCAAAAGAGACTCAGTAGTACAGTTACAAGAACAACACATTGAACTGATTTAGCTACACAGAGAGATTGAAAGAGGCTTAAAATCACAAATAAATATTTTAAAAGAGTAAAAGTCATGGTAGAAATGGACCTCCTGAAGATCTCAAAACCTTCAAGGAACAAAAAAGAGTTGATTAAAGGACGAAAGACAAGGAATGAATCAGTGCGTGGAAAGGAGAGCTGCATGCCCAGCTTGGAAGGGAAAAAAATACTACAGAAATATAGCAATGGGATCTGTGTAAATTAGTCATTTCTCTTTCTATTCCTTTCCTCCCGGCTTAATTTATTTACTTACTACTTTTTATTCCTTTTGTGCAGTTCATATAACCCTGCTTGCCCCCAAAGGCACCATTATGCAAACAGTGTTGTATGTTGACTATGTGTTGACAGGATCCCAACTCACTAGAGAAATGTTGTGTCAAGCCAGGTGTTTCATCAAAGGCTCTGTTGCTGGATTGTGGAATCAAAAGGAAAGCTGATTTAGTGCCCACAAAATTCCAAAATTACATAAACACAAAAGAGAGACAACATGTAACAGCCCCTTGCCAATTTATAGAGTATCACTCAGTATTCCTTTTTATTACTATAGAAGTCAATTTGCAACTTGTTTCCTTTTTCCTCAAACTTGATGAATTACCATCTTAACGTAACTACTGTTCCTTTCTTATAAATGGCCTCTCTCTAAAATGCTGCTCTTGCAAAATAAAACAGGAAAAAGCTTCTAGCTCTTTTTTTAGTGCTGCAGTCCTGCCTAACCTTGCTTTTTTTCAAATTTATGGTCTTTTCCAATTGAGCTTGTATTAATATTATAGCAAATCAGATGAAGCAAAGAAAGAGGTGGCCCTTTTAAGCGACCCTTCTAGGTCTTGGGGATTTTCCCTCCCCCCCTCTTCTTTTGTCTTGGTAAATACTACATTTAAGTGTATATGTTAGCATTTGATAACTCAATTTGTTGATCAGGTACACTATTTCAGAAAAATTGCATTGCTTGCTGATTAATTTCTTCTCCCTGGATATACCCTCACCCCGTATCCAATACCATATTAAAGCATTAATGTAGAAAGAATCCTCTCCTTGAGCAACATTTTGAGAGTATAATAACCAAGTAGCAAATACCATAAGCTTTTCTCAAAGCTGCCATTCATTTCAATGGGACATTTGTTCAAGACAGAATAGTATGAGCACAGGCTAAATTGTTGGTAATGTTTTTTTTTTTTAATGCATACTAGTCAAATAAAACAGGATTTATGCTAGCTCTTCCTCTTGTAGTACGGTCTTTAGAAAGTACAAATCTAGTGCAAGTAGAATCATGGCAAGCTATAAATGCAATATGAACAGAGATGCAAAATCACTAAGCCCAAGATATTTCCTTACCATTGGTCTCTCTCTCTCTCTCCCCCTCTCCCTCCCTCCCTCTCTCTCTCTCTCACACACACCACACACACACAAAATATACGTATACTGTATATCCTACCCTACCCTTCCTCCCTACTTACCTTCCTACCTACTTATCCATCCATCCATCCATCCATCCATCCATCCATCCATCCATCTATCTATCTATCATCTGAGTCATTTTTGGTGAAATGGGCAGTATATAAATTTGAGAGACATAGTTTGATAGATTGAAAAATAGACAGATAATATTGTGCTCACTACTGATTGGTTCAAGGCAGGCAAGACTTCAAACATGATGGATGGACTATTATCATAAAACTCAATAGCATACAACGTCTCCACAGGACATAAATTTGTGACAAAAATATTCTTGTTGCTGGAGCTTTACTGATTACTACTAATGCTCACTTTATAGAGAATCAAAACATGAATTTGTCTCACGGTACAGAAATGACTGAGACTAAAAACTGCCAACTCACATTAAGTTTTCTTTCTTTCTTATTAGGTTTATCATTCTTCCAGTGCAATGCTGTGATGCATACTCTACTGTCTCGATTTCTTGGCTTTATCTTTTTAAAGCTAATTTGGTAATATACCTCTCAGCTTTGTAGCACACAAACCTCAGCTCCACTTTTGAAAAGTGGACCTATATTTATTGAAACACAACCACCACCTTCCAAAGAAGACTGAAATATGGAATGTCTAGATCTCACCATTCTTCCAAAGAACTCATGCATTGATTTGTTAACCTACATATCCTGTATGGGAAAGTTAAGCAGAAAGAGACTGACCCAAGAATAGCAGGTGTGCAAAAATCATAACTCAATTGTCCTACTTTACAACAACAGAAAAGAGCCAGAAAAATCCCATGGGGTCGAACCTATCTTTTTCTTTGCTTAATAGGACTTATTGGCATAAGACTGTGAGGCAAAAGAATAATATGTTACCTCCAGGGTTGAGTAAAGTGCAGTGTGTGGGAAATGATGTTTTGCAAAAATAAATAAATAAATAAATCCTAAAGGTCCAGGAAACCAACTACCAAGTATTCCATATAGCCATTTTGATGGAACAATTTCTGCCATCACAAAACATGGAAATTGGTAGAAAGTCTGAGATAATCTTTTGTGTGTGGATTTTTCTCACATTTTCTAAAGCTTTTCTAGACAATTTTACTTAATAGGTTTTTTTACTTAATAGGTTTTTTTTCCCTGTGTAACATGCCATGTACTTCAGTAATTAAACTACAGGATAAATTGTATCTTTTTTTAAAAAAAATGCTGATATTCATACATTTCCCAATGAACATTAAATTGTGAGAATCCAAGGTCAAAGAGCTACAGATTTTATTCATTAAAAGGAACTCATGGTTCATCTTCTTATTTTTATTTACAACAAATCCTGATTTAAAATTATACTTGATTTGCTATAAACACATTGTTAAGATAATCTTTTTGAATTTTCAGTCCCAGATCTGTATAACCTGGCATTTGTTATCCAGTAGACCACCAGACCAGAAAGCTATGCAAAAGCTACACTTTTGTAGGCTATTTAGCTCCTGGATTTTTGTAATACATTTTGGCTTAGACCCAAGAAAACAGAAGGGTATGAGATGCCACATTCTTGCACAATCTAGCAGATGGTGCGGAATGCTGGAAGTGATCTGTAGCTCAATGGCTCAGTCATCAGTAGCATCTGTGCCATGATTTGTTGTGATTATTCCAGTATATTTTTCCTATACGCAACCAGGAAAATTTAGTCTTCATTCTTGTGTATCTTGGGGAAGTCGATTATTTTTTAAACCCAATAAATATGAATTAATGATTCTAAATATGCAGGGTGTTACACTATTAAAAATAAAATACTGGAAAATAATCAATGGTTTGCAAGTCCTCTGATGACTGCAATTAATATTGCTGTCTCAGCAACAGCAATCATTAACTTGTTAATTAATTTCTTTGACCTTCTGACCTTTCAACTTTTGTTACACATTAGTTTCTCAAAGTTTTGTAGATGTCTGTATTTAATTAGGTTTAAAAAGCCCAAATGAAAAGTATTTTTGCAGTTTGTTAAAATAACCCTTGAGTCTAATCAGAAAGCATTTTATGTGTTTTTAGAAGAAACGGTATTATAAATCAGATCTAGGACACATATTCTGAATGGTGGCTTTGTTCCCACCTCATTTTTATTTTGGCAGCTTACTGTTCGTTAATAGCTCTGGCTACCAGGAAGCTGGCTTTTCAAAATTTCTCTCTCACCCTAATTATAATTACAATCTATAAATCACACAATGATCAATTATACAAATTTTAGGTTCATGTATTATTTAACCTAGCATTTGAATCCAACAGGAACCCAGGAACCCAACAGGAGCCCAGGAAATTCCAGTCTCTTTCTCTTTATCTGCAAACAACTTCTTTGTGAACATAGAAATACCAAATATAAAAATGCAAAATACCAAATGTCTCCTGAAATATGAGAACATTTAAGGGAAGTGACATCATCAAAACTGAATATGGCTCTATCCCTATTGCTGCCCTTTTTAGTAAATATAGGGTTGTAATTCTGCCACTATAACTGGTATATTCAGTAAACTTCTGCAATACTAATAATAAATTAACCTCAAAAGAAGAGTCTAAGCAACACATTCAGTTTATTATACATTTGCTATAAATCTAGTCCCATATTTAAAATATTAAGAAATGCACACATGTTAAAATACAATGAACACAGAATTGTAAAATATTCATTCACAATAATACAGTAAAATGCATAAAATGCCAACAAAAGAGAATGTTTCAAAAACTAATCAGAACTCAGCAGGAATTCAAGACAGCCATCAATATTAGTGTAATGCACTGGCACTGGAAAAGAGCACCACTAAAATATAAAGCTTTTTTTTTTCACAAATCAGCCTTCCCAAATTTGACTTCCATCAAATTTGTTTCAATTCCATAATCCTTAATTTGGATTACAGACCATTAGTATGATCAGATGAATGTGTGAGAAATTGAAATCCAATATATCTGGCCTTAGGTCTCCGCTAGTGGTTAGGAAAGAAGGAATAAGATTATGGGCAAGAAGTTATGATCAGAGACTAACACATCATTGGAGATCTGATCCACTTGTTAGGAACTATAAATTATATGAATAACCCTAGGGTATTCTTTCCTTCTGTCTCTGGCCATGATTAATTAAGCTTGGGCTAGTCCATATATACATTATAATGCTAGAATTGCTGGGTATGAGAAATGTAGAAGAAAGAGGTAAAGCAAAAGTACCTTTGGATATAGCTGGAGAACATAACTTTTGTTTGAGAACTGCTACTAGGCAGGGAAATAAACTTGTGGGTGCTTACTGTAACGATCTGGGTCTCCAAACAGCCTATCCAAAACAAACTGTGGGTTATTGAAATTGTAATTCAGGAAGGGCCACAAGTTGTATCTAGATAGATAATGCAATGTCAAACCCCAACATAAAGCAGCTATCTATATAACTTCTTAGATTGTGTATAATTTCAGAACACCATGAGAATCAAGTCTACTTACTTAGAAGAAATTCTAGATCAGTGTAGCCAAATTAAAATTGGCATTTTGTGACACACAGATGGAAATACAATATAACTAAGATTGATCGTTCATGTGCTGGATTAGTTAATTCATAAGCATCACAAAAAGAAACTGAGCAAGAGAACACTCAGCAGAATTTGAATACTTGTTGAAGTACCTCCAAGTACTTGGATGACAATTGCATTCATCCCTCTTTTCAAATGGAAAATCTGATTCTTCCCACAATGACACAGGATCACAGGATAGCACTGAGTTTGCTCAACTATGGCCAGAGATTCTTAGATATGGAAAATGGTGGAAGAAAAAACACAAGAATAGCTACGGATATTTTGAAAAAGAGATGGGCAAAAAATCTTCAATGGAACCATTTGTATAGGATTTCTTCTATACTCCCAGGTGGGGACAAAAAAAACCCCAACAAGATGGCCAGACAACTATGCAACTTAAGCCTTGCTCTTTCAAATGCACAGCTATTTCAACCCTTTTACAAAAGAGTAGAGCTTCAATTGTGCAATTCTCCTTTTATATCAAACTTAGCTTTCCTTTTGATTTAAACTACTATTGTTTTTTTTTCTAATTACTCTCCCTTAGGATATTAAGAGCAGTGAGCAACAAGCAAAGCTATGGGATAACAGGTCAAAATGGAGGTTTTATCTAGGTCTGGATTTTATTTAAGAAATGTAATAGTACATTACAATGCTATTAGAAATTCTTAGAAAATCTGTGTCATATACAAATACAACAGGAGGTACACTTATTATCATAACATCTACTACAGTTACTACAGGCTAAAATAAGATTTTAAAACACTTTCAAAGAACCTTAATTTAAAATAGGGAAGATTCATGCTCACAGTCACAGTCGTGATTGAAATTACGACAGTGATTGTGATAATGATTTCTTTTCACAAGCTTTGACAGTGAAACAACAACTTGGTCAGAAATATCAATGCCAACTTTTGCAACCATCATTGATGGTACCAATTCTTTCTTTTCATTCTGCTCATTCAAAAAAATTAATGGGGAGGAACTTTCAAACTTTAGTTGAATGTGCTATTTATTTACATATTTTTGTATTAATTATGTCTTAATAACAAATCAATAATAGAAAAGGTAGAAGGCAGAAAAATTTGTACACATTTTTACGTCTTATTGCTTGCATATCAAGACATATTAATGAAAAAAATAGAAATGTACTGTAGGTATGATCGGACCATCAATTTTCCCTGTTATCTATTTGATTTGCTAATTTTCCATTTGTTGGTTGAAAACAATGAATATGATGAGGAAATAAAATTATTCAAATCCGATTGCAGACTAAACTTTGCTGGATAGTAAATCACTTCTGTCAGCTTTAAACTTTCTACCTTTATTATAGGAAACCAATCTATCATTCTTAATGTTTGTAAGAATTACAATGAAATTGAACACATAAAGCTTTTTAAACTCTTTAAGATATTACAGAGACAACTCTAAAAATGCAGTGGGATATATTTCCATTTCCTGAGAAAACGGGTCTCATGCTCTCCACTAATTTTCTACTAATATTTGCATGGCTTAAAACTTCTACATCTGTTTTCCCATGTTTAGTAAGCATTTTACCAAGCTACGTTTTCATCTGTTTGTTCTAATATTTCAGTTGTTAATATATGTGCAGCAATAGTTCACTTTTTCTTACCAGACACTACCATGGGCTATAAGATATTTATTTTTTTTAATCTATATTCCTTCTTGCATCATATAGGCCAGCTCTCCTTGTCCCTGTGCAAGGAAAGCCTATTTTTTCCCAGAAAAAAATCCTACATATCACTCTCTGTATCTCATCATCACTATTTAACCCACGACAAGGTTGTTAAGTAAATCCAGCTTTCTCCCTGAGGAAGCATGCTAGGAAGGTTGGAAGCCAGCTGGGAAGATTGCGAACAGCAATCATATGCAATCCTCATAAATGCATGCTGGTGGCCAAACACACAATTTTGATCCTGTGACCATGGGGATGGCGTGACAGTTGTAAGTTGAAGGACCAATTGTAAATGGTTGTAAGATGAGGACTACCTGCATTATGTATGCATTAATTTAGTGTACTGGTTTTTTCCCCAGCAAATGAAGTCTTAAATAGGTTCTTGGGTCTCATTTAAATAAAAAATGTTAAAGACACATGCCCTAGCTTTATCGTAACAAAGAATTCTATGCTGTTGACACTGATCACTAAGTCTAGAACAGGGTTGTGAAGCTTGATTTCATTGAAGGCCGCATCAGGGTTGTGTTTTTCCTTAGGGGGCCAGGGTAAGTGTGGCCAGAGTAGGCATGGCCTGCTCAATGTCATGCATGTCAGGGGCTCCTATGGCAGCCCAAGCGTTCTGACAGCAAAACCAGGCTTCCGAACTCTGTTTCCGGCTGTGATGGCCTCCTGCAACCCTCTACCAGTGAAAACAGAGCTCAAGAGGCCTTCCCGAGCTGTTTTCACTGGCAGAGGGTTGCAGGAGGCTGTTGCAATCGGAAATGGAGCTCAGGAGCCCATTTTCTCTGGCAGAGGCACCACAGGCTGGTCCTCACTGTTTCCAGGGTGGCCCCACAGGCCAGATCTGGCCCCAGGCCTTGAGTTTCACACCCTGGTCTAGAATAACTTTTCCCAGTATGAATCCCTCCAGATCTTTGGGTGGTAGATGCCAATGAAAATTATAAACTTAAATGGTTCGATGGGACCAGGCTGGGAGACTGGAAGCTTCTCTTTCACCACAATTATTTCAGGCAGTAAAGAGGCAGGGTTAGCAACAAATATGACAGCTTTTAGAAAGGGATAATTTTTAAAAAAAACTGCTAAAAGAATAAAGTAAGTGCAGCAAAATAAAGAGGACTTCAAAAGATTTAAAAGGCATGCTTCTAATAAATTATCACTCTCTGTTATCATTTTTAATTATTTCAAAATTTTGCCCAACAACCTAATTACTCATCTTGGCATTGAGATGAGGACTCAGAAGAAGGAAAAGAAACAATCTTGCAAGTCTTCATACCATGTCCCACAGGCAGCAGAAATGCATGAAAAGCCCTTCCAAAAAAAAAAAAAAAAAATAAACTGTGGACATACTTTGTGTGAATCAATGAACAGTAGCGAACCATGTCATTTGCAAATCCTCATCTGGAAAATGCAGTCAGAGAAGTTCATGTCTGTTTCTCTTTCTCTTGCTATTCATTTATTCTTTTAAGAGCCTTTTGATAAGCAACATTAATACTACGAAAAAATGACAATCGTAGACTGGCTGCTTGCTGAATATGAGGAAAGGAGAAAGAAGCATTATTTTCTTCTTTATGTCTCCCCAAACCTTATCCTCTGATAATTCATGATAATAAGGTTAATAATATAAAAGATGCATGTTTTCTTATTAATAGACAGCTTCTGGCAGTGAAATGGAATGGTTAAGGTTTTCTTCCCCCACATGTATCATGCTTTCATTTCCATGCTATGCTGTTGGAAAATCTGCTGTCTCTGCATTATTTTGCCTAAAATGGCAACAGTTGCCAGAGTTTCAAAGATATACATTGCATTTATATTTGCAGCCGGAAACCAGAAAATGCAAACCACTTTTCCACAGAGGAGTCTTATTGTTTTACAAAAAAAGTACTGCTCAGGCAATATTCCTTTCCTTTGAAACTGCACTATTAAACTAGTGTTGTAGAAAATACACAGATAAAAAAATTTCAAGTTTGTACATGCTTTATTGCCCCTTTCCTACACATTCTTGTCTGTACCATATATTGTACAAATAATTTCCATCTCTTTTGTTGCCCATGTTTGTAGGAGAGGGTTCCAATTATTGTTTTTTTAATATAAGTCTATTTAAAATATGCATTCGTATTTATCTTTTTTGTTTGCAACTTTCCTTACAATAGTGTGTTTCCATATGCAAGTTCTCCAATTCTTTAACTATGAAAGGCAGATTCCCAGAGCAACCTTCTAAAATAAAGTTACTTTCATGTAATTTTTTATTAAGCAGCATTAGCTTTTTAATATATGTTTCCCCAAGATAAGGTATCAAGAGCTTTCACAGATTATAATTACAATAGGAAGTTTCCAGAAACATAGAGTATATTATTTTTCAGATGCATTTCCACAAATATATTGCAGAGCATGATGAAAACGAAGAATGCCAATCTAGTCCAATGTCGCTGTTTTTTCCATAGCAGAATGTGTTCTGCAGAAATGATAGTAATCCCAATCGAAACAAATTCCCTATGTATAAGCTGAACTAGTTTTCACTCTATGTTGAAGACCCAGACTGCAAGCTGTGGAAATACATGTGATGCTACAGAAACGATATGCAGACAGTACAAAACAACAACAACAGCAACCTAGCTCTCATATACTAACGTTCTCAAAGGCACAAGTAAGAATACTATTAAATGTAGCAGAGACTTTAAACATCATGAAGAATGATTAGCTATTCAGATACTACACTGCGCAGAGGAAGGGCATCCAGAGTAGATTAGTGGATCAGTAAATATATAGAGTGTCAAAGCTCCACATATTTGACATTTGAAGAACAAAGCTATCCATCAATGTCCTGGGTACAGATCGATCAAGCAGAATGCTGCCTACTGAAAACCTAATAGCATGATAGTAATAATGTAGCCACAAAGCCTCTAGTCTGTAATTGACTGCTTCCACTTCAGGCTAGGATGCTGAAAACAGTGACTAATGTTCACCTAAAGAATTTATTTGCAGTGGATGACAATCAGTTCAACTCATACTATTCTAAGCAAAATGACTGTATGCAATAATGGGCAATAGATAGAGAGGGAGAAAAAGTCTAATACAAAGGATTATGCAGCGTTTCAGATTTGAAGGCAAAATATGATTTGGAGAATGCATGGGCATTATTAGCATGTTGGGGAAACTTTAAAGCAAACATGGGAAATACATGGGAAATTCCTATCGGCAGAAAATTCACTTACGGCGAGGGTTAGGTCCACATGAATTCATAGAGCAAAATGGACATCATCAATAGAGTCCACTTTTCAGTTGCAGAGATACACCCTAAAGCCTAGACGAAGATACAGCTGCTTTAAGATATCACTACATGCACCTTAATATGACCAATGAGTTACATTTTTCCCTCTGTAATCTCTGCACAGACCTTCAACTGAAACATGGTCATTAAACATGAAATGTCATTAGAAAAAAATAAACTGATATATAAAAACGAATATAAATTCATTTAAATATGAAATGCCTGGCTGTAAATAACTGAAGTAGTATTTACACCATTGTAAGAAATCCAATGGCAACTAAAAGAAAGACATCTTAGGGGGGAAAAACATAAAAATAAATGCTTGCTAATCAGAATAATGAAACTGAAGGAGTTCAAAACATTGATAAGGAAAGGAATAACTTTTGTTAATACTAAATATATCAAGCTCTAGTTTTTGGGTGTACTGTCCAAAGCATACCTATTATTCGTACCTATTTCCTGTATTATACTCATGTTTATTCTTATACCTATTATCTTGTAAGTGATTTGACATAATAAGTAAATCAAATAAATATATAAATAAACCTATGACTACTTCATATTAGAATGCTTTATTGGACAAGTGTGATTGAACAACAACAAGGAAATTATCTCCGGTGCATAAGCTCTCCATGTACATTCAAGCAACATGTGATAAATCCAGATACTAATTCCTAAGATATTAATTTGAGAGGTTTCTCTCCATTTCTGATCAATTTAGGTTTCAAAATTGAGCAAAATATCAAGAAGAACAACCAATGTATCACTACTGTCTAGGGAATTGTCATTTGAGTAAGGGGATTATAGGATTACACTGTATACTACTTAACTAACTATGTTAAATTTCTTTAACCATAATTCTATTTAAAAAGAGGACAATTGGTTAGACTGCTGTTTGTGTCCAATAATTTCTTTTTTTTTTTCTCTGACATTTGTTTTGGACTATCCCAATATTATTTCCATCAATATCAAGTATGAAAAGAAGCCTTGCCAAATAACAACCTTTAAATGCAACCTTAGCCTCTGTAATTTGAAAGCTACAATCCGCAACCACTTACTCCAGAGTAATTAACTGAAATAAGGGAGATGTTCAAACTAAATGGTTTACTGATTGCAGCCAAATACCTGTCAAAATTATGGGAGACTTTGTGATAAAGCCAGATTTTATTTTGCAATGCTGGTATAAACTGTTATCATAGCAAAGCTCTTCTGAAACTACTGGGAATCAATTATAAGACTAAGAATTTCTGCAAGCTTCAGTGGAGCTATTCTACTTTATTACCAGAGTCTGCCCCTTTATAATCTTAATTTGTATATTCTTGATACAGGAAAATGAGATGGGATTGATCATATGGTTAAATGGTTTCCAGAACTGGTGCTAAGTTTATGAAGCAACTATGCTTAAAAAGTCTTAATGCCCCAAATAAGGAATTTAAATAGCTTTGTTAGAGTCACTGAAGCTTTTTTTAAAAAAATTATAATTAAAATGAGTGATATTCTCTAATGGACCATGAGTGTACATCAAATTGCTCTGTGGCCTTTGATATGTACTTAAAGGCAATTGACTAGTCTTACTGATGTATTTTTAAAGAGCTACTTATTGATTGATAACGCTTCCGTATTAATATAACCACTTTGTGGGAAACTGAGAAACATCAATACTAGAAACCCACATTTATCTACAAATTAACTCTATGTAGAAATATTGCTTCAAGTCAAATGGGGTGCATCCATTCATTCCTTTACACGAGATACTCAGAAAACTAATACGAAAATGGATAAAAGTAAAACTTGGACTTATTTCTCAATTTCCTAAAATGACTGCCTGCAATTCATGTCTTCTAGCCGAGCCAAAGAATCGTTGACATAAAGCATACACTCTGACTTGCTTATATATTTGACATGTTAATAACTGTAATGCTTTCCCAGATGACAGCTTTTCATATTTTTTAGAGCCCCCAAAGCTGCAACTACTGATGAAAATGAAATAAAAATTGTTCTTAAAAATTGTATAGGCATTTTTAGGCATTAATGAATCCTATTAGCCACAAATTGCCACAAAGTTGCAATTTGGCTTATTATGCATGTTAAGAATACATTTTTCATAAGTTCACTAAACTAAAAATACAAGATCTGATTTGGTGTACAGCACCAACTGCCTTAGGGGGTTCTAGGCCAAAATGCAAGTTTAAAACAGCTTACAAGAATAAACTATTTCCTACTCATAATTTCTGAAATATACTAAACAGGAGACTTTTTGTACAGTGTTGTACAGCCATCTGGATATTCAATTGAATACCATTTCCCTTAGCTTCAGGAAATTTTATTTTATTTTAAGTGAAATCATTTAGTCAGGGAAATTAAAATTGAAAATATTTTCAGCACCATTGCTGCAAATTGTATACTCTGCAAGGGATGCTTTGAAGATTCTTTTGAAGTTGCTATGTTCATGTGCACAGTTCAGAATTGTTAGCGCTCTATAATATATTACCTGAAATGATGTGTATTTCGTGTACGGGTTATTATTTCCAAACTGTGGTTTTGTATCAATGAATCATAATTGCCCTCCTAGAACTCTCAGCATGGTATCATTTGGGGTTATTAGGCCAGGGTTACCCTGGAGTGCTGATATTACCCTGACTCTAATCTTTCTTGGCTGGCATATTTATTCAGTAGCACAGTTCAATTTCTGTTTCAGCTTACAGCCCTTGGCTTTTCAATATTCATGAAAAGCCTATCCTTTTCAATATATGGAAAGTTTCATGGAAAGCAGCTTCCCTATTTGGATGAGGCATAGTTTTCATTCATAATCCCTGGCTATCAATCCAGGAAAATTGTGAAACTAGTATCAAAAAAGCTATTTTAGGGGGTATTTGGAATAAAAGAAGCACAAGTTCCTTTATTTGGGGATGGGATAGCTGAAAAAGCAATTTAGCAGCTTTACCATAGGATACCAGCTATATTCCAGATCAGATGCAGTAAATCTTTTTTTCAGATACTCATGCGTTGTAGCATTCAAAATTGACTATAACAGTATATAGATTAAACTGTAATTGTACAATTGTTCAGAATGCAATATCCCAAGCACTGGAAAAAATATTAAAATCATATTGCATCTATCTGTGCCCACTGCACTCACTTCCTAACCCAGTTCAAAGTAACAATATTAGCTTCAGTGATTTATAACTCAAGTCTAATTCAGGAATGAGTTCTCATTACTCACATAATAGGGAATGAAGTTGCACTGGTGATCACTGATTTTGTAGGGTGAAAAACCTCTGCTATCCTCTTTTGCAGATATTCATTTTAAACATGAATAAAAAATATAAAGCGACACCTTTAGATTTCAATACACAATACTCTAGACATTTTATATTTTAGGGTAAGGTTAATGTTCTTACAATGAATGTATTTTGAAGAACATTATATATTTAATTGTAATTTGTCAACATATACTATGTTTCATAATTTTTATGAGGGATGTTCAATTCTCAGGATATATTTAAAAGGATTCTATCAATTAAAGAAGAATTATATTGTTTTCTAAAGCTTCAATTATAAAATTTTGGATAGCTATTACAGTGCCAAATTCTCAACAACTTTCCTTAATGGAAAATGTGCCTCTTAAGTTCTTCTAGAATATTCATACATTATTCTTTTAACAGGATTGTCCTAAGATAAAAATTCATTCCAAATAAGAAT
Source organism: Pseudonaja textilis (assembly GCF_900518735.1). Next base: position 7,952,968 of record NW_020769333.1, read on the forward strand.
ATTATTTTACATCAATTCAAACTTTGTAACTGATTCCTAGGAAAACATATTTTGATTCTTTTTTTTTATGTGAAATTAACATGGGATAAACCAGATTTCAAAATTAACAAAAAGCCTATATTATGGGGAAAATATTGAATCAAATAATAGTAAACTGAATATTTTTATGATTTTCTACTCTAAAGCAAACCTATTTTACCACAAGTGATTCTTTAAATCTTATGGGGGAAAACCCACAATTAGTTTTTCCAAAATTATATTCAGGATGAATTAATTTGATGTGCAAACTTTAATGGATGAATGGACTAAAGAATTAGAGATGCTTAGTTTGTCTAAACAATAAATGTTAACATTAATACTAAAAACTGAAGAGTACTTTAATTCTTATTCAAGAAAAAATGACGTGCTCATGTAAAATAGTAACTTGAGTTACTATTTTGAGTAACTTGTCAAATTTGTTGGGGATGCAGTAACATTAATGCTTCATTTAAACAAGTTGATACAGTATCTTATAATTGCCCCATTTAGAAGGATGTTACTACAAACTTAATATTTGAAAAAGCTAATATTTTTTTGGAACTATGTTCCTGTTCATGAAAATTAATTTTTGAAGAAAGTAGATGCTCCATGAACTGTTTAAAATTAAAAGAGTTTAACTTTGGAAAGATATGGCCCCAAATATAAAATGATATGCAGAATTGACAATATGAACAATTTATGAATGAAGTTATAGAATATTATAATGAAATATAATGAAATCCTTGAAATCTTTATACGGCAGTTTATATATATAAATTTTATTGAATTTACAATTAAAAAATAACATAACAACATTACATATGCAACAGAGAGAAAAAAAGAAGAAAGAAAGAAGAGAAAGAGAGAGGAAAAAAAAAAAAAGCTCGGTCTTGCGACCGAAAAAGGAGAAAAAGAAGTATAAAAGAGAGAAAAAAAACAAAGAGACGGAAGAAAAAAGAAATCTTTATACGGCAGTTTAATAAGTGTAGATATCTATGAATTTATTCACTTTTGTATGTATTTGTTTTAATAATATTGACTAAATCCTTACAGACTCTGGGTAGGATAGAGCAAAGCTCTCAAGACATATTAAAACATATAAATAATAAAAATCAACAGTAAAACAACTGGTTTATAAAAGGAACCATTTAATTAACTTATGGGCCAAACTGTTTACTAGAATAGTCCTACAATAGAAATTAATGCAAAATAAGGTCCATTTTCAATCCTTTGGAATCTCTTCCAAAGGGTTAAAAATGGGCCTTATTTTGCAATAATTTCTATTGTAGGACTATTCTAGTATTCCATTAAACAGGATTCAAAGCTGAGAAAGTCGGTTGCCAATTCTTAAAAATGTCACGTGAAGGTGAGATTCAAAACAGGCCTTTTTAAAATGACTAAACTAAAGATTTTGGTTTTGGCAAGGTGGTGGCTGATATTTAACAATGCTGCATCCTAAATGGTTTTCAGTGCAACAGTCAGGACTCTGAGTTGGGGCCGAAGGCCAAATGACAACCAATGCAACATTTTAAGAATAGATATAATTCTGCTTTAAAATGGGGTTGGCCATAAGTGGTATGGCCACTATATTTTGTATCAACTTTAGATTCTGAGTTGTCTCTAAAGGCAATCCCATGTGGAACACACTTAAGTAGTTTAGCATGTAATAGTCAAGGCATTACTTTGGTAAATTATTTTACCATGCCATGCTTCTTGCTTTAGATAAATTTAAACTGCAGTCCAGATAGAATTTGGTAAAAGCAATCCTAATTTAAGCAGAAAGTTAAACTATTAAGCTATTCCATGTGTATCTGTGTAAACTACCCTATTCAGAGTAATTACCAGATGTGTTCCAAGATTATTACTAATAAAATATGTCTCCATATTTCCATATTGATAACTGATCATTCCATCTTGCTATAGTTTCATTTGCTATTTATGCTTTTGTTTTCAATTTCACGTTCTTTCTAATTTTATTATAGTGTTTTATTTGTTTGGGTTTTATATCAATAAAAAGAAAAATAAGATTGTATTAATGGGTAAATGGATAATAGAATAATGGCATTTTTATTTGTAATTTCTCCCCCAAATTAGTATCATTTTTTCCCAGCAAAAATCAGTGATTTTCTGAAGCAATTTATGTTTAATAGCCTGTGCATTTCTTCTGCTTAACAGATGAAACACCTGTAGGCCTCCAGATGTGTTGAACTGCAGTTTCCAGCTCCCTCATATATTATAGTGCTTGGAAATGGTAAGAGTTGTAGATTAGCAACATCTGGAGAGGCCCAGGTTCTTCAATAGTATTAAAGATTTTGGATTCCTACATTCTAATATACCACATGGCTGTCATGTTCTGTAGAGCTTGGGAAAAAATGTTACGAGGTTCAACACATAGGGAGAACTATAGTATCGGACTAACTTTTCTATAATCATACTTGTTCTTACCTCACTCATGACTCCAGCAATTCCAGCATATGTCACAAAATGTGACATATCATTAATAAGGGAAATTATATCTTATATAAATGAGTTGTAGATTTCAGACAGTCTTTCTGTAACAAAAGAGTAGGCTTACATCAGCCTTTGTCTGTCACCAGAAACAAAATTTAAAATTGATTATTCTTTTTGAATCAGGTTAGTTATACTTTTATATGAAAACTAAAGTTCCCCAGAAGAATGGTATTTTCTCCTTCAACTAGTCTACTGTTTGAGTAAACATATTTATATCTGTAATAATATAAATTCTGCTGTGTCACCTAAATTAATGTGCCATATGATGCAAGCTCTGGTATGGTATTGCAAGGTGCCATATTTGGACAATTTTACAGTTTTCTTGCGGATATTTCATTACCCAAACTAAGTAACATCATAGTGACTAGTATTGATGAGGTTACCTAGTTTGGGTAAGGAAATGTCTGCAAAAAACAAGCAAGCTCAGAGAGCACCAAGGACCCCGCTTTAATTTATATCTGATCTTTTAAGCAGAAAGTTTTACATAAAATATAGCCCATCTTACAAGAGGTGAGGATGGTAGGATTTTCCCTTAGTCCACACAGTAAACCTTTGTAGAGTATGAGAGTATAAAAAAGAATGATCTAAAACCAAGCTTCATAGCTTAGAAAAAAACTTATTTTTTTCTTATTTAGATGGACCCTCTTCAGACTGTCTTATAGTTACAAGGTATTTCAAACATGTTCAACTGACAATTTTAGCTTATATAGATAGGCATGGAAAAATAGACTTGCCAATAAGGAACGGTTGGTTTCATTTTTGTGGGGTGGAAAGCAATAAGTTCCAATTAGGAGACTTAAGGACAACAATCTTTGGTTCTTTGAGAGATTAAAAAACATTGCAAAAGCTTGAAAAGAAGTCCTATTTGCTAGCCACTATATCCCAGTGAAGTATAGCTACAAAATAAGCAGATTAACTGAGAAATTAATTGGATTTTATTTTGTCATGTTAATGCAAAAAGCAGCTGGAACAACATGGGTTATTTCATTCAATGGTATCTAGGGTTCAGGTGTGATCTATTCTGGCGTAATGTCCATGAATAGAATTCATATCAAAGGAGCAGCAGGGCCTCCTAATACATGGACTGTTTTTAGAAACAAAGAACTTTCATTTTTACAAAATTGCTAAATCATAGAAACATACAAGAATGTTATTATTAACACACAATGGGAAGGCTCACCTGTAAAGCTAACCCATAATTTAAGGCTGAGAGCACAAATAGGTCCCACATAGAATCCCTGACTCCTATATGCTCTCTCCCAGGTCCTTCATTGTAATCAGGAAGGGAAATAAACCAGAATTTAGTTTCAATTCAGGTTTGTTGTTAGATATGAATTATAATTTCAATTTTCTTCACTCTGCTGCTAATAAGATAGCTTCAAACCTCAGGTAGTTTTCATGATTTAATTTAGGAAGTTATTAGTTTATTTTTTGTTCATAACAAGTAAGGAACATATTAAATCAAAACATAGCTTGTTTTTTCTAAGGGAAGAACAAACGACCCCACATTAGAGTGTGAATAATCACATTTATTGCTTTATTTGGAAGCACCAAAAATTAATACTGAAGCTCTTTGTTTTCCACATTCCAAGTGATTTTAAAACAGGGGTAAGCAACAAAATGATCCAAGGCCTGCATAAATTTAAAGGCAATTTCTTGATGTCTTGTTTCAACCTTAGAAAGGTATTTATTGCCTTTAAGTGTGAAGCTAGATATGGGGTAAACAGTTTGGAAAAGTTAGTAAACTGAAGTATTTTCATTTTATTCTCAGATAAATCTCATGAGGTGTGTCAAGTGAATGAGACTGACTGGCCCAATGTAATCCTATTGTAGCAGCAAATCGTGTTTCCAAAACAGGACACGAGACCTCGAAAGGTAGAAGAATACAGGTTTATTTGCGCAAAGCGTTCAAAGCATTAGCATGACAAATTCTGAACTCCCGACTCTCATTCAGGGCAGTTCCTTTATACCTATTGTGACTTCAGCCCAAGTCTGGGCATTCATCTTTGACATATTTACCAAATATGGATTACTGTGCTTACAAGATAATACAGAAAACTTGCAAAACATCTTTTTCCAAAAGGAACCAGAAAGAGGATATGATAAACATATTTTGCTTACTTCGTTATCTTACACCACCAGATACTTTCCATGCCCATCCTTGTTTATAGTGACAGCTACATTGTTAGTTCCCTAAAGTTATAGATTGCTTAATATATGAGCAAGCTAAAGCAGAGGCCCTCTGACCTCCCTATGGTTATGACTTATGACCTATATAGGGTGATGTGATTAACAGTGCTATTATTTTATATGCCTTTTTGGTCCCGCTTCACTATGATCTTCCATGTCAGAGGATAAACTTAAACCTGAATCTCCTTAGTCTTAGTCCAAAACCAGGTATCACACTAACTCTTTCCTAATGAAAAACAATTTTGCAATTCCTGGAAGAGACTTCTTTCCCAATCAGCCCAAACCCAATGGAATAACTAGAAACATGTGCATCAAATTCTTTAATGTAAAATCTGTTTTGAATGACATTTTCACCATTCTCTTTATTTCATGAGAAATACAAGCAGGCATTGCTTTGTATTACTTGCCATTACTTCACTGGTTTATTGTCTTTCCTAAAAAGATTGCTTGCTCTCCCCTTACCCAAAGGGAACAATGAAGTAATTATACTAAGAAAAGTATGGCGGTTATCTTTTGCAATAATGACTGAGTAAAGTACAGCATCTGTTTTGCCGATTTCTTCTTGCTTCTGAATGGCTTGAACTGAAAAGTACTTATAACCAGAGGTGGTATTCAGTCAGTTCTGACAGGTTTTAGAGACCCAATACAGAAATTTTGAGTAGTTCAAAGAACCAGTAAATACCACCTCTGGTTGGCCCTGGCGCCATTTGCTCCTTCCCAAGTCCCAGATGATTGGCTAGGTCTTCTTTGTTGCCCTGCACAGGAGAATGGAGCTGGAAAGCAGGTTAATGGGGTAGGCATGGAATGGGGATTTTACAGTATCCTGCCATGCTCACCTAGCCACACCCACCAAGCCACACCACGCCCACCACGCCACACCATGCCCACCAAGCCATGCCCACAGAACCGGTAGTAAAAAAAAATGAATAACACACTGCTTATAACTGGTACTTGGGAAAGTATTTGTCAAAAAGGGAGATAGAATTATAAACTTTAAAAAAAACAAGTCTTAGTGGTTTAATTACAGACATAATTAAATTGGGGAATACACAGAATAGTTTGTACACTGGACTCTAATTATATATTAAAAATAATATTAGTACCTAAGAAATATTCCTTGACTTTAATTTTGGAAGTGGGATTGATCTAGAGAAATGGCAAAAACTGTGGTCTCAAAATTATAAAATGACAATGTCAACAGCATATAAAGAAAATTTGTAAAAGATGTTTTACAGGTGGCATTTTCCCCCGACAAGAATAGCAAGAAGGTTCAAGAATAAATCTGAAAAATGTTGGAAATGTTATCAGATACCTGGTTCATATTACCATATGTGGTGGACTTGTGTGATGCCAAAAAAATATTGGACTAAAATCCACACATGGTTGGAAAAAATGACAAAAAAGCATATAGATTTGAAACCAGAGATATTTTTATTCTATTTTATAGATATTTTACCTGAAATATATAGTAAAGAATTGAAATACCTGATTGTAAATGTATTAACAGCGGCTAGGCTTGTATTTGCTAAAAATTGGAAAAATGAGAAAATACCATCACTGGAGGAAATCATTAAGAAAATATTGGAATGTGCTGAAATGAGTAGATTGACATTTGAAATCAGAGAACAAGATGATAAACAATTTTATAAAATTTGGGATCTATTCTATCAATGGTTAGACAATAAAACATGGAAATGAAATATGTATTTTCTTAGAAAATAATAAATATATAAAGAGGTATTCTTTTCTTATTATATCTACAAAATAACTGTAGGATAGATTTGAGATGATAATATGAACTGTCATGAAACAATTTAAATTAAATATGATTATTTCTTAAAACATGAATGAATAAAAGTATAGTCAAATGATTAACAATGATATTAATGTATTTAATACTTGATTGAAATATGAGAATATATACAATGTAATTGTAATTGAAGACTATGAAATGGAAGCACAAAACCAACTGGCACACTGTATGTATATATAGGGAAGATGCCTTGATGTTTTTATGTTTTGTTTGTCTATGTCCGTTTTAAAAACCAATAAAAAATTTTTTAAAAAATGAAATATTCCTTGACTTTAAAGTTGTTATACTTCTGTGCAAAAAAACCCCTAAGTCGGAATGATCTGCCTAGATTTTTGATGTCTTAAATGGATGCAAGTTTTAAAAAAATTCAAAAATAATCTGTAAAGATAAGAACAGGAACATTAAGCACAGAGGGAAAGCTTTTACTGACCAAAGAGATAGGTAGAGTTACAGCAATCATGTTGAGTCATACAAGCATGTCAAGAACAGCTTAATGGGTTTAACTGCATCAGTATATTTAAAAGCTCCATCTCCCACTGATTCCCCTAGACATAGAGACATAGAATCCAACTGAAAGCTGCTATAGAAACAGGACAAAGACAAAGCCCAATGCTTACCTGAGAAAAGACAAGAGTTATTGTAGTCTCCTTTGCAGTTTATGAACTACTACTACATGTGCTTGAAACCCAGCAATTAATTATTACTTACTTTCATATCAGATCCACAGAGAGATATGTGTGAGTATGAATGTTTCTATATGAATTTTTCTGTTAAGTATAAAACACAACATCTGAACTTGGATTTTTCTTGATCTCTGATTTTTTTTAAATCTTATAGTTTTTATACTAGTCAGCAATTCAAAAATATTAGTTTATTTATTTTTATTTTATTTATTTATTTATCTATTTTGTCAAACACTTACAATATAATAGAAATAAGAATAAACATAAATAATATATGAAATTGGAACTAATAATTGGGGACAATAGGACAGGGACAGTAGGCACAATTGTGTGCTTATGCATGTAAGTTGACATATAAATCTGGAAAGATCCAAATTTTAGCAAATTAATGCACTGGAACTCACAGATATTTTCAGAAATTTCAAATTGGGTAAGTTTGGAACCAAAATGCCAACTGAATTTCTCTAAGATGGATTTTTATGATTTTTTACCACCAACTACTTGCAAACTTTTTTGCAGCCTAGTTTCTAATGTGTGATTAGAAGTAGCTTTGTGTCAACAATGAGATTCATTACTCTTTTAATATCCATGCATTCTGCGCAAGGAATGAGTAGAAATACAATAAAACCCTTCATAACAGTTGATTAGTAAATACAGCCTGCAGAAAGTCTAGCTCCCATTGCACTTTGCACATTAAAAATCCAAATGCACTGGGAGAGCTGGGATTTTAGCCCCCCATAGCTTTAATACAAAGAAACACATTAATAAGATACAATTTAGATTTGCATTTTTTAATAAACAAGGGGATCAAAAAACTGGAACACTGAAATGGTGCAATACTTTATTGCAAATTGAAACTTTCATAGGCATAGTAGTATTAAGAAAGATAATCAGAATAGAGAAAATAGTTATTATTTCTGGGAAATAAAAAGATAAATATTCTTATTAAAGTTCAAATGCTACCTGTCACAGTCACTGAGAAAGCAAAGATTGGAGTATAATAAATAACTGTAAAGTATCTCTTGAAGTCTATCTTCTCAGCAGTATGTTCCATTTCTTAGACCAAGAAAGACAAAAATAGTACTGGGATGTGCCAGAAAGGGTGAATATGTATGCCAGCTATCAAAATAAGTGTTTTCTAAAAGAGCAAAGAATATTAACAAATAAGCTATTAAAAATAAAGAAGAATATTTGGAACTCAGAGTTGATATAAAATGCTAGCATTTACCTAGTTTGGATAATGAAACGTCTGCAAGAACCAAGCTCAGAGACCACCAAGGACTCCTCAAACTATCAAACAATTAAAATATATAATAAAGCATAGTAATTTAGTGTCAGCCTAAATAGTAGTCCAATCTAGGAAATGAATGTTGTAAGAAGTTTACAACCACTTTCCTTGAGACTGACTATAATAATAGAATCTTGTGAGTCTGATTTCTCTGTCTACCCCTGTTTCTTAAAGTCTAGTGAATTAGGAAGGTGTCTGCCTGAGATGTTATCTGAATGTTATCACATTGCTTTGAGCTTCACAACTTTTTCAACCCTTTTTGCCCAAGGTTCTTGCCTATTTCCATCAAGATCATGTTCCTTCATCTCTAAATTAAGATACTGCATTTAAAACTCAGTGAGAAGCAGCTGAGAAGTTATCTAAATTACAAAAACAAAATTCAAATCTATAATGTACTTGATTAAAATATCTGAGAGAAGAAAAGGGCATCTATAGTATCTGGAGGGTAAAAGTTAACAAAGTCAACAGCAGGTACAGCTCATCAGGAGGAGATTCAAGAGTTTGGGATTCTAGCTACAAGTTCTCCTTGACTTATGATCACAATTGATTCCAAAATTTCTGTCGCTACGACCTTTCTTGCCATAATTGCTAAGTGGATCACTGCAGTTGTTAAGTTGTAATACAGTTGTTAAGTGAATCTGGTTTATCAATTGATTTTGTTTGTCAGAAGGTTTCAAAAAGTGGTCACACGTCCCTGGGACATAAATGATGTTGGCATGTTTTCTTCCTTTGATTTTGCAAATGTCTGAAGTGTTCAAGAAAATGCATTTCTTTTTCCATCACATTCAAGGCCTGCTGGAAGCTCTTCAGCTGTGCAACCAGAGCACTTACTAGAGAAACAAGACTTTATCCCAAAAAGTTTTTAGAAGAGAAAGATGACAACATGATGACAAGATTCCTGAAGTTCTCACATGTAGTTCTCCACAGGGAGAAAACTGGATAAAAGTTTCAGATTTGTTATTCTTGAATCCTAAACTTATTGTTTAATTATGATCCCAAGTGATTAGCAATCCCCCCATGACTGCTAATTGGGAAAAACAAAAAACAAAATACTGGCTATTACATTAGACACAGAACAGCTCTGTTAGCTGAGTAAGTGAACCACCTTAAATATTATTTTATGAATCAGTATGTCATGTGAATCAGAAAATTAGGTTAGTTAAATATACTGAATAAATACCATCAAGCACATTTTTTACTTTTCTGATAGAAAAGTTTCTTTGTTCTGAGCAAGCAAAAAAGGAGCCTGCTTCCTATTGATCCTATTGGAAAAAAATTTATGATTCCTTTAAATGAAAATGAAATGGGGAAATGGCATGTTTACAAATAAAACAAAGGGCCAGTCACTAGCATTTCTTTTATTTACTAGAATTTGGGGGACACATATAGGCCCCACTGGCCTTCTTGGAAAATAAAAGTGATACATGACTATAGATGGGGATTTTGTTTGGAAGTGCTTCCATTTTCTGCCTAAGACGAATGTTAGCTACACAACCACTTAGGTATGTGTATGATGAATTGAAGTGGTGATGAGCAATCATTTCACTTTCCCATAAATGGGACTTTATGACTAAGCTCAAAGTGGCCGCCAGTTTGCATATAACTAAGCTGTCCCTTACAGTTATTTTGAGAGCGACTTCATGATATACTTTCAAAATTCCAGAGATGTCCTTCAAAAGAAAAAGAACAATCAGGTGTTGCTGAATAATATGTATTGGCAAAGATAGGTATTCATTAGGATTTGTCAGGATTCTTCCAACTATAAAATGTGCTGAATTTATTACTCTTCAGTGCCACAAGTAGAAATTAGTTTAAGAAATAGTAATTATGAAATTGCCCAGGGTGAATTGCTTATCTCTGACCTTTTCCGCCACTCTTAACTTGTACATCTAATCAGAAAGTGTAAAACTTTTATGTTAAGTGTAGCTGAGGATTGACATTAATTATAAGTGGCAGCAGTTACACTGTTAACCTGACCCTTGTTAGAGTACTTCCTAAATTTGTTCAGATAAACAAGAGAATATACTGTATTCTTCCAAACTGTATTATAGTTTGGCACAATTTATTTCCACTTACAATTCCATTCTTATCAAGATAATATTAGCATCACAAAAATTCAGAATGGATCAGCTACCCAGAAAAGATCAACATTATTCTCTTTGCTAGAAATAATATGAGGTCGGTAACTGTTTTCTATTTTTGCTTCAAAATAAAATTTTTCAAACTGATAGAAACATATTTCCACTACAGGTGGTAGAAGAATTAGGCCAGGAAATTTTTAAGCTATTTCTTTTCAAAATCATTAGCTCATCTCCATAAATTATAGCACTGGTCAATAGGCAAACATATTAAAAATTACCACAAATCATTAGTAAATGTTATTATACAATAAATATAGCATACAAGATGTATTCAATAATTGCAAAGTGACAATCTGTTAGTCCATTGATTGACATAAACAATCTTGGAAAAATGACTATGGGTTGAGTACTAGGCAAGGGAAACAAGAACTGCCTATATCTTTAACATGTCCGTGTTATGCTTCACAAATCAGATGATTTAAATGACTGCTATTCTTCTATTTTCAACCTCCAGTTTAAAATAAAAAATATGGAACAAGATTTGGATATATTACCCTGAAGATTTTTACCTATGATATGGTATCAATGGAATGTCAACAGAATTGTGCTCCACTGATCTCTTAACTATTGATTAAAGTTTTATATGTGTATCCATGAGACTGGATGGCTTGGCACTGTGATCTTGCAGGTATAGAATTATAAGGCATTATATATGTTGACTCCAACCAATTTCTCAGAACAAGAAGCTAAATTAAAGCATTTAAGGGGGAAGACTGGCTAGTGTCTATGAACACAGACAGGACCACAGTGAAGGCAATCTCTTTGGATAATTGGTTCTAATATTCAACTTCTCTTACTATTAGGAAGTTTCTTCTAACATTTCATCAGAATGTGCTCTCCTACAGCTTAACCTTTTTCTATGTCCCCTATTCTGGAAGGAGTGAAAACAATTTTGACCTCTGATGTGCTATTTTTCCAGGTATTTTACCATATTTCTTCCAATTTCATTTCTCAAAGCCAAATATATCCAGTTCCTTAATCTTTCTTCACAGGAGTCAATTTCTACTGCTCTTATCATCTGATTGTTATCCAATTTCTTTGAATCCTTGAAGTGTACAATCCGGAACTGAACCCAGTTCTTAAACTGGCATCCAACCAAAAGAAATTAGAAGTGAATTCAACAGCTTATAAAGAAAATCTGTATAAGATGTTTTACAGGTGGCACTTTCCCCCGACAAGGATAGCAAGAATGTTCAAGAATAAATCTGAAAAATGCTGGAAATGTCATCAGATACCTGGCTCATACTACCATATGTGGTGGACCTGTGAGGATGCTAGAAAATATTGGACTAAAATCCGCATGTGGTTGGAAAAAATGACAAAGAAACACATAGATTTGAAACCGGAGTTTTTTTTATTGGGAATCTTAGCAGATGCATACAGTAAAGACTTGAAATATCTGATTGTAAATGTATTAACTGCAGCTAGGATTGTATTTGCTAAAAATTGGAAAAATGAGAAAATTCCATTGCAGGAAGAAATTATTAAGAAAATATTGGAATGTGCTGAGATGAGTAGATTGACATTTGAAATTAGAGAGCAAGAGGATAAACAATTTTATAAAATTTGGGACCTTTTCTATCAATGGTTGGATGATAAAATACAATAAAAGAATATTTAGAATGTTAGATAATAAGGAATATCTTTGTTTTTTTTTCTTTTGTTATTTGACATCATATCTATAAAGTGTTTTTTAGGATAGATTTGGTATGATTATATGATTTGTTATAGAATAAACTACCTAAATTATAGTTATCTCATAAAGTATGAATGAATAAAATCATAGTCAAATTATTTTTTAATAATGATATGAGGACATGTAAGTTTGGATTGATAATACGAGTTATTATGTAACATAACCGTAATTGAGACTACGAAATGAATGTACAAAACTGATGAACCAACCGACACACTGCTTGTATATATGTATGGAAGAGAGCTGATGTTTTTATGCTTTGTTTGTTTTGTTTGTTTTTTAAAAAACCAATGAAATTGTTTTTTTTTTTAAAAAAAGAAATTAGAAGTGAATTGATGATTTCCCGGTATTTTTAAATTATGCTTCTATCAATATTGCTAAAATTGCATTTACCTTTTTTACAGACACATTACACTGGGATGGTCAAAAATGATTATCAGATGGTCCCGGGACACTGCAACAGTCGTAAATATATGCTAGTTGCCAAACACCACAATTTTGATCACATGACCATGGGGAAGGCTTTACAAATCTGAGGACCAATTGTTAATCACTTCTTTTCTAGGATGTTGAATAGTTCTGTTTTTTCATACTAGAAACACAAGGAAAATAAGATGATTTGTGTTCTTTGTTCAGCAGCAGATGAACTTCTGTCTTATTAGCATCTTTTATAAATATCCTGAGCAACTGCTTTCTGGACAATGGGTCTGCAGTTCTGGTTACTTGTGTGTACTTTTCCTTGGGGATCCTGGCTTTTCAAAATTCCCAATTCATGCAGCAGCTTGATTTTGATGCCCGTCATTTTTTTTTAATAATAAAAGTTTTATTTAAGGATTCACAAAACATACAAATACAAATAAAATATCTTTTTTTGAGAACAGCGTGCCCCCGGGTTATCACTTCTCCATACAGACATAAACTCAATACATATTTATCTTATACATTCTAATCCATATCTTATAACTATTTTCGCAATTTTTTCAATAGCTTTTCCCTTTCTTTACTTCCTATAGCCTTATTTTAAATTATCTCATTCCTTTCTTAATTCAATTACATATTTTTTTCTAATTTTTAAAATCTTTCTAATCAATGTTTTTATACTTTCATCTGTCCTGTTTACAATTTCATGTTATCTTTTCTCATAAAACAAATTTTCCCCTGTAATTACTAGACTGGAGTGTAACACCTTTGTATCTTTTTTCAAATCTTGTTTAAAAATTTAAATTACACCTTTACAGTTATTACATTCATTTTCTAACCTCTATTTTATAACACATACTTATTTTTAATTGAATTCTGCTTGATACATTCCCTTAAAAATACACAGTAAATCCTTTAAAGAAAAAAGTATGTATGTATGTATGTATGTATGTATGTATGTAT